>OZ059812.1:2362348-3562348 GCA_964057025.1 Standfussiana lucernea
ACAAGCTAGCTATACCTGTGTGTGCGTGGCGGCTCGGAAGGGACAGCGCGCGCACTGCAGCGTGACGGAGGCTCCCCGGCCGCCGCGCTCGCGAGCCTGGCGCTACAAGCTAGCTATACCTGTGTGTGCGTGGCGGCTCGGAAGGGACAGCGCGCGCACTGCAGCGTGACGGAGGCTCCCCGGCCGCGCTCGCGAGCCTGGCGCTACAAGCTAGCTATACCTGTGTGTGCGTGGCGGCTCGGAAGGGACAGCGCGCGCACTGCAGCGTGACGGAGGCTCCCCGGCCGCTCGCGAGCCTGGCGCTACAAGCTAGCTATACCTGTGTGTGCGTGGCGGCTCGGAAGGGACAGCGCGCGCACTGCAGCGTGACGGAGGCTCCCCGGCCGCTCGCGAGCCTGGCGCTACAAGCTAGCTATACCTGTGTGTGCGTGGCGGCTCGGAAGGGACAGCGCGCGCACTGCAGCGTGACGGAGGCTCCCCGGCCGCTCGCGAGCCTGGCGCTACAAGCTAGCTATACCTGTGTGTGCGTGGCGGCTCGGAAGGGACAGCGCGCGCACTGCAGCGTGACGGAGGCTCCCCGGCCGCCCGCGCTCGCGAGCCTGGCGCTACAAGCTAGCTATACCTGTGTGTGCGTGGCGGCTCGGAAGGGACAGCGCGCGCACTGCAGCGTGACGGAGGCTCCCCGGCCGCCGCGCTCGCGAGCCTGGCGCTACAAGCTAGCTATACCTGTGTGTGCGTGGCGGCTCGGAAGGGACAGCGCGCGCACTGCAGCGTGACGGAGGCTCCCCGGCCGCTCGCGAGCCTGGCGCTACAAGCTAGCTATACCTGTGTGTGCGTGGCGGCTCGGAAGGGACAGCGCGCGCACTGCAGCGTGACGGAGGCTCCCCGGCCGCCGCGCTCGCGAGCCTGGCGCTACAAGCTAGCTATACCTGTGTGTGCGTGGCGGCTCGGAAGGGACAGCGCGCGCACTGCAGCGTGACGGAGGCTCCCCGGCCGCTCGCGAGCCTGGCGCTACAAGCTAGCTATACCTGTGTGTGCGTGGCGGCTCGGAAGGGACAGCGCGCGCACTGCAGCGTGACGGAGGCTCCCCGGCCGCCCGCGCTCGCGAGCCTGGCGCTACAAGCTAGCTATACCTGTGTGTGCGTGGCGGCTCGGAAGGGACAGCGCGCGCACTGCAGCGTGACGGAGGCTCCCCGGCCGCTCGCGAGCCTGGCGCTACAAGCTAGCTATACCTGTGTGTGCGTGGCGGCTCGGAAGGGACAGCGCGCGCACTGCAGCGTGACGGAGGCTCCCCGGCCGCCCGCGCTCGCGAGCCTGGCGCTACAAGCTAGCTATACCTGTGTGTGCGTGGCGGCTCGGAAGGGACAGCGCGCGCACTGCAGCGTGACGGAGGCTCCCCGGCCGCCCGCGCTCGCGAGCCTGGCGCTACAAGCTAGCTATACCTGTGTGTGCGTGGCGGCTCGGAAGGGACAGCGCGCGCACTGCAGCGTGACGGAGGCTCCCCGGCCGCGCGCTCGCGAGCCTGGCGCTACAAGCTAGCTATACCTGTGTGTGCGTGGCGGCTCGGAAGGGACAGCGCGCGCACTGCAGCGTGACGGAGGCTCCCCGCGCCGCGCTCGCGAGCCTGGCGCTACAAGCTAGCTATACCTGTGTGTGCGTGGCGGCTCGGAAGGGACAGCGCGCGCACTGCAGCGTGACGGAGGCTCCCCGGCCGCTCGCGAGCCTGGCGCTACAAGCTAGCTATACCTGTGTGTGCGTGGCGGCTCGGAAGGGACAGCGCGCGCACTGCAGCGTGACGGAGGCTCCCCGGCCGCCCGCGCTCGCGAGCCTGGCGCTACAAGCTAGCTATACCTGTGTGTGCGTGGCGGCTCGGAAGGGACAGCGCGCGCACTGCAGCGTGACGGAGGCTCCCCGGCCGCCCGCGCTCGCGAGCCTGGCGCTACAAGCTAGCTATACCTGTGTGTGCGTGGCGGCTCGGAAGGGACAGCGCGCGCACTGCAGCGTGACGGAGGCTCCCCGGCCGCTCGCGAGCCTGGCGCTACAAGCTAGCTATACCTGTGTGTGCGTGGCGGCTCGGAAGGGACAGCGCGCGCACTGCAGCGTGACGGAGGCTCCCCGGCCGCTCGCGAGCCTGGCGCTACAAGCTAGCTATACCTGTGTGTGCGTGGCGGCTCGGAAGGGACAGCGCGCGCACTGCAGCGTGACGGAGGCTCCCCGGCCGCTCGCGAGCCTGGCGCTACAAGCTAGCTATACCTGTGTGTGCGTGGCGGCTCGGAAGGGACAGCGCGCGCACTGCAGCGTGACGGAGGCTCCCCGGCCGCCCGCGCTCGCGAGCCTGGCGCTACAAGCTAGCTATACCTGTGTGTGCGTGGCGGCTCGGAAGGGACAGCGCGCGCACTGCAGCGTGACGGAGGCTCCCCGGCCGCCCGCGCTCGCGAGCCTGGCGCTACAAGCTAGCTATACCTGTGTGTGCGTGGCGGCTCGGAAGGGACAGCGCGCGCACTGCAGCGTGACGGAGGCTCCCCGGCCGCCCGCGCTCGCGAGCCTGGCGCTACAAGCTAGCTATACCTGTGTGTGCGTGGCGGCTCGGAAGGGACAGCGCGCGCACTGCAGCGTGACGGAGGCTCCCCGGCCGCTCGCGAGCCTGGCGCTACAAGCTAGCTATACCTGTGTGTGCGTGGCGGCTCGGAAGGGACAGCGCGCGCACTGCAGCGTGACGGAGGCTCCCCGGCCGCTCGCGAGCCTGGCGCTACAAGCTAGCTATACCTGTGTGTGCGTGGCGGCTCGGAAGGGACAGCGCGCGCACTGCAGCGTGACGGAGGCTCCCCGGCCGCTCGCGAGCCTGGCGCTACAAGCTAGCTATACCTGTGTGTGCGTGGCGGCTCGGAAGGGACAGCGCGCGCACTGCAGCGTGACGGAGGCTCCCCGGCCGCTCGCGAGCCTGGCGCTACAAGCTAGCTATACCTGTGTGTGCGTGGCGGCTCGGAAGGGACAGCGCGCGCACTGCAGCGTGACGGAGGCTCCCCGGCCGCTCGCGAGCCTGGCGCTACAAGCTAGCTATACCTGTGTGTGCGTGGCGGCTCGGAAGGGACAGCGCGCGCACTGCAGCGTGACGGAGGCTCCCCGGCCGCCCGCGCTCGCGAGCCTGGCGCTACAAGCTAGCTATACCTGTGTGTGCGTGGCGGCTCGGAAGGGACAGCGCGCGCACTGCAGCGTGACGGAGGCTCCCCGGCCGCCCGCGCTCGCGAGCCTGGCGCTACAAGCTAGCTATACCTGTGTGTGCGTGGCGGCTCGGAAGGGACAGCGCGCGCACTGCAGCGTGACGGAGGCTCCCCGGCCGCCCGCGCTCGCGAGCCTGGCGCTACAAGCTAGCTATACCTGTGTGTGCGTGGCGGCTCGGAAGGGACAGCGCGCGCACTGCAGCGTGACGGAGGCTCCCCGGCCGCCCGCGCTCGCGAGCCTGGCGCTACAAGCTAGCTATACCTGTGTGTGCGTGGCGGCTCGGAAGGGACAGCGCGCGCACTGCAGCGTGACGGAGGCTCCCCGGCCGCTCGCGAGCCTGGCGCTACAAGCTAGCTATACCTGTGTGTGCGTGGCGGCTCGGAAGGGACAGCGCGCGCACTGCAGCGTGACGGAGGCTCCCCGGCCGCTCGCGAGCCTGGCGCTACAAGCTAGCTATACCTGTGTGTGCGTGGCGGCTCGGAAGGGACAGCGCGCGCACTGCAGCGTGACGGAGGCTCCCCGGCCGCCCGCGCTCGCGAGCCTGGCGCTACAAGCTAGCTATACCTGTGTGTGCGTGGCGGCTCGGAAGGGACAGCGCGCGCACTGCAGCGTGACGGAGGCTCCCCGGCCGCCCGCGCTCGCGAGCCTGGCGCTACAAGCTAGCTATACCTGTGTGTGCGTGGCGGCTCGGAAGGGACAGCGCGCGCACTGCAGCGTGACGGAGGCTCCCCGGCCGCTCGCGAGCCTGGCGCTACAAGCTAGCTATACCTGTGTGTGCGTGGCGGCTCGGAAGGGACAGCGCGCGCACTGCAGCGTGACGGAGGCTCCCCGGCCGCTCGCGAGCCTGGCGCTACAAGCTAGCTATACCTGTGTGTGCGTGGCGGCTCGGAAGGGACAGCGCGCGCACTGCAGCGTGACGGAGGCTCCCCGGCCGCTCGCGAGCCTGGCGCTACAAGCTAGCTATACCTGTGTGTGCGTGGCGGCTCGGAAGGGACAGCGCGCGCACTGCAGCGTGACGGAGGCTCCCCGGCCGCCCGCGCTCGCGAGCCTGGCGCTACAAGCTAGCTATACCTGTGTGTGCGTGGCGGCTCGGAAGGGACAGCGCGCGCACTGCAGCGTGACGGAGGCTCCCCGGCCGCTCGCGAGCCTGGCGCTACAAGCTAGCTATACCTGTGTGTGCGTGGCGGCTCGGAAGGGACAGCGCGCGCACTGCAGCGTGACGGAGGCTCCCCGGCCGCTCGCGAGCCTGGCGCTACAAGCTAGCTATACCTGTGTGTGCGTGGCGGCTCGGAAGGGACAGCGCGCGCACTGCAGCGTGACGGAGGCTCCCCGGCCGCCCGCGCTCGCGAGCCTGGCGCTACAAGCTAGCTATACCTGTGTGTGCGTGGCGGCTCGGAAGGGACAGCGCGCGCACTGCAGCGTGACGGAGGCTCCCCGGCCGCCCGCGCTCGCGAGCCTGGCGCTACAAGCTAGCTATACCTGTGTGTGCGTGGCGGCTCGGAAGGGACAGCGCGCGCACTGCAGCGTGACGGAGGCTCCCCGGCCGCTCGCGAGCCTGGCGCTACAAGCTAGCTATACCTGTGTGTGCGTGGCGGCTCGGAAGGGACAGCGCGCGCACTGCAGCGTGACGGAGGCTCCCCGGCCGCTCGCGAGCCTGGCGCTACAAGCTAGCTATACCTGTGTGTGCGTGGCGGCTCGGAAGGGACAGCGCGCGCACTGCAGCGTGACGGAGGCTCCCCGGCCGCCCGCGCTCGCGAGCCTGGCGCTACAAGCTAGCTATACCTGTGTGTGCGTGGCGGCTCGGAAGGGACAGCGCGCGCACTGCAGCGTGACGGAGGCTCCCCGGCCGCCCGCGCTCGCGAGCCTGGCGCTACAAGCTAGCTATACCTGTGTGTGCGTGGCGGCTCGGAAGGGACAGCGCGCGCACTGCAGCGTGACGGAGGCTCCCCGGCCGCCCGCGCTCGCGAGCCTGGCGCTACAAGCTAGCTATACCTGTGTGTGCGTGGCGGCTCGGAAGGGACAGCGCGCGCACTGCAGCGTGACGGAGGCTCCCCGGCCGCCCGCGCTCGCGAGCCTGGCGCTACAAGCTAGCTATACCTGTGTGTGCGTGGCGGCTCGGAAGGGACAGCGCGCGCACTGCAGCGTGACGGAGGCTCCCCGGCCGCTCGCGAGCCTGGCGCTACAAGCTAGCTATACCTGTGTGTGCGTGGCGGCTCGGAAGGGACAGCGCGCGCACTGCAGCGTGACGGAGGCTCCCCGGCCGCCCGCGCTCGCGAGCCTGGCGCTACAAGCTAGCTATACCTGTGTGTGCGTGGCGGCTCGGAAGGGACAGCGCGCGCACTGCAGCGTGACGGAGGCTCCCCGGCCGCTCGCGAGCCTGGCGCTACAAGCTAGCTATACCTGTGTGTGCGTGGCGGCTCGGAAGGGACAGCGCGCGCACTGCAGCGTGACGGAGGCTCCCCGGCCGCCCGCGCTCGCGAGCCTGGCGCTACAAGCTAGCTATACCTGTGTGTGCGTGGCGGCTCGGAAGGGACAGCGCGCGCACTGCAGCGTGACGGAGGCTCCCCGGCCGCCCGCGCTCGCGAGCCTGGCGCTACAAGCTAGCTATACCTGTGTGTGCGTGGCGGCTCGGAAGGGACAGCGCGCGCACTGCAGCGTGACGGAGGCTCCCCGGCCGCCCGCGCTCGCGAGCCTGGCGCTACAAGCTAGCTATACCTGTGTGTGCGTGGCGGCTCGGAAGGGACAGCGCGCGCACTGCAGCGTGACGGAGGCTCCCCGGCCGCTCGCGAGCCTGGCGCTACAAGCTAGCTATACCTGTGTGTGCGTGGCGGCTCGGAAGGGACAGCGCGCGCACTGCAGCGTGACGGAGGCTCCCCGGCCGCCCGCGCTCGCGAGCCTGGCGCTACAAGCTAGCTATACCTGTGTGTGCGTGGCGGCTCGGAAGGGACAGCGCGCGCACTGCAGCGTGACGGAGGCTCCCCGGCCGCCCGCGCTCGCGAGCCTGGCGCTACAAGCTAGCTATACCTGTGTGTGCGTGGCGGCTCGGAAGGGACAGCGCGCGCACTGCAGCGTGACGGAGGCTCCCCGGCCGCCCGCGCGCCCGCGCCCCACGCCGCCGCCATGCTCGCGAGCCTGACGACAAACCATACGTTATTTATGTTATCTATTCAAATTAGCACCATTTCGAAAGTGATGGTTAGTTTGGCTGACTCGGATACCGTGGTAGGTAGGTTCATAATATCACATTAGCGCGTGAAGGTTGCCGTCACGCTGTCTCACGCGCACGCGTCACCCGCGGCACTGGGACGCCGCCGCGCGCGCCTCTCTTATCACAAGGATCAATGATATTGTACGCAATATACGTGGGACACTCAGAAAGTTTTGCGACACTAAAAAAAATTGTTCTACAGGTACATATATTTTTATTAAATCTTTTCAAAGTACTCTCCACCAGCCTCTATACAAAGATTCATGCGTCTGAACCAGTTTTCAAAACACTTTTTCCAGTCCGCCGCAGACACCTCGTTTACAGCCTGCTCGAACGCAGCCAGCGCATCTTCCGGCGACGAAAATTGTATCCCCTTGAGCTGATTTTTTTATTTTTGGAAATAAAAAGAAGTCACACGGTGCTAGATCAGGGCTGTAAGGAGGGTGACCCAGGAGTTTGACTGGTGTACTGTCCAGGAAGTCCCTCGTTTTGAGCGCGGTGTGTGCAGGCGCATTGTCGTGGTGGAGCAGTGGTCCGCGGAGCCCTGTTTGGTCGCTTGTTGCTCACAACAGAAAAAAACTTCTGGTAAACATTTGGTAGTATACCATTCGGCGTTGATGCTTCTTTGATCTCGTAAGGGAATTGAGGCCAAGTGGCCAGTCAAATTAAAAAAGCTGGCGATCAAAATCTTCCCCCCGCTTCGAGATCGCTTCACTTTGGTAGGCGTTGGTTCATTTTGAAACACCCAAACTGTCGACTGGCGCTTGGTTTCTGGATCGTATTGATAAATCCAGGACTCATCACCTGTTATGATGTCGTAAACACGCCGAGACGAGCCTGCTTCAAATTTGTTCAGCATATCACGGCACCATTCCACCCGGGCCTGCTTCTGAGCGTCGGTGAGGTAGTGCGGCACCCAGCGCGATACTATCCTCCTCACGCGAAGATGCCCGTGTAGAGATCGTGAACGCTTCCCGATCCAATCTTTAAT
Organism: Standfussiana lucernea; assembly: GCA_964057025.1. Lineage (NCBI taxonomy): Eukaryota > Metazoa > Arthropoda > Insecta > Lepidoptera > Noctuidae > Standfussiana > Standfussiana lucernea. The sequence goes on from OZ059812.1 coordinate 2,369,770, forward strand.
ATGTGCTGAATCTCCTGATATGTAATTCGCCTATTATCTTGGATTAAATTTTTCACTGCTAGCACGTTTTCTTCCGTAATAGCCGTCAAAGGGCGACCGCTTCTTTCTTCATCCCCCAAGGTTGGTCGACCGCGCCTAAATTCGTTATACCAACGATACACGGTTGCCTTGGAGGGGCCATCATCCATAAATGCCATTTGAAGTCTATCGAACGATTCATCCGGTTTCAGGCGACACTTGAAATCGTATATCATAGCTCTAAAATGTTCCCGGCGCAGATCCATTTTTCAGTAAGACACGATACTTTGAATTGGCTCGCAAAAAATGTGGAGGGAAATTTTGAAAATGGAACACACATATTTTTACTTACAAGTAATCATATTTTCGAAAAAGATTCTAACTGGCCAGTCTCCCATATATAAAAACTATTTATCGCAATACTTTCTGAGTGGCCTGGTAATTATGTTACCTTCATACTTACCGAGGAGGTACTTAGTGCACTCAAGTTAACAAATTCTAATAATTAATAGTACAAGAGATAAGATAAGCACGTAAGTAAAAGAGATAGCCTATCATTTGAACGCTTGCACTTCAAAGGTTTTTTCGAGGCATAGATTAGATTTTCTTGACGCGGACCCTAGACAACATGTCCCAAATGTGACGTTTTCGAGTCCTCACAATGTGCGCGCTAGTAATATTCTGCCTCATTTTACATACAACATTAGTTTTAGTATATGCGAAACCCGAAACACGTGTCTAGTATTTTTCTGTAAAGAATCTATGTACAAAATTTCAAAACTAACTTTGAAAAATCACAAAGTTATAAACTCTTTATGTTACCTGGTTGTCCGTACAAAAACATGCTCACCACGCGGTGCCCGCGGTGCGGCGCCTCCAGCGTCGGCTTGCTCTCATTGATCACAGTTTGTAATCAACTGGTGATAACATTTTCCATCACACTTGCAGGCTTTTGACCGTCGTAATGGTCAAGCGTAGGTAGATATTATTACGTACTTTATTCGTAAATGCAGCCGTAAGTGATAAAATCTTTGAATTTCTTTGGATAAAATGTAGTCAATGTGTTGCACATTTGCAATTTGTTGCACCTTATGCCAACCACTTACAAGTTCAAAGTGAATGAAAAGTGTTAAACATCGCATTACTTAACGTAACCACAGCAAGCTATAGGTTCACAGGCTTAGTCCCTACATCTTTGTGTGGCAGAAAGCATTGTGTTCCACAATACTCTGATGCCGAATTTCTTCTCGTACCGCCGCTCTGCCGTTACCACCACATGTTATCACCAGAAACCGCTAATGTACGTACCATTTCATCTGTGTACTAAACGTTTGTTTGTGTATGACCGAAACACCACTGTAATGCCCACGGTGGGCACGCGCTCGCGATGTCGTGATGTAACGGGACGGGAGCGGGACGCGTGCGCGTTATGTTGTAGCACCCGGGCGACTGGAGGGGTTGTTATACCTCCGCCCCGCTGTGCGCCCGCGCCGCGTGTTGTGCGCGTATGATTGCGGATAGGTATTTAGTGTCGCTCGGTGTCCAATTCGTAACTTTTTTCAAATATTTTTGGAACAAAATATAACAAGGTGTACAAATGATTGGAATCGATCCAGTTACTTATTCTGACCATATAGTTTGTTCAGGTTTCGCATATACTGAAAATAATGTTGTATAATATCAAGTATCTTATCAAACCACTGCGCATGCGCAACAACAGTACAGTTTGCGTGCGGTAAAATATGACTGACCTTGAATGTATCCTATCAACTATTACGTATCATCCATATTTACAAAATAAAAATCTACGCAGTGTGTACATATTTTGCTGATTTATAGTCGCATAAAAATAAAAACAAGTACTGTACAATTAATGGAAATGTGTTTTATTACTGACACTAAAACCACCAAAATAAATTGTGCACAGATATACCTTTAACGAAACTAAAAAGCTCGCCTTCATTGCAAAAATTTGTTTGTTCTGGACCATACCTGGAGACCTTCTGGTACGGAGAAATATACATATGTATTTATGTGAATAAACAATACTATTACTATATTGGTATTATATATTGGTTCTAATTTTTTCACAAGTTTTTTTTTTTTAAATTCATTTATCTCTAAATTCATTTATTCAATAGACATTTAAAGAACTTTCTGGTAAGTTGATCCTATTATAATATCAACGAGTTTCTGAAGGAAAAAATATTAATGTAATGTTTAATGATTGACATGGCTGTTTAATTGTTTTCTTGTCATTTTTTATTATTGCAATAATAAAAAAACACATCCAATTGACATACAATTGATTGTTTGACATCCAATTGTGTACTTTGCTTTTACTTGTTTATTTTTATGACAAAATATGATTGAATCTTTGACATTTTTTTCCTGACATCTGTTTAATATTTTTTTTCTTTATTACGTGACATATTATCTTTGATTTTATTAACTTTTGCAAATTAATTGGTAATTTAAAAGGTACAGGTTTCTATTTTTTTATATTATTTTAATTATTTGTCATTTTATTACTTATTGCAAACTGTTTTGTACCCCATATTTGTACGCTTCACGGCAAAACATAGAGAAGCTAATTACATTTTAACATCTCACACACTGTGTAACTAACCTATGTTTACAAATAAAGTTTAATTCTTATTAATACAAGTTTTTAATGTTATAGCTTTACTTTAAATATCTCCCCGACTCCGTACTATTCAACAGAATAGAATAAAATAGAATAATATTTTTTTGTTTAACAACATGGTATAAAAAGCTGGTAACAAACAAAAAAAAAATAACAAGGGCATTCATGTTTTTGCTTAACAGTGATAGGCGTACAAATTTTCACAAGCATATTTTTAACATTTTATTGTCTAAGAAGTATTTGACACTATAAAAACTATGAATCTCATGTTTAATGTCTTTTGACGACTTGGTATCTTGTTATACAAGGTGTAGTTTTGCATCCTCGTCAAAATTCAGGAGGTTGTCATAGAAGACGTAAATAATCAATATAAATTACGGTACTTGGTCAATAATAATAAACGCTGCTTTTTTCTGTTGTTTTAATTTGACACTATTTCAGAATGTACCCTTTTCAAAAGAGGAGAATCACCCGTTTATCGAATAAACGTCTGAGTTTGTTTGTGTGCTAGTATTAGACGGGCCGCGTTTTAATGCGGGTGGTGTACATTTATCGATTTCCGACATTAAGAAAAAAATATAAAAAATTACCTATCCATTTTATTATTGATTCGGGTCGAGAATCATTAGCATAGTTACCACTATGCTAATGATTCTCTCCTTGAATTTGACGAGGATGCAAAGCAACACCTTGTAAAGATAAAGATATATTTATTTTGTAAAAACATGAGTAGTATGTATACAGGTCTTATAAATAAATTAGATGTAGCTACATGTTTTGCCATTTAGGAGTGGCGTACAAAATTGTTTTGGCCTTAAGCCATAGGATGAACTTAATTAGTATAAAATTTTAAAAGTAGAAGTAATTACCTAGATATATTAGATGAAGAAATGTCGGAATTGAAAAGCCAATAGTTTCGTTTTTTAATCGTTTAAGAATTCTGATAGGCTGTAATAGCATTTAGTTAAAAGAAATCGTTTAAGCTGTTTTTTGTATAAACGTACACACATACACCTTTTCTCTTCATCTTAACAACCAACGACCTGCCGGGAGTAGTCAATAAATCCACACCATTATTATTCGCGGATGACTTGAAATTGGTTCTTGGAATAAAGCAGGAGACTGATCATGACATACTGCAGCAGGATATTAATGGGGTAGTAGAGTGGAGTCGTAGCAATAAGTTGTATTTCAATGTGGCCAAATGTTCGGTGTTATCATTTTCCCGTGCCCGCGACCCAAGTCACTATCAATATTGCATGGATGGAATCCGACTGCAACGTGTCTCAGAGGTTAAGGACTTTGGTGTGCGCTTTACAGGTGATTTAAACTTCCGTAAGCATATCACGGAGGTTTGTAAAAAAGCATACCGCAATTTAGGGTTGGTCTTACGGCTAGGAAACCAGTTCACGAACATCAGTGCTCTGAGATCGTTGTACGAAGCGCTTGTAAAAAGTCATTTGGAATGCAATGCTGTCGTCTGGTCGCCACATGAAGCCAAGTACAAACTAATGTTAGAACGTATCCAGAACAAGTTTGTGAGATTCTTGTACTTAAGGCTGTATGGTGTGTATCCAGGGTATCCACTTCTATATCCTACTCTATTTGTACTGGGCATGGTAGGTTATTATAAACTGGAAGTAAGAAGGGAAGTAGCACTCGCCACTTACTTATTTAAGATTATGCGTGGTAAAATACACAAGCCAGGCGTTCAAAGTACGGTTGGGTTGTGTGTACCTGATGGGTACGTGGGTCGACGGCGGCGGCCGCCCGCTCGCACCAGCCTGCTGCAGCGCGCGCCGCTGCACGTGACGCGGGCGCTGCGTGCACTCAATTATGGTGTCACAACAGATCGACTGTTTCAATTGTTCTCTGAGTGAATTCACACGGGCCGCATTTTGTAAAATTACTCTTAGTTGTTGAGATAATATTGTAAGTCTAATCTTATTAAGCTAATAACTACACTATTGTATTAGGTAAGCCTGTGATGATAGTGGTATGTGTTTTAAATAAATAAAACTTTTATTATATTTAGCCAATCTTGGAAGGATATCCAGTACGAGCCTGTGTGGCCCTCGTCGGTTACGAGGATAGAAATCATCAGCAATACTAAACAAATCCTTATGCTTTCTCACAAGCACACATCTATACTAATATTATAAATGCGAAAGTTTGGATGGATGGATGTTTGTTACTCAATCACGCCAGAACGAATACAATAAACTAATAAGCTAACTCCCAGCTTACGTACAACATGCGCGTCCAACTGTACAACGACCACGAATCAGGTGTCTTTGCGAATTAGCTGCTGGCCTGCTGCAAATGGAAAAGGTTCGTCTGGAATCGGAGGCAGATGGGAAAATTCTATTTTCCGAAGATTTTTCCCATCCAGTGGCTACAGAGGATGAACTTATCATGCACGTTTTTTTTTTCAATTTGGAGGTTAATATAAATAATGAAGATTCTGAGGTTGTGTGAGAAGGCAGTGTGGTCGCCAAAGAACCCCATTCGTTCTTTGGCGTTTAGTAAAATAAACAAAAAAAAAACTAGATATGATCGTCGGCGATTCATAAGTATACACATCATAGACACTGTGATGGTTAATGACGATAGTACTGTTTTCAACTCCGGTTAACGGGCGTGCCGTCCCATAAGCTGGAGCTTTAAGTTCTTAAACCTTGATGCACCTAGATTGTGCAACAGCAACAGGCTTCGTATCACAGAGCTGGGCAGCCATATTATAAAAGCCACCATTATTATAGGATCTGCTAAAGGAGCGAGCGTTTTAATTCCACGCATACCCGTTGTTCCAAATAACTTGCCATTTCAATTTGAGAGGTTGCAATTTCCCTTAAAGTTGGCGTTTACAGTGACGATCAAAAAATCCTAGGGACAAACTTTACAAGTCTAAACTGTCAATTATATGTATGTTGGTTGTTCACGTGTTTAAAGTGCCCAAAACTTGCACATGCTGACGGAAAATAATAAGTCGTTTAATGTTGTATATAGAACGGTATTGGAAAAAATTAATAAATAGCGCCCAACCGAGCGTTTGATTGGTCATTTTGAAAAAAAGTTGTATAGTTATGGTACTATACAACTTTTTTTCCACTTTTTAAACCATATCGTCTCCTCAACGCCATTTATTTTTGTTTCGGACCTCTGCGCCCAGAATTACAGCGCCTAAAAAGGACGCCTTTTGTAGTTATCACATTTTGATCAGGCTGTCAGTTCCCATACATAACATAACATCTTAAAATAATATAACATCAAATCTGTAATCCTCGAAGCGTTAGGCAGAGGTGTACCTAATCGTACATCCACATTTCGCCAGTTATGTTGAAGTCCCATGTAATAGGGGGCGAGCCTATCGCGCTTACGCTATGAGCGCTTACGACTACTCAGTCAACGAGGTAGTCTCACATATACACATCAAGATTTCCACGCGAACGAAGTCGAAGTCGAAGCAGCGGAGCGGCACACGAGCGCCGGCCTGCAGCGCGTCGGGGCACGCGCCGGGGCGGCGGCCGTGCGCGCCATGCGGCAAGCCCGGCCACGGGGAGGGCAACTGTCCTTACAAGCATTATTCGTGTGACAAGTGTGGTGAAAAAGGACATTTAAAATCGGTGTGCACTCGCAGTGAGAAGGATGGTAATTCCTTTAAGAAGACAAACAAAGGTCAGTTTTATCTTGATAATAGTGTGACCGATTCCGATACTGATAACGATTGTAATTTCTATAACATGGGTTATACCAAACATAGCAGTAATTTAAACGAGTGTGAGGATGACGGTCCCTATTATATTAGTTTGAATGTCGAAGGTATATTTTTAAAGCCTGAAGTAGATACGGGAAGTAAGATATCAGCTATATCAAAAAAGTTTTACGACAAAGTGTTTTGTAAGCTACCGATAATTAGCAAAATATTAACTTTTAAATCTTATACTGGTGACGTTATTCAAGCACTCGGATATATACTGGTGAAGACTGCTTACAACAATAAACAACTTTCATTTAAATTATACGTTATTGTTAATGGTGGGCCTCCGTTAATGGGACGCACATGGATAAAACAGTTAAAATTATCAAGTTTCGATGCACTTAATAGCCTCCATTATGTATCCGATGAGAATTCGTTGGCAAATACACTCAAGGATGAACATCCCGAAGTTTTCGCTGAGGGACTGGGCACATTCAAATCGCAGATCCGACTTCACCTAAATGACATGACTCCAGTGTTTGTGAAGGCGCGGCCGTTGCCTCTGGCACTGCGCGCGCGTCGAACGGGAACTCGATCGGTTACAGGGGGAAGGAGTTGGAGAATGTACGGTATTAATGTATCAAATAATAATTACACGTTGTGAGGGTATGTCGATACACTTTCATAATAAATGTCACTCTGCATTGAATCTCGGTGTTTCATTGTCACGAACATTACACTCTGAACGGATCCTGTCTCTTGGTATCGAGTCCAGGTACTTTAGACGGGTGAACGACTCACGTTTAACCGCTGTGAGACGTAACATAATTCTACTAGCTCTTATTGCTTTTTCTGCCATTACAATCGACATAAAGATATCTGTTTTAAGTCACAATAAGGCAGGATTATGCGACAAACATAAATTATTCTACTAATTAAAAATGACGAGAAGTTAGTTTTAGTCGCCCGATAACCTTTTAACCGCAAACCCGCTAAAAGTAAATAAAAAGCCACAAACTGAAAAAGGGATTTTTTGTTTTAAAAACAAAAGTTTCGAATTTGGAATTAACTTTTCTTCATACCTAGAATCTTGTGCCAGTAACATAGTTTGGCTTTTAAAACCTCTTTAGAACTAAATGACTACCAATAATGTAGAAAAATCAAAACCGCCCGTTTTTTTTTTGCAAAGGAGTGTATTTGGATGTCGACGATGGGAATAGAGTAGAATATTTATTTGCGTAAAACATGGTATACAAGGGTGTTTGTTAAATACAAATTGAGGCACAAGCATGTTTAGCTAGGATAAAACGTAGCGTGCAAAATTTTAAAGACAAGTTAAGCAACAACATCGATAGTCAACATTTTTTATCTATAAATTCTTTTAAACTATAAAAACTACACTCGAGTAACCACTTATGAAATTTAATTTTAAATAATTTTGTATTTAAAGCTTTGAAATGCCTTGGTATTTTATTCTTTTGGAAAGCCAAAAGGAATCGTCATTATTTGTCTTACCCTGTGAGCCGACATGTCCTTGACCGCGTTACACCTGTAGCTGCACAGCTTGCAGTTGTACAGGTACAGCTTGAAGTTGGGGGAGGCTAGCAGCTCGTGAGGGGGGGGAAGGTCGCTTTTACGTTTGCGTCCGCGAGACCTGCCGCGGCTCGACGACGACAGGAGCGCTCTGGAAAATTATTATAAAAGTTAAATTATTGCTGCAGCCCGTACGCTGGATCTATGCCAGCAAAAGGTAATAAGGTTTGAAATTCAGTTGCGAGATTTGACCATAACACACTAACTAACAAGGCAAGTTGAGGTGTATAATACTTTGTAATCTATACTTCTATACTATTTATATATTATACATATATATAATATTATGAATGCGAGAGTTGGGCTGGATGGATGTTTGTTACTCAATAACGTCAGAACGGCTGAACGGATCAGGATGAAATTTGGCACAGAGTAGATCATAGTTGGGAATAGCACATAAGCTACTTTTTATCCCGGTAGGACGATTCTGTGGGTCATTATCGAACTCCACGCGGGCGAAGCCGCTAGCATAAGCTAGTAATTAAATAAGGATGTTGTAACACTTACTTAGCTTTTTGTAGAGATTTCGCCTTTTCTAATATTTCCGTTGGTGATAAACCTTTCTGTAAATAAAAAAAACATAAAACTGTAAGTCTCCTTCGAAACGCACTCAAAATATTTCTATCAGCTAACGAATTTCTTTCTTTTTTTTTTGTTTTTTTTTTATTAATTTATATACAGAAGCTGTTGGTGTACCTTTTTATTAATATCTAAATAAATTTCGGACGTATATGTGCATCGTGTCTTCAAACAAATGGCAAACATGGTAAATATCCTGTTTTCACTATTAATGATAGTGTTAGTGACATGTATACCAGTATTTTACATGGAGCGACTGCCTATCTGACCTCCACAACCCAGTTAGTACTTGGTAATGCAATACCCCTCGGTAAGACTGGTTGTCAGACTTTCGGGCCACTGACTACCTGTATCGACAGTCAAAGATGTACAAATGTCAGCCGGGACCAACGGCTTAACATGCTTTCCGAGGCGCGGAGGAAACTGGGTGCGCTACACTGACGACCACATACCTTAATTTCGGGTTTCTTCTGGACAGCGGTTGCCTGTTGTAACGCAGACTGCAGTATGACTAGCGAGTTCTGTCCGTTCTCATTCTCTACCATCACGTAGGAATCTTGGTTGTCGGGGTCTGAAATTGTGAGGAAAAGTTTTTTGAGCTGTTGTTGTTGGCATCATAAAACATCCCTTGAAGACCTTTTTGGCAGACTTTTTTTGAAGTCATTTTGAGTTTTTTTTTTTTCAAAGACCTTTGTGCTCTTTTGTCTTTATGTATTTTTCCTGTAATGTGTTTTGTGTGTACATAAATAAAGAAATAATTCCGTGTAGTTTTAGTGTTCTTTGCCATATGGCTACAGAGCCCTTATTATTTATTTATTCACTTTAAACATACAAATATCCTTACAGGCTAGACCCAATGCGATATTGTAGCATACTTGAAAAAAAATACATAGTTCCGCTATTTAACCATAACAAATTCTATAGGTAGCTGTTCTTGTAAATTCACCCAAAGAGCAACAGAATATATCCATGTCATCGGCAAAGAGATTGAGAGTGCGGAGCGCTCTGCTGAGCGGCGCGTCTCGCAGTAAGTTAGCACGCGCGCGCGGCGCCGCCAGCAGCCGCGGCTGACGACGACGTCCCACAGACCCGTCCGGCGCGACTAGCTCCATCCTTTGCAATATATCCGCATTGTGTACTTCCCTCTAATTATCTTAAAGATATAAATCACTAGTGTGAGTTGCCTCCTGACCCTTAGTTCATTATATCCGACCACTTATAATTTCGATATATCTTATCTGTCTGGATTGCAAACTACTCGGAGACTATTGGCACTCTCATCGTCAATCTCCTGTTCTTTTACCAATTTTTTTTGGGGTCAGCGCAGCATGTATTCTTCCATACTTCTCTATTACTCGTCATCTCATCAGAGACCTGCTATTTTACCATATCAGCCTTCACACAGTCCATCCATCGTTTCTTTGGTCTTCCTCTACTCTTATACCCATCCACATTCATACTCAAAACTTTCCTCACGACATATTGCTCATTCCTCCGCATCACATGCCCACACCACGACAACCGATTACCACACAACTTTTCAGGCACTATATCGACGAAAATTGGAGAAGTGTCTTCCGTACACCGCTTAACAATGGTGTAGCGAAATTTAAAAAAAAAAACTTTTTTGAAAAAAAATAACCGACTTCAAAAAAAAAACATTTAAAAAATGGAAAATAACTTTACTTTCGGAAGTCGGTGGCAAAAAAAGTCAATGAAACAAACAATAGTCACCGACTTGCAAAAGGTTTTTTTTTGGAAGTCGGTTATTTTTTTGCAAAAAATGTTTATATTTTACCCTTTTTAGTTATCGTATCACACACACAGCCTTGTCAACTATCAATTTCGCAATTCCTTTTACTTGGACAACATATTTTTACCAGATATTTTGATTTAAAAACCAAACCACTAAATCGATTTTGACAAAATTTCTATGGGACCAATAGGGAAGAACAGAATAGAATACCTTTCAGATAAAAGAAGATTTTTTCAAATCGGTTCATGAATGACGAAGACATGAGGTAACAAACACAAAAATAAAATACAACCCAATAGAGAACCTCCTCCTTTTTTTGAAGTCGGTTAAAAATAAACTTAGGGGTGCAATCTCCATACATGTGAGGACAAAAGTAAAAAGGGACTAGGACTCTAGGAAACAACATAAGGATGTGGCGGGGTATCAACTGATCTCATAACTAAAAAAAATACGTTGCGCTTTTAGGTTTTTATAATTACTTTATGATTTTGACGATTTAACTTTTCTTATTATACGATTTTCGCTTTTTCTACGAATTGTAGTTTAAAACTACTTTTAAACATGGCATACATTTAAAACCCTTCATATTGATACCCCACTCGACGTGTAATCCGAAAGAAAAAATAATTCGAACTCCAGAATATGGCGCCAAAAATCAGACATATTTCTTTGTTAAAAAACAAAGTTTTTAGTTGGGGACACTCGCGGCCGCCAAGACGAATCTATATAATTTATCCAAATCAGTTAATCCATTTAGGAGTTACGAAGGCAAAAAGAAACGGAGATACAGATCAAACACATAACCCTCCCTTTGGGCTTCACTGCAATCGGGTTAAAATGGTTGATGGTTGTATTGTAAGCGACTTTTTATTTTAGTCGGCATGTTCGGCATGTGAGAATTGAAAAAAAAACGTCACATGGGACAAGGGCAGAAAGATACGGAGTTTTTAAGATATGGGAGGTTTTTGGTTACAGGTTCACATTCATTAGAAAATATCATACCTTCATTATCACTGCTCTGCAGTACACATGTGACGGTAGCAGCATCCGAGGACATTTCACCATCGGAGGTGCCAGCGTTGGCCACCAGCTGGTATGATTCCTCTCCATCTTGGCACCTGCAGTGTAAAGTTGGTAGGTTTTAGTTTAATATCATCATGTGCCTTGCCTTCTACTAATATTTTGATGCAGTTGAATAACCCAGTTACTGGGTAATACGATACCCCCAGGAAAGGCTGGTTTGTCAGGGTTTCTGGATTTTGACTACGTCACGAATGTCATTCTTTCAGAGGAACGGTCCCTCTCTGTACGATATGTGGTCAACGGTCCAAACAAACCTTGGTAAGCGTAGCTTAACCTAAGCCACTGTTGTATGTTTAATGATATTTTATGACTTCATCATCAACTACAGGCCGACTTCACCAACTGGGTAAAGGCCTTTTTACTCAACTGTGCCACGCAAAGGACAGAATGTTTATCAGCCTATGTATGTATACAGGGTGTAACATAATAAACTCAAGACCTCTCGTGTGGTGTCCCAGACCATGAAACTGAGCAACTCCATTTTTGTCGATTTTTTTTTTTCACTTGTTATCCAAAAAGGATTACATAAATAGAATCAAATGTCGATACCTAATAATACCCTCACAGATCAGAGCATATACGATTCTTTTTTTTTATCGTGTGGTTAGTGCCTTAACCTGGTGTCAGAGTTTTAATGCTGCACATGGGCCTCTGACTTGGCTTTATATGCCGTCGAGAAATATCTCTCAGGCATGCTGGTTTCCTCACGATGTTTTCCTTCACCGAAGCAAGTGATAGTTATACAATACGCACATGATTCTGAAAAATCAGAGGTGCGTGTCCTGGGCTCGAACTCGAGACCTATGACTGGCAATCCAACGGTCACAACACTAGGTTATCACTGCTATAGATACAATTATACATACCTGACCAGCGTCAAATTGAGCAGGTCCAACTGTACCAGGCCCTTGGTGGTGTCCAACACCTGCATGTATTTAGCTTCTTGGTCCTCCACATCGCCGAGGTCTGGAAGGATGTGGGACTCTTGCTGTTAATGAAGGAAAATGTTCTGTTGAAATAGGATTAAATTTATACCAAACTAGCACTTCGCCCGCGACTTCATCCGCAACAACGGGGGCTACCGCGCATGAATTCGCCGCTAGAGGCGTTCGTGTAGAACTATAGAGTAGGGTCTTCAGAAATGTCAGAAGTCATAGAGAGCTCGCGCGTTGCGCGCTTTTTTATCACGTATTTTTAATAATACCTACTCACGATTGTCGTCAAGATTGAGCCATACCTGATTGAAGATGTTAAGTAGCATGTTCGGATTTAATTTCTTAGTACTTGGAGGAAGAATGATTTTTAAATGTTTCATGCTTGCTTATTTTAGGGACAATATTTTAGATATGTATCTGAAGTTTACACTATATTATTAAACATACCTAATAAAATAAGCTTTTTAAGAAGTTATTGGTACTTTAAAGTATAAAATAGAATTAATGACAGGACCTTACTCACCAGTGGCGCCATCTGGTGAGCTCAAAAACGATGGCCCTCATTGTGATATTTCGGCTAATAAGCATGATATACATATAATTTGTAGCCTATAGCACCCACGAATAATGTAGGTTTCTATCAGTGAAAAATTTTTTAGAATCGGATGAGTAGTTCCGAAGAAATGTTACCTCTTTATAATACTAGTGTAGATTAGGATGGCAGATTAAAAGGCATCATGTCAAACTCAAACTGACTGCCTCGTTAGTCGACTGCGCTCGGTTGATGGCAATAGGCTTACCCTCTATTACATGGGCCTAAAACTCTGGCACATACCACAACTTGATACATCTCAGCCCATACAAAGACGCCCATTCTCCTTTGCCAGTTTTTTGCTGACTATCGTCGATCACAGATCAATATTTCTCACAAAGTTATGGATTGTCTCCTAAGACTGTTATCCTGTGGCTACAATATTAGGGTACCCGTCCTTACGGCCCCATCTCTATCTCTAAATTCCACCCTTTTAATACGTAATGACCAGTGATCGGAATAGGTAGAGCCAATGTGCCTAAAGTTCAAGGAACAGAAACGAAAAGTGGAGACTTACTTACGACAATTTTTTTTTTCGGAATATTTGTTCCGAATGTCAGACTTTGACATTACTTAAGTACAACTAAAATTAATAAAGTAAAACAACTATCAAATTCATTTACTTTTTCTGTTTAAAAAAAAGTGCACGATTTGTATTGTTTTAAAAATAAAGTTAATCTGCTTATCTTCGTTTGAACCCCGTAAGTAAGGAATTCCCCACTTTTCGTTACTGTTCCTTGAACTTTAGGTACATTAGCTCTACCTATTCCGATCACTGGTGATGACTTTCTTAACAACTTATTTGAGTTAATGATTAAATAAATACAGTTCAGTAATATATTTGTTGATAAAATTAATTTGGCTTGTAATAAAACACTCTTACCCCTTCCTTCTCAAATGGAGTCACCTCTACTATTTGTAGTTGACCTGAAAATAAATAAAAAAACAAATTGTAAGTATTACAGCAAAATCACGAAAGTATTACACTAAATTGCCACATTAGCTTAGACATATTATTCTAAATATCCACCACAACAAGATCAAAAAATCGACAGGGAGCGAAATAATCAAAAGAGTGCGACTTTGTATCCAAAAGGAAGGGACTCATTTGAGCATTTGATAAATTGATTAATTTTGTACTAAAAATGTTAAAATTCATGGTCTTCCTTTTATTTGTGACACTATGTTATTTAACAAAAAATAATCCTTATGATGAAGCCTTTCAATCGGTATGATAAAGCTACAGGGTGATTATTTTTCTCATGTAACGGGTTCGATTCCCGGTTCAACCATGTAATTATTTAAATATCTATGAATGCAGTTTAAATTGTTTTTTTTTAATTCAAATAATATCTTCTTTCAGTAAAATGTTCCATCTACAATATTCAAGGTACTTTCCCTCCATGTGGCATGTCCGTGGGACGCCCTATATATATCTATCTATATCTGTGGTGCTGCCATTGTCATTAAGATAAAATGCCTTAAGTGTTTGTATGCTTACCATCTTTATACTCCGCAGACAGAATCTGTCCATCAGAAGTCTCAACGGTCACCTCCTCCTCATCAGACATGATGAACTAGATCTGAAAGTTAAAAAAGTTAAACTTATTTATTTTAAAAACAGGTGTGCAATCTAAAAAAAATCAAATCAAATCTTAAGTTTATTTAAAATAACATAACATAACACCTGTGATGCCCGACGGGTTAAGAAGAGGGTGTACCTAATAGTACACCCACATTTCACTAGTTATGTTTAACTTTAATGTAATAGGGGGTGAGCTTATTGCCATCAACTGGCCACAATCCTGATTCCGTGGCTGATACTAAGAAATTTCTGATGGCAAAGCCCAATAACTCTTTGCCTGACCTAGGAATCAAACCCAGTACCTCATGCTTAGCAGCTGCGCTTGCGTCAACTAGACCTATGAGGCAGTCAAGCCTTATTTCTAAAAAACTCATTTTGGCTTGTGAATTTCGTTGACAATGTACAGTAATAATGTAGTTTTTCTGATGTCACTGCCCTGAGACCAGGTAAAATATCTCTCCTTTCTTTCAGTTGCATCTGAAGGTTGCCTGTAAGAGTTCTCTTTGTGCAATTAGACCACAAAATCAAAATCAATCAAAATCAAAGCATTTATTTCAAGTAGGCCAATTACAGGCACTTTGAATTGTCGAAACAAAGACAGCAATAAAAAATGAAGCTACAGTCCCAGTCACAAGACATAATAACTGTGAAAGTACTGTAGTTGCCCATTCCAAAGGGTAGATCTCTATGGAGAAGAATGGGCAAGAAACTCCATGGACACTCTTTTAAATCATAATGTTTTTACAAAAAATCTTGGATACATCATTCTTGTAGAGATGGTACATTATGTGAGAACGATGTAGCAAGACGTGCACGTTAAAAGTGTCCACAGTACAAAAAAAAAGGCAATTAAAAAACAAAATAATTCATTCAAATAAACCGTGGCAACTAAGAGATGACCACCCATTGCAAACTAGTTTTATAAATGTTACTAGCGGATACCCGGCATGTGCAACTATGCTATAGTGCCTAATGCATTTAGTTGTCTATAACCATGTTCGCATTATTGCCAGTTTGGGGCACATGGGTTGGTTGGTTTCAGTCTATAAAGGAGATAGGTAGAAACAGTTTTTGTGTTCTTTATATATAGATTCCTTTTTGTCCTGTATGTCAAACAAGTCAACAAATGGTGAAAAATTGTCTCAAGAAGTTAGCTAGCTACCCACTGAGATGGCTTCTAATAGATATGAACTATAACTTGATACAAGAAAAGAACATGCTGTGCCAATAATGAATAATACAATAACCAATAAAGAATAGACTTTGAAGCCATCCAACCGATGTGCCCCAAACCAGTTCATTAGAAAGGCAATAATGTGAAGATGGTTTTAGACCTCTAAAACAATGCATTAGGCAATGTAACGTAGTAGCACACGCCGGGTATCCGCTAGTAACTAATAAATTCTGTGTAGACTATGTAGTTGTTTGATAAATATGATAGTGAGAAGGCTGTCTTTGGAAAGGCAGTATTTTCATTGGTGCCTATTGAACTAGGAGTGAGCAACGTTTGGAATATTTAGAAGCAGACTTGAGTGTTGTTGTGAGACTAATAGTATGACATTAAGAGGTTTACTATGGTAGCCATAGTTGTGATTCTACAAGTATTTTCTACTGATAAAACGCATGTTATTTCTGGATGTATGTTGAATAGTTGTGTACGTATGTAAACATAGTTTTATATGCTGTCGTTAAGCGTAGCATGGCAGCTGATTCAGTGTAAATATCATAGAAAACCGGAGTCATAGAGTCGAGTAAACGGTTTGTTGATTTACAAAGAAAATGTAACTATATTACTAGGTATGTAGGTGAAATGTAAGATGGGCACCTCGTAAGGTAGGTCATGTGGTCATAGTTACCATCATACATGAAACCTACAGCCATTTTACAACAAATAAACGCGTTATTCTTAATTTCGAGTAAATAATAAACAAAATAAACGTCAATCAAAAAATGTTTGTCAAAGATTCTTGCAACACCAAATTCGTAATGCGGTGTTTCTATGCTATGGCGATGACTTTTTAATTTTATTATTGCAACAATCAATACTCACATTTAATGGCAACAATGAAGATTTTTAACACTGAATTTCACTGAAATAAGCGTCTACGAGTTGGATAGCACGAACGAGTAAAAGAATAAACTTAGTTCATCGAACGAAAATGGCGTCGGCATTAAATAAAATTTCTTTTTCATTGTAAATTATGAGTGAAAGACATCTCGGCATTCTGCCAGTGTTGCCAGCGGGAATTTTGTTTACCCACGAAAATGTAACCGGAAATTCATTTGTGGATTATCTTATTATATTTAATTTTGTTAATACTTTAGTATCTTACAAATACGAAATAAAATATTTATAGTCATAATTTGAAAAAAACAACTAATATTTTCATCGTTTTTTTAAGATAGCAACGAATATTTTAATTTTGCCAAAGAAAACTTAAGAATGATTTTGATATAAGTAATAGCTCTATCACTTTCCAAGATTAGAGTTATTGTATCTTTCTCTTTTCCTTTAATAGAATTAGGAAATATGTACTTATATATCGTCACGTTTAGACAGAAATATGTGGATTAGTTCATCTCTTTTTAACGTACCACGTTAATATTGCTGTCTCTGTCTTTTAACTGATGGCTTGACGTAACTTTGGTAGAGATTGTAGAGCCAAAAAGGTAAGCAAGATAAGCTTATGCAACCAATTGGAAACAGGTAACCAGAGAGAGCGGGAATATTCCATCCTCTTTACTCTTGTAAGATTCTCATAAGAGCAGCCGGTAAAATGAAAACCTTTAATAAAATAATAAACACGCAATCTTACCAAAAATTAAAAATACCCCAAAAAGCTGAATCGCATTCAAAACATATTTCCCAATATAATACTATAGTTTCGTACAGTAGTTTTCGAGAAAAAAAAAATCAGAAATGAAATCCTACATCTCGCAAGTGAAGTTTTCACGCCGTTTAGATCGTAGATGATATTTTTGTCATTGATATCGGGGAGTCCGTAGCTACTTCGTAAGCC
The DNA here is from genome assembly GCA_964057025.1 of Standfussiana lucernea. Taxonomy (NCBI): domain Eukaryota; kingdom Metazoa; phylum Arthropoda; class Insecta; order Lepidoptera; family Noctuidae; genus Standfussiana; species Standfussiana lucernea. The sequence continues at coordinate 2,387,278 of OZ059812.1, forward strand.
GGTTGTGACGAGGAGCCGGTCTAATTCCTTGTCATCAGATATGTTGAAGCTCATAAGCAATCATATAATGGTAAAATATAATGTCAAATATGTCAAGAAAAATAATAAAGAGAGACTAGGTCTCATCCACACGCTAGTAGCTGATTTGACTTCCTTTTATGTTTAGTTTTTCCGTATTTTTCACGGGTAATACTTGTGCAAATTACATAAAAACCTCTTTTTGCATTTTTGACAAGTTTTTTGAAGGATGTTGTGGTATTTTGATTTCCTTTAATGATGGTTTATTTGTATTTCTTGTCAGTAAAAACCAAGAAAATGGCATGAAAATTTGTCATACACTTAAAAAACGTTTTTCTTTGTATTTACATACCTACTAGTAGCTTTTAATTATTTTTTATTTAAAAAAATCCAATACAGAATATTTTAATGCTTACAAAAATCCTATGAGAATTTCCAAGTCATATTAAAAATATCTTTCTCACTAGTTACCAATGCTTATTTAAATCACTACTTATTCCTAATCTACGTTAATTAATTAAAAACAAAATAAACGCAACGTAAGTATTTATAGATGGCTTAGGAAACACCCATTTAACTGAATAGCAGGTCATTGATACAAGGTTACTCCCAGCCATTGAACTCTCTTGACAGCTCTTCATGTAGTTTCAATGACTCTACCTGCGACAGTAACAAAGGCAAAATAAAATTAAAAACAGACATTTGTAATTGGTTACTAAAATCTGGTAATCGAGATGTTTTTATTTTTGTAGAGTCGAATTACAAATAAACAAATGAGTCGACTCTACATTGTAAAAATAAAGTTTTTTTAAGAATAAATTGTTCAATGTAGAGTCACATTTACATCGTTCCAATTAGTTCGATAATTTTAATAGTAAATAAGTGGGGATAATATTGGAATCTAGATGTAGAGCTCCTTCATCAAAGATATTCCTACTAGAAAATTAACTTCTATAGATGACACAAATGTGTTATATTATTATACTATCAAAAGAAAGATATTTAAAATCTCAAGAGAGAAATTTGGGAGCAAAAATGAATTTATATGCAAGAACACAATTATTATTTTGCGAAAATTGGTCTACCATTTTTCAAACCATAATCCAACAAGAATTAGCAACAACAAAAAGGAAGTCAAAGGCGCTACTTCGGTGTATGTGAGAAGGACTCTCGTTTTTCATTGAACAGAATGATTGAACATTATTCTTTAAACATTTTATATTAAACCCATACATGACATCTGTAAAGACGACATATTCAGATGGCGGAAGCTTAGACCGGCCTTCCGCCACGACCGGTTACCCGTGTAGCATTGGACTCCCCGATGGCACAACAAAGCCTTTTGTATATATGCTGACGGGAGTGAAAACTTTGATAGCGCGATGCAGGCCTGCAGTCCTGATTGGTCGGTTGAAATGACGTAGTTCGCGTCGAGGATCGCGTATTCAGTGTTTGGGAGGGAAAAGATGGGTAAGTCTCGTTTTCGCATGAAAAGTTTAGAAATTTTCGTGTTCAGGGATGAGTTTCGAAGGAATCTCATTTGAGTTTGAGCGTTTTGATTAGTTATCGATTCATTGTAGTCAATCAAATTGAGCTAAGGCATATTTGAAAGGTAACAAAGATAAACAACCGAAATGCAATGTCAGATTTTCAGTCACGCTTATCGCCTATCAAACGGAGAGAAAAACTTTTATTTGACACATAGGAAATGCGTCGCTAATTAGCTGTTTCCTTTTTCTGGCAAATACAGTTTCAAGCAAAAGGCCCTTTTTTGCGTATGACCCTAAACACGACCCAATTTCAGCGATATTCTGAAGCAAAGTTAACAAATCCATCAAACATCAGTTTTGCGCAAACCCTCAAAAAGGGCGTTTTTTCGGACACCACTTATAGGCCACTTATAAAAGGGTAAGGCCCTTTTCGCGCAATGCCCTAAGCATAACCCATAAGCTAATATAAATATCCTCGCCCTTTACTACGGAAAATTCCTGCGTTAGCAGGTGCCTGGCTGACGGGTCAATGTCCTTTACGGTCATAAAAACGTTCGCATTGAATCCAATTTAGCTATTGTTAAATGGAGAGTTAAATGGCTTCATTCAGAGCTCACTCAGCGTGATAGAGATTATTATACCTATGAAACAAATACTGCAGTGATCAGAGTGTTAAAATGATTAAAGATACTCTGAACACCATGAACATGTTTCATCCATAAGAAAAAACGACGAAGCCAAAATTGACAGTACGAAGCATTAGATTGATCCATAGGATTTCTGAAAGTGCCATCATAAATTAGTGCAAATAAGAACAACACACTGCTCTATTTTTGCAGATAATGCAGATAAATAGATACATCCCTAGAATGAAAGTTTTTGCCACAATTCTGTGTTATTTGGGGGTAGAAAATAAACTCCTAATCTCTAAGAGCATACAGACATAAATGTTCGACGAAGTTTTTCTTCAGACAGTTAAACCTTCACTACTTCATCAGAAAACTATCCTACGGTCCTGCTGCTTGTTGTAATCCTACCTTTCAGCTTCATCATCTTCCTTCTACCCATATCCTTTCTTTTGTGGTCGGCGCAGCATGTCTTCTTCTTCTATACATCTATATTAGCCTTCATTTCAGCAGTCACCTTCTTTCTAACCATATCATCTTTCACACAAACCATCCATGGTTTCTATAAATCTTATAGCATATCATAATTAACTTATATTCCCACTGACGAGAAAGAGTGCATTTACTACGGAGGCCCTGTGTGAGTTGATAGAAGAAATCTCGTCGTAGAAAAAAATAAAATTTTCTAACGTATCACAGTTTCCTTGCGAAACGGATGACGCAGACTTGGCTGGAATTGATCGCATGCACGTCACAGCTCTACGTAGAGCCGCTATGAAACATGACCTACGTACAGCTATATACTATAGATACTCTACTGTATTGCGCCATATACAACGACTGAACGACGGATAAATCAGTGGACGTATTTCGATAGCATAATAATGTTTTTCCTGTTTTTCTTAATTTGGTGTCTCCCTAATTTCTGATGTTTGGCCATCAACTCCAAACAATTCCCCTTGTCGTTAGCGAGGTGGACCAGTTCAGCAGCACTTGTAGTAGGTAGCTCCGATCTATTCGAAAGTGTTTCTCAACGAATGATGATGATACGACTCTACAAATACTGCTTAAAATATTAAGGGTTAACTGTTTAACCATACACTTTGCAACGTTTGATCGTCTCTCAACTTTAACGACCGTTTATAAAGCCTAGAGATATTATAAGTCAGGGCATTTCCATTCTGTCTGGTCTGCGTAGAAATTGTATAAATAACTTGGCAAGATCTCGATATCTCCAATCAATAAATGTCATTACTATGTAGAGATTTAATGAAGGATTGCGTTCTTGTACGTGTCGGGGGCTGACGCATCAATAATCAATCGCAGAAGATGTAGAATAAGTACTTAACTTTCGATACGATTTAAACTGTGACTAAGTTTAGTATTATCTGCTACTATTGACTAACAATCCGTTTGATTTGTACTTGATATTTTTTCTTGTTCTGAATTTTGAGTCCAAGCAGTTAGGTACGCAGGCACGCTAGGAATCTTACTTTTTAACCAAATTATGTTGAGCTATAAAGGAATGGCAAAAACCTTGTCACGATTGACTTGCGCTATGATGATTGATTCTATTTCCACTCTGTAAGGTTCAACTTTTTGTGCGGGCTACAAATAACTAAAGATTTGTATAAATCGTCGAGTAAATTGTGTCTGCTTTCAGAAACTACAGTAATAATGGGTAAATTCAATCATAATACGGGAATTTTCATCCGTCTTTGCTTTCGCCTCCAAATCTAGAGTCGACAGAAGATAAATCAATTAGAAGAGCTATTTTCAGCAAATATGCAGTTGTTTCGATAAATTAATCAGCAATTACGAATAAAAAAGTCTCAGAACGCTGCTTTTATCCTTTTCTTTTACTGAGAATGTCAAAAAAGAAGACTAGACAAGTTAATTGCCCAATTAGTTGCGCCTAACGATAATCAATTATTGGTGTTTGAAACACATTAGTGCATTTTCCGGCATGTAGAGTCACGGGTGCATGCTTGCATGTGACGCTCTATTTATTTTGTTAAAGGCATGACTTCTCTATGCAAAAAATTATATAAAAGATTCATCAACATTCTCCTGCCCTTATCACAATTTATTTGTGGTCGGCGCAGCATGTCTTCTTCTTCCATACTTCTCTATTATTCGTCATCTCACCAGATACCTCCTTTCTTGCCATATCATTCTTCACACAGTCCATCCATCGCTTCTTTGGTCTTTGTCTACTCATAGGTTATAAAGTGTTTTTGTTGTAATGGAAAAATAACGTTTTAAAGATCTACCTTTGTACCTATATGGTTTCGAGTAAAGTTAGAGACTAGAATCGATAAGGAAGACCTAATAAAAGATGGATTGTGTGAAAGATGATATAAGTAGACAGGGAAGAAAGGAATTAAAGAAAGAGCCAGACTATCGAGATATAATATATGGAAGAAGACATAGCTTACAGTGCCGTCTCCAAATCAATTAGGATAAGGGCAGGATGCTGATGTTGAGACGATTGTTGTTTGATCTGCATTTTCTCAGTGATCCATTTTGTGAGGCTCAGACGGCAATTGCTCAGGCAGCAATTGTTTGCATGGTTCAGCTTTTTTTTTGAGTATTTAACATTTTTTTGTGCAGGTAGAGTTCTGGAAAAAAATCATAAGCCGAATAAAAATAACAGCGTTCCATTGTTATCTCCAAGGACTCTAAAATATTATTATCATCACGTTCTTTCTTACAAACGGACATCACAATGCACGACTTTATATTTATAATAATTGCAGAGCCATTGTGCAACTTGGCCTTAACGGTGTTCATTCATGAAACCTGATTGCCACCCCTCTACTACGGGATATTGTAGAGTAGTTGAAGGTAGAGACTCTGTTTTGGTACAAATATTCAGATTGCATATCGAACAAAAAATGTTCTGATTGGAAGCCAGAGAGAATCTTGCAGGAATAACATATAAATAGACAGTAATGCATAAGGTGTTAGAAGTTTCTTACTGTTGTGTTTTTTTTTGTTAATTTTCCACAAGTGAGAAAATTTTAGCTAGACACGAAATTGCTGATTTTTCTTTCTTGTATTGAGGTATTAGAATTGCGGTGTCTCTACATTATTTCCATTTATAAAACTCTACCTACTTATTTACCTTTTGTTTGCAGAAACCAACTTTAATTTGTTTTGAATCGACTGCGAAAACTATTTATTATTTATTAAAAAAGTCCATACTGAAACTCAACAAAATCGGGCCATATCCGAACTTTTCGCCACCACTAAGCTATGAAGAAGTATAAAACAAAAAAAAAACAAAAACGATACAACCGTCGCCTCTGACCACAACACTAACCTACAATCCTACATCGCGCAAGCAAAGTTTTCGTGCAACTTCAAACGCTTACAACCAATTCTCCGTACACAGCAGGGAGTCCCCTACCACAAGGTAAAGTGGTCTAGTGCATCCACTTCAATCAAATGCACAAGCACAATAAATATTCTGACATACACGATCTCAGTCGCAATACAAACTTCAACATTTGCCATTCTGTCGACTAGAAGAAATTGCTAGACTGTATTTGGAATACCCGCGACTCAGGAGAATGACGAATGCTTGGACTTGACATTGAATGCTTACAGAACCTGTGTGGTTACTGCGACTCCTTTTTTATTGTTGGTTTTTGTTTTGACTAAAAAATTTCACCCATCATTCATTAATTATTTTTTTAATTTTAGGTCATTATTCATTTTTTGTTTTGGACTGCTTGGTTGATCCTGTGGTCACAAACACGACTGCTGAGCATGAAATCCTTGGTTCAATTCCCAGGTCGGGCAAATTGTTATTGATATATATCAGGAATTTCTCAGTAGCAGCCATGAAGTCTGGATTTGTGCCCGGTTGATAGCAATAGGCTAGCCCCTAGCCCTATTACATGAGACTTTAACATAACTGGCGAAATGTGCATGTATTATTATGTACACCTCTGCCTAACCCTTCAGGGATTATAGGCGTGATGTTATGATACGTAAAACTTTTAAAAATACTGATGTTCGATTATCTGGATCTTTGGATTTATTTTTAAACAAGTTCCACAGAAACTCAGTTGTTTACCAGCCCTCCCGGCATAAAATTCAAGCGTCAAAATGTCCATGCAGCACTGTACCAGGTTTTTGGGTTTACATTTTTTGTATATTGCGGCGCTGTTTTATGTTTTACGTATAGAAAATTTGATCTTCGCGAGTTACTCTGAAGAAAAACAGTTTGAATTGTGAAAAATAAAGTCAATCTGGTGTTGAAAACAAGGAAAACGGAATTTAAAAGTAACAAATAAATAGAAATTGTAGTTTTAATTCATTTTCAGTTCCTTTTTTTCAGTAAAAAAATCACTAGTCAAGAGAAAAAAGATACATAAATAAATAGGTTATGAATTTCTGCTTTGTATTTGTAGTGTTTTAGAATGTTTGGATTAGATTACTTCCGGTAGTCATTTTCTGACTTTTTATTTTTGTCGACTCTACAATAGTCCGTTTTTTTTTAGAGAAAATTAGAAAAAAAGCATTGACTTATATATTAGTGGCGTAAATCATTGGAAAAAAGCAATATTTTCTATATTTTATTTATTAACACTAATTTTAACAAAAAAAAAAAATACAAACTAGTATCTTCCTACTCATTTCTGCATTTTAACTCCATATTCGTTAGTAAAATAGTTAAAACTCTACAAAATAATGAATTTAATTCGAATTACCTTTTATAACGACATCTGTGTTGGTTTTCAAGAGTTTTCTCAGAATACAGCATGGCGGACAAATCCGCAATCCTTTGACCGCAATGCGATCTTCAACAGGCTAAACACAAATTGAACTTATTTTACATGAAAGAATCAGGATGGCGCTCTTAGGTACAATACAAACATTGCAAATTCATTGATCTACAATTCCGTACTTTATAAATTATCTGTAACAGGTTTTTATACTGAATAATGACTTTTATTATAAAAAAAAACTATTCCCAGAAAAACACAATATCTCCCGAAGCTGACTCTTTCCCTTGACTATGACAACCCCAAAAGGCATAAGGGATGTACTGCGCAAGTCATAACTGTGTCAAATCCGCTTTGTCAAAGTTCCCAACGCGACAACAAATCTTTGAAAATGATTAAATATTAATTACATACGTTTTTAATTATTAGTTAGTAGTTTATTACATTTTACCTTTTATTTATAAGATCCTGATTATAAAAGGATTTGCGTTGAGGTAAATCTCCCATTTTTTTTTTGCGATTTTACGGACACAGTGTTAGTCAATTTTATTACTTTAATGTAATGTGCTGTAATCAATTTAGCTAGCTGTTATGCCAGTGAAATAGTAATTAAGTATTGTTTCCTATTATAAAATCGAAATCCCACTCAATATACTTGAATTATTACGTAAAAATATGAGTAGCGCCCGTAAATATTTTGTAGTTAAAGTCAAGAGCACGAATATTATTGAATTGCTTAATTTTTCTTGTTTATACAGCTATTTAAATAAAGTGTGTATTCATTATAAATTAAAATATGGTTATCAACATTACGAAGCATAATTTTCCGTTAGTAAGATATTATAATCCTGAAAATTGAGTTGCATGTTTCCTGTCCTATATTTTTTTAATGTCAATAAAAATACCATATTACCATTTTATTTTTATGTTTTCAGAATAAAATGGCAACTGGGGGTTCGGGTGCAGTATTCTTTCTAGGCACGCGAGCGCATTATCAGGTAAATATAAAATAAATTTGAATAATAAATTGGTGCATCTAATCTCCCACTCTAATTTATTTTATTATAGGGTCTATTTGTCTTTGAGTATGAATAAGGCAAGCACTAAAGAGCCTATGCTGAAATATTGATATTTTTTTAAATAATAAAATCATTTATATTCTATTTAGACATAATCTTGTTCAAGTCTAACACCCGTATCTATAGTCAAGTTAAAGTAATTACTTGCAAATTTTTTTATGCAATAGACATGAATTTAAACAAAGTAAGAACCGTCAAAGAAAGCAAAGGTAGGATTCTATCTTTTTATAGTTCTAACTTCAAGCAATTATCAAAACTTCATATTAAAAATCGTATCGTAAATAATGACATTTACTCAAGTGAAAACTTTGACTTATTTATAGATACGGGGGTTAATGTGGCTTCTTAAAAAAGGCTTGTTTAGCGCTTATTTTTTTTAGCGCTTAATTGGTAGATAATTAAGCCCTAAAAAATCAGCTGTGTGCAGAATTGCACTTTTGTGGGAAACAGCTGATTTTGTTTTAAATTAGCGATGAAAATTTTCTATGAGGGGGTGTTTTTGCCTTTCACCCTGTGTAATACAAGACAAAATGCCAGTTAGGCTTTCAGCCGATGGTCAACTGGCGATGATTCGCAAATCACCTTCCGAAACACCGGAAACCGATGTACTTAACACGGTAACCTTCGCTTTAGCTCCATTTATGTTTAGCATTAATAAAGGCTAGCGAGGAGCGATACCGATTTTACTCTATTTAACGACTAGTACTTCGCCCGCGACTTCGTCCGCAAAAAAATGTGACAGCTCAGCTAATAAGCATGATATTATAAATATAATTTATAGCCTAAAGCACCTACGAATTACGTAGCTTTCTACCAGTTAAAATAAATTTAGAATCGGATCAGTAGTTCCGAGGAAGTCGCTTTTGGCGACATGGATTTTGAAAGGAAGTCGTCTGACTTGGTATGGACATGTAATGAGGAGGGATGAAACGCATGTTACTAAAAGAGTGATGGATATTAATGATGGTGGGTGGAGAGGTAGAGGAAGGCTAAAGAAAAGATGGATGGATTGTGTGAGGAATGACATGAAAGATAAAAGAGTAATGATGCCGTGTCGTCTGACTACAGAGACTGGAAGATGATAACGTATTTCGCCAACCCCGAGTAGAATGGGACAAGGGCAGGAAGATGATGATACTTTTAGCAATATGACCGAAGATATGTATAAAGTACAACATACTAAAGAGTATTCTATCAATCCCTACTAATATTATATGTAAATGCAAAATTAACTCTGTATGTCTGTCAATTCTATTACCTTTTAGCGCCTTAACGGCTGCAGGCTGGTCAGATTTCAATGGAAGGCAGATAGGTAGATCTGGGATAGGACTTTTTGTCCCGGTAGGTTCCCGTCAGATAATTTTCGCACTCCACACCGGCGAAACTGCGGGCCACAGCTAGGTAGTCTATCTAATGTCTATACGTTCATCTTCATCAATCTGAAACGTGGCTGATCTAATCCGGCATGATGTCAATTTGTTTAACATAACATCATTTATACGATGGCCCATAGAAATATACCCATGTTAGTAGTACTTGTGCTTGCTGACCAGTGGAACTAGTCCGCGGAAGCGAAGGAATACCACGTGCTGCAGCCAAGAGTCAAATAAAACGTCGTGTTTAAACAATTCTCTTAGAGATTTACGTCTGCGTAGGTTGTAGATGGCTCTGACAACCCTCTTTTGCAGAATAAATATTGAGTCAATATCTGCAGCCCGTCCCCACAGCAAAATACCGTAAGACAGGATGCTATGGAAGTGATCGTGACCATTTTATTCTTCCACCAGGTCTTAAACCAGCCCGAGGCTAATTTTGACGTGGAGAACGGCAACGCTTCCACGGAGACTATCTATCAGAATCCGTCGGTCCAGGAGTTATGGCCCGCTGACCAGAAAAGAGATGATAACGAGCGGTGGGGTTACTGCGATCAAGACGTTTCCGGTGAGGGTTTTTTAAACTATTTATACCATCATCTGCGGAGCCTTTTTTTAAAATGTGGAAAACGTCAATGGATGACTTCCGCTCTGGGAAGAGCATAGGGGTCTATCAGACACGTACTCACTAAAACGACACCTGTGTTCCCTCGCACACTTGCGCATGGGTGCAGCGGGATCTACCATCTGCCGAGCCTTATCCCAACTACATGTTGGGGTCGGTTTCCTAACAAACCGGATGTGGCTGAATACCAGTGATTTACATGGACCGACTGCCTACCTGACATCCACAGCCCAGTTACTGGGGAACACGATACCCCTTGATAAGACAGGTTGTCAGACTTTCGGCAGCAGGTTTACTTACATGGTAATCCGTCAAGGGATAAGCAAAAGTGTACTTATATTACACCTACACAAGCATACAGACACACATGCAAAGGTGTATTTATACCTTACACCCACGTTTCGCCAGTAATGTTTAAGTCCCATGGCATACAGGGCCAGCCCATTGCCATCAACAGGGCACAAACCTAAACTCCGGGCTGCTGCTGAAAAAATCCTGATGGACAGACATATCGAGCCCAGAACTCCTTGCTCAGCAGTCGCACCAAGGTAGAAACCAAAAGCTCCGAGGAAAATATGCTTACGCATTGGATATATAAATAGGCTTTTCTGTGCCTTCTCTGGGAACAGAGGCCGAAAATACTTAGGATTATTAGGATTGGTGCCTAACATAATAATAAAAATACTCCAAAATCAAGCTCGTATGGTCATGAGTTCTTTGCCAATATTTTTCGATTATGATAGTTTTGATCTGCTAGTAGTGAGGAAAATGTTGAGTATGAATGTAGAGGGTTATAAGAGTAGAGGAAGACCAAAGAAACGATGGATGGACTGTGTGAAGGATGATATGACAAGAAAGGAGGTGTCTGCTGAGATTAAGAGTAATAGAGAAGTGTGGAAGAAAAAGACAAGCTGCGCCGCCCCCAAATAAACTGGGATAAGCGCACGAGAATGATGGTAGTGTTGGCCTACAGAGCGCTGAGGTGCTGACTCATTTCAAAACTTACCCTGTATACAACCCAACGACGATATTGACATAGTGGATTAGCTCTTGATATTCCATCTATATGCATATACTGTTCCAACTAAATATCTTACGTGTATCTTTCTCTTGACAGTGACAGACGAGAAAGATAGATCAGAAAGCATGCTTCGTTCGCGTCGGCGACAGAGCACCACCGCCCTCTGTGAGTCGGATGACATGAAGCCATCGCAACTGAACAATGTGGGAAACAGGTAAACTTTGCAACATACTTACTGTTATTTATTAAAACACAGATGCGGACATACCATTATTACCATTATTTTTGAAAGTACAGAACAGGGTCCAAGCTATCGGTGGTCAAGGCTCCAGAGAGTCTCATCTCCTTCCGGTTTTTGAATCCAGCCCCCGATCCAACTGCCAAACGATATCCTCATCAGGTGTTGGTCGTGGGTCTTGGCTCTTGAAACATACAGAGCGTTCGAACACGGTATGCGGCCATGTTTCCTCTCTCTCTTAACCCATATTATGTGCGCCTGACGTTTGAATTGATGGATTTAGTCCAACGACATCGGCCAGTGGACGTCGAGGTCCTAAGCCGTCTCGATGATATGTGAAATCCACTAACCCGCACTGGGCCCGGAGGCCTTTGTTCAGCGGGTGGGTCAGTGGGCACATTATGGACTGATACGTATGTGTCTTTGACAGCGGCCCTACGAAGGGGGCCAAAGGCCGTGGCACGCTACTAGCGCTCCTGTGGTCGCTAGCCCGTCGCAAACGGCGCGGGGCCCACGACGAGATCTATTTGCGACACATCGACAATGCGTTGACCAACACCTGCACTTATAGGGAGAGCTGCCGGTGTTTGGAATGTCAGGTTAGTGGACTATTTTGTAAAAAATTTAACAGACTTCAAAAAAAGGAGGAGGTTCTCAATTCGGTTGTATTTTATTTTGTTTGTTACCTCATAAGTAACTTCGTCTTTATGAACTGATTTTAAAAATTCTTTTTTTTTGTGAAAGGATATACTTCCCGATTGGTCCCATCGAAATTTCCTGAAAATCGGTTCAGTAGTTTGGTTTTAAAATCGAAAAAGCTGGAAAAAATAAGTCATCCAAGTAAAAGAAATTTCGAAATTGATAGTTGACAAAGATTTATGTGAGATGCCATAATTAAAAGAGTAAAGTAAAAACTTTTTTGCAAAAAAATAACAGACATCAAAAACAAAAAGTGGAAAATAACTTTACTTTCGGAAGTCGGTGGCAAAAAGTCAATGAAACAAACAATAGTCACCGACTTCCGAAAGTAAAGTTAGTTGGAGATTTCATAACTAAAAAGGGTAAAATAAAAACTTTTTTGCAAAAAAAACCGACTTCCAAAAAAAACACTAAAAAAAGTGGAAAATAACATTACTTTCGGAATTCGGTGCCAAAAAAGTCAATGAAACAAACCATAGTCACCGACTTCCGAAAGTAATGTTATTTTCCACTTTTTTGTGTTTTTTTTTTGGAAGTCGGTTTTTTTTTGCAAAAAAGTTTTTATTTTACCCTTTTTAGTTATAGTATCACACACAAATCCTTGTCAAGTATCAATTTCGCAATTTCTTTTACTTGGATGACATTTTTTCCAGCTATTTTGATTTCAAAACCAAACTGCTGAACCGATTTTATGTTTTTTTTTGTGTTTGTTACCTCATATCTTCGTCATTTATGAACCGATTTGAAAAATTCTTCTTTTATCTGAATGGATCTACTTCCCGATTGGTCCCCATCGAAATCGGTTCAGCAGTTTGGTTTTGAAATCAAAATAGCTGGAAAAAATATGTCATCCAAGTAAAAGAAATTGCGAAATTGATACTTGACAAGGATTTGTGTGTGATGCGATAACTAAAAAGGGTAAAATAAAAACTTTTTTGCAAAAAAAAACCGACTTCCAAAAAAAAACACTATAAAAAGTGGAAAATAACATTACTTTCGGAAGTCGGTGCCAAAGAACGAAAAACAAAAGGCTTCCGAAAGTAAAGTTATTTTCCACTTTTTTAGTGTTTTTTTGGAAGTCGGTTTTTTTTTGCAAAAAAGTTTTTTTTAATTATCGATGAAAAATTTCTATGTGGGGATCAGTCGGAATGATGTACTGAATATACGTGGTAACCGTTTTAGCGTCGGTGTCCCTTCCACCTTGTATAATATACTTAAAGATATATTTAAAAAAAAACTAATTTAAAAAAATAAGGAAAGAAAGGAAACCTACCCAAAGAACTGGTGCAGGTGGTAAGGGAAAATGATACAAATAACATTAAGGATTATAATGATATATTTTAAATAAAATTTTAAGCTAACATAAAGAAAATAATATAGGTGTTACAGTTTTTTTTTTACTATGTCAGACATTATTAAGTAGGTCCATTTTTGCATAGCTAGATATTTTGTTATAAGAATTGTTAGAAATCGTACAAAACTTTTAATTATAATAGATACATCGATAATAAAAACAATTTGCTTATTTTGCAATAGTATATTATCATAAATCTCTTTTTATATCTTAGGGTATAAATGTGACAAGGTATCGATCGTTAAACATTTCGTAAAACGTGTAAGCGATAAGCTTCACTAAATAATCGCTTGTTATCGATATGCAGAAGCGTTTAATTATCGTTTATATTATAGTAATCGTATGTTCACAAGCCTAATCATCCAAAAATCAGGTAGTCGGTCGTTTACCTTTAGTTAGGTAAAGGTTTTGTGTTCAGGGGGGTTGCTATGAGAGCGTGTAAGCCATACGGCATTTCATACAAATTTTCAAGTCCTTATTTTTCGATATGACTGAACCGATTTTAATGAAACTTCACACACATAAGCAGCAGGATACATAGATCTAAAAAGTTAGTAGAAAACATTTTCGAAATGTCTTATTAATAAAAGATAATTGCAAATTTCTGACTTGCTAATTTGTATGAAATGCCGTACGGGGTACACTCTTAAAGCAGTATTTTTTTTTAATATCACTCCAGTGTGGAAAAGAGACCGAGCTATAGAGGACGTCTAGCGCAATCTCTTTCCCACCCTGGAATAAGAATAAAAAACACGAGAATTAAAACAATACTGCTATCGACAAGACGATAAGACGTCTTTGAGCTTGACAACGATTTACGATATATTATACATTTAGGTATCCCTATATGAAACGGTGGTTAACATTGAAGATATTATATACGATATTGGACTTTACGACAGCGACAAATTCGGTAAGTCAAGGGACCGACTTTCTCTCAGGCTTTTCCCGTGTTCTAACTACGAAGCATAAGCGAGCTGTGGCGCGAATACGTCACTTATTTGTTCCGCACTTTCAAAACCCGGAAGGTAAACGAAACAGTTCACTTTGGTTAGGACGTGGCCTTGGGGTTATTAACAAAACATATTAAATATTTACATTAAAGCTTTTTATTCGATACATTGCGAGTACATTGCATAAACATAATCAGCACCAAATTACACAACTTTCCAGTTTTATTTCACACTAAACTAAATACTATTTACTTGTAGGATTAAATAAACGTCCTTAAATAATTAAATATACATTTAATATCTACGACTGTTAAGCTTAGGGGCCATCCATAAATTACGTCATACGAATTTTATGACCCCCATCCCCACTCCTTGTCACAGCTGGTCACATTTGTGAGATACCCCCCTCCCCAGCTTTTGACTCGAGCCGATTTGGCGGCAAATGTAGCAGAAAAACCAAGCCCTGATTGTATATAAACTGATTATGCTTCACAAGTTTCCCCGTTTGATTAAAATATAATGCGGTGCGTCATACGCACGTCAAAAAACCAACCTCGTACTTCCCGTATTGTTACGTCGAGTAGATTAGATAAAATTTAATTAATTCAGGAAGTTTCAATTATTGTTTTAATGCGTCTGAGATCGGATCTCGGATATTTCGAGTCAACAACTCTTTGCATCACTGGCCAATCAGGCCTTATCAATGCCAGACAGACTTGCGCACGGTTTTATTATTCAATTGGGAAGGGGATACTACATGTTATCATAAACATCACGTCTGTAATTCGCAAAAGGTTAGGCAGAGGTTTACGTAAACACCAACAGTAAAGTTTAATTTCCGTCTCGTGAAATAGGAGGCGAGCAGTGCGAATGTGGAGCCCCAACACAGGATATGGGATAAGCCACACCTTCTCTCCTGCCCGTCGCACGGTGGACGATATTTTTCGCTCGCCTTTCGTAGGAATTTTTGAAAAATTAAGTTTTTTTTTGGTAAACTTTGAGTATGCAGTATTGTTGGGGACATCAAAGCATACACTAATTAATGGTTTTAGGTACTTAGAAAAATTTATACACGATAATAAATGGGTTTGTTCATTTTCAATGTATGGAAACGGAACTTCTCTTCTTCATAAAACCTTTCGTTCTTGTAGAGTTAGGATGAAACTTTCAGGGATTGTTTTTCAGACCTTAGTGAAGGCTCTTAATCAATCAGCTTGGTCAAGAAGGGTCCAGCAAAAAAGATATGGTCAAAATAAAATTGCCTGTTTTTGTTATTTTAATCGTTCCTATTTAGGTACCTAGTTGGTAGTTTTTTTAACTTTTATCCATCTTATTAAGTACATAGCATAGTATTTGTTTACTTTTGATCTAATATACCCCCATTTCGCGCGTTATACGTAAAGAAATACCTACATCATAGTCTTTGTGACTGTTATATTCTTATGTATTGATTTCATATTACTTTTTTACTAAAATCATTGTCGAATATCAGTATTGATTTACTGACTGAGTGCGACAAGTATTCCGTGTCACAGATCCCATATAATAATAGTACATATTTACTCAATCTAGATTACCTAGAATCGTAAAATAGCCACTTGAACGGTCCTATTGTTACTAATCTGGTATTTTTGCACCTTTCTACGAAAACGGCAACAACAAAGGAACAGGTAGCGCTAACAAAGTCATAAATACCGACTGTACTAATGACCGCCTTGCGCTGACCGCTTAATGAAACAATCCATTTAAAATAATACGTATATTATACACATTCCTGTATAGGCTAATTCAGCTACTTAAAATAAAACTAAAATTACTTATCTTAAATCAATAAATTTAAAATAAATGTAAATTAATAAAAAAACTACTATTCACAATCAGGACAGTGTCCAACATTTAAAAACTCAAAATTTTCTTTATCTGCGCTAGAAGTTAATAACAACAGTAATTTGGCATCTTCTGAAAGAGGTTGGTATTTAAGTTGCCTTATTTTAGGTCTGAAACTGGAAACGTAAGGATCAGACGAAACCAACAGATTATTAATGATGTCTTCATTTGTCGCTTTTCTGCTATTCTTTCGTGAGCGGAAACACCGAAAATGCTTGAAGTCTTTATTTCGAGCTTCAGATGCCTCTTCAGATAATTTGCCGATACGAACAAAGTTGTTGTGCTCAATTATGTCGGCACCATGGATTAACAACTTATGCATACTTTAAGGCATGTAGTACCATGAATAAAGTTCAATATATTTTCATGTAGTTGCGTGACAATAGGTTCTGAACTTTTCAACATCAACAAATTCTCCGCATGAGATCACCTGAAGAATTACTCCCAAGCTTCTTATGAGATCTTCATCTATCCCTGTGATTTGAGCAGTGGCTGCAGGATCAGCAAAAAATCTTCTAGCAGTGTTTCCGTCGTTCGTAGTTCCAGCACCCTGTTTCACCACATCTACACGAAGTCCCATTTGATTCCAGAACCTATCTTGTATAAGTTTCTTCCTAGTAGCCATCTGTTCTTTAAATTCATCGCCTTTAGCTTGCCATTTCTTAAATTCTAGACGGTATGCAATATGTAGGATGCATTCCGTGCATCTAATGCGAGCATGAAGTGAAGACAGGCCAAACCTATAAATTTCTTCTGTGGGATTTCTAAGTAAAACCTTGTCGATGTCATTCATCTCCTTGGGTTTCACTTGGCATATATCACATGTCGCTGAAGAAGTATTCGATAAGATCGAAGTAATCTTACCATCAATCATTGTCATGTGCAATTTGTGGTTTACTTGTATACCGTCAACAACAGTAGGCTGTAGTGAAGCAATTTCTAACTCGATTGACGCCATTTCTTCTTTTATATTTAAATCATTTTCTTTGGCAAATTTAAAATAAATTGGCCGGCAGTAAAAAGTTGAGGAGGGTTTGGGATTGTCCCAAATGATCTCATTAGTTTCTCCGTTTTCTATTTTCAATGGCACAAATGAGCACATGAATATGCTGGAATCGTCTTCACCACTTTCCATTACTTGTTTATAATTGCTTTGTCCAGATGCACCGTCAAAGCCCCATTTACTTGTTAGAGTCAAAGTATTGTTAACATTTTCACTATCAAGAGTTTGGAATATTCTCTTTACTGTTAAATCCAACACGGATTGTAATTTCAGCTTTACATGTGTATCAGTTATTTGCATATTATTTGGTTCTAAATAACACTTTTTTTTCTCCTGATTTAAAATATCATAACATGGAAAAATATTACAACCCATAGATTTCGTTGCCTGTTTCAAGGTAGTGTATTGCCATTTTGATAGCTTTAATGATGTTAAAAGTCCAAGAGCTTTGTCTGCAGAAATGACTCGCTGTTTTGGCTTAATACAAGCGCGTAGTACTGATGCGTCTTCGGGATGACAAATCAAATGCTTTATTACTTCAGCAATGTCTTTCTGACTTTCATTTTCACTAGCTTTATTTATTAAAGCATAAGCCAATGTTTCGAAGTCGTTTTCGGAAACCAAACTTTCAGTTCTTCGTTTTTTTTGAAGAGGACTTAGGTCTACGAACTTCTTCCGTGCAGTATGTTTTGCAGTCGAAGTTGAAACAGATGCTGTAGCAGGTGAAGCAAAGGATGTACTTGGTGAGCACTCGGTTTCTTCAGTTACGGACTCTATTTCCATTTCCTGAATTTCATTTTCATTTGTTTCTGATTGATTTATCTGTGAGTGAACAAATGCAGGCCATTTCACTTCCAAGTCTAACCACTCTGCGTATTTCTTGGTAAAAATTTCCGCTGAACTGTTAAGAGATTTCCACTTTTTTTTTAAGATTACTTGTATAAGTAAAACAAAACTTTTTCAACGCTATCTTCTCTTCTTCTGAATGTGAAGCAATCACAGACGCCAGTACTTTTTGATAAAATGCATTAGCATCAAAACTATTTTGCCGCATAAATACAAATATATCAAGATTTGATATAAGTCCTTCCATAATGACCACAACAAGTTAAAATATAAGCTTTTTGAAAAAATGGCACGAGAGTAGAACGTTACGGTACGAATCGGTAATGATAAGTGATTTGAAAAGAAAATATTTTCCATATTTATACATATTCATTTAGGTATAATAATTTTAAAGTACCTGAAGGCGAGTAACTTCAACAAAAAAAGTCACTAATTAGACGAAACAATGATTTTTTTTAACTCTGGTATACAACAATAGATTGTTTCATTAAGCGGTCAGCGCAAGGCGGTCATTAGTACAGTCGGTATTTATGACTTTGTTTGCGCTACCTGTTCCTTTGTTGTTGCCGTTTTCGTAAAAAGGTACAAAAATACCAGATTATTAACAATAGGACCGTTCAAGTGGCTATTTTACGATTCTCGGTAATCTAGATTGAGTAAATATGTACTATTATTATATGGGGTCTGTGACACGGAATACTTGTCGCACTCAGTCAGTAAATCAATACTGATATTCGACAATGATTTTAGTAAAAAAGTAATATGAAATCAATACATAAGAATATAACAGTCACAAAGACTATGATGTAGGTATTTCTTTACGTATAACGCGCGAAATGGGGGTATATTAGATCAAAAGTAAACAAATACTATGCTATGTACTTAATAAGATGGATAAAAGTTAAAAAAACTACCAACTAGGTACCTAAATAGGAACGATTAAAATAACAAAAACAGGCAATTTTATTTTGACCATATCTTTTTTGCTGGACCCTTCTTGACCAAGCTGATTGATTAAGAGCCTTCACTAAGGTCTGAAAAACAATCCCTGAAAGTTTCATCCTAACTCTACAAGAACGAAAGGTTTTATGAAGAAGAGAAGTTCCGTTTCCATACATTGAAAATGAACAAACCCATTTATTATCGTGTATAAATTTTTCTAAGTACCTAAAACCATTAATTAGTGTATGCTTTGATGTCCCCAACAATACTGCATACTCAAAGTTTACCAAAAAAAAACTTAATTTTTCAAAAATTCCTACGAAAGGCGAGCGAAAAATATCGTCCACCGTGCGTCGTGCACAACTAATTGCACCCTCCAGGGAATGTTTTAGTTCTGAGACATTCCAGCATTAAGAGGTCACAAATGGGGGGTCATAGTAACCCTCCAGAACTTGAATGACGCAAACGACAGAGCTGTCCAGGTCGAGAAGAGAAGGGGCGAGCATATTGCCACTAACCGGTTAATTACACTGCATGACCTGGGAATCGAACCGTGGGGGACGTTCAGCAGTCGCATGCGACCACGAGACCAAAGGAGCAGATACTTACTAGAAGCCCAGAGTATGGGCCCGGTTGATGTCAATAGACTCGCCCCCTATTTCGTGTGACTTGAAACAAAACTGGGTGGGTATAGGAACACCTCTGCTTAACCATACGTGGATTACAAGCGTGATGTTATGTTATAAATATTTAGTGTAAGTATTTTAATAAAAAATAAAAAAATATCTTGGTATTTCTGTATATAATTGTCTTTTAACATGTCAATATTAATATGTAAAGAGGTTATTCACAGTATCCAAAACTGGTCGCAGACATGCATTAACCGATGTGCTGTTGGATTTTCAACTTAGAGTGCTGAGCTGAACGTTGTAAATCAAACAGCGCGCTCAGTGTCCCTTGCTACATTTAAAATTTAAACCGCCTTAACTTGAAAGTGTACATATGAAAAACCGGTTTGACTGCGTTTCAGCAAAAAAGAAGTACTTATGTCAGCTTCATGAATGTGTAACTAGTTAGGGTGTAGTTTTAGTAACGTGAGGCGTTTAGGGGGGCAGGGCGTCGAGCCGAATCTCACCAAATCTCACTAGGGAGAGAGGGGTCTCGGCAAATAGCACGTCATTTTTTCCAGCTTACACTACCTAAAATTTAATTTTAATATAATATGTATGTATTGCTATGCCCTAACATGCTCCATAATATTGTTCTTAGCTGTAACCCTTTTGTGGAACGCAAATAAATTGAATATGTTGAGATCGGCTTCCAGTATAACTGGATGCAGCTGTATACCAGTATTTTACATGGAGCAACTGCCTCACCTCGACAACCCAGTCCTGGGCAACACGATACCCCCCCACGGTCTTTTGGGTACCCGTAACGACAGTCAGATCTACAAATTACAGTATTTTTGTTTTCAATTATTTGGCTAATAGTGTCTGCTCATAAAGCAAAATAAAAGCAGACTAAAAGTTTGAATATTATTTATTTAGTGTCAATAAGACTACTGGTATATTAACAATATCATTTACAGCTTACAATGGTCACTGATGAATTTGAAATGGTTTGTCACAGATTTTTAACGTTATATTAGCAAAATCTAGAAATTTCCCGCCTTTTAGGCTATCTGGGATCGTCAATACATATCTGAGAACGGTCAAAAGCCTAGCCAAGCGATTTTTTGTCGCAGAAGCTACAATATAAAACGCATTGCATATTTAGGCACAAAATAGTTTAAATTTAGTTATATCAAACGCACTTTTACATAGTCCAGTCATCATCATATAATACAGAATGGAAGTGAAAACGATGCTGAAACAGTTACTACGTATTCATTACATTATTACATACAATTTTTCGACTGTTATTGATAAATAAAAACAGCTGTTTCCTATGAAACTGCAATACCCACACGGTCCAACTGGATGGTACAGCTGATTCCTTTAAAATAACTGATGAAGATTTCTATGTGTAGTAACCGTTTTAGCGTTGATGTCCCTTCCACATTCTATACAGGGTTATATTATGGAGCCTACACACCCAAGCCTTGCCAGCAAGTTTCGTAGGCGTTTAGTTGACATGCAGCCAACAATGCTATGATTTGCAGGTTCCAGAAAATTTGCTTACAAAACTCTTAAGATGTGATGGGTAAATCTTTTTACTATTCACGAGAGATAACCAACATGTCAGCAAAGTTACCCTAGCTAATTACATTTGACCTCATAAGTACAGTTACACACTTTTATGCTGCTTGCAGATTCGCGACAAATTGCAAAGATATAAAATTTGCGTTTAAAATTAACATTGCATTTCCCTATCTAATATTGATATAGCAAAATATAATTTGTTACAATAATAATATTTATTTATAGCATTATACATTTATTTGACACATATTCGCCAATCTGCAAGCGGAATTTTTGTCAATAAAAAACTCAGGTAACACTGACTTTCACTTCAAAGTTAGAAAAGAAAAATAAACTCATCAATTCACAAACTTGTCAATATCATACTCCAAAGTGTCTGTAGTATCCACCTGAACTTCGTCAACCATTTTCTTCCGTTCCTCCAAACGCACACACTTCAGACATTTCTGACCTTTACGAAGCCAACATCCTCGATGGTACATAGAATTACATTTATCACACATTAGGGCTCCGCTGTCAAATGGATATAGCACCTCATTATTTTTACAAACTTCACACAGGTAACCTTTGCCAGAGCAAAGGTTGCAGCTTGTGATGTGTGAACGACATATCTCTGTCAGTTCTGTTAACTGCGTTTCTAGAGAACCATCGTTGATAGCTTGGAGATGACCCATACTGTATTTCTTGTTCACATCACCGAGCTGCACAAATAACGGAGATAGTAAGTTTGTGCCTTCAGGGCAAGCACAAAGGTAGCGTCGCATCCATTCTAGATCCTTCCTCATTTTATGTACCCATTCTAGCTCCGCTATAAAGTTGAATAGTTTCGGGTTTATACTCTCTATGTCAATATACGGTCTGGTCCACGATAAATTCAGCATTTGGAATGCTATTCGTGACACATAATGCTTTTCCCAGTCCCAATTATGAATAACTCTCGCAGGAGTTGCTGCTTGATCATTCCAGTGGCATGTAGCACAGAAATATAGGCCTGTATAATCACATAACCGTGGCTCATTCCACATGTCTTTAAAAGTTAAAGCTGTTTGGCACTCCGCACACTTATAATTTTGTGCTGCTAACCCTTTTTCCGGACATATACTCATTTCGAAGCTTCCTTTCTCGGTCATAACAACATGGGCGCATACCCTGCATATGTGATCAACGCATTTGTAATGACATAAGTATCCACAGTCAGTACAAATGTAAGAACTTTGAACAATACTCCAGATTACCCCACTACAGTGATCGCAGTACTGTTTCCGATTGCTAGGGTTTGTTTGTTGTTCGAAATGATGGCCTTTTATCGAGACTTGGACTTTAGCTAGCCCATTATTGTCTTTTAAATCTTCTAACCTTAATCTCAACTCCACTAGGTACCTGACAAGCCATTTTCGCTCGTCTGAACACTGTACACTGTTTAAAACAAGTTCCCTACACTGGATTATCGCTTTTTCTATCTCCTCTTTCGTCGCGGAACTGTGGATCTTCAATTTCTTATTTGCAATAGATTTCGGGATACAGTTCGAGTCGTAACCTTCATCGACGGAAACACACCCAGAATTCGAAGAAGTTGATGTTCTAGAAGTGGCTTCCACGCTTGGACTGCAGCAGATTAGACTGTTCCTGTATTTAGGCGAATCATTCGCTATTGCAGCAGCCATGGTCACTTAATTTGAAACAAAGGATGTCAAGAAAACAGCGGAAATTTTGCATAAAATTTTGCAATGTCACTGTCTGATTTTATTGTTCGAACTGTTGCTGAGTTTTGCACACAAGTGTTATCTAAGATTATGTCTCATTTCCACTGCGATCCAGTAATGTTTTGATAGTGATACGTAATTTTTTTCACGATAAAATTGTTGTCTTCATTTTTGACAGCTGAATAAATTTTCATTGCTGTATGTTGGTGGTTAGCAAATTGCGTTCCGTTTCGCATTAACTTGTAGAATGGTAGAAAAATATTTTTGTTTGTTTCGTTTCTTATAATGTTCATTCAAGAAGCTAATATCAAACAAAGATTTATTACCACGAGATATTTTTTTTTGTCTTGAAACCACATGCTATTCATTAAATACTTTGCAAATAACCAAAAAGGATTGCTCCGTCCGTCGCTAATGCACTACCGAACAGAACGCGCTTTCATCACGCAGGCGTACCAACGTTACCTAAATTCTGTCTGTATGTCAACTGTCACTGAAATGTCAATTCATTGCGCAGTAGCTGTCACTTGCTTTTCAGCATACACTGATTACCACGTACGGAAGAAGATTTTCTTTAAATACAAAACCGTCAATGTATGCCCAATTGGATTTAACCTCGAGGTCTAGTT
This sequence comes from Standfussiana lucernea, assembly GCA_964057025.1. Classification (NCBI taxonomy): domain Eukaryota; kingdom Metazoa; phylum Arthropoda; class Insecta; order Lepidoptera; family Noctuidae; genus Standfussiana; species Standfussiana lucernea. The sequence goes on from OZ059812.1 coordinate 2,410,701, forward strand.
TTTTAAATTGTCGGATGAGATCAGCCTCTATATTCGTGCTAATTACCTAGTTTACTGCACTTAGTAATGACCTATGACCATACACGTGCGGGAATGGGGCATCCGAGGAATATAGATAATATTGTAACGCATTAGTAATGTTAGGTACTTACTTAGTAATAATTATGTAGTTGTGTGTTAATACTTTACACAATGGGCTGTGTAGGCTAGTAGTTATGCTATATTTTTAATATAACACAACATCACGCCTTTAATCCCCGACGGGTTACGCAGAAGTGTACCTAATAGTCCACCCACATTTCGCCATAGTCATGTTTAAGTCCCATGTAATAAGGGACGAGCCGATTGCCATCAACCGGGCAAAAATCTAGACTACGTGGCTGCTACTGAGATATTCCTGATGGAAAAACCCAATAACACTGCCCGACCCGGGAATCGAACCCAGGACGTCATCTCAGCAGTCGCGCTTGCGACCTCTCGAATTTATATTTTTTGTCTCGTGATTACAAAGGCGGCTTTTATGAGGTATTGGATTCGATTCCAGCTTCAGAAACGGAACGGACTTCAGTCTGCGGAATTCACTGCCGGCTTCTCTCTTCCCTGATCATTATAATCTGGATCTATTCAAGGTTCGAGTGAATCGGTTTCTTCTAGGCAAGCGTGCCCTAGACCGCATCATCGCTTCACATCGGGCGAGTTGAGGCCAAACGCAAGCCTATATAGTATAATAAAACTAGTGGTTTGAAAGTTATGGAGCTAGCTAAGTTCGAGTGAAGTCGGTTACTTCTAGGCAAGTGTGCTCCACCCTAGGCCGCATCATTGCTTCACATCACAAACATATTATTATCACCAACATCATCATCCGCAGCCCGACTTCAGCCACTGCTGGTTTAAGCCTCTCTTTGCTTGTGCCAAGCTCCACGCTATTGTGCCAGCCTCGTCCAGAATATTTCCGAGGTTCCTGTTATTTTAGTGTAAAAAGAAACAAGGAAGTATAGTGATCGTTTAATTATAGGTTCGATTCCTGTTTCGGGCAAACTTGTTTTCGTTTTTGATTTGAAATGATAATTGAAGCGGAGCACATAGTAGTACGTAGCTACCTATACTCACTGAACCTCTGCCTAGCCATTCGGGGACTAATTGCGTGATATTATGCGTTACTGGAACTGAACATATATGTAGGTACCTTAACCACGTAACGACCATTATCCACAATAAGTTATTCGGTAGAGGAAGTAACTTTGAACGCGTTTACCTAACAGGAATAGCATTATCGATTTTGTAATTCTTTCACCACCAGCATACCTGAGAGATATTTCTCGACGGCATGTAAAGCCAAGTCGGAGGCCCATGGGCGGCATAAAGACTCTGACACCAGGTTAGGCACTAACCACACGATAAAGAAGATTTCTTTCAAAACCAGCATACCTGAGACATATTTCTCGACGGCATGTAAAGCCAAGTCGGAGGCCCATGGGCGGCATAAAAACTCTGACATCAGGTTAGGCACTAACCACACGATAAAGAAGATTTCCTTCAAAACCAGCATACCTGAGAGATATTTCTCGACGGCATGTAAAGCCAAGTCGGAGGCCCATGGGCGGCATAAAGACTCTGACACCAGGTTAAGCACTAACCACACGATAAGGAAGAAGAAGTGGAAAAGTGAAAGTTTATTAATTGAAACAAATATAATAAGCTGTACTTACGTACATGGTTCTACTGGGGCATGGTCAGTACTACCGCGCCATCTGTGACACAAATGAAGAACGAACATCAAATCGCTCTATTATAGTTATACGCGACTTAAGACTATTTTATAGAAAACCAGACAACACCCGTCTGGTCGGATGAGTCGGGTCTGACTGCGCCAGAAGGAGGGTTATGTTTTTTCTATGAAGTATTGACGAAATGTACGCCCTGTGTTCCTATCCTTAAAGCCCAATTCGGAAATAACTCCGACATGCTGTTTTTTTTTTCAAAACAATTTCCTCTGACAATGTCATATTTATTTCCCAGCAGCGTTTACCTGTCAATGTCATTTAAACGCCACAAGAACCATGCAACACTGTTTTGCCATCATGATTCCGTTCTGAAACAAGGATGGTGCAATCAAATGAATAAAATTGAAGTGTCCGTTTGTTATTTCAAAATAGCATCTTTTTACTGAATGCATATGAAAGTATATAATGGTACCTATATATATATATATTTTTAAATTTAGGCTGTTTTTCCTGCTTATCTGCGAAACAGCTGGACCGATTTTGACGTGACCTTTACTGGCAGATAGCTGTTGTTATAAGGAGTAACTTTTATTTTAGGAAAAGGATTAGGGTACCGTGCAAACAAATTAAAACCCTTGTAATTGTAAACAAAATCCGATTCAAATAGGGGAGTAATATTTACAGGACAGCAAGTCCATCATGTATATGCTCTCTCTCTCGCAATAGTAAAATCATACGGGCGCAACCCGTCGGATATTATAGGTGTGATCATAGGTATTCATTGCCTACCTATCCTTTCAGAGCCGTTACTTCGAATGCGACGAAGACAGCGAAGACTACGACTCTGACGAGGACAGCTACGTCCCTCGCTACGTCGTGGAAGCCATGGAGGCACAGCAGCAGCAGGAGGTGGAGACTGAGGATGAGCAAGACGAGGTACGTACACCATCATTACTTTTAGTACATACTAGCTGAACCGCGCAACTTCGTCTGCGTGACATTTTTGATTGATGCTCCGTTCCTATTCGTCGCCATGTGATAGCCTTCCTCGATAAATGGGCTATCCAACACTAAAATAATTTTTCAATTCGAACCAGCAGTTCCTGAGTTTAGCGCGTTCAACCAAACAAACTAACAAACTCTTCAGCTTTATTATATTAGTATGGATAAGAAGACTAGGGATTACCTAAATGTATAGTTGTGTGGCCAGGTACTGTATAACGTATATCCGTCCATTAAAAAAGTTGTATATCCGGCCGGATATTGGCATTTAGGGTCTACTAGCTTATGCCAGCGGCTTCGCCCGCGTGGAGTTCGATAATTGACCCACGGGATCGTTCTATCGGGATAAAAATTAGCCTATGTGCTATTCCAAACTATAATCTATCTCTGTGCCAAATTTTATCCAGATCCGTTCAGTCGTTCTGGCATGATTGAGTAACAAACATCCATCTATCCATCCTAACTTTCGCATTTATAATATTAGTATAGATGAATATCGAGGTACGTACTCCTAGCAGAATAAAACTACAGGTAAGTTATCATCACACAGACAAGGAAAAAGCAAGATAAGAAATCAAACAGAATGATAGCCATTTGGCCGGATACTGAATCATCAATATCCGTCTATCCAATAATCTGAAGAGCCGAATATTGACATTCGAGTAAGATCGTGCAGGTAAGTCAAGTATCCGTAGAATAAAGCTCCGGCCTTATTTTGATATACTGTGGGTTACTGCTACCTACCTGTTCCCCACGGGATAGCAAAATAAGACCGGTTACTGTGTACCCGTTTCATTACTAATGAGGACTATAGTTTTGAGGGAAGGAACTGGAGACTGATGATGACGATGAGGAGGTAACATACATCATCATCACTAAACATAAGAAGACTAGGTGATGAAATGGATAGTTGTATGGCCAGACACTGTATAACGAATATCCGTCCATCCAAGAAGTTGTATATCCGGCTGGATATTGCCACTTAAGATCTATTAGTATCATCATCGCTCTCGGCGTGACGGATTCATGCTTAGAGTCTGTTTAAACCTGTCCAAACCTATCCGATTAAATTAGAAAAGCAATTAACGCGATCTTTTATGTCGTCAAATCAGTGTCAAACTCAAATTTAGGCAGTCTCTGGCAGTTATGACTTGAAATAATGTCATTAGGGTCAGTAGTTACTCAACGGCTATGCTAATTAGTTCAAGTTTAAGCGAGAGATACGCATTCATTTGACGTGTAAAATGTTAGAAGTTGGAAACCAACAGCTAATACATGTTGTTTCCATTAAGACGTATTCGATTATATGCTATGAATCGCTGACTCGCCTCACGCACAGAAAAAATGTGTCGGAGTTTGCTCTTGGTCGCAACTCGCCCGATGTTGCGCTAAGATGCGGCCCTGGGTGGAGCACGCTTGCCTAGAAGAAACTGATTCTTTCGAACCTTGAAGCGATCCAGATTGTAATGATTGAGGAACAAATAAAACAAATAAATACACTCTAAATTGTGTTTGTGACAAGCTTAGCTTAGCCTTGAACGCTTGATCGATGGACCTATGCGTCCAAGCGCCCCTGGTAGACCATGTAGTTCGTATCTATACTAATATTACAAAGGCAAATGTTACTTTCTGTCCGTACTTTTCATGTTCACGCCGTAACAGCTGAATAAATTTCGATAAAATTACACACAGGTAGACCATAACCGGAATAAAGAAATAGGGTAGGATATTTTTTTTATCCCGGGAGTATATTCCCGTGGGTTTAGGCTGGGACGTGGAGAGGAATATTGCTACTTTAATTTTCATCTTCGATACGACGCGAAAACGGTTACCACTTATGTAGGTACTCAGTACATCATTCTGAACCCCCCCCCCCCACATAGAAATTTTTCATCGGCATTTTAAAAAAATCTGCTGTTTTCAAATGTATTGAACAGATTTGCGTGGATGAAGTTGCGGGAAAAAGCTAGTCATTGTAATGTAAAAATTAAATTTTTAAAATTAAACTGTTCACTTTCTGCACTCCCCAGGTATTCATAGACACAGTCCCCGGCGACAACACATCAACGGACATGCTACTGGACAAGAAGATGTCCGTGTCCTCGGACGAGCCGAGCACTCTGACAGAACAAGAGGAGGAGGACAAATTGCACCTTGAGGTCGCCGCAGGCACGCCCGTGTTACTGAACTACCTGCTGACTCATCCAATAACTTGTTCCATACAATGAATACACGTTAAATTGTGGGAAAGTAACAAGTAACTGAGAAAAAGTAAAAAGTTAACCGTGGCTTACTTAAACATTGTTTAACTTATCATAGTTAACTAGCAGTGGTTAACGAAACCATGGTTAACGGTTACTAGTTCTATAGTTGACTAGACTGCAGCTAGAGTTGGCAGGCAAGCCCGTTCTGCTTAACTCTCTGCTGACCCATCCCATGTAGCGTGCAGTGAGCATATGGGAATATGGAAAAGTAACTAAAAAAATGAAATGTGTGTTACTTAACCATGATTAACTAAGTCTTGTTAGTTTAACCATGGTTAACTAAGTCTTGTTAGGTTATCCATGGTTAACTAGGTATTGTTAGCTTAACCATGGTTAACTAAGTCTTATTAGGTTAACCATGGTTAACTAAGTCTTGTTAGCTTAACCATGGTTAACTAAATCTTGTGAGTTTAACCATGGCTAACTAGGTCTTGTTAGCTTTAACAAAGTTCAACTAAACATAATTAACAAACTGTGGTACTTTTAACCACCGCGGACTTCTATGGAAGTTATAAATTACGGAAATCTGGAACTCCTATGCGGTCAAAAGGTTAACATTTACTAGTTCCAATGAGCCGAGCACAGAACAGGTCGAGGACGACATATTGCAGTTAGAGATGGCGGTGGGCACACCCGTTCTGCTTAATCTGCTGATCCATCTCATCACTTATAGTAATGAATACATACGGGAAGGTATAGAAAAGTAACTAAACGAAAAGTAACAAAAAAACTTTGGAGAAGCAACTAAAAAAAGTTAACAGCGGTCAACTTGCAACTGTTTGTCGAATGCTAACTCATCTTGGTTACCTTGGTATTAAAGATTTACTTAACTATGATGGTACTAGGTAGTTTTTGGTATACCACGATTACAATTAGAAGTAGCGGCACGCCTAATGTAAAATTATTAGCAGACATTCAAACTATAGCCCGTCCTTCAGTCAAATGCTGCAGGCTAGGTATACAAGGTGGTAGGGAAACCGACGCGAAAACGGTTCCTACGTATTATTTAGTGTACCATCTCAACAAGAATGATGTATCCAAGGTTTTTGTAACATCATTATGATTTAAAAGAGTGTCCATGGAATTTGGAATGGGCAACTACAGTACTTTCACAGTTATTATGTCTTGTGACTGGGACTGTAGCTTCATTTTTTATTGCTGTCTTTGTTTCGACAGTTCAAAAGTGCCTGTATTTATTTATTTATTTATGTACACACAAAACACACTACAAGAAAAATACATAAAGACAAAAGAGCACAAAGGTACCGCTTATTTCATTTAGAAATCTCTTCCGGCGGACCTGCGAGAGGATAGATATAAAAGAAACGTAGACACAGTGTGTAAGAAGAATAAATTAACTACAAAATTAATAACTTTAACAATCATAATTAAACATATACGAGTAGTAAACATACATGCTTAAATAATAAATAAATAATTATTTTTTCTGTAATTGGCCTACTTGAAATAAATGCTTTGATTTTGATTGAGTACATCATTGTGAACATCCTCACATAGAAAATTTTCGTCGGTTATTAAAAAAACAGCTGTTTCCTACAAAAGAGCAATGCCTACACGTCAAAATGTATGGAACAGCTGTTTTGTGCGTTTAAATTAAATGTACTGAACACGTGGTAACAGTTTTCGCGTCGGTGTCCCTTCAATCTAGCATACCTAGCCTGTAGCATTTGACTGAAAAATTTGCCAGCAATTTGGCAGGCTGACTGCCCAGGTACATTTAGGGAGAGATCAAACTAATCGACCCAGAATCGGTTTGAGCCGTTCCGTAAGGGCCTTATTTATCTCCATGTAATATAAGCAGAAAGACCTTTTCACCTAGTTTCGGTATGCATAGGTGTCGAGTTCGAACCCAAGACGCGCACCTCTGATTTTTCTGAATCATGTGCGTGTTGTATAATTATCATTTGCTTCGGTGAGGGAAAACATCGTGAGGACACCAGCATGCCTGAGAGATATTTCTCGACGGCATGTAAAGCCAAGTCAGAGGCCCATGGGCGGTATTAAAACTCTGACACCAGGTTACCTAAGCACTAAAACACGATAAAAAAAGGTTCATACGAGGTGACGCAACATCCAGCACAAAACTAAATGCGACAAATACTGTGATAAGCGATTGGTTCAAGCTGATTATGCGTCTAAACTATTATCACTCCTAAAGGTTCGATTTCACGACAAATCACTGAATTTGTAGTGATACCAGGACTTCAATGCTAGCATTAATTCAACAGTGGGAAAATAAAGCCTACATTGGCTTAAAATGTTAAGTCTAGAAATATCAAAGTCCTCTTTGCCTATTAGCCTGGTGTTTAGATATATGTAAATAGGTATTAGAATTTGTGCGTATAACCTGTATCATTTAGTAAAACAGCCAATAGCGGTACATATAGCATAACTATCCCTGATTTGATCTCTTACATTGATATTTTATAATTAAATAAGCAAAAATGCTGCCAGTTATTTGAATACGGGGTCAGTTTAAGAAGCTAGTAAAACTTGGACAGTTTTCATCGGTATCCACATATAAAGATAAAAAAGTGATTTTTTGGGATCAACCACGATATTCATCTCGGATGTCGAGTTTTACTAACGGAATTAATTTGAACTCGTATAAATAATTTATAAAATTCTTATGAAAGTACATCCGTGCAATTTTGATAATTTATGTACAATGTTTATTAATTTAAAATAATCTTTAATTATAATTTTAACTGAACAAAAAATTAAATTGTGTCCATTTCAACGAATTGTACCTACTTATCTATCGATTTGGTTGTTTTATCTATCTGTACCTACTTTAATATAATAATAGTAATGAGGGCCTCGATATAATGTTTAAATAATTATCCGGATAGATCAAAATGAAAAATTGTAATATGGGGATATCCATGACTTACGTAATACGTTAAGGGGGAGGGAGGGGATTGACGAAGTGTGACATTGTGTGACAAGGGGTGGGTGGGTCCTAAATTTCGTGAAGTCACATTTGAAAAATCAAAAAATCTAAGTACCAAAACTAAATTTGAACTATTAACGAAAAACTTGAAAATATTTCCAACTCCATCTGTATGAACATGCAAAATTGCAAATTATGTGACGTCACACTAGGGAGGGAGAGTCTCACAAATCGTCACCCTCCGCGCTAACTGTCTTATCTAGCAATTCATCATTTTTCAGGGCAACAGTTTTTCGGTCGGACGCTACATTCATGTTACTGTAGTTGCGTTGGCTGTGGCTTTATTTAAGCATTAATTACTTTTTTATATTGCTCTTGGCTTACTCTTTAAGTTAGTAGTGGCCTTAAAGCCCTAAGGTATCTATTTATTTATTTATATTCATTTGAAGCAGATACGTCACTCTGTGAGAACTTTGTTTTTCAACTTGTGTCTGTTACGACGTGATTGTTTGGTATAAAAATATAAATAAAACTCTATTAATATCTTATAAATTTATTAAAAGTAATAAAAATTTCGTTCGTAAGCTTAAAAAATTACAAGTTACGTTTAGGAAGTTACAAAAAATAATGTTTTAACATTTTTGGCAATTTAGCTGTGTACTTTATGTATAGTTTAATACCTAACTCATGAGATGAATTGAGACTTAACCTTCTTTCAAATAAATTTAATATTATTTAATACATGAAGCTTATACTTGTGCTTATAATAATGTACTTAATGCTAGGCAGGTATACATTTTGAGTTTGTTCATAACAACTAAGTCTTAGTTACTTTAATATCACAATCACAGTCTTTGCAAAAATATTAATCTTTAATTGGACTTGTTTTATCTAGGATTAAAGCGGCAAAATTCTATAGACAATCATCTAGTAAAATCAACAGTAAAGTAATGAAAAAGGTATCATGACATTAGTAATTAGTGAGAAAGTGACGTATAAAATGCCACATGCTCCGGCAACTTCATGACTGGGGTGGCCCCTGTTGTTAGTGACAACAAGTCATTATATTTTTCCACCGAAATTTTGGGGGTGTTGGATTATGAAGTCTTATTTCCTCTGTCAAGAAAACAGAGACCTGTCTCCTAAGAGAAAGAGAGCGTGGAATCGCTTCCCCGTGGCTATTCTTAAAAAAAATCTTTTCGGGTTCAGTTTTCTTGACAGAAAATTCTATCATTTCTGTCCAGTTCAAGCATCGGCCCTCATCGTCTTTTCGGACCTGAGTATTGCTGGAAATAACACAATCATCTATTGGTGGTAATATACTAGGCGATAGTAACTGATGATGGTTTTCACAGTTAACATCACTAAAGTTATCCCAGCACACTAGCATTCTGCACCTAAAACAGGAACTATTAACCTCTTTATTGCACCCAGCAGCTTCACAGAGTTGGTTTTGCGTTAGTGTTTCAGATGGCAAGTCATAGATTTGTAAATTTTCTAAAGTATGCATAGAATGGTTATCTTGGGCGTGTGGTTCTGATGACAAGCCGTTGATTTGTAATTCTCCTGAATTATGTATTGAATTGTTTTTGTGCTCATGCTCTTTGTTAAGTAGTTTTAAATGTGTGGATCTCTGTGGCATTAATTCAAAATGCTGTTCACAAGACAAATCATTGATGAAATGGTCCCAGCATAAAGCACCTATGGCAAGAGCTAAATACTTCAGAAGAGCATCCAATAACTTCGCAATGTTGTTCACGTTGACAATCTACGGATTTTTTTGTTAAGTCAGAGACACTAGCTAAATCTGGTTCACATGGTAAGTCTTCCAAACACATGGTTCTTCTCTGTCTTTTGGGTTCTATGACATAGTCAGGATCGTGTGGATCTTCTAAGTCAATATCACAATAAGGATCTTTTTCCTCATTCTCCACAGCCATTGGTTTGTCGTTCTTGACAATATTTATTAGAGGTTCGTCATCTGATGAGTCTTCGCATTCGATATACTTATTATTTTTCGATTCTGTTTGGATATCCCGCTCTGTCATTATTACCTCGCCATAGTACCATTTTTTACTGTAACACATTTTTACCTTGTAACCAACGCAGTTTACTCTCTCTCTCCTTTGCGAAGACATTTCAAATCTTTTATTAGTACACAATTTTTTGAGCCATCTCTCCACTTTACGATAACGTCCATTTCGGATTTGAGTCGCATTATTCTACTTAGTAATAATCTGAAGCAAAACGAAATACCCAGTTTAAAAAAAATTGTTAGTTTCGACTTTGGATAGAGCTAAAAAGGTGTTTAGAGGCAAAATTATCAGCTTTAGGGTTCTAACAGACGACATGTAATTTCACGGCATTGTTTTTTGCACGCGAAAATGGACAACTCAAAATTATAATTGCGAACACGGCGTGTAAAAATAATATAATAGGTACTTACGAACAAAATCCTGTCTTTCTCTATGCGGCGTCGATGCAGCCCGCGATCGCAGAGACGCGACCTAAGTATCACTCTACGAAGAATTGGTCAACTGAATAGATATGATTTACTGCTCATTCAATGACTAACCGCCCGCACCCTACCCCCGTGCATACCGCAGTGTGACTTAATGATATGGCAATAAGCTTCATATTAGTAAAAAAGCTTTGATCTCTAAACGACGTAAATGCAAACAAAAATTGTAAACATTGTTGAAAAAAATTCAAGCTAAGTGCCCTATGTACATACTTCAGCCATTTTGCATCGAGACGAAAACAATAAAATCTTACTAACTGTAGTATGTTCATACGACAGGTAGTGAGAATATTTTTTCCCTCCTTTTGCACATACGCTAAACAAAATACTTGACTATCTTCTAAACTATAAACGATACAGATACGACGACTAGAGAGAACTTTTTCGAAACAAAGTTATGAACACGTTTATAATGTCAGTGTAGATACGTCAGTTTGTGGGATACGACAGTTAGCGGGGAGGGTGACGAAATGTGACCAGCTGTGACAAGGACGGGGGGGGGGGTCAATTAATCATGAGATTCGTGTGACGTAATTTATGGATGGCCCCCTAATCTACCACACAAAAAGATTTAAAAGAATTATAGAGCGGACATTGGGACTATTTTCATAGAAAAATTTTGATCGCAAACATTTTCCATTTCGACACATGAACAAGTGGAGGTATGACATTAGACAGAACGATTTGTTACCAAGTAGTAACAAGTATTGGATCATGATTTTCTTCGTCTTTTCCCGTCTATCGCTCGCAAACATTTTAATATCTCAGCTACCAGATAACTTAACCGGAAAAAGTTACATTATAAATATGGTTAAGTTTCTTACTATAAAATCTTTACGGTTTCAGTACCTACTTTTACACAAAATGATGGAGTTCTTTTATTTTTAATAAAACAGTGAGAAATATTGTTTGTTACTGAACTCGTTAGATGCGTAAGTAGGTATTTATTTATTTATATAATGAAATAGATATTAATTATTGTGGATGTTAATTACGGCGGGCAGGTACAATGATGCGGTGATACTAACTAAACATTTAATTCAAACTGAAAGCATTTACTTCAATAGGGTTTTTGACACTATCAACCAATAAACTCGGTATTTTAGGCCTAAAAATCTGTTTTTTTTTTCAAATAACTGAAAAAAAATGATTTTTTGTTGCAAATCAATAAATATGCAATAATGAAGCTGTATTGAGTTCACAAATTCGTGACGGTGCTAGGTTGCTATTAGCATACAAAACCTATGAGGGAAACGCGTTTTGACAGCTCGTAAAAAGTATGTCAATTGATTGGTCAAACAACTAATGCAACTACCCTATTTTTCCAGAAAAAGCCTGGTCAATGTTAGGCCGAAGTTTTTTTCTATTTCGTTTTGTCTTTCAAATATGGACGTATGTCTTTCTTTGGACGCAACTTCAGATCATTTGGCCGCACTAATAAACTCAGCAGGCCGGATATTGAGTGTCACTGCGCGGCCCGCAAAGCAAACATGAGCTCAAAGGCATTGAGTATCACTGCTTTAAATGGTAATCTAAATAGTATTGTAGTTGTAAGCTGATGTTTTTTGTAAGTTCCTAACGCTGATAAATGTGCATAGATTTAGAAGATATGAGTACCTAGTTATTATGATTGTTTATTGTCATTCGATAAGAGAATTATTGGAGATGAAACGGCCCACTCAATGAGATATCAATTAATCAAGTCAGCTTATTGCAGTCCACAGCTGGACATAGACCTCTCCCAAGCTGAGCACCCTGTCTTCTGCATCCAGTCTTTCCCAGCCATCTTTTAAGGCTGTCGGTACATCTAGCTGGCGAGCGGCCATCGTTGCGCGCCCTGTAAACGAATATTCGGCCAAATATCCGTTTCATTATGAAATTATTGTCGGATACTGAGCTATTTTACCTAGTATCCGACTGGATAATAAAATTGGGCTGTCCAGTATACAACGATACCGGATAGTTCCCAGATATCCGTTTCATCTCCAATAATATACCCTTTCTAGTCGTAGAATATAAATAACATTAGATGGAACTTAGTCTGATCGTCAGTTTTTGTTGCAGAGAGAATTTTACTCGAAATCTATTTATGATACTTCAATATGTAATACGAAATCATGTAGTAATTTAATATTTTACTAAACTTTGAATGCTTTTCAATTTACTATTTGCATTTAGTTAAGAGTGAAGCGCCAGGGTGGCCCGCGAAATTCAAATGTCCTTTGTTTTTTTTGGAATTTGCGGGACAGTGTCAGGCTGTTGCTTAAACAAAATATGATTTGCGACCGTAACACGTATGTAGCTACAGAATTATAATCATTCAGTTCATCAATACAACCCTCCAAGTTCATATATAACCTTGTCATGAAAAAGTCATTCAATGGGATTAAATGAACTTATGGAGATTTTTATTTTATTTCCTAAGAAAACTTACAGCTAGGATACAGATAGATAACAGTTAGTGAAAGAAGGCCAATTAAAAGTTTTCACTGATAATATAAGAGAAGTACAAGAGACAGTAGACAGGTAAGAGAAAGTAGAAATAAGCACTCCAGAGAATCAAGAAAAGACTGAACAAGTCTCAGTCATCTTCAAAAAACTTTTTACATAATATTTTTTTTAGTTTCGAAACACTGGTGGGGATGTTGATTATAACTTTGTAAAGCCATATGTTATGGTCGCAAATCCTATTTTAATCAACATATAACCCGACATTGACCTACAAATTGCATAAAACGTAAGAAAGTTTTAATTTCGCGGCATACCTCGGCGCTTTCACATTTCGGTTCGGTCCAACGGCCACGTACAAATTGCGGATCGGCTGCGGACGCGCGTTCACAGACATTAATTTTGTATCTGTCAACCAACTGTAGTGAGGAGATCGTGGCTTTATAAGAACAGCCGCACGGGTCTATCTTCAAGGTTAAGCAGCACTTGCCAAGGTCAGCTACTGGATGCGTGCCCATCCATTACATACCGAGTTTCCTCCGTGCCTCGGAAAGCACCGTTGGTCCCGGCTGACATTTGTAGATCTTGAACATTTGTTTTAGGTAGTCAGTAGCCAGTAAGTCTGACAACCAGTCTTACCAAAGGGTATTGCCCAACACTAAGAGTTGTGGTTGTGGAGGACAGATAGCTAGTCACCCCATGTAGAATACTGGTATTCAGCTGCATCCGGTTAGACTGGAAGTCGACCCCAACATAGTTGATAAAAAGCTACGCAGATGATGATCCGTCAACTTACATTGTTCGGTGTCAGTAGCCACGTCCGGAATTTGTTTGTATTGGTTCGGCTAAATCTTTATTGTAAATATGTGTATAATAAAACATACTTACTCCGCTTGTAAAATACAGAGATATAATACTATAACTATACGTTACATTCAAGTAAAAAAGAATTTTCCTAAAATAATATGTAATGTCAAATCAATCTGTTTTACTAAATAAATGTATTTAATGTTTAAGTTTTTAATGTAATAAGCCAAAGCTACGCCATTTTTGCTACAAAGTTTATTATAAGGATTATTTCTGATATATATAAGTCAAGATATAAAAAATGCTTGTGTAAAATAAATGGATCTCATTATTTACTTTGTGTTTGTTTTAGACGCTTTTATATTATTACAAAACATAACGTCACACCTGATACCCGAGAGGTTAGGCAGAGGTGTACCTAATAGTACACCCACATTTCGCCAGTTATGTTTAAGTCCCATGTAATAGGGGGCGAGCCTATAGCTATCAACCAGACACAAATCAAGACTCTGTGGCTGCTACTAAAAAAATTCTAATGGAAAAACCCAATATCACTTTGCCCGACCCGGGGGACTTGAACCCAGGACTTTATAATCAGCAGTCGCGGTTGCGACCCCCGACTAGACCAGAGGATTTTTGATATACTTGATTTGATTTTGATATTTTTTTTTATCTTGTTTTATTGTCAAGTTACCATTTTGTTTTGTCCAGTGCGAGACTAATCAATACTTTTTCTTTCTATAATTGCCTTAGGTAATTGGTCAGATCTTGCAACTGAATTTCAAACCAGTTGGGGCCCAACCGATTGAGCTGAAATTTTGCACAGACCTTTGATTCTGGTGACAATCCATTTTTATGACAGGATTTGATAATGCAGCCAGGATGGTCTCCTCACGAGAGAACTCCTCAACGCTTAATAGCACGGATATGATATTTCATATGAGCGTTCAATACTGACACATAAACCTATTTGAATTTTTTTAATTTTGAAAAAAGCTTTTTTATAATATTATTTAATGTTCGTACGGAACATGAAATAATAAAGTAGACTTTTTTTCGAGAGATGATTATGAATAAGATAAGAGATATTTACGTTTTTTTTGGAACTCTTTGTATTCGAGTCCAACTCGTACGTGACCGGTTTTTTTTTTTTAATAAAAGTCAGAATATCGCCTTAAATCTATTTATTCTCAGTCATTAAAAAATCCATTTAATTATAATACAAATATAATTCACACTGACGTTATATAAAATTATTTCATAACTACATCTTAACGAATAGGGGTAAGCAGTGAGGCAGCCACATAATATAAAGGATGCGGCCTGACCATTAACTTGCGGCCTGTCGAGTTCAAACTTTTGGGGCTCTGGCCATTACAGTTACACGGGTGAAAAGAAACACAAAAGTGAATCGAGACAACTTTGAAAGGGATGTTGACGTTGAATTAATATAGTATGTTGCTAACAAGGTCTCTAAATAATTAAGTAATTAAAATAGAAGACTTTTTGGAAACATAATAATTATCATTATTTTATGAGCCTCGACCAATACCTGAGGAGGCTCTCGTTAGGTAGCTGGATCAAGGGCTTGATTCAGAAAGCGATACTCCTGGCCACGGCTCGTATTGTTAGGAGGTTCCTCTCTCTGGAGCCCTGACCGCCGGTAGCTTGGACCCTGTTCCCGGTACCAGTGGGCTACTATTTTTATATTTATAAATGTTTTTTTATTTTATTTTAGATTGAAATATTTTTAAAGTGTAATGAATATGTATGGAAATAAATAAAGGAAATCATATGAATAATAGGGTTGTTTGAGGGTCGTTAAAACCCCTTTCCAAATTTCGTCTCAATTCACCTCGTTTTACCGGTAACTAAAAGAAGAGAGGAATAGTAGCTACCGCGCATGAATTCGCCGCTAGAGGCGCTCGTGTAGAGTAAGGTCTTTAGAAATGTCAGATGTCATAGGGAGATCGCTTTTGTATCACGTATTTTTAATAAGATCCACCATTGTGGTCAAGATTGAGCCATACCTGATTAATTATGATTTGAAGATTTGTAATTTGTTCGTACTTGTTAGTATTATTTATTTTGAAGTTACGTAAATAACACCTTAACAGCTATACGCCAATGCGATGTTACAACCACAAAGATACACAGACATCTAACTTACATTGACTAACAAAAATATTAACACTTAAAAATACAATTGAAAATTACAATGAGGAATAATGTTTTTTAAATGTTTCATGCTTGCTAATATTAGGGACAATATTGTAAATATGTATCTGAAGTTTACACTATGTTGTTTTATCTATACTAATATTAATTAATATTATAAAGCTGAAGAGTTGGTTGTTTGGTTGAAAGCGCTTATCTCAGGAACTACTGGTTTGAATTGAAAAATTCTTTAACTGTTGGATAGTCCATTTATGGAGGAAAGCTATAGGCTATGTAACATCACGCTGCGACCAATATGAGCAGAGCTTCAATCAAATCAAAAATGTTACGCAGACGAAGTTGCGTGGGTCAGCTAGTTGTAAATATGTATCTGAATTATACACTATGTTGTTTTATGAAGTCATTGGCACTTTAAAGTATAAAATAGGATTCATGACTGGACCTTACTCGTCAGTGGCGCCATCTGGTGAGCTCAAAAACGATATACCTCATTGGAAGACTGTAATCTACATTACTCTTACTAACTGGTACATATTAATGCTGATTATTAGTAGAAATAGGTATACTTTGTTTCTAAACCTCAGTTGGACCCACGTAGTTGATTACAGACCGCACCCCCTCACAGAGGAAACTTATGTCCCTGAAATGTTTGTTAAAATACATGATATCTTTTAATGTTGGGAGCCTCACTGCCTATGAAGTATTTATGATGAGGTTGGGGATAGCGCAATATAACGAAAATAGTCGATATGCTTTTCTTTTAGATGTACTGATAACAAATAAACAGTATTATTATATTACGCTTGCGTATCCCAAAGGGCTTAGGCAGATGGGTGTAGTATACCCAGATTTCGCCAGTTCTATCTTAGTCCCTTGTAATAGGGGTCGAGCCTATTGCCATCGACCGGGCACAAATCCAGTTTATATGCCATACGCTGCTGGAGTAAAAGTCAGAGCTAGTCTTACCAGTATTACCCAGTACTAACTGGGTTGTGGAGGTCAGATAGGCAGTCGCTCCATGTAAAATACTAGTATTCAGCTGCATCCGGTTAGACTGGAACCCCAACATAGTTGGAAAAAGCTAGGCAGATGGTGACTGATTGATTCTAATGTGTAGTCGAATATTACGCTATCTCCAACTATATCGTAAGTAAAGCCAAAGAAATGAGTTGCTAAGAAAATTGACTACCTACATAAATAGCCCGTATACAGTTGATTGTGCTCTTCATAGTAATTACGACAGCCGATGCGATATTTTGCTTGGTTAGTCCTTGTCTTGGTAAAAATATTTTTTGTCGACCCTTGTTCTTCACGGAAAGTTGTATAGTTTGATGGTTGTGTATGTTAACACCCTGTGTGCAAATCTTGACAGTTGTATGAAATGGCTATAACACGGCAAATCGACGTAGGGTGTCAATTTGCTCAATAATTGATTTCCGTGACGGTATTTATAAACAGCTGTTTTAAGGACATTTCCTCTCAAGTTGCCCTTTGCCTCCTTCGTCGTACTCCTGCGAAGATATCCACATCTGCTGGAAGGAACCGATGGAAGCCAGAATCGAACCGCCTGGAAATAGAAATGTTTAAGTTAATAAGAGGTTTTGAAAACAGGAAATTGCTTTTTAGGATTGGTTGTGTACCATCCTCCAGTATAAAACACCAATGTCGTTGTATAGGGGAGGATGGCACTTATTTTCCCATCTGGCCCTATGTAAACCTCTGGGCGTACGTTTGTCGGCCACAGAGCTGTATAATAGCTTTTTAACCGCAATCGGAAGACAATATTAGTTAAATAGGCATTTACAAAATACGCTGCAGTGTTGGTGTGTATGTGTACATATATCTCACCTATCCAAGCCGCGAACCGTCTCTCGGTGGAGTTGGGCGCGGCGTGGCTCTTGAGCCGGTGCGAGGAGGGCGCGCGCGTGGCCAGCTCCTTGCCGAGGCGCTCGAGCCAGCCCGCCGTGTTGGCGAGCCCGCCGCACGCCACCACGGAGCCCCACAGCGCGGGCCGCGCGTCCGCGTCGCACGCCGCTGCCGCTGCGCATACTGGGGGAGAGACCTTAGCCTTAGCACTCTGTCAGATGTTATCTCATCTTAATACAGGGTGAAAAGTTTCAGTGGGGCAGTCAGGGGAACTACCTCAACCGATGCAGCTACACGAAAATGGTCTTAGGAGACTATTCGTAGTTTTTCGTAAAATTTTGATACCCAGTCATTAATTTTCAAGAAAAAATAAATAACAGTTAGCAAAAAAATGGCCATTTTACACAAATTTTATTTTTGATGCCAATCGATCCTGTTTCTAATACTGATCAAAAGCTTGTATGGGACCAACCAAGGTTGGAGTACTAAAAAAGTCAGAAATCGCAAAAAAAAAAAAACTTTTCCCATACATTTTGTATGAAAGTTTTAAACTTTTTTTTCATGCCAATTGCTCCTCTTTCTAATACTAATCAAAAACTCCTCTGGGACCAACCCAGGCTGGAGCACTAAAAAGTCCCAACTCAAAGGGTTTGAACTTGAGACCTATGGCTTGGCAATCCGACGGTCACACCACTAGGCTATCACTGCTAAGTCCCAGGATGAAATACCATTATCTGTGACGTCTCAAAAGCGTTCGACTGCGTTGACCACAATACACTGCTCTACAAATTACAACACTTCGGAGTTCGTGGACGAGCAGCCGATCTTATAATTTCCTACTTGTCAAACAGACAGTAAAAAGTAAACGTAAACGGAGCGACATCCTCCGGGTCTCCACTCTACATGGGTGTGCCACAAGGTTCAATTCTCGGCCCTGTCTTATTTCTAGTTAATCTTCTCTATAGGAAACGACCAACACGAACCGTGCAACAATGTTTTGACGTTTCATAACCACCTATAAACTCATTTATGTGAAATAAAATGATTAGAATTTTGCTGCATGTAAAATACTGGCATTCAGCTGTATCTGGTTAGACTGGACGCCGACCCCAACATATTTGAGAGAACACTAGACAGGTAATGCCTATACCATGACTAACTACGTCTTACCTAAGTGTGGTGCTCCTAAGGTAGGCTCGAAGAGGCACTCGGTCAGCTTGAACCTCTCGGGACCGAAGTCTTGATGATAGCCCCCGGGGAACTCGTAGTGGCTGAACGGAACTGACGATACCTGACGTTCCTCGTATTGACTTTCTGATATCTGTGGGGTGGAACATGAATGATTAATCGTATATAACATCACACCTAATAGTACATTCACATTTCGCCAGTTATGTTTAAGTCCCATGTGATAGGACCCCGGCTATTGCTATCAACCGTTCACAAATCCAGATTCCGTGGCTGCTGCTACTACTACTAATTCAAATTAATTCACGACAAAGAATTTGTGTGGGCTAAAAAGTGTAAAGTAAACTTTTTTGCAAAAAAAAATCGATGTCAAAAATTAACACAAAAAAAGTCTAAACTAAATTTACCTTCGGAAGTCGGTGGCCAAAAAGTCCATGAAACAACAAAACTCACCGATTTGTGAAAGTAAAGTATTTTAAACTTTTTGAGTGTTTTTTTAGTCGGTCTTTCTTGGTGAAGGCAGTAGATAGGGGGCCTGTATCCAGCAAATGATAATTTCAAATCTGAATGAAACATATTATCTTGTATTGTATAACAGGCTGGTGTCTGCAACTCCACGCCCGAGCGCATGATAAAATTGACCTGTGTGAACTTGGCACCCGAGTTTGGAAAAAATGTTTTTTTTTTTAGTTTTTCGGAAGATTTCGATTAGTAGTGAAGCTATTTTCGTATGTAGTAATGAGAAACATTCGGAAAAACAGATTTTTCGCATTTCGGGGGACGATATTTTAATTTTTTGAATTTTTTCGGCATTACTACATACGAAAATAGCTTCACTAATATCCACTACTAATCGAAATCTTACGAAATACAAAAAACTCGGGTGCCAAGTTCACACAGGTATAAAATTGACGCATTTTTCCCATGGGGGTAGGCAGAAACCCACAGAAAGCCACCTGCTACGATCCTGACATGCTGGCCACAGTGTGTACATACCTGTGCCACACAGTGGCAGAAGTCTTCATACTGCCTCTTCAGCATGTACTGTTGCCAGGAGTCTGTCAAGCCGGCTGCCAGGATCTTTAGCGAGTAGCGACCTCTCTTATTACTTCAATACTAAATAGACATAGCCACAGTGTATATACCTGTGCCACACAGTGGCAGAAGTCTTCATACTGCCTCTTCAGCATGTACTGTTGCCAGGAGTGCGTCAGACCGGCTGGCAGGGTCTTCAGTGTGTAACGGCCTCGCTCGCGTTCTCTTATTACTTCTTTACTCTGAAATATTTATTTTGGGTAAGATATTTTACTAATATATGGACAGGACACAGAAATTACTGACAACTTAATAATACTAGCGAGTTACTTTCCCCAGTACAAAGGCTCCTTCTCATAGAAGAAGGCATGAGCGTTGATCACCACACTTGCTCAAGGCGCATTGACAATTTCAGAGTTGGAACATGGATTTTGGAATATTGTAGGGAGCACGCCATTTCTTTTGATTTAACATGTTTTTTGGACATTAACACTGTCGCTCAGCGCAATGATCAGGAGTTTTTTTTTTGTGTGTGTTTTGCATCCTCTCATGTCTTGGAGGCCTGAATCACAGCAGTAGCGGGGGTATTAAAGACTGTTTTTGTAAGTTTATGTTGCTGGGGAGTTTGGTACGTCACACCTCCCCAGCTTAAACACTTGGAAGTGGTGAAAGGGGGGTTGGAAGACTCTCTTATGTCAACTTTGCTTCAAAATATGCTGATGCTCTTCCCAGACTGAATAATATCTCTTTTTCTACTCAGTTATCCGTTAACTGTTAAATTTTCCAACTTGAATATTTTCAAGTCTGACATTTTAGGTACATATTCAAGGTACATAGAGGGATGGTACATAATGCGGACATTTTAGGGCAGATAGGTTTGTGTGTTCCGGACAGGTACGCGGCGCGACGTCGACAGCCACGCTTGCTGCGCGGGCGCACCGATCTGTTAGGGGAGGCTAGTGACGTTGATTTATTCCATTGTTCTCCGAGTGAGTTCACAAAAAATGCATTGTTTGTGATTAGTTACAACATTTAATATTGTTATTGTGTACACAATCGCATTAGATTACCCTGTAATGATAGTCGTAAGATAGGAGAAAATAAATAAATAAAATTTTGAATCCGCCTTCTTCTTTATCGTGTGGTTAGTGCCTAACCTGGTGTCAAAGTTTTTATGCCGCCCATGGGCCTCTGACTTGGCTTTACATACCGTCGAGAAATATCTCTCAGGTATGCTGGTTTCCCCACGATGTTTTCCTTCACCGAAGCAAGTGATAATTATTCAATACGCACATGATTCCGAAAAATCAGAGGTGCGTGTCCTGGGTTCGAACTCGAGACCTATGACTTGGCAGTCCAACAGTCACACCACTAGGCTATCCGCCTTGAACAAGCATGGTGATCAACGCTCATGGTTTCTACTAGAAGGAGCCTTATGGTGACTATAGAAATAAACTGACCTGTATACTGTAAATAGGCAGCATCTGTATGTGCATGTTGTTCAGCATGTGTTTAGCTTGCGCGGCGAGGTGGTCGCCTCCGACTGGCGACCGTACTGCGGCGTTTACAAGCGCGTAGCTGGAAATTAATGGAGAGATTTAGTATGCATAATGTATTTTTATGTAATTTCAATGAATGGATCTTTTAGATATCTGAAATAAATGATTTTATTTATTTATTTATAAGTATTGCACCATTTATAGCGGAGCCGTCACTACATAGTATAAAACAAAGTCGCTTCCCTATGTATTAGATATTTAAAACTACGCAACGGATTTTGATGCGTTTTTTTTTAAATAGATAAGAGTGATTCAAGAGGAAGATTTATATGTATAATACATGCATATTATAGTAGAGAAAACATTGGTATCTACATTGCACCCAAGCGAAGCCGGGCGGGTCGCTGCTTGAATAATAAACACCATCATCACAGACTGCCTGCGGCTAGACTTGAATCGATTCCAATACAGAGTGGAAGGTACACCGACGCGAAAACAGTTACCACATACTCAATACATCATTCTAATCCGGCCCTCATCAAAATTTTTCATCGGTCATTTAAAAAGAAATGCAGCTGTTGTTGTTTGTTGTGTTTTCGACCGTGTAGGTCGCAGTTTTGTAGGAAACAGCATTTTTTTTTTATTACCAATGGAAAATGTCGATGTGCAGGGGTTCACAATGATGCACTGAGTACGTGGTAACCATTTTCGCGACGGTGTGCCATCCACCCTGTATAATTAGTCCCGGAAAACTTTCAGCAACATCGCGGCAGACCCAGGCGACTATGGCAGGTCGAGATAGACAATTACAGGCAAGATTGGTCCACACTAGATCAAGAAAAATAGGATTAAAAGGGAGAAAGGGATGAGAGTGGGACTGCACTTGACTTACCCATCAATAACAGGCACAGCACTAGTCTGACTGGCTCCAGCATCCACCACCAACGCAGTCGACTTGCCGTTGGCAAACGCTGCCAAAACTGCACTCTTCACCAAGAAGAAGGCAGGTGCTTGGTACTTCTCAAAGAGGAGTTCTGCTAGCTTCTCTCTGGCTGGTCTGGTGGTCCATACGGCTTCAGTGAAGAGCGCTGGATGGTGCTCTGATGGGGAGCGGATTACCTGGAGATTAGATGGTGGTAATATTAACGGGGGTATTGTATTGTATCACGGGCTGGTGTCCGCAACTCCACGTCCAAAGCGCGTATTTTGCGTACCAAAAAAGGGGGGTATAAAAGGCAGTATTATTTTCTTGTTAAATATCTTTTTTATAACAAAGAGGCTTGCGTTTGCCCCCAACTCGCCTGATGTGAAGCGATGATGCGGCCCTGGGTGGAGCACGATTGCCTAACCCTTTATAGGACAGCTCATACAAAGTGGCCAGTAAACTGGACAGTCACTTGAAGGTCGTTATCTCATAGTTTTTTATTTGAATATTGAATCTTATGAACATTTACGACCCGCGTTAGAGCACACTGGCCCGTCAACTGGCCAGCGTTCAAGTTCTTCGCGCGAAATCACAGATTCGCGATTTTTTTTAAGATGGCCTGTGTACTGGCCGCCGTACACCCGCGCATGAACATTTGCTGTCATCGCGTGTATACGTTCCGTGTTTTCAAGTGTTACGGTAATAAAAAATCATGTCTTCTTGGAAAAAG
Organism: Standfussiana lucernea; assembly: GCA_964057025.1. Classification (NCBI taxonomy): domain Eukaryota; kingdom Metazoa; phylum Arthropoda; class Insecta; order Lepidoptera; family Noctuidae; genus Standfussiana; species Standfussiana lucernea. The sequence goes on from OZ059812.1 coordinate 2,433,802, forward strand.
TAAGTGAAATAATTATTTTATAGTATATACCTTGACGTTATGTGCAAACGTAATTGAAGACAATAAGAAAAACATGTATTTTTGGAGATTGAATACAAACCGGTCTGGTGAAAAAATATAACCCAAAATTTGCCAACCTAACTTTGAGCTATTGTTTTGAGTTTTTATTTTCGAGTAATTACTATGAACCTTATCGTTTTACAACAAGTATATAAGCATTTGTTATGATATAATAATACATTTACCATAAACAATCTTGTTCGGTAGTTATAATCTATTACTATGAATTTTTGGTAAATTTTTTCGCCATTTTTTTGCATGGGTGCAGGTACTAACGAAAATCGTTGTGTAATAGTTTTGCATTGTAATTTCCTCATTGTTTTAGACACTCGTACACTTATCGGGAGTTGGAGTCACTAGATGAGGACCAATGGAATGAGTTCGTGGGTATAACAGATGACCAGGCCACACAATCAGACGTCGGTGGTGATTCTGATGCTGATGATTGTTTCGACGACAGTGTTACTTTGAATTGCATCTTGAGCACACGTAGTCAAAGTAATAGATCAGGTCGTGGAACATCGGCTTCATCACAACCTCCACAGGAATTTTTGTTTCTACCACCACCACCTATCCCACCATCGCCACATTCACAGCCACCACTATCACCGAACCCGACAAAGTATCATGAGTTAATTTCTCCCGAAGTGGAGTAATAAAAGATTTCGAGATCCACCAGTGTACAAGAATTGTACCTTCAATAATTACGTACGCATACAAACCGAAGCTGATCTAAATTCACCGTTGAAAATATTAACCCTAGTCTTGACACCTTTCTTTTTCAATCTCATGATTACAGAAAGTATTAGATATGCCACACAGTGCCAGCATACTCTAAATATAACTGAAGAGGAGTAAAACCTTTTATAGGAATTCTGAAAATTTTGGGATTCCATAATTTACCTTCAAAGCGGCATTATTGGTCGCAAGATAAAAACTTTCATGTATCTCGAATTAGCGGCGTAATGAGTATGCGTATATTTTTCACGTCAAAGCCAAAGAGAAATGTCTATGAATGCGTCCAATGTGTAGAATGTTTTGTACCATTCCATAATTAAGGGAATAAAAACGTAGTTGATCATACGATTGTGATAAGAAAAAATAAAAAGTTATGTTTTAGAAGAAAATTTTTATGTTAATTCTAATTGTAGGTAATTGATGACTATGTAGAATAATAATTATGTTCTATTATTAAATGCTGATTAGGAAATTCATAATTATTGAAGTATTTTTTTTGTATCCCTTCACAAAAATAATATAGATTTCTTAAGTGTCCAGTTTACTGGCCAGTGATCTTGCAGTGATGGTTAGTGACGCAGAACGTTCAATGTCCAGTTTACTGGCCACATGTTTTTTGTGATTTTCTCGAAAAATAACGATTTTTGGGTTTTTTTTCAAAAACATGTCATTATGATTTACGGCACAGAATATATATGTATCACAAAATATTAGAAATTCCAAAAAAAGTTTGGGTGTGCGTTAAAGGGCTAAAAAAAACCGATTCACTCGAGCTTTAAATAGATCCAGATTATAACAATCAAGGAACAGAGAAGCCTGCAGTGAATTCCACAGACTGGCAGTTCGCACAGTAAATGTGGAAGCATAGCACTTTGTTCGGGTCTGTGGAAGTTCAAACATATATGTGGAGCTTCCCAGACATACCATTTTGCAAGAAATGCAATGCAATGCAGTCCAGTAAGCACAATCAAACTTTAACATTGCCACTGCTTAGAACATGCCGGTTTCTTGTTCGTTCTTATTCTTCTTAGCGTGTCGAAGACAATTCAAATTGAGTCAGCCCAATATTTGGCAACGAGTTTGGCACTTTCAGTAGCATCCATCAGCTCCTGTGATGTGCAAACAACTTTCTTTCTTATATGTAGCTAAAAACAGGAAAGATCTTGTAAAATGGGCTCCAGTTTTATTTTTGTTGTGTGTGTTTAGTTTATCTTGTAAATTAGATTATCTCTTATCCTTGATTAAAAAACAGGGTAATCTCTTGTAAAAGACCAAATAAACAATTTTGTGGACCAACCTTGGCATAGCAATAATCCAGCATCTTCTCAAACAGGTCCCAGTTGTCGACCTGTCCATCTTTCATGTATGTTTGTACCTCCATGCCCGCACGGGGGACATGGAGCTCAGTCACATCTATGTAGTGGCGGAGCTCGCCGCCTGCTTTTGTGCCTGATGGATAGAATTAAGATAGTTAGTTGTGGACCTCATTCTCTAGTGTTTTACTGTACTTTAGTAAGGATGTGTCTCGTCTCTGAGGAGGAAGAAAATAGCTAACTATTTACGTTATAGGGTCCGATGGGACTAGCATGTCCATTTGTTTAAAGGTCCCTAATAACAAAAAGAAAGTTTGTGCTAAAGAGATGTAAATCCCGTCCCATCAGTAAAAGAGATAAATAATATTAATAGTTGATTGTTAGCTGGGCTACTGCAAGCACAGTCTCAAACTATCAACTTGTTTCGAATAATTCCTAGTTTTTGGTATAAAATTGAACCTGAGACAATACTTTTCCACAGATACTTTTATCTGTAAAACTTCGGTCTGCCTACCAAAGTGAAATTAAAATTCCCAATTTCATAGTAAAGATATACCTAACCATATTATTTGTAAAACAATTGACACAAAAGATGTCCTATGGATTATTTTATCAATGAGGTGAGAGGCATATTTAAGGCCTCTTTTATTTGTACCGTTTGCCCACAGAATGGACTTGGTAGTCAGGGTTGGTTTATTAATTAATAATAATTCGTGTTTAGTCCAAAAGTTACTATTTAAATCTCTTGAAACGAACATAACTTCATTCTTCCTGATCACAATCTTGTGGTACAGAAATAGTACATCTGTGATACAATGTAAGTACTCAATTTTATATTTTTTGTCGACAAATAAAACCTCTCACGCTGCAGAAATAGTCATTCTATGCACTTAAAACTCTAAAAACTTATAACTCAGGTTTAAAATTTGAATTGATGAGCTCATAAAGCCAGTTTTGAACCAGATTGAATTATGATATCAAGAAAGATGCCTTTGTCTTTCATAGAATTTTGGTATAAAAACTTACCGGTTTGCGTGACATTCCCGTCTGGAACCTTCTCCTCAGCATCAGGGATGTGTGTGGCTGGTCCTACACCCACTACAGCCGGGATATCAGCCTTTGGTGTATCCTCTTGAGCATAACCAACGCGTAACGAATGGTGCCCAGGATCGAACACTAACGCGCCTATTTCATCGCCGCCATACAACATCCCGTTAGGACCACTCATTTTTATGTTTTTAACTTAGATTTCGCAATTTTTTGTTATATTTTAAGAAATTACACAGTTTCGGCGCGATGCAGTTTTTGTTGATCACCAACCAATCTGAATTATTTTAGAGAATCTGTGGTAAAACTGGTTCTGGCAGCAATAAATAGTATTTTGAGCATAAATATTTAGATGACACGGATAACAAGATTGTACAAACTTGCAGAATTTATTAAGCACGCTGGAACACAACTCAGAGTTACGTGAAATGAAATGTAAAATAAAATCAATGTGGAATGAAAACAGAATTCCGAGGGTGAAAACCTTTGTTTGGTTATTGATATTATAATTTTTAATAATTAGGTATTTCTCTTTTAATTAAATATGTTACTAGGTAGATTAGATTAGATGTTCCATATTTTTGTAGAATAATTGTTGCGTAAAGGACCGCACCGCAAGCGGTACGGTCTACGAAGTTAGACGGCGGTGGTTTTCAAAACAAAATCTAAATATGTATATATATATATATATATATCTCTTGCCCTTGTTTTTTTCTTTTTGCACGGCTCCCAAGGGTCGTCTTAGGTTGCGTGATACCAAATACCTACCTAAAACTTGTCAAGAATTAGGCTATAGCGGTAGGTAGTTCCAGAAATTAGCGCGATTAAACAAACCAAACAAACAAACCCTCTAGGTTTATTATATTAGTAATAGATACGAAAGTAGTTATCTAAAAATATGAGGAAGAAAAAGAAATAGGTAATAAATAAAACACAAGTAAAATCTGACAGCACAATAATTTAATACAACACAATATTAATTTTTTTCGAACAAATACCTAGGTTACGTCGACAGACAAATATATTTTATTGCTGCTAAGATAGGTATAGGTATTTCCGTGTGTAAACATATTTATTTTTAACAGTTTATTCGTTTGAGAGTTAAACTGCAGAGTTCTCTATGGTCTGCAATTTTACTTTCAAAGGAACCTAATAAAAAAATCAAAATATATAATAAGCGTAAGTGACTGGTTCAAATGCTTTTTAAATTATTGTGAAATTGAAAGATGCAATTAATAATTAATGTTTTGTAAATTCAATTAACAGTGAATTAAAAGAAAATTTTACAGTAGGTATCTTTATTAATGGCACTGCAAAGTTTTGTAAAATTGATTGAAAAGTGAACAAGATTGAAACTTGTGGCGTAAAAATAACTTGCATGCTGTTTTCAGAGGTGAAAATACACAACAGACAATGATTTTACAATAAAAAATATTAGGTTAAATATTCGTATAAGTACGTCTTAGTTCAACGAAAATGAGCCAACCAACAATTTTTTATTAATTCAGATTGTCAATAATCAAACTAATCCGACATTCTAAATGTGGTATATTACTACTACTATCCAATAAAATCACGAGCAAAAAAGGTATGTTTTAGTTGTATATGGCCCTGATTTACTAAAATGAATCAGCGATAACAATTCAAAAACATAAGAATTACTTCGAAAAATGGCAGTTGTTGTGGGTTGATACACTTTGGCAAAACTAAACTCTTCATCAATAAAAACCACATCAATAGCAATAATAATTATTGATGCTATTTAAAACAGTTTTGTAACACAGCTATAGAACGATAAAAATATTTCATATATTTGACAGTAAGAAATTGTATAGGAACCACACTAAAAGGCTTGTAAGTCTGTAACATCATAAGTACACACACTTACTACAAAATATGATGTGGCTCGATAGAATTAGGTTTTTTGTTGAACACATTTAATTTAAGGTCTAAGACAGGCATCGCCGATGTTGGCTATAGTCTGACAGGGTAAAATGGGACGACTAGGCGGGTCACGTTTCTAGGATAAAGCCGGACAGATGGGTGAAGATAGTCACACAGTGGGTGCCTGAAGACGGCCGTCGTAAACGAGGCAGGCACAAAAAACGCTGGCGTGACGATCTGGACTCATTCTCAACGGACTGGTCGGAGAAGGCTAATTGCAAACAAACTTGGAAAGCCATGTGGGAGGCCTTTGCCTAGCAGTGGGACAGAGTAGGGTGACATAAAAAAATACATTTATTATAAAATCTGCATGTCGTAGAATCAAATAATCGAAGACATTTGACATCCACCATACTTACTGCACTGGCCTCTCGCTCACATAGAAGGGAGAAATTTGTTTTAGAATTGAGAACGTTATAGGTAGGGTGATTATGGTGCAAGCACTTCAAAAATCCGTTATAGAAGACTAGGGAGCAGTCGTTCTTTGTATGTTTTTTTCGGCAATTCACAGCACGCATTTAATCACAGAAAGGTAGATATATGTGTAGTAACCGGGCAACAATCCAGACTATGGGCTGCTACTGAGAAATTTATGATGATTAAATCCAATAACATTTTGACCTGGATATCGAATCTAACAAAATTACTTACCGAGTTTTCTTTCTCGAATAAGTAAAAGAAACTGTTGTATTTTTAATAAACTCAACAAAAAATAGGTTATCCTAAATAATTATAGGAATTTTATTTCATTGTCTTTCAGATTATTTCTTTAAACTAATATTAATACTTAGAGAAATGTATGATTTTTTTTTGTTGTTTAGAAATTGGTGTCTACAAAATGTGCGTTTAAAAGTAGTGACTTAAAACTTTAACAGGATATCAAATAGTGACTATCGAGCCAAATCGTTACAAAACACCCAGTATGAAAGTATACCTAATAAGGTATTATTTACTACACTAATATGTATATCTACCTGTATATTACATAACATATATATGACACATAGTGAGTGGTTGTGAAATTATATTTTTGTTTGAAAGGACGCTTAGTTGCTTCCTTATAGGTGGCCTACTATGACCTATTATAACAATATTGTTTTAATCTTACTTCCGTGTGAGAAAGAGATGGATTTAGACGTCCTGTACAGCACCATCTCCTTTCAACGCAGAAGTGACATTGAAGTAAAAAAGGTATAAGAGGTGGTCGTACGGGCCACGCCTCTTTTCAGGCAGTTCTTCAGTATGTTTGCTTTTTAAGTCTAGTGATGCAATTGGTTGTTGATAATTTATTCAAATAAACGTATCAGATTATACGCGCTTAAAAATTTGTTAATTAATTTGTGTGTTCATTTTTGTTGCAGAAACCTGGGCGTCTTATATCACCAACTGTTATATCAGCATTACTTAAATGTCACTTGAGTTTAAGAAAGAAATATAGAACTAGACGTCCTGTGTAACTGCATCCCTTTCGCACACAGAAGTATGATTAAAAGAAGGTCATGGTAGACCACCTGGTGCAAGCATCCCTCCATGAAGGCTACATTGCGTAAATCACACAATATATATTCAGAAATCGTTGATCTACAAAGTTTACATGCAAAAATACATTTCTTTACAATCTTTTTAATTTACCACACATTCACTCCAAACAATTATTTCATTATTTTGTGGATCTTAACATCATTTTGTGGTGCATGCAGCTTTTAGACTAAAAAAAGTACCAAAAGTTTCCCTATCACTTCGTCTTCACGGGAAACCTTCCGCGATTAATGTTTATATAGCGCCATGATCACGAGATGACTAGAGAATGCGGGTGCAGACAAATCTGTCTACCCTCTTTCAAAACAAAAGAAGAGAGAGAGAGAGTTTTTTTTAAACATTGTTTAAGTAACAAAAGTGTTAAGTATTTGAATATTCGCACATGGGTATTCGAGGGGCAGAACTATCTTTTCTAAGTAAGATAGACAACCAACCGTAGATCGGTAGTTACACTTTAACTTTCAACTGAGCCCGTACCATATATCTAATAGCAGTATTAATTGAATATCACTTCAGAGTGAGAAAGGGACGGTGCTATACATGTCGTCTAGCGCCATCTCTTTCCCCCATAGAAGTAAGATTAAACATTATTGCTATAAGAGTTGGTGGTAGGCGACCTGTTATAAATAATCATGAAATCAAAGTATTAATCTAATATATACCATTATTCATTAATCACCACTTGCTAATACTATATTCAGGTTAAGGCGGGTTCATATATTTTTATAGGTATAAAAGCCCATGAACTTTGATTTTAAAACATTACTGTACAGTCCTTCCACATCTATTTTTATCTCTGACAGCAGCAATTCAACAGTGACTTTATTGCTACGAGAATAAAGATCACTGCAATTTTGGCATACTTGTAAGTGACAGGAACTTAAAAGCAACTTTATTACTACAATTATAAGATCACTTACTTTGATAGTGATAGAATAATTGTGCAAGGATTCTAAAGCGCGATGAGTTACAGATATCATAGTTCTAGTTTGAGAGGGATGGAGCTACACAATGTAAATTTCGCCATCTCTTTCTCGCACCGGAACAACAATAGCTTGAACAGGACTTAGTTCTGCCAAAATGGGCCAATCCACAATCTCATATAAATTCAGGTAAATATGACAAACTAATCCAATATCTATGTATCTAGTAAAATCGGTCCTATAAACACCCAAAACGTATGCATAGAACAGATTTAAAATGAATAAGCGTTCACCATCCAAAATCATTACAATTATTTCGGAAAATGGGAGAACTTTTCATGTGGGTTGGTTCATTTTAGTAGAACTAAACTCTTCACACCAAATAAAGTCGCCCAGCCGTTTTACCACACTCATAAATTAGGAACCTATGACACGTCCTGGGGGCCTGGCAAACTCTTACAGCAGTATTACTAGATTATCACTTTAGTGTGGGTAAAAGATAGAGCTAGACGTCTTGTATAGTTCCAACTCGTTCACACACTGAATTGACATTAAAACACTGTATAAGAGGTGATGGTACGGGCCTTAGGGCATAAATATATATCAAATTAGTAACCAATCATGTACCGCAATACATTGATTTCACAATTTTACGAGTACTAAACATTTATGAAAAACCTACAATATTAGTACTAACACACATTATAGCTACACATTCTATGAAAACCTAACCCGTAGGTGAATCTTATGAAATTCATAGCATTGAAAAAAACTACGTGTAGGTGGGGTATAAGGTATAATTCCCGCCAGCAGGAATATGTTTAGGAACCTTTATATAATAGCATTTGCCCATCATACAGGGTCAAAATTGATTAATTAGCAAAACTTACAGAAAGAAAAATGTTTTTTTTTTTTTACTAAATAGTCTTGCGTTTGGCCGCAACTTGCCTGATATAAAGCGATGATGCGTGCGTATAAAACGATAGCGTGGCCTAGGGTGGAGCACGCGCGCCTAGAGGAAACCGATTCACTCGAACCTTGAATAGATCCAGATTATAATGATCAGGGAACAGAGAAGCAGGCAGTGGATTCCACAGACTGGCGGTTCGCACAATAAATGTGGAAGCATAGCGCTTTGTTCGGGTCCGCGAAACTTCAATCATATAAAGGTGACGCTTCGCCGTATCCCTGCTCGTCCGGTGATAGAATCCGTCCAGTGGTGGAATTAGATAGAAGTACCTCTGTTTATTTCTTGTTTTAACGAAGTTAAACCAAAAATAGAGAACATCGTGGTTCATTTGGTGCGCGGCCATAGTCGGAACTAAAGCAGCCATTTTGTTTTTCAAAATAATTTTCATAGATAATTCCACAATTTTGTACCAACTGCACCCTGTGACATCCATTCAAGAGCCAAGAATGCTCTATAACAGTTTTTTTTTAAACTAATATTTGTTTAAGTTTTGTGGAGGTCATGGTTTAATAATAACGGCCGCTCGGATCAATCTTCTGATAAAGCCGCACTTGCCCAGGTTGGTTTGTGGATGGGTGACTACCCATTACATACCGAGTTTCTTCCGTGCCTCGGAAAGCACGCTATGCCATTGGTCCCGGCTGTCATTTGTGTTCGGTTGACTGTAAGCCGACCCAACATAATTGGTAATAAGCTAGGCAGATAATGTTTGTTTATTACTTTTAAAATCAGTGTTTAGTAATCGATAACCACCACGTCTACGAATTTTTGCTATCCAATTAAACTTGACCCTGTATTGAAAAACTAGACTAGAAAATTGAACTAACTTAGTTTTCTCTCGAATTACAGTCTACCGAGTTAGCTTTTAGTTTAGTGACAAAGTTTGAGTCAGTGAATAGTGACAAGATAGAAAAGGTGATAAAAGTTCCTGAAACCACCACGTTCACGTCCTCAGGCGATGCTACTTGTTTGTTGTAAAGTCGTCAAGCGACACGCGTGAGCGACTTTACACCGTGTTACGATCCTCCATTGGCGAGAGCGACTTGTTAGACCGCACTTGTCAACAAACAGGCAAGTTACATATTTGATTTGGTCACACACACGCGACAAATTACTCTCCTACTGTTTCCGTTTCATGTCAACCCGTAGCTTCGCAAGTCAACATGGTCTACACGACTTCTTACATTTGTTTTTTACGCAGCCGCTGTCACAAGACGGTCATGGCCAAGGGATCAAGACACTACCAACTACTTACTAACTATATATATTCTAGAACACAGTACTTATAGATAGGAATATAGTAATGGGCAAATGCTGTTATGAAGGGTATCTATATTACTCACATTGCAGTCAAAAATGGCCCTTATGGTTCTGAGTAGACGATGAACTATTTTTTCGCCGGACAGATGTAACCGCTGAAATGAATTTTGTTTGATGTATGAGTCTCGCTTCAGGTTAATTGACAAATGCACGTACTGTTTGGACAGGTTCGCTCAAATCTGTGGGGTTCTTTCTTTAAGTGACCACCTTGAAACATCATGTGATTTGACTAAGATTATGTCTGGACTTAAAAAAATGACGCGCACAAGTGTTTGTTAAAATCAATTTACAGAATATACATAATTTCATGTCCGCGTCTATTCGACGGACAAATAGTCCAGAGTCTGCTCAGCACCTTTTCTTGCATTATTCAAAAAGCCAGTCACAATAGCAGCTCCCACTGCAAAAGTATCCATTAAACAGTGGTTTTCCATTTATATATGCTTTGTTTCACTCTCATACCTCCAATATCCTTAAATACACAATAAGTGAGTATATTTCAGTCTTACACGGAATTATACAGAGGCCATTTTGTCAAATCGCTTGAAGATTGAGAATAATTCACGTGATACTAGTAATTTCTAATATTATAATATCATACTTGGGAAAATTCATTGAAGGTATGATTCTGATGGCGATTGCAGACTGCAAACCGCAGCTGCAGGTTAGTGTAGACCGCAAGCGACTTTAAAATCCAGTTCCGGACCTTAAGAGATGCTATTTGCGTTAAGCTACAAGCGCGATCCTTCGCGCGAGGATCGCTGCTCTGTAAGTCACGTCACGGTGACACTTGGCATGCTCTAAGTCTTTTTTGCATGAGTTTTCTCTACAGTCACAGTCACAACACGCTTGACTGTGTAGCTTGTGGCCAAGCAGTAATAGTTTGAATCTTGCGGTCTGCAGAGCACGGTCCACGGTCTAAAGCCTGCAGTCACCATTCATAACACTAACAACAAATGCTGCCTGTTACGACACACGTACGCTTGCAATTAGATTCTTTATATAATTATGATAATAAGATAGTGAACTAATCTTTAAAATTCAATCATTTTTGGTACAAAAGTAGTAAAATATTTAACTAAGCTACGATATTTTAAAAATGGTGGCAGTAATACCAGAGAAAAATCCTGTCTTATGTGTCTAAGCTAAACATGTAACTAATCTACTTACTTAAAACAATACTGCATACGTTCATCAAATAATTAATCCATGAATCTGTCCTTACAGTTTCAGGTCTTATTTTATCCAAAAGTTAAGTAAGATTTTTTCTTTGGGTTTAAAGAGTTAATAAAAATCAATTATTTTTGACAGTAGTTGGACTTAGTTTTGCCAAAATGAGCCAATTCACAATCAAACTCAAACTCAAACTCAAAGCATTTATTTCAATTAGACCATTACAGGCACTTTTGAATGTCAAAACACAAAAAACAAACTAAGCTACAGTCCCAGTCACAGGGCATAATAACTTGTGAAAGTACTGTAGTTGCCCATTCGAAAGCGTAGATCTCTATGGAGAAGAATGGGCAAGAAACTCCATGGACACTCTTTTAAATCATTGTTGTTACAAAGTCTCGGTTACATCATTCATGTTGAGATTAAACATACATGTGAGAACGATGTAGAAAGACGTGCAAGTAAGAGCGTCCAGAATAAAAAGATAAAATTAACAATTCAAAAATACAATAATCCATGGCAGCTGCGAGATGACCAGTCACAACTGACAGCGCCCGTTCACAAACATGACGCATGGATCAGCCATCATTCAACTCAACCATTTTGGAGGGAACTAAACGACCCGACACACGCGCCACCATCAGCGAGACATTTGAGTGAGCATGACATTCTCTCAACCGCCAGGGCAAATTCGAGTCAGTAAAAGATGTAAATGGTAGCTTTATCGTACATAGAACTCACACATGTGCTATGCAATTATATAATACTAAGAGACTGAATCTATACAATGCAAAGATATGTTTACAATCTTCTGCAGCTTCCACAATAACTTCACAAAGTAATCAATTAGTTTGCCCCTATGGTTGTGGAGCAGGACCAGCATTGAGCCAAGCATTTTTATCATCAATGTAATCTCCCAACTTATAGTATGCTTGCCTACATAGTGTGCGTTTTATACACGATTTAAACTTCGTCTCATTCAGTTGTAGAATGCGGGGAGGTATTTTATTGTAACATTTTAAACAGTACCCCATGAAAGATGAGTCTACTTTAGCTAGCCTGAAACCTGGCTGAACTAGTTGGTCCCTGGTTCTAGTATTATAGTGGTGTCTGTCGCCTCTTTTACTAAATAAATGCAGATTTTTTCTAACGTACATTATGTTTTCATAGATGTATTGGCAAGGTACTGTCATAATGTTAATTTCCTTAAACAGTTCTCTTAGAGAATCGCGCCTACGTAGATTATATATGGCTCTGATGGCTCTTTTCTGCAGAATAAATATAGACTCGATGTCTGCAGCCCGTCCCCATAGTAAAATACCGTATGACATAATACTATGAAAATAACTAAAATAGACTAGCCTCGCGGTATCTACATCAGTAAATTGACGGATTTTTCTAACAGCATATGCTGCTGAACTCAGCCGTCCTGCAAGAGATGTTAAATGAGGACCCCATTGTAGCCTTGAGTCGAGCGTGATCCCCAAGAAAACAGTTTCATCGACGAATTTTAGTTTCTCTTGATCCAATACTATGTCACAATCACTACTTTTGACATTTGGTAGAGTAAATTTTATGCACTTGGTTTTTTTCCCATTTAATACTAAATTATTCGCGGTAAACCAATTATGGACCTGCAGTAGGGCGCTATTTACGTCGTCAAGATTTGAGGCACGTCTGTTGATCTTAAATATTAAAGAAGTATCGTCAGCAAACAACACCATTTGTGGTTGGTTTTTAAATAAATGGGGTAGATCATTAATATAGACTAAAAAGAGGAAAGGACCTAATATCGAGCCTTGTGGTACACCCATCCTTACTTTTAAACCCATTGAATTGACACCATTTATTTGTACTTGCTGATGTCTATCGTTTAAATACGACTGCACTAAACTGAGCGCAAGTTGTCCTAAACCGTAATGCTCAAGTTTAAGGAGTAGGGTTTCGTGGCTCACGCAATCAAACGCTTTCGAGAGATCACAGAAGATTCCTATGGCATCTCGTGCCTCCTCCCACGCAGTGAATATGTGTTTTAATAAGGTGACACCGGCGTCAGTCGTACAACGTCCTTTGGTGAAACCATATTGTTTCTCATGTAAGATCTTATTGTTGTTAAAGTGGTTAAGCATCTGATTAAGCATTACCTTCTCAAACACCTTGCTAAAAACTGGCAATACGGATACGGGTCTATAGTTATTGGTGTCTTTACTGTCCCCGGATTTGAAAAGTGGTATTACCTTGCTGTATTTCATAAGGTCCGGGAAGACGCCTTGGTCCACACACAAATTAAATATTAAAGCCAAGTACGGTGCTATAGTCTCAATAATAGCTTGGCAAACTTTAATAGACATTCCCCATAGATCTTCTGTTAATTTGATTTTGATTTCCTTAAAGGCTTTAATGACAGCTATGGGGTTTATATGTTTAAATTGAAACTCAACCGGACAGGCTGAAACATTTGCTCTTAATAAATCAATAGAAAGCAAGGGTGAGGAATTTAAGGTTTCGGTAGTTCTAAGTGGGATACTGGTAAAGAAATCTACAAATTCTTGAGCAACTTCATTTTTAGAGCTTAGAACACCACGTGAGGTTTCTAATGTGATATCACTATTGGATTTTTTATTTCTATTAGTTTCACTATTGATAATTTTCCAAACCGTCTTTATTTTATTATCTGCGGATTTAATCTTGTTGCTAATGAATAAGGCTTTAGCAACCTTGCAAGTGTTTTTAAAAATTTTTGAGTATGTTGCAACATATTTATTAAAAGTTTCTGAATTAATGTAAGGCTTGAGGCCGTACAGCTCAAACAATCGCTCCCTACTTTTCCTAATACCCTTAGTTGCCCATTCACTGAACAAAAACTTTGGGTAAATAGATTTAGTTTTCATTTTTATTGTATTATTAAACTCCGTGTAAACTACCGAAAAGAATTCCTCATAAAATTGATTTACATTTTCAATAATATATCCCGGAATGCCTAAATTACCAATTAAGTTATTATTAAAATTATTCAAATTACTGGGTGTTATTTGTCTAGACTTTATCTGGATTTTTTGTAATGGTGTGTAGGACTCGAAAACAACGGTTTGACCACTGTGATCAGAAGGAAGGTAATTTACAATGGATTTATCTAAGTAGTCGCAACAACAAAAAACATTATCAATACATGTAGCAGTATTTTTAGTAATTCGGGTTGGTTCCGAGAACACGTTTAACAAATTGAATGATTTAAAAAGATGTAATAATCTACTGCTATTTGAATTTTTCTCTAAAATATTAACATTAAAGTCACCACAGATAACGAGTGATTTATTACTAGTAGCAAGTTTTGCTAAAGCATCCTCCATTACTGACTCAAATAAAGAGTAGTTCTGATAATTTGGGGGTCTGTAAACGCACACTATTACATGCTTATCTAGCTCAACACAAGACAGTTCAATATTATGCTCAACCGATAGATCAACAATATCATTACGAGACTTAAATTTAATACAATTTTTAACTAAGATTAATGAACCCCCACGCATCTTAGATTTCCGGTTAAAGCAACTGCCCACACTGTAATTTTCGTAATTAATGAGCATTTCAAAGTCTTTTAACCAATGTTCAGTGAAACAAACTATTTCAAACTTTGTTTTTTCTAAAAACAATTCAATTTCTAATTGCTTTGAAGCGAAGCCTTGAATGTTCTGGTGAAATAATTGCATGGAATTCTGCTTAGCCCCTTTTTTACATCTAACTTTTTGGGAGCAAGAAGGTACCTTTGTGTTGTTGGTTAAAGTAACATTACTGTTACTGGTATCTTCTGTTGTCTTACTAACTAGTTTAAATGAGCATCCGGAGTGAGCCCCAAGACTCCTATGCCATTACAAGACAATGAAACCTTAGTACTAGTGGACCCTACTTGAGAATCTTCTGTAGTTACACATGGATCCTCGTTCGTAAAATAATTGTAAAAATGAATATTAGTATTCTTACTAATAGTCGCAGTGTTAATAATAGAACTAAACATAGACATACTATTTATGTCTGAGTGAATATTAAAAACTAATAGCCGAGCTATTTTGTGTCTACAACTAATAGGTAGATACACATTACCCCGTGTCGACTTAAGATTACCTACAAAACTGTTGATATCAAGATATATAAGTTTGTCACTATAGTGACCTACTAAGAAATGAACATGCTCATTCAGCATGTGAATATAATTGTTTTTCTTGCCTGACAATTTTTCTAAGTATGGGAAAGCACACAATATTATTTTACGACAATTCAACTTTAACAATTCAGTTACACTGTCTGTGATGTCTTCTTTTTTAATTTTTGAACTATTTCCAATAAATATAGTGATGTCTGTATTAATATTATAAACATTTCTAGTTACTGATGCCATTATCTGTTTGTATGTTGCCCCTGGCATACAATGATTTTGATTGGGAAAACTCAGGTTATTACTAACTAATTTACCTACACCTCTTCCTATACTATCTGAGAACATTACTGAACAAGAACAATTATGACTATCATATATCTCAGGCTGTACCACTTGTAAATAATCTTGATTGAGTACATAGTCCTGAGATAAATTCTCAGCCTGGGACGGGTCCTCCATTACCTCAGGCTGGACAGTATCTTGGTTGGTAACTGACTGACAACTACATTGACACATTACCAACTCATTTGCTGCAAGAATATGTTCCCTAATTTGGTTCTGAGAACTCACATACCTACTGGAAAGGGAACTAAGTGAGTCCTGAATCTCTTATATAATTCAGTTTACAACGTCAAAATAATGCAACATTTTATATGTGGTATCCATCCAGTAAAATCAGGCCCAAATACACCAAAAACACTTATAACTTATAACAGATTTAAAGTTAATCAGGGTTAACTATCCAAAATCAATACTATCACTTCGAAAAATAAGAGAAATGTTGTTGTGGGTTGGTACATTTTAGCAAAACTATGCTCAGCTTCTTTGTGACATCGAGGAAAAAGCCTGCACATATTGAAGGCGCATGCATTTAAGTAGATTAGACAGGCACATTTCATAGAGAAAAACAAATGCAAATATCCACTAGGTACGGCGACTAAAAAAGTATTGATACAATAGAATTTTTCCACACATGATATCATTTTACAAAGTTAGTACATTTTTAATATATAATTACACATAACTAAATTGACTAAACATTTATGTATCACAAGCTACATTAGAAGGCAAGCCTTCTGTTGGCCGACTATCACCTTCTATAGCAGTTTATTAGATTCTTTCTTCAGTGCGGGAAAGAGATGAGGCTAGACGTCCTATATAGCTTCGTTACTTTCCCACACTCAAGTGACCAGTAAGACTGCTATAAAAGTTAGTTGTACAGGCCCTGTTAATATCAGACTAGTAAAATGTCAGTATTTAATATATTTATATATGTATAAGATACAGATTGTTTTTTGCTGTGGGAATAAAAGATATCTCACACACGAGCAATTTAAATGGAGTTCTTGCACATCTTATTATGAAACGAAGTCTTGTTTTAGGTTGTTTGAACAGACTTTTACGCCCCGGTCACAGCTTCGGGTTATGCGATGCGACTTGCGTCAAGCGACACGCGCGTGTCATTTGTTCCCTTCGCGTGAGTATTTCTTTAATTGGTTTTCAACGAGAGCAACACGCGTTGTTTCCTACAATAGTAAAATACCTACACGGTCAAAATGCACAAACAGCTGTTTTTTTTTTAATGACCGATGAAAAATTTGTATTTGGTTCAGTATGACGTACTAAGTATGTGGTACCGATTTTTGCGTCGGTGTCCCATCCAGTGTTTATTATTCTTGATTTTTCTTTCATAATAAGATATACAAAAACACCATTTAATGTTGCTTGTTTAAAAAACCACACTTTGTATAGAGTGTTAAAAGTGATTATGCAGAGATCAAAATAAGGCTAACTTTACGTAGTTAACACATTAATAGTTGTATTCTCACATAGCACACAGCCTAGCCTTCTTTTTAGCTGTTTTTATAAAACTCTGCAGGATTCCACTCTGCATTATATCTACTGAAAGTAAAATTGCAGAGTTTCACCAAAACTACTTTCAACATAAATAATTATTTTTCATAAACAGTATTTTTTGTAATAAAAATTCACAATTTTATTATAATTAATTCAGATAAATTATATGTATAAAACAAGCCACATCCAGCTATTGCTTATCTGTGTTGAACGAAGACTTTGTTTACATTTCATGTTTTGAGCCTGTGTATCAAGCGAACATTTAGTTGTTTGTATTTCTTTTTGTTTTTGATCTACCCGCATAATAATTTTTGTACAAATGTCTAGATTTTGTAAAACTCTCAACAATAATTATTTATGTTATAGTTTTAAGATTCTCATGTGAGTGAATTTTGTATTCTTATGAGAATAAAGTTATCTCAAACCTCATAAATTACATATTTAAATAACTGAAGTGGAACTGCAGACTTTTACAGAACCAACCCATCACAGCAGTGTTGCTAGCACACAAAAAAACAAAACACACATCTTTACATATCAATGCTACCAACCTTAAGAAAACACACACTGTCCTTGCAAAATACTGGCCCTCAAATCCAGTCCTTTTGTTTAAACCAGGCTTTGGTATTAATATTCTACTGAACGATGCAACCGACACTGATAGCATTGAATAGGGGTGCAGCACCCAAGCCTCCGTCGCCATCTGTGACCCCTGCAAGGTACTTTGCCCTCACGCAATCGTCACAGGTACAGCTGTCTTTGAGGGTGCAAAGACCTCGGGCTGTGGCAATGGCTTCCCATTTTATTTGGTCGTCTAGTGTGCCACTTCTGCTTAAGAGGTTCTGTTGGGAAAAAAAAAATGTTTTTTCAAACGTTACACCTATATTATTCACGTAAAAGGTTGGAACAATCATTAATGACGAGAACCTAGCACTAATCCAAGCCCCGACCTGGTAAAAAGTTAAATTCATAAATAATAATCATTTAATAGAAAAAACCCAAAAACACAAATCGATCTGGGGATCGAAATGAGAACACGTCAAGGTGAACACGTCGTGTATTAGGTTTTCTGTTTAAGAGACCGTCTTTTATTTTTTTTCAGCTCAACGCCGAGAGTTGAAATTCCAACAAATAAACATTTATAATTTATTAATTTAGGCGTAGTATTAGCGAAAACTGTCTAGATATAAGTCGGCAAGTCGGTTGTATGAAAAACAAATGCCCAGTGTGCTAACATAAGCTAGCAATCATGTAAGAAACTCGCAAATTGGCTACAACAAATAGTAAATTATGGCCAATTGCCACATTCTTCCGTTTGACTAGCGGATTGCAGTTTGTTGTTATAAATTATACTGACACAAGAAGAGGCTGAAAATCTGTCCTGCCCATCCTTTTGTCATAATCACCATCAATGTAGTACCTAATAATAGTAATAATCTCGATATAGAATTATCATTATGTATGTTAGGCGGTTCACACACGACACCGCTTGTCCGCGCGGTCGGGCGATGAAGCAGATCTCACGCATTGGCATGTATGACGAGTTGTGTCGTGTGAAATTCCCCTTATGACCCAACAGATAGATTGCTGGGATTTTTGTTCCGAAGAAACTGGTATCTGTCTTCGTGCCGACGAGGAACTCAACAAAACGTAAAATACATGTACATACGTGGTAAAAAAAAAGACACGATGTATTAACGGTTCACTGACTGTTCACCGATAACTCTCTTTCCACTAGTTTGTTGCGCCGAAAAGTGCTATTAAAGAAAAACTCAACGAGACTCTCGCTTGGCTGGTAGAACACTCGCTGAGAGGCTTGCGATTAGGTACTCCCACTTGCTCTTATTTGCTTGAGACTCTCGTTAGACATACGCATATCACCAGAAATAGACTAGGCGCGAGTAATCGCCCGTCGCACTCGATCAAACGCTGCCCAGCGACAAAACTAAACAAACTATAAACACGCAGCACGCCAACTCGTTTGTAGTTGCTAGTTCAACACGCTATGGTCTGTTAGTCAGGTGCCTGAAGGCTAACAATATTCTAATTTCAGGAAAAAAAATACATTCAAGTGGTGCAATAAAAGTCTTTTTAACAAAAAAAAACAACTTAAAAAAAAAACACTTAAAACAGTCTAAAATTACTTTCGGAAGTCGGAGTTTTTTTTTTCATTGATTTTTTTTGCCACCTACTTTCGAAAGTAAAGTTGACTGACAGACTGTTTTAGTGTTTTGTTGGAAGCCGATTTTTTTTTTAATAAAAAAAGGTTTTTATTTTACCCTTTTTAGTTGCACAAACATAGGCCAGGAAGAAAAAAGACTTTTTAAAATGAGCTAAGCGTATTTAAGTTAAACCAACCTGCATAACCTCAACATTACTAGCTTGCCACATATCCAAATCCCTCAGCTGTTTCTCTTCCTTACTCCGAATCTTTTTAGTCTTCTTCAAAGTCCCGCAGTAGACCGACAAGTCTTCACTTGCGGCTATAGACGTCTCATCGAATTGCAAGGATAGAACGTCACAGGAGGTTGAGGCACCGTCATCGTCGTCTAGCAACGTGTTCTCCTGGTCTTTCGGGTCCGAGTTCAGGGTTGACATGGATGTAGCGTCTGTAGGATGGTTCTTTAGGGGCTGGTAGTTTACCTGGAAGATTGAGGGGTTGGCTTAAATATTTGAGTCGAGAGAGAGCCCCTGAAGGCCAAGGAGCCTTCTTTATACTAAATAGGCTTGCGTTTGGCCGCAGCTGGCCTGATGTGAAGCGACGACGCGGCCTACGGTGGAGCACGCTTGTCCAGAAAAAACCGATTCACTCGAACCTTGAATAGATCCAGATTATAATGATCAGGGAACAGAGAAGGCGGCAATGAATTCCACAGACTGGCGGTTCGCACAATTAATGTGGAAGCATAGCGCTTTGTTCGGGTCCGCGGAACTTCAACCATATAACGGTGATGCTTCGTAAATATCTTGTTATTTCAGCGTTAGTGACCGTTCGTTTTTAAAAACTTATACGGCCAATAAACTTGAACAAAAAATAAATAAGTTACCTGTGGTTCTTCTAGTCTGTTAGTTTCGCTGACACGTCTGGTTACAATGTTCTGCTGTGATATTGTATCCTGTAATAGGAAACAAGTTCAAAGTACACATGGTATAACATCAAGCCTGTAATCCGCGAAGGGTTAGGCAGAGGTGTACCTAGACCTTTTTTTTCCGGATGGGAAATCATCAAATGACTTCTCCCGCTCTGGGCTGAGCGGGAGGGAATGTCAGACTTTTACTGACTAAAACCCACCCATGTTCCTTCATCGCCCTTTGTGTTCCGGGGCCGCGGTATCTCTTTCGAACAACCCGCAGCACCCGGCAGGCATCGGCCCTTGCCTATGCTGACATCTCTGTGTACCTAGACCTTACACCCACATTTTGCCACTTACGTTTAAGTCCCATATAATAGACGGCGACCCTATTGTCATCAACCGGATACAAATCCAGACTCCGCGGCTGCTACTGAGGAATTCCTAATGGAAAAACCCAATAACACTTTGCCCGACCCGAGCATCAAACCCAGGACCTCATGCTCTGCAGTCGCGCTTGCGACCACTAACCCGACGAGGCCGCCAAGTTTAAAGTAATACTGTATTACTACATGGTGTCGATGATGATGCCTAGTCAAAATCGAAGCTTAGTTGAAAATCGTTTTCTTTCTCTGTAATATTTATTTTTTTTATTTTTATTTTATAAAACAAAATATTTATTTAATATTTATATATATATGTATTTATATGCATTGTATTTATATTACATGATAAGTAGTAAATAACTTGTATTATATTAAATTTTGTATATTAATTGCAGTACACCACTGACTACCCCCCCTTTTTCTATTTCATGTTCGTACAGTCCATCCAAAGGTTGTCTGGAAGAGATCGCTATCAGCGATAAGACCGCCATTGTAACCATAAAATTAACAATTTTGTAAACCGTTCTGTATCAATTTTGGTGTACAGTAAAGTATATTCTATTCTATTCTATTCCATGTAGCCGGTCACAGCGACTGCATTCTACCTTACAGAGCTTAGACATGCTGCTCAATCATGTGATATAATTTAATTTAGCGGCTGGCATATCCAACTATGGCCGAGAAGCTCCGGGCCGCTACCCAGGTTCCCCGCTCAACAGCCACGAAGCCAGGAAGTCATCGGGTCAGTTTGTCCTGCGTCTGATCTCTCTTCTTATTTTATTACCGTCCAATCGGACCATGAGGGTTAGAGGAAAGAGAACGTATTTGTAAGTATTTCTACTGCTTCAATTGTTACTTATCATTTTCGCTGAAGGCGCATGACCGATATACAAAGGTCATGCGGACTATCATTTTTTATTGTATCGAAGACAAACACATACTGAAGAAAATGTAGTGACAAAAATTTAAAAGAGTGTGCTTAGATGGTCTGGTCATGTGGAGAGGATGAGTGAAAGGCGACTAACAAAAGGTATTTACAAGGCAGTTGTGAAGCCCTAGGAGAACATACACTGACCGTATTGGTGAGGTTCCTCAGAAAGGTCAGGTGCATAGTACTCGCATCGGCGTACGTGTATGACCAGATGTGTTTATTTTATTTATTTATTTATTAAAACTTTGTGCAAAAGTAAAAAACTGTACAAAGGCGGACTTAATGCCTTGGGCATTTTCTACCAGTCTACCTTAGGGTGATGCAGAGACAATAATAATCAATAATCTTTATTAGACAAGAAAGTGGTTACAAAATTGTGTCAAGTCCCTGACTCCTGTGCTAGGTGAGAAACCTGTGTTACAGGAGCCAGTGCCCTCTCCCAGAAGAAGATATTACAGAATCTTATGCAAAAGATTAACAAAAATATAAATAAAATAAAAACTATAATAACAACAAAAATAAATTAAAAGTGGTTGAAAGAAGCCTGTATTGTGTATGAGAGTGTCTGCGTGTGTGTCCGTGTGTGAGCGTATGTGTATGTGTGTGTGTATGTGAGTGTGAATTGAATAAATTATCAGGTAGGGTTTTCAGCAATCGCGAGAGCGGTGAGAAATTGTGTGCCTGTCAAGCGATGCGATAGCATTAGTGTTACGAAATTGATAAAATAATGTTCTCTGTTTCGTCATAGTTCAGCGACAGGAGCCATGGCTTAACACTCTGCTTGACTTTGTGCAGGATCAGTTTATGTAAGCTTTTTATTTACACAGTAGGTGCAATGTATGACGCGGGCCTGTGGACGGTGAGCTAAGGGCTAGCTCGCCGTCCCTCCGTCTTAGGACGACAGGCCGTGCCGACGGCGCGTTCGTGTTCCACGCGCGCCTCAAAGAGATGTCAGCATAGGGAAGGGGCCCGCAAGGGCCGATGCCTGCCGGGTGCTGCGGGTTGTTCGAAAGAGATACCGCGGCCCCGGAACACAAAGGGCGATGAAGGAACATGGGTGGGTTTTAGTCAGTAAAAATCTGACACTCCCTCCCGCTCAGCCCAGAGCAGGAGAAGTCATTTGATGATTTCCCATACGGAAAAAAAAAAAAAGGTGCAATGTATGAACGTGGACGAAGCAAAAGGAGTATTTAAGGTTAGTAGCTGGTGGCGTTCTGTGGTTTCTGCTTACTCCATGGGACAAAGTAGTGTACAAACACAATGATCTTTCGTTAAAAACACTTACATCGTCTTCGCTATCAGTGTTCAGTACGGCCAGGTCAGCTGATGGTGTTATCTCCATCAACCCCTTGCTAGTTGAGGGTATGGGGGACGAGGGAGTGCCCAGCGCGCCCACTGGAAACAAAACAAAGTTAATGTAGTATGTGCCCTCGGCCAGAAGGTGCCTGAGCCTTAGCTTTTTTAATTAAGATATTTCATTTTAAGTTAAAGTTTACTATGTTTAGGTATTTAAGTAAGTTGTTAAATTATTAAAGGTTAAATATAAGCTGAATAGATTTAAGTAATATTACCAATATATTGGTAGTATTAAGATATGTGTTCTAGTTTAAGCTTTGATGGTGTCCTTTGATTTTTACTTTATTGTGGCAGCGATGTGTTGTTCACAGTTTTTTTTTTGTTTACACTCTGTTTTTTATAAGTGAAGACTTATCATTGGCTGTCAGTCTCACATACTATTTTTAATCGGTTTTGTTAGCGGTTAGTCTTCCATTGATGATAAATAAATAAATAAGTGTATACCAAATGATATAAAAAGTGTAACCATGGAGTTCCCTGCCGGTTCTTCTCCATAGGAAGCGACCAACCCGTTCTGTGCACCTTTGCTCAACGTGTTATAAGTGCCCATGTGTAATAAAACATCTTGATTTTGAATGTTATTTTTTATTTTATTTTATGAACTGAAAGGCATTTGATTGAGTAGAGCGGATTGGCTATCGTAAGATAGGACGGCCTAACCCCCTGGTTACGACCTACAAATTCATCACTTGCCTAGGCTTTTCCTAACTACATATGTTGGGGTCGGCTTCCAGTCTAACCGGATGCGGCTGAATACCAGTATTTTACATAGAGCGACTGCCTATCTGATCTCCACGGGTAATACGATACCCCTTGGTGAGACTGGTTGTCAGACTTTCGGGCCACTGACTACTTGTAACGACTGTCAAAGATCTACAAATGACAGCCGGGACCAACGGCTTTTCGTGCTTTCCGAGGCACGGAGGAAACTCGGTATGTAATGGATGATCACCCATCCACAGACCAACCTAAGCATGCGCGGCTTAACCTGAAGATTGATCCGAGCGGCTGTTATTATTTAGCCACGAGCTCGTCCTCGAACTCCTCACGATTCAATCCAAAGAAAACCCAATTGCTGCTGATTACTTATTTGTTTTTCTCGCTAAGCTAATAATATTTAGCAAACTCAAACTCAAAGCATTTATTTCAATTAGACCATTACAGGCACTTATGAATGTCAAAACACAAAAAAAAACTAAGCTACAGTCCCAGTCACAGGGCATAATAACTTGTGAAAGTACTGTAGTTGCCCATTCCAAAGCGTAGATCTCTATGGAGAAGAATGGGCAAGAAACTCCATGGACACTCTTTTAAATCATTATATTGTTACAAAGTCTCGGTTACATCATTCATGTCGAGATTAAAAATATATGTGAGAACGATGTAGAAAGACTTGCGATTAAGAGCGTCCAGAACAAAAAGATAAAATTAACAATCAGCAGTCAAACTAGTCCAGTGGTCGTAAGCGCGATTTCTATTACATGGGATTTAAACTTATCTGGCGAAATATGGGTGAACTGTTAGGTACACCTCTGCCTAACCCTATGGAAATTACGGGCGTAATATTATCTTATTTAGTGGTCTTTAGTAAATATAAGTAGGTAGTTAGTACCCGCATTCCATCCCAGATTCTTTTATTCTACGGCTTGGCTTCTGTCGGACTCTGAACTTTCTGCTCTATAATAAAGGTACTAAACAAGTAAACACCTCTGCTTACCCCTTCGTGTAATACAGGCGTGGTGTTACGTAATATAACTGTGTAGCGAGCGGAAATAAATGCGGTGTTGGAGGCTGCGTAGTTATTTCGGAATAGCTGATGAGATAGCGACTACTACCTGGCGTTGGAAGTTCTTATCTTGTGCACTCTGTGGATGTATTGCATCAATAGTCATTTGTATTTGCTAATATGAGCGTGTACCCCGTACGGCATTTCATGCAAATTTTCAAGTCCTTATTTTTCGATATCACTGAACCGATTTTAATGAAACTTCATACACATAAGCAGGATTTCGCTCTTACTCGCACGTCTTTCTACATCGTTCTCACATCTATGTTTAATCTCGACATGAATGATGTAACCGAGACTTTGTAACAACATAATGATTTAAAAGAGTGTCCATGGAGTTTCTTGCCCATTCTTCTCCATAGAGATCTACGCTTTCGAATGGGCAACTACAGTACTTTCACAAGTTATTATGCCCTGTGACTGGGACTGTAGCTTAGTTTATTTTTTTGTGTTTTGACATTCAAAAGTGCCTGTAATGGTCTAATTGAAATAAATGCTTTGAGTTTGAGTTTGAGTTTTTGCATGAAATGCCGTACGGGCGTACACGCTCTTAAAGCGCGAACTCTGTGTACAACTTTAGTAAGTAAATTTTTGTTATTAGGTAAATTATTAGTCGTTTTGATGCTAGACGGAATGTTTATTATCGACCTACAACGGATATCTATAAAGTTTAAACCTATCGATCAGAAGTTGCCGAAAATCTAAAACGAAATCATTCCAAAACCAATTTTTTAATCAACCTATTTTGCTGGGCGAAAATCTTCACCAAAGCTTTTCACTTCTGCGGATCTCTCCGGTCAATATATTTTCATAAAATAAAAAACATAAAAATCTGCAAAACCTGAGCTCTCGATCAATCTATAACCCTCTCTTTGATCTCGTCATCAACGTCTAAGTCTTAAGGGGTCAACTGAAGTAGTTTGAAGCGTGCCTGAATAGCTTCGGCATTGACAAATCTTTTTAGATTGCATCAACCATCGACCTTGGCTCCTACTTGTCAGTGAAGGTCTTTGATTCGACTGAACTACCTAGTCTGATCAACAATCTATCTATCTTCTATATATATGAAGCAAGAAACTGACTGATTCACTGACTGATCGATCAACGCACAGCTGAAACCGCTGGGTCTAGAAGCATTCCTTAAATGACGTCGTAAGTGTGCACTAAGATGGGATTTTTGGAAATTCATCCCCTCAGGGGTTTAAACGAGGGTTGAAAGTTTGTATGGAACTTGGTCAATTTTGAAGTTTTTTTTTTTCTCACACATGTACATCCAAATTTCCACGCGAACGAAGTCGCTGGCAACAGCTTGTAGTTTTATAATACAAACTAGCTGACACACGCAACTTCGTCTGCGTAACATTTTTTATTTGATTGATACGCATATGAAACATTATGTGTGTTTAAAGCTAAATTAAGGTCGTTGCTCTTGGAAAAATGTTACTATAGTGTCCAAGAATTTGTGGAGGATAAAAAGCTGAAGTAGAGTCCAAATATATATGTATGTGTGTGTTAATATCTTATTGTTAAAGTACCTATTTTACGCCATATTAGATAATAATAAATATTCATTACAATAATTATAGTTTTAAGTTATCTTGCTGCGCCCTAACAGGGTCATGTACGCACTAGTTTTAAGCCCAGCTGTAACTCTATGCTTGTGTACATTGTGTATTAAATAAATAAATAAATAAATACTCTGCTCATATTGGTCACAGCGTGACGTTACATAGTCTATAATAGCCTTCGTCCATAAATGAACTTTCCAAGAATTTTTCAACTCAAACCAGTAGTTCCTGAGATTAGCGCGTTCAACCAAACAAACTCTTTAGCTTTATAATATTAGTCTATATTAATGTCCGATGAACCGACGACGTACATAGCAAAAATGTACTCAAAACGACAATAAACATAATGGTTAAAACCGTAGAGCTCTTGCAAGAAGACTGTAAATTGTAGGTAATCGCTCGAGATAGTCTATAGAGTAGCTTCACTATTCTCCTCCATGGATCTACGTCGTGAAACGGGCCACTAGATTGAACTTTCTGACTAACCGACGGTCTCCTTGACATTTCGAAAGTGTACATGATTTCATTGAAACAGATGCATATATTTTTTTCTGATTTTTCCACGTCTTCACTAATACTACATAGTATAAAACAAAGTCGCTTCCCGCTGTCTGTCTGTCCCTATGTATGCTTAGATCTTTAAAACTACGCAACGGATTTTGATGCGGTTTCTTTGTAATAGATAGAGTGATTCAAGAGGAAGGTTTATATGTATAATACATGCATATTATAGTAGAGAAAACATTAGTATCTACATTGGCCCCGTGCGAAGCCAGGGCGGGTCGCTAGTACCTCCATAATTAAAATGCCGAAGTTTCAAACTCACAATGATCACTACTATGGCTGGTATGGAGAAGGTTTTCCGTCGAAGGCTGCTGGTCCTGGTAATCCCTGCTCCGGGCTTTGAACAGTCCAAACTTCACTGGGGCCATTATCTGGAACAAAAATTTAAGTCAGTTTTTGTTAAATAACTAGCTTTCGCTTGCGGCTTCGTGAGTTGTCGCCACAGAACATATAAATCTGTTCTGTGGTTGTCGCACAGGAATAATGCATTTACCGGGGGCAAAGTAGGTGATGGCACTTGCATATACCTACCTATTGTATCTCATGCTACTGGACAAGTGTTACTACACAAATAAAAGTTTTATTGATGACAAAACTTTCCGTTAATAGGTGTGTATGCTGCTTCTTTGTGATTTGATTTAATTACATTTCTATCTTTAATTTTATTGCAAGTCTAATTTTATTTTTTATTTATTTTTTGCCAGCTTTTGAATTAATTTATTGACATTTATATTGAATTGTAAGTACCTAATTCCGAATATTTTTGAATAATATGAGTATTTTTAATAATGATAGTAATGCAGCTTAATAGCCTAATGGAATCCTTTTTTGTTGTCTTTTTCTATTGGTAATTTATAGTCGTCACACTGTTTATGATCATTGTATCTCAAAATAAAATTAAATAATTTTGCATGCCGTAAGGCAAAATGTATCGGGCCTCTCTTCAAAATAACCATCATATTTGTACACCGACATTATTGGCAAATAAATGATTTCTGATTTCATGTTCAATTCTAAAATAGATGGTAAAAATAATATGTACCTAGTGCCATTAATGGCACATTTCGCCATAAAAATGGCATGCAAACATTAATGAATAATAAGATCGCATCTTATTCATTAATTTCAACAGTTTTGTGAACATACATACATAACATCACGCCGGTAATCCCCGAAGCGCTAGCAGAGATGTACCTAATAGTACACCCACTTTTCGCCAGTTATGTTTTTTAAAGTCCCATTGTAATAGGGGGCGAGCCTATTGCCAGAGAAATTCCTGATGGGAAAACTCAATAACACTTTGCCCGACCTGAGAATCGACCCCAGGACATCATGCTCAGCAGTCGACCACTCGATCAAAGACGCAGCGAGGTGTAGTGAACACAAATATTAAATTAGGTAACTAAGTAAAGTATGTTTCTAAGTTTAATATACACAACACAGCACGACATTTTGTTGTTTATCACTGATACAAAATAAAGAAAAACACATTAATAATGAAATGTTTTTGAAATACGCAAACACAACATCATATATTATTATAATTTAGGTAATTCTGCCCTTGTAGCAGTAAACGCAGTACTTGCAAAATGGCGGTTTTGAGAAAAACGCGGTTATGAGTGCATTTTAAATCTCTATTTTAACTAATAAGTTAAAGTAGAGATTAAAAATAAAACACTCTAGCTAATAACTAAAGTTAAAGTAGAGATTTAAAGTAAACACTTTACCGCGTTTTTCTCAAAACCGCCATTTTGCAAATACTGCATTTGCTGTAACGAGGGCAGAATTCTCTACAATACATTCCTGTAATTGTAGAATTGACAACTCAATGTAATATTGTATGATATAAAATGACCATAACACGAAATATTGACGTGGAGCGTCAATTTTCTTCAGAAATAATTTCCCAGATTGCAATCCACGCGTCAATCAATGTCCAATTAAAATACTGGAATTCTACTAACTTCTAAACACACAACACTAAATAATCTGCCGTCTGAATTGACGTCTAAGTCTTCTTCTTCGTCTAAGTTCTGACAAACCATGTTCAGGGTGAATTTTCACGCAATTACGGATTAAAAGGTATCAGTAACACTTTCATCTGTATTTAGAAGGTTCCAACTTTATACCTCACTAACCTCAGCACTTTTACCAACAATAGGTAGGTAAGTTGAAATGTTGAAATATCATCGACGAGGTAAAATAAAATTAACCTCAAAAATTTACAAAAAAATAAAAAAAAACAATTAAAGTGATCCAAAACAGATATTTCCAGTTTGAGAATTCAAATAATCAAATCGAAGCACTCAATTTGTAACTGGCACCTCAAATAGCTATCCAAAGGTAAGTACGAATTCTGATTTAATTGTTTACCACTTCACATGATACTTTTGTAACTGACAATAGTTGCACATAAACACGAATTATTTACCCTTTGCCACGACCCGCTCCACGGAGACATCTTAACACCTCGATACGTGACCGAAGAATGAGAGACGGTACGAGTGTTTAGTGCAAACACTTTCTTTTTTTTGACACAAGTATGAAACTTGGCACAGTCGTTCCTTGAGTCAAAATTAGCCGATTAAGATCGGTAGCCTTCGGGACCCTCCCCTCTGGGGTCGGAGGGGGAGTGGGTTTAAAGCAACGCTCCGCCTGGCTTCATTCAAAAAATTATATATAACTGTCCATGTTTAGCTAATAGGTTAAGTTTGGTATCATTTTCGCATAAATCAATAACGTAAAATTCATTTCTGGTATAAAAATTGCAATTTCTAAAGCAGTTAATCTAAGAATTACACAATATTCATTAAATTTACAACCACAAATTTTTATTTTAAGTCACCGTAAATATTAAGCTCAATTCAATTCAAATTATTTATTGCAATCCATAATGTACATATAGGTACAGGTGGTAAAATACAATTAAGAAGAAACAATTATGGACACTGTCGGGCACAGCAAAATTAGATAAATAGGTAGGAGAGAGGAAGAGCGCTTTTATCAACTTTCCATAACACACGATTAAATTAGGTAGACTGTTTTTTTTAAATTAATTTATACAGAAAATGGAAATGAGAATGGATTTATAAAGAATATGGTAATAAAGCCCACTTAATGCAGTTTTAAAAACTGTATTAAATGGGCTTTGTGTGAACGATTGTGCCAAGTTTCATATTTGTGTCAAAAAAAAAAATGTTTGACCGTTTTTTGTCTCTAAACACCCGTACTATATATTATGATGGCCAATACGAAACATAATAATAAACGTATAATAAAACCAATTAATTAGACAAGAGATTGAAATTGGGCGCCTTTTTGATCTCAGCTTGTTGTTAGCGGTCGTCAGTTACGTGATGTAATGAGTATAATGCACTTACGTATATGGAATAAGTGTATTTTAAATACACTACACGATATGTAGGTACCACAGAGAACCGCCTAGTTAGTTATCTGTGGTAGGTACTCATCCATGGGCGCCGGCAGCAGGGTGCAAGGGGGTGCACTTGCACCCCCCTGTCGCGCAAGAAAATATGTATATAGAAAAGATTTAGATTGTTTTCATTAGGTTCCTGTGTTAATAAAAACTTTCTAGGTTGCCGTCCAAATCTGTTCATCACCTCGTCAATTAATTTAATGTTTTTTTTTACAGTGAACACAGCAAGCACAAGCTGCTTACGTCTCATGACTTCTTCTTTTACTATCAGAGCCGAAGGCATGGGGAGGGTGCGAAATCTTGGGCAACTATACAAGGTGTAGTTTTGCAACCTCGTCAAAATTGAGGAGGTTGTCATAGAAGACGTAAATAATCAATATAAATTACGATACCTGGTCAATAATAATAAACGTTGCTTGTTTTTTAGTTGTTTTAATTTGACATTATTTGAATGAAGCCCTTTTCAAAAGTGGAGAATCACCCGTTTATCGAATAATCGTCTGCGTTTGTTTGTATGTGTGAAAGCTCGGTTATAGGGCTAGTATTAGACGGGCCGCGTTTTAATACGGGTGGTGTACACTTACCGATTTCCGATATTAAGAAAAAAATACCCATTTTATTATTGATTCGGGTCAAGAATCATTAGCATAGTTACCTCCTTGAATTTGACGAGGATGCAAAACTACACCTTGTATAGAAACCAATCTATCCGAGGAGGAAAGCACGTACTCCTTTTCTCGTTCTTCTTTGTATGAACTAGCGACCCGCCCCGGCTTCGCACGGGTGCAATGTAGATACTCACAGAACAGATAAAGGAGGTGTTCTGTGTAGATACTAATGTTTTCTCTACTATAATATGCAAGTATTATACATATAAACCTTCCTCTTGAATCACTCTATCTATTTAAAACCAAATCAAAATCCGTGCGCAGTTTTAAAGATGTAAGCATACATAGGAACAGATAGACAGACATCGGGAAGCAACTTTGTTTCACACTATGTAGTGATATCCTAATTTATTGGAGCTCGCTTCGCTCGTTCAGATATCTTATGTCCTTTGCGTTCATAAGCTTTTTTTATAAATAGGAAGAATTAGCCCAATTTCTATACTAAAGCACAAAAAAAAACTTACAACATAAAGTTCAATGTGGGTGCTAAAATTTTCAAGTTCGCTACGCTCGCTCGTGAGTCCTTTTTTTAAATGACTTCAAAAAAAGGAGGAGGTTCTCTATTCGGTTTTTTTTTTTGTGTTTGTTACCTCATACCTTCGTCATTTATGAAGCGATTTGAAAATTTCTCTTTTTTATCTGGAAGGATATAGTTTCCGATTGGTCCCATAGAAATTTCATCAAAATCGGTTCCGTAGTTTGGTTTTTAAATCAAAATAGCTGGTAATAATATGTCCTCCAAGTTTAAAAGAAATTGCGAAATTGAGACTTCACAAGGATTTGTGTGTGACACGATAACTAATAAGGGTAACACAAAAAAATTTAAAATTTCTTTACTTTCGGAAGTCGGTGGCAAAAGAGTCAATGAAAAAACAATAGTCACCGATTTCCGTAACTAAAGTTATTTTCCATTTTTTTAGTGTTTTTTTTTGGAAGTCGGTTATTTTTTGCAAAAAAAGTTTTTATTTTACCCTTTTTAGTTAAAGCTTTTTTTTCGAGTGGTTGGCTTTTCTGTATAAATCGACAAAATTACTCCTTGTTCGAATTGAAAAACGAAAATCTAACGTATCCGAGGTGGAGGCGACAAAAATTTCGAGCTGTTTTCATGAAATGAAGATACACTCCATGGAAATAATCCTGCTGGCGCCCATGTACTCATCATCAGGCTGGCATTTACCCAGCTATGTTGTAGTCGGCTTCTGGTCAAAAATCAAAATCAAAATCAAAGCATTTATTTCAAGTAGGCCAATTACAGGCACTTTTGAATTGTCGAAATAAAGACAGCAACAAAAAATGAAGCTACAGTCCCAGTCACAAGACATAATAACTGTGAAAGTACTGTAGTTGCAAATTTTAAAGCGTAGATCTCTATGGAGAAGAATGGGCAAGAAACTCCATGGACACTCTTTTAAATCATTTTTAAATCATTTTACAAAAATCTTGGATACATCATTCTTGTTGAAATGGTACATTATGTGAGAACGATGTAGCAAGACGTGCCCGTTAAAACGCTGCGCACGCTGCGTGCGGTTCAGTCGCAAGCAGCTGAACACCAGCATTTTACACAGAGTGACTTCCTCTGACCTTCACAACTCAGTTACTGGGTGATAGGATATCGATCGGTTTGCAAGATTGGCTGTCGGTCTTTCGGCCTCTGACTCGTAACGATTGCAAAGATCTACGAATGAAAGCCAAGACCGACTGCGGAGGACTCTCAATATGTAATCGATGGTTACCCATCTACGGACCGAACACGACAAGCGTTGAAGGTCGACCCGATATATATGTAAGTGTAAATGTATAAAAGTGTAACGGAAGGAAAAACCCACAAAGTAAAGCTGAAATGTAAGTATATATACAAGGTTTAAACGGACCCTTCACGAAGCCATCAACCAACCATTTTGTAAGTACGGTCGAACGAGCTAATTGCTATACAGTTAAAAATTTCATCTTTCTACTACACTGCCAACATCAATCATTTTTACTATTTGCGCAATAACCTTTGAAGCATACAAACACATGCTTATTATGAGTCTTCACGAAGCCGTCAACCAAGCATTCAGTACACCAAAAAAGTAACCCTACGAAAAAAAATATTGTTAGGAAAATACTTTTTTATTTGGGGTGAAAAATCACGTTTTACGGTAAAACTCAATGTGACACATTCAAAACATTGTATTGATGGATGCATTAAATAGTAAATGGGTCATGGAGATATTAAAAGTAAAGTTATAACCTTTGATTATTATATAATGTCTAGATAGAGCGTCGCCCTACAATCGTATCAAAGAAAACGAGTCAACATTTTCAAGTATGTGTGCGTGCAGGCGTCGTTTTACACTATGCGTCTATGTCTTTGTGTGCGTCAATAATGATACCAGCTACTACAATTCTCTCATAAATCACATTAAAAAATAGACTTATTAAATAAGATAAGTTTTAGGTGTATGACACGATCTGCACTGATTGGCGGGCAAGCACTTGTGAACCAATAGTTGGTTGACACTTTTTGTCACGTTTGCGCGCACTTGACGCTCCACCTTAAAAACTAGTATTAAAAAAAAAACTTGTGTAAAAGTTGGAACTTTTACCTCAAATATCTCCGTAACTAGAAGGTATGGTCCAGAACAAAAAAAAAACAGATCGCAATGACGGCAAGAACAAGTGGCTTTCGGCTTCGTTAAGATTCTATTTACAACCTTTATTTAGCTAAATCTCGAATAGATACCGATCGGATGTCCCGCCTGGCCTTGTGACTAGAAACAGAACACTGATTAAAAAATGTAAAAGTTGACAAACGTTAGGTCACTAGGGCACAGCTAATGTGTGAGTGGTAATAAATATTTTTGTACATGAAGAGCGTATATACGAAGTAAATCTCTACCAGCGAAGAGGATGACGGGAAAATCAGTGTTTGGGACTGCCATAAGCTACCGGTAGCTAATGTCAATCTTGTTGACAGTTGTTGAAGAAATTGGAAAAAGTTTGAAAGTCTTGCTCTTAATAATATTAAGAGACGATGATCTTCAAATAATTGTTATATGGAGTTGGTTTCTGTTCTCAATTCGTTGGAATCATTTTTATTTTTAACCGACTTCAAAAAAAGAAGGAGGGACGAGGTTCTCAATTCAGTTGTATTTTTTTTTGTGTTTGTTACCTCATATCTTAGTCATTTATGAACCGATTTGAAAAATTCTTCTTTTATCTGAATGGATCTACTTCCCGATTGGTCCCATAGAAATTTCATCAAAATCGGTTTATCAGTTTGGTTTTTAAATCAAAATAGCTGGAAAAAATATGTCATTACAGTAAAAGAAATTGCGAAATTGATACTTGACTAGGATTTGTGTGTGATGCGATAACTAAATAAAAAAGGTTAAAATAAAATCGTTTTTTCAAAAAAATAACCGACTTCCAAAAAAAACAAAAAAAGAGGAAAATAACTTTACTTCCAGAAGTCGGTGCCAAAAAAATAAATGAAACAGACAATAGTCACCTACTTCTGAAAGTTTACTGTCAGAAGTAGGTGACTATTGTCTGTTTCATTTTCCACTTTTTTTTTTGTTTTTGTTTTTTTGGATATCCGTTATTTTTTTGTACTATTTGTTCCCCAATTGTTACAGCTGAAAGAGTCTTTTGAGCTAGTCTATGAAAACCTTCACCGTAAAACCTGGATTCTCTCGGGTTTTACTATGGGACCGAAACCGGGTTTCGATGCCTTCTTTACAAGGGTTTTCGTAACACAGATTTCTGATCGAAAATGTACATACTCGTAACTTGTGAATGTACACCGGTGTCTTAAATTTGGCATAGAAAAAAAAACTTAACACATTCATTTGTTTTTAGCTTATCAAAATGAATGACCCATTGCCCCATATATTGTTGTATTTTTCCATTTACGTATGTTCCTTTCAAAACCTACTTCTTAGTACCTATGTTATATTTAAAACGGTCACGTAACTATATAATTATATACGCACTAACATGTACATTAATAGTTAAATAAATAAACCCTAATCGAATTTCGCTATTGTCGTATAGTAACAACAGCTGATACCATTTCGTGGTTTTCCTCTTTCTATTTTTTTCATACCAAAACTCCCGAACACTATTGCAATATATATATATTCATATAATTATACTGTAAGTATTATTAGTATAAACAAAATTACCTTCAGTTCCTTATAGGGCCAAATAACTGAAAAAACACTTTTACAGACTCAAAAACACATTATAAAACACTCGTCACTGATATGGGTATTAAGACAACAAATGGTACAAAATTCTCATTAAATATAGGAGCCTCTCTCAAAAATATCTTTCGGGTAGAAAACTTGTGTATAAAATAGTCACTTTAGCTAAATATTTAGTTTAAAATATAGATTTTTGGAGTAAAAAACAAGCGGTGTCGCCCGCCTTCCTGAATTCCGACGACTGAGCTCTTTTCGGTTGCAACATTGCGTTGTAGAGGGAGTACGATACAGAACAGGTATTTAGAACCACATATAGAGAATTGGAGAAGTTTTGGCTAACATATAAAATGGGATATTTACCATGTTTACAATCCATTTTGAGTTCCCGATAAGTGTTAGTGACCATGACAGTTTAAAACTTATACTGGAGAAGTTATCTACTATTATCAATACTCTTGTGACGGAATCCAGAAAAACACATTGCTGCGCTTGCGAATGCATTTAAATATGGAGTTATTGAATTACATCAAAGAGAAGACATAATATATACTTTCGGCTTATGTTCTCTTATTTATTTATTTATTAAAACTTTATGCACAAGTAAAAAAACTGTACAAAGGCGGACTTAATGCCTTATCTTACCCTTTTTTCTATATTCAGGGTGAATTTTTGTTCTTTTCGTCTGAATTGGCCAATCAGGTGTGCCATAATACTTACAATTTCGGATTGGGTGTAATAAATCTAGCGTCCCAGGCTGGGCGCCATTTTTTCAATGGTCCCATGCTGGGCGCCACTATATTAATATTTCTAAGTACTACATTACACTCGTACTTGCACCAAAACAAGATGAGTGAATCCTTTGTTTATTTATTTAAACTTCATGTACAATAGTGGTACATAGGCGGACTTAATGCCACAAGGCATTCTCTACCAGTCAACCTTTGGGTTAAATTGGACAAAATTGTGATAGGGTACAAAAAAATAAAATAAAATAAGAATACTACTTGTTTTCGAAAATGTAGGTATATACTTTTATAGATACTAATACACATATACAATTAAAATAAACTAATAAATATTTTAACAAATACCAAAATAAAAAACGATAAACCTTTGTTGTGAGTAAGTAACGACTTTCTTTCTAAGATACTGTACAATTTTATATATTATGTCCAGCTATAAAATCCGACTACAAAATATCGGCAGCTAAAATGAATTAAACTACAGATTTTTTTTTTATACATATATGCGCTAAAACAAACCACGAAATAAACGAAATATGAAGAACAACGATATTTTGTAACAGTTCCAAAGTCACTGTTCCAGCGTTACTGTTCCAGCGTCACTGTTCCAGGGTGTCAACCAAAAAGCGCCTTCCGCCATTACACCACAACATCGCAGTTGCGCGCGCACTCTGTTTATAATCCACTTAGTTTCGATTTGACATCATCTCCTAACACCAAGCTGTTAATCGAATATACACTCAATTGGTTTTGTCCGAAGGTTTGAAGTTAAATGGCTGAAATGCGATATCGATACTAGAGGATTACGCGGTTCCGTTTGGGTTTAATTGGAATTAATTTGAAATTGAATTGATTTGATTGCCTAAGCGACCCAGGTCTGTCTACCTACTGTCAAAACTGATTTTATTTTCTAATTACTAAAATTTACGATTTAAGAAAAAAGGCCTATAGATTCACAAGGCCTTGTCATAAATAAATCCTTTCAGATCTGGTGTTTTTTTTTAATTAAAAAGTACATTCAATTTGGTTACCACGCTACATCACATAACACACGCATAACATCACGCCTGTAATCCCTGAAGGGTTAAGCAGAGGTGCACCTAATATTAAGCCCACATTTCGCCAGTTATTTTTAAGTCCCATGTAATAGGGGCGAGCCTATTGCCATCACACAGGCACAAATCCAGACTCCGTGGCTGCTACTGAAAAATTCCTAATGGAAAATCCTAATCACAATGCCGGACCGGAAATCGAACCAAGGACCGCATGTAGTTGCGCTTGCGACCACTCAAAAACGAGGCAGGCACTACGCTACTTAATATTATTTTTAGGTCTTGCAAAGTTATATTTGCTACTCGATTTAATTTATTGTTTGTCACATTTGAGCTAACACCAAAAATAGAAAATAATCAGTTTTGACTAATACTGTTATACATTGTTTATCCTTCTGTAACTATCTCGTGTATAAACTACGCATTGCATTTATCTTTACGTATCTTAGGTTAAGTATGGCAACGTCATTAGTCCATAAATAAAAAATGAAAAAAAATGGTGACGAACTAGAATTACCCAAAAGCTTACGGCAACCCATAACGTGCTGTGGTTGACGTCGGCAAACATCATTGCTTAAACTTATCACTGAATGGAAGTTTAATTACCCTATTGAACAACGTAAGCAGTGATAGCCTAGTGGTGTGACCGTTAGACTGCCAAGACACATGTAGGTCTCGAGTTCGGACCCAAGACACGCACCTCTGATTTTTCGGATTCATGTGCGTATTGTATAATTATCACTTGCTTCGGTGAAGGAAAACATCGTGAGGAAACCAGCATGCCTGAGAGATATTTCTCGACGGCATGTAAAGCCAAGTCAGAGGCCCATGGGCGGCATAAAAACTCTGACACCAGGTTAGGCACTAACCACACGATAAAGAAGAAGGCATATGTTTGTGGTTTAAACTAGTTGTTGCCCGCGAGAACCCGCAACCTTCGTCCGTATGAAATTATTATAAAAAATGACTTCCCTATTTGAATCGGATTTTGTTAACAATTTCATGTTTTTGTTTTTGCACGGAACCCTAGTTCTTTTTCTAAAATAAAAGTAACCTAGTGCCTATTTACTCGCTATAACACCAGCTATCTGCCAGTAAAAGTCCCGTCCAAATCCGTACAACCGTTTCGGAGATTAGCCGGAACAAACTGACAGAAGACAAATGTTTAAAAAAAATTGGCCCGAAAGTCTGACAACCAGTCTTACGAAGGGGTATCGTATTCCCCAGTACTAACTGGGTTGTGGAGGTCAGATAGGCAGGCGCTCCATGTAAAATACAGCAAATAAAATAACAATAGCAATAGCAGCATGTAAATTCAGCTGCATCCGGTTCCGGTGGCAAATAAAGAATCTTGAATCCACTGGAAAACGACCTCAACATAGTTGGGAAAAGGCTAGGCAAATGATGATGAGACGAGGATGATTTTAGACTTAATACTCCTTTCGCTTCGTTTGTTACCTATATTCTAGATACGGCCTTCCATTCCCATAGAAGACAAAGTAACTATAACCTTAGTTTTTGTGGTCATTGTACGAATCAATATGATCAACTTGTTCAATGAAGACAAAGACATTCAAATATTTTAATCTCATTCAATGAAGAGAATTCTGAAATCTCGAAAATAGTACATTTTGATATAAGCGGGGAAAGTTTGTTATGGAGCTGAGAACTGCAGTAACAAATGCCCACGTGTATCAAACGACGTTTTTCAATACACTTTTAGTTTTTTGGTTTTAGTTTTTAGTCCAAATTTGTTCAAAGTCCAAATTGATTCAAAGGAATAGAAAAAAAAAGAAAACTGCGTGTGGGGGCGAGCCGCCTCACCACGTGTGGAATATAAGAAGAAAACCACGAGGGTGACATCCATAGCATGTTGAACCTAATCGTAGTGCGATAAGAGCCAGTTTTCGAGGAAGTGTATTGAAAAAAATATACAGCTGTTCCCTACATTTTGATGATAAATAAAATAGTACTAAAAGTGGTTCCTAATGATGAGTACAACCCCTTAAGAGGTTTAGGATTTATAAAGCAAAAACTAAGCTCGTTTAATGACAATGAACATGAAGTTAAATTACCTTTAACGATACCGTAAACTCAAACTCAACTCAAACTCAAAGCATTTATTTCAATTAGACCATTACAGGCACTTTTGAATATCAAAACACAAAAAATAAACTAAGCTACAGTCCCAGTCACAGGGCATAATAACTTGTGAAAGTACTGTAGTTGCCCATTCGAAAGCGTAGATCTCTATGGAGAAGAATGGGCAAGAAACTCCATGGACACTCTTTTAAATCATTGTTGTTACAAAGTCTCGGTTACATCATTCATGTCGAGATTAAACATTGTGAGAACGATGTAGTAAGACGTGCGAGTAAGAGCGTCCAGAATAAAAAAGATAAAATTAACAATTCAAAAATACAATAATCCATGGCAGCTGCGATATGACCAGTCACAACTGACAGCGCCCGTTCACGAACATGACGCATGGATCAGCCATCATTCAACTTAACCATTTTGGAGGGAACTAAACGACCCGACACACGCGCCACCATCAGCGAGACATTTGAGTGAGCATGACATTCTCTCAACCGCCAGGGAAAATTCGAGTCAGTAAAAGATGTAAATGGTAGCTTTATCGTACATAGAACTCACACATGTGCTATGCAATTATATAATACTAAGAGACTGAATCTATACAATGCAAAGATATGTTTACAATCTTCTGCAGCTTCCACAATGACTTCACAAAGTAATCAATTAGTTTGCCCCTGTGGTTGTGGAGCAGGACCAGCACTCGTTCTCCCTGTCATTGCAATTCATTCATTCTTCATTCGTTCATGCATTCATTCTTTTGTTCTAAACATGCCATACCTTCTAGTTACGGAGATATTGGGAGTCAATGTTCTAACATTTTTTCAGGTTTTTTTTTTAATATATTTATGTATTATAACTTTACTTTGAATACACCATGACCCCTGGTACTAATCAAAGCAATTTTTTAAGTGCGTTACATTGAGTCCTATCGTCAAACGTGATTTTTCACCCAAAGAAAAAAGTCGTTTCCTAGCAATAATTTTAACGCAGAGTTACTTAGTTTGATGTACAGAATGCTTGGTTGACGGCTTCGTGAAGGGTCCGTTTACACCTTGTAGAACAGAACAGCTCCTGCTTCTTCCATGTTCATACACGCGCCAGTTGTGTTTAATATGCGACTTGCCTTTTTCAAGGGCGTTGCCATGGTTACCATTTATATTATTTAGCACTGTTTCATTATCTAACCTACTGCCTTTTAGCATGGTAACTTGTACCATGGATCATTTAAAGATATTTAACTCAGTTTCATTCGGGCAAGCATTTAGGTCCAGCGTCCGGCAGTCTTGCTGTTCGGCATTTAGCTGAACTGGGCCTGATTAACGCAGCCATAGAAATATATCTATGAGCGCAGCCATGAGACCATAGATATATTTATATTTCTATGCATGAGACACACAATAATTTTCGTTACTTTTTTTGTGTTTAGATTTAAGTTTTTTCTTTTTATTGATTGTTTAATGTTGTGTGCACTTGTGGCATGTGCCAAATAAGATTATTTTCTTTAGGTGCTTAGCAGTCGATGGACAATGCTGTCCGCGGACAATTTGCAACCACTAATGGATGAAAAAAAAAAAACGTAGAATGGACAAGCAAGACAGGAACGGACACACACTTCTGTCCGGCGGACAAATATCAATCATCTGTTCAGCGCTTTAAGTCCAACTTAACTTATTTACCTTAGTTGGACTGCTTTGTTGATTTGGTGGTCGCAAGCGTGTCTGCTGAGCATGAGAGCCTGGATTCGATTCCCGGGTAGGGCAATGTGTTAATGGGTTTATCCATCAGGAATTTCTCAGTAGCAGCCATGGAGTCCGGATTTGTGCCCGGTTGATGGCAATAGGTTTGCCTCCTATTAACTTAAACATAATAGGCGAAATGTGGGTGTACTATAAGGTACACCTCTGCTTAACCCGACAACCCGAACGACCCGAACGGCCCGAATGGCGCAGCGGTAGTGAGGCTGCCTTACGTTCATAGGGTTCCGGGTTCGAATCCCGGTAGGAGCAAGTGTTTGTGCGATGAGCATGGACATTTGTTTCCGAGTCATGGATGTTAATATGTATAATAAATATGTATTTACAAACAAAAAAAGTATCTATGTAGTATATCAACTATCTGGTGTCCACGACACAAGCCTCGTTGCTTAGTGTGGCACTAGATGGCGCTGTGTGTAATGTCCAGCAATATTTATTTATTTTATTTATTTATTTAACCCTTCGGGGATTACAGGCGTGTTGTTATATATGTATGTATAACTTAGTTACTTTTAAGAGGATTTGAAAAAAGGCTTTTAATAATGTAATAAAACAAATTGGCCATGAAACAATCTTGCATTTTGAATAAATACTGCATACATTTTGTTAACACTATTTTTTGTGTATTTATTACATATATTTTTTACTATTTATTACAATAAAAATGACGGAATAATAAAAATCTCTAAAAATAGTCATTCACCCAGCTTGAAGACTATTTTTAGGGAATCTTTTTTTGACAAAATAAGCTATTGTTTGACTAGAACGGTGAGACGGATTGAATAGTTGTTTTGTTGACTAGTATAGGTCGGGTATAAGTTCTTTTTGAGAGCATTGACGTAAAATATAATTCAGTAAAATAAATTGCTTGAGATGGGCTGTTAAAATTTCGGTATAATGAAAATTTCATTCTGCACTTATAAGTAACAATGATTAAACATAAATCATAAACAATTTGAAGATATTTGTTATTTCATTTTTTTTTCAATTTATTCAGCTCTGTCACTTAAAAGTGGACTGTTTATTAAATTCTATTTTTAAATACCAAATACATTTTTTTTAAAGTAAAACATTTCATTATCGGAGTAAAACATTACAGAATGATGACGTTTTCTACATATTTATCCAAGAATTTCAGTCATAACAGTTTCCATACCCATCTCCTTCAAAAGTATAAATATAATTACAGTTCAAAAATAGCAGCAAAGTGGACAATTCAATAAAGTCGACAAAACATAAATAAAAATTGACGATCGTTTTTTATTTTATTTTACACGGTGATAATTATTGTTGTTATTTATAATATACTTATTTATTTTTATATTATTTACTTATAGCCAAGGTTTTTGAATGCCGGTTCGTCGTTGAGATTGTGCTCGAAGAAGGGGCTTTCCCGGAAGATGACTGACGCATCAGCTATGTGCATTTGTCTCTTGCCATATCTGAAAGAAGCAAAACATAAATACATGACATAAAATCACGCCTGTTTTAAAGGTTTTTTTTTTTTTAAAAAACGTTGCCCCACACTAGGAATTTCTCCTGTATCGTGGGTGCGTTTACAAACATTTAAAGTCCCATACACAAACAACCAGACCCGGAACAACTATCTGTAGGCCATACAAATATTTCTTCCGTCCGGGGATCGAACCCGCGACACGCAGCGCAGCAGTCAATCGCTCAGCCACTGCGCCAACCGTGCCGTCAAAGTCCTCATTTTAGAGGTGCAGGTCCTGTAAGGTACCTATTCTCACAGAACATAACATCACACTTGTAAACCCCGAAGGGTTCGGCAGTGGTGTACCTAATTGTACACTCAAGTTTCGCTAGTTATAGAAAAAGGTACACATAAAACCGATTGTGCGTTGTACATTTGGAAGAATTAGCAAAAAATACATGCACAATAATATTTTTATTGTTGGACCAAAACTTCTACAATTCCACGGAGTCATCGGTGGTAGCGCCTGACGGTGGTGGCTATCATTTTAAGGCTGGCGTTTCAATGACGTGTGTAATATTACTTTTAACTTTTCTAAAGCTTCCTGTGGTAAAAAGTTCAACGTCAAGTTGGTAGGTGGCGCTGTTTGCTTCGAATAGAGACATCTAACGTCAAATAGCGAAATTAAAAGCTCACAAAAGGGTACTGGCGTAACGAGTAACTGCGTTCCTACTAGCGACATTTTCACACAAAATACGTTGTCCAATGAGATAACATATTTGAACTAACAGAAAAAAGAAAGTTTCACCATAAGAACGCGCGTAAGTGAAAATAAAACTAGATTTATTTATAAAAAGAAAACATACAACAGAGAATGGCGCCCAACGTGGGACTACATAATATAATGGCGCCCAACATGGGGCAATTTAAGTTACTACATACTTTTCTATTTTAAACACGCGAAACACCTGTTAATCGGGCAAATATTAAAAAAAAAACATTGTTTTACAGAAAACAGCAAAATAACTCGTTTGGTTTTCCTTAAAATTGGCGCCCAGCGCACATTTAATTTTGAACTGACTTTCTGTGTTACCAATTTTATATGGGATGGAAGGGACACCGTACCTAATGTAATGCAAACAATTAAAAACAATATGTAGGAATAAAAATATTGTAGAAAAAAAATTTCATAACATAACATCACGCCTGTAATCCCCGCAAGGTTTGGCAGAGGTGTACTTAATCGTACACCCAAATTTCGCAAGTTATGTTTAAGTCTCATGTAATAGTGGGCCAGCCTATTGCCATTAACCGCGCAGAAATCCAGACTCCGTGGCTGCTACCGAGAAATTCCTGATGGAACAACCCAATAACACTTTTCCCGACCTGGGAATCGAACCCAGGACCTCCTCAACAACCGCGCTTGCAACCACTAGACCAAAGCGAAGAGGCAGTCAAAAGGAATTCTTTGATAAATATCCTGAAGACTCTCTCACCTTCCTCTCCCATGTACAGAGTAATACTCCTGTAACTCCTTCAGATAGTTGGAGATCTGCTCAGCGGTGTCGAAGCGCTCCGGACGCCGCGGGCGCGGGTACTGCGCCTGCGTCGCGCACGACAAGATGGCCGACAGCAGCAAGATGGCGGACAGCAGGAAACGCATTTTGGCTGGAAGAAATAGAGAATAAGGTTAGATTAGAAGTAGTTTAATGGTTATTTGAGGTTGCGAGCGCTTAGTGGCCCGAGGAGCTTGTGGCTAAATAATAACAACCGCTCCGGACGATTGTCAGGTTAAGCCGCGCTTGCCTGGTTTGGTCCGTGGATGGGTGACCATCCATTACTTACATACCGAGTTTCCTCCATGAAAGTACGTTTAGCTGTTGGT
Organism: Standfussiana lucernea; assembly: GCA_964057025.1. Classification (NCBI taxonomy): domain Eukaryota; kingdom Metazoa; phylum Arthropoda; class Insecta; order Lepidoptera; family Noctuidae; genus Standfussiana; species Standfussiana lucernea. The sequence continues at coordinate 2,477,767 of OZ059812.1, forward strand.
CCTGGCTGTTATTTGTAAATCTTTAACAGTCGTTACAGGTAGTCAGTGGCCCGCAAGTCTGACGACCAGTCTTACCAAGGGATATCGTATTACCCAGTGTTAACTGGGCTGTGGAGGTCAGATAGGCAGTCGCTCCATGTAAAATACTGGTACTCAGCTACATCCGGTTATACTGGAAGCCGAACCCAACGCAGTTGGGAAAAAGTTTGGCGGATTATGCGCGCTTAGTGTCCCCACACTAAGCGCTCGCGACCACTCTTTGCCCACCCACCGAGTGACTTTAGGGAAAACCGTGGCACAGTGGCTAGGCAGCCAGTCTATAGTCTCCCCAGGAATGTGCCCTAAATAGTGTTGCACAGACGGGATACCGGGGTGGTCTTCTAAGAGGTAGTGGTGCTCCCATTGTTGTACTGATAGCGATAACCGAGTTAATGAGTTATCTATCTATATAAATAAAAAGAGAAGTCCTGACTGACTGATTGACTGACTCATCAACGCCCAGCCCAAACCCTTGGACCTAGAAAGCTGAAATTTTGCACAGAGGTTCCCTTTATAGTGTACACAAGGAATAAGGAAGGATTTTTCGAAATTCAACCCCTAAGGGAGTTAAATAGGGGATGAAAGTTTGTATGGAAAATCGTCATTTTTGTAGTTTAAAAAACCATGAAAATTGGTGTTTATCATTCTGGTTGAAAATCGTGGGATATTTTCCGACACACACGCGGGCGAAGCCACGGGCAAAAGCTAGTGTATCATAATTTAAAAATCTCTTTGTCTATCACTAGACACGTTTTGAAGACCCTTAAAAAACAGTAAATGTAATAATTTGAGTTGCATTACGTCAAGTTTGTCATCGTGTTATGCTGACACGGTTGTCGCAGCTGCTGAGCGATTGACTGCTGCGTTGCATATCACGGGTTCGATCCCCGCAACGAACAAATATTTGTATGGCCTGCAGATAGTTGTTCCAGGTCTGGCTCTTTGTGTATGAGAGTTTAAATGTTTGTAAACGCACCCACGCTAAAGGACAAATTCCCACTGTAGGGGAACTTGGAAGAGGTAAGAGTAGGCCCTCCGCCGCCTCCGCCACCGTCTCCGCCGTCGCTGCCGCGGCTGCCCCCTCTGCCGCTGTCGCCGCCACTGCCGCCGCTGCGACGGTTGCGCCCTCGCAGGGGGCCCGGGAGGGGGAGGGTATGGAGTGCCAATAACGGCCCCATTACGCCTCCTCCAGGCGAACATCAACCACTGCGCCTGCGCCCAGAATCTGCTGCTTCAGAGCATGGCGCAGTGGTTGATTAACATCGCCGTGGTCGCTGAGCCGTATTTCGTCCTGCCCAGGGAAGACTGGGTGGCGGACCTAAGCGGCTCAGTGGCCATAGTTTCGTCGGCCGCCGCCGGTACCCCGACCCTTGAAAGTGTCAGGAAGGGTCAGGGGTGCGTAGCGGCACGGTTCGGGGAGATCGTAGTGGTGGGTGTCTACTTCTCCCCGAACCGAACTCTCGCCGAGTTCCACAACTCCCTTGCGGAGTTGAGTGTCGTCGTCGGAAGCCATTCCCTCCCTGTGCTTGTCCTCGGGGATTTCAATGCCAAGAATCTGGCTTGGGGTTCTCGTTGCACAGACGTACGGGGAAGGATGGTGGAGGACTGGGCTCTGGAAACAGGCCTGGTCGTCCTGAATCGGGGTACTGTACCCACGTGTGTGCGGATGCGGGGCGAGTCGGTGGTGGACATTTCGTTCGCTAGCCCCGCTCTGTCGCCGCGTGTCGTGGACTGGCGTGTCATGGAGGGGGTGGAGACCTATTCCGACCACCGGTATATCCGGTTTGACGTCTCCGCCCAGTCCTCGAGCGCGCCGGTCTTACAGGCCCCGAGTGGTCCGCGTTGGGCGCTGAAGCAGCTGGACCGGGAGCTCCTCCTGGAAGCCTCGATCGTGCAGGCCTGGGTGACACCACCGGACAGGCCTGCCGACGTTGATAATGAGGCAGGGTGGTTCCAGGAGGCCATGTCCGACATATGTGACGTGGCAATGCCCCGAGTTCGGCCAGGACGCGCCCGGCGTCAGGTGTACTGGTGGTCGCGCGAGCTGACAACTCTGCGCGAGGCGTGCGTCGCTGCGCGACACCCGTACGCCAGGCATCGCAGGCTCCGCATTCGCCCGCCGAATGCGGAAGCCATTGAGGCGGAGCTATATGAGGGCTACAGAGCGGCGAAGACCGCCCTCCGCGAGGCTGTCCTGCGGGCCAGAGATCGGGCCCGCGAGGAGATGCTGGGGACTCTTGACGGGGATCCGTGGGGGCGCCCTTACAAGATGGTGCGGGATAAACTCCGCACCTGGGCCCCCCCACTGACGCAGAGTCTCCGGCCTCAGCTCGTGGAGGACGTGGTGAGCGCTCTGTTTCCCTCGCGAGGGGAACATCCCCCCCCGCCTATGGCTCCGCCACCTGCGGTGCCGGAAGCGGACCACGACGACGACGACGTCTCGGAAGTGGCTGGGGTAGACCTGAGAGTGGCGGTAGGACGGCTCAAGGCCAAAAATACCGCCCCGGGACCCGACGGCTTGCCTGGCAAAGCCTGGGTCCTGGCCTTTGAGGCTCTCGGGCCCCGACTGGAGGGGCTCCTAAGCGCATGCTTGGAGAGAGGCCAGTTCCCGCTTCGTTGGAAGACGGGGAAGCTGGTCCTCATTCGGAAGCCGGGGCGCCCTGCGGACTCTCCGTCCGCATACCGGCCCGTTGTGTTGCTCGACGAGGTGGGCAAGCTCTTTGAAAGAGTCATTGCAGACCGCCTCGCCGAGCACCTTGCGGGGATGGGTCCGGATCTTGCGGAACACCAGTTTGGTTTCCGCAAGGGGCGCTCCACGGTGGACGCCATCATGCGCGTGAGAGCCCTCACGACGGGGGATGCGGTGTCCCGGGGTGAGGTTGTCTTGGCGGTGTCTCTCGACATCGCCAACGCCTTCAACACCATGCCCTGGAGCTGCATTGGGGAGGCACTCCGGTATCACCGGGTGCCGACCTACCTTCGTCGTGTGGTCGGGGATTACCTGACGGACAGAGCCGTCATCTACCCCGGTCGCTCCGGAGAGTGGAACCGGCGAGAGATGTCGTGCGGTGTCCCACAGGGATCGGTTCTAGGACCGCCCTTGTGGAACATCGGCTACGACTGGGTGCTGCGCGCCGACCTCCCTAGTGGCGTCAGTGTAGTGTGCTACGCTGACGACACGCTGGTGCTGGCACAGGGGAGGTCGCACGAGGCGGCGGCCGAACTGATGACACGCGGGGTTGCGATAGTCGTTGAGAGGATCCGGCAACTGGGTCTCGAGGTGGCATTGCACAAGTCCGAGGCCATGTGCTTTCATGGGCCTCGGAATGCGCCACCGTCGGGATCCTCACTGACGGTAGGAGGGGTTTCCATCGGCGTCGGGTTGACGTTGAAGTACCTGGGACTTGTCCTCGACAGCCGGTGGAACTTCGTGGAGCACTTCCGACGTTTGGCCCCTAAACTGGAACGGACTGGGGCTGCCTTCAGGCGGCTCCTGCCCAATCTGGGGGGGCCGAACGCCTCCTGCCGGAGGCTCTATGCGGGGGTCGTGCGGTCCATGGCCCTTTACGGTGCCCCGGTGTGGGCGCGTTCCTTGAGGCGGCGAGCCGCCCATTATCTGAACGCGCCCCAAAAGGTGATAGCCGTAAGGATGGTCCGTGGGTTCCGCACGATCTCGGGCGAGGCTGCGAGCCTCCTAGCCGGATTGCCACCATGGGATCTGGAGGCGATAGTCCTCGCGCGCCTACATGAATGGCGCGCGGAGGTTCTTCGCCGGGGGGTTACTCCGCTGCCGCGGCTAATTGCCGCTCAGCGGACAAACCTCCGAGCCGATCTCATGGTGACATGGAGAGAGCGACTGTCGCAACCCCGTGCAGGGCACGCCACGATAGTGGCGATAAGTCCCCTCTTTGAGGAGTGGCTTGAGAGGCGCCACGGCGTCCTCACCTTCCGCCTGACGCAGGTCCTCACCGGACACGGTTGTTTCGGGAGGTTCCTGCACCGAATCAGGCGGGAGGAGACGCCCGGGTGTTTCCACTGCGAGGATCGACCGGAGGACACGGTGGAGCATACGGTGGAGGTCTGCCCCGCTTGGGCGGAGCAACGCCGTGTCCTCCTAGCGGCGATCGGCGGCGGCGACCTCTCGCGTCCGGCCCTGGTTCGAGCCATGGTCCGGAGCGAGACGGAATGGGAAGCCGTCACCTCCTTTTGCGAAGCAGTCATGCTAGCAAAGGAGGAGGCGGAACGTGAGAGAGAGCGTTCCTCCTCACGTCCCAGCCGCCGCGGGAGACGCACCGGGCGTCGGCCACCGTAGACGCGGGCCTGTGGACGGTGAGCTAAGGGCTAGCTCGCCGTCCCTCCGTCTTAGGACGACAGGCCGTGTCGACGGCGCGTTCGTGTTCCACGCGCGCCTCAAAGAGATGTCAGCATAGGGAAGGGGCCCGCAAGGGCCGATGCCTGCCGGGTGCTGCGGGTTGTTCGAAAGAGATACCGCGGCCCCGGAACACAAAGGGCGATGAAGGAACATGGGTGGGTTTTAGTCAGTAAAAGTCTGACACACCCTCTCGCTCAGCCCAGAGCGGGAGAAGTCATTTGATGATTTCCCATCCGGAAAAAAAAAAAAAAAAAAAGGGGAACTTGGAAAAAATGCCATCATCGTTCAAAAGCTCGTTTTATTTTCACTGCTGAGTACTGTCTTAACGTTTCGTTGTCGTTGCAGGTATTATAAAGACCCTAAGAGCCTCAACTACCAACAGTTCAGCACCATTTCAACACAGTCAAGTAAACATCACGAAAAACCTCGCGACACGAATGTGTAGCGAAGCATAGTGGTTATCATAATCACGCCTAAGTTAGGAAATAATCCGCCAGTATCACGAGTTCCGGTTCAATGCCAAATGCCAGAGATACCAGACGATAGGTTTATAATGTGTGTTCTGACTTTCGACACGTTACGCAACAGATTTTTTTTTTATTGTTGTAACTAAACGTTTTGGATTCGACTTTCGAATTCTTTGTCTCGCCTGTTTTTGAACGATGCTTTCCGAGGCACGGAGGAAACTCTGTGGTTGACTGTGGTTTGTCTATTGGCTACTTTAGCAAGCATGAATCAAACGGTCGGTCAACTCTTTTTAATAATTTCAATAGATAATCACTAACTACAGCTTCAAATTGAATATCACAAGTCAACAAGTGGAACCGCCAGGGCAGCCCGCGAAATTCAAATTTTCTTATGTTTTTACAATTCGCAGGTGTGCAGGGCTGAATATTGAACAACATATGATTCGCGACCGTACCACGTACCTATGTATTTACAGAATCAACAATACAACCCCTTTAAGTTTATTTAATCCCATTGAATTACTATTTCATGAACAGATTAATCTCTGAAACTTCTGGCAGATTTGAAAAACTGTCGCATTTAATAATCCAATTCTTGAAGAAAGTTGAAGGTTACTTGTCAACACGCTACGAATCTTAGGAGCCATGCAAAAAGAAGAAAGTCACAAACGACGGGTGAAACCGCTAGCCACAGCTATTAATTTCATAAACCTCTTTGCCAAAACTTCTTTCCAGCTCCTCCATAACCTAATCTATAAACTGCCCACATGTAAAACAGCAAAAATACGCGTAGTTATTAATGAAATTACCAGAACACCAGGCCAGGCCACAACTGTCAAGAGGTGTGCACACAATGGCCCATGTTTGTGGAGCACTCGACGGGACCAAAACGTTAGTGTTAAAATTAACAGTGCGCTTTCAGAATGTGGGAGTATTGTGATCAGAGAGATATGTCTTTTCCGCAATTATTGAGAGGTAATAGTTTAAACTGACTGATTGCCTCCTTGCAGCCACGAATTTGTGCCCGGTTGACGGCAATAGGCTCGCCCCCTATTACATAACTGACGAAATATGCGTGTACTATTAGGTACATAGCTGTCGAACCCTTCGGGTACTACAAGCGTGATGTTATGTTATGTATCAGTTTAATGGCATGGCTTTTGCAGCAGTAGGGATATACAAGTTAACAGTCTGTAGCCAGTAATAGTCAAAGAGCAAATTCTTAAAACGTCATTTCGTAATTGAAATACCACTAGAAAAAGTAAGTGTTTCCTACATAAAAACGTTTTTGCAAAAAAAATAACCGACTTCCAAAAATAAACACGAAAAAAAAAATTGAAAATAACTTTACTTTCGGAAGTCGGTGACTATTGTTTGTTTCATTGACTTTTTTGGCACCGACTTCCGAAAGTAAAGTTATTTTCCACTTTTTTTTTGTGTTTTTTTTTGGAAGTCGGTAATTTTTTTGCAAAAACGTTTTATTTTACCCTTTTTAGTTATCGCATCACACACAAATCCATGTCAAGTATCAATTTGGCAATTTCTTTTACTTGGATGACATATTTTTCCAGCTATTTTGATTTAAAAACCAAAATGCTGAACCGATTTTGATAAAATTTCTATGGGACCAATCAGGAAGTGTATCCATTCAGATAAAAGAAGAATTTATAAAATCGGTTCATAAATGACGGAGATATGAGGTAATAAACACAAAAAAAAATACAACCGAATTGAGAACCTCCTCCTTTTTTTGAAGCCGGTTAAAAAATAAAGAACCCTGAAAAGTTTTGTTGTTTGTTTTATTGGTATAGCTGAGATGCACGGGTGCTTGAAGAAGTAATGATCTGTTAAGTCGAAACCCCGGACTCCGGGGTCACAGAGCCTATCGTGAAAAAAATACTTCTGCAGCCTAGGAGTCCTACTGCTTAGCGGTACGCGCAATGATCGCGTTTGTGAAACATCGGAGCACAAACGCCAGCACAACAAGCTACCCGAAACTGTAAAATTTTCCCAATCACCCTTGAACCTAATTCTGAAAAATTATGTTTATTTTGCAAATAGGTTTTTACAAACACTTTTACACGTCTTCTTTTTTTAAAACTAGATGAGGCCGAAGAAACAGCCGAAACAAACTCAGAGGTTATTAAGTTATGTTTCATCAATATTAGTTACGGACATGGAACCTTTATTTCATTTGTACAATATTTATTACCCTTTTATAGTTTTTAGTTAGTTTATTTTAGTTATTTTAATATCTCTTTTATTTATTTTTCATTCTAATTTTTTACATTTTATTTTAATATTTATATATATATATATATACATAATTTTAAATATTCGCAAATAAAATAAAAATAAAAATCATTTAAAAAGATAAAAAATAAGAATGAAAAATGAATAAAGGAGATAGTTAATGTAAATAATATTTTTAATAGAGTATAATAAATGTCCAACAGTTGAAAAATGATTGCTGATGATTTTTTCCAATGATTGTTGATGGTTACGAGAAGTTGTGACATAACTACCATACCAGATTGGAAGGGACATCGATGTACAAACGGTTACCCGTATTCAGTAGAACATTCCGAATTTTTCACAGGTAATTCAAACTAATATTATAAATGCGAAAGTCTGTTTGTTTGTTACCTTATCACGACTAAACGGCTGATCGGATTGCAATGAAATTTGGCAAGGAGATAGATTATATCGTTGGGAAAGACATAGACATATTTTATTTTCTCACACATACACTTCAAAGTTTCCACGCGAACGAAGTCGCGGGCAACGGCTAGTTATAAAATAAAGAGTCTGCTATTCCATACATTTTGGCCGTGTAGGTGTTGCGCTTTTGTAGGGAACTGCAGATTTTATTACCGATTTAAAATTTCTATTTGCACGTACTCGTATGACGTTCAGAACACGTGGTAATCGTTTGTGATCTATAGTGAAAATCATAATTTGCCGAGCCTTTCCCAAACCACGAGAATGTTGGGGTCGGCCAAAGGAGCTCGTGGCTAAATAATAACAGCCGAACAGGTCGATCTTCAAGGTTAAGCTGCGCTTGCCTAAGTCGGTCTGTGGTTGGGTGACAATCATAATATACCGGGTTTCCTCCGTGCCTCAGAAAGCACGTTAAGCCGTTGGTCCCGGCCGTCAATTGTAGATCTTTGACAGTCGTTACACATTCATAGTTGAGAAAAGGCTAAGCAGATAATGCGTATGTCGGGGTCGGCTTCCAGTCTAACCGGATGCAGCTGAATACTAATATTTTACATGGAGCGACTGCCTATCTGACATCCACAACCCAGTTGTACTGGGTAGAATAGAATAGAATAGAATATACTTTATTATACACCAAAATTGTAACAGAACGGTTTTACAAAAATTGATAAATAAAAAATATATAATAAAAAAAAAAAAATATATATATAATTTGATATTGAAAAATGTATTGATTAATTGGGTAATACGATACCCCTTGGTAAGACTGGTTGTCAGGCTTTCGGGCTCTGATTGCCCGTAATAGAAGTCAAAGATCTTTAAATGACAGCCTGGATCAAGAACTTGTTGCTTTCCTAGACACTCTCGACGTAGTTATGGATGGTCACCTATCCATGAACTGACCTTGCTAAGGGTAGCTTAACCTTCCCTATACCCATGTGGCTGTTATTATTTTGCCACGAGTATCGATGAAAAAAATCAAACAAATGAACACTAGTTCAGAAAATAAAGCATACAATTCCAAGTTTCCAACGCGCACTCAAAAATAATCTATGTGTAGAAATAGTTCCTGAGTTTTATAGTAGACTAAATAGATTAACTTTTACAACACCAGAACTAGATTCCCATCACTAATTACCGCTATCGTGGGTTGTAAACTAGTGATGTACCCATCGATAACAAATGTCACATGACAGAGATAGTGGTGGAGCTTTATCGATAATATGAAGTAAGTTATCGATAGTCCCGGCTTTATGGGATTATCTTGATTAGTTTTTAATGTTTAATCTTTTAATTCTTGTGTGGGCTTTGATATATTAATTAGGATATTGAGTGCTAGTGTAGGTTGTAAAAATTTGAGTGGATTTCTGATGCCGGGGAGATTTACTTTCAGAGTTTATGGTTTCAAAGTGATGTAGAGATTTTATTTGCTAAAATGGGTGGATGTCTTGTATCATTTACGTGCTAGATAATTAGGTATACTTTATACATTTATGTATATATCGTAACATCACACAACATATTACAGTCACATTTCGCTAGTTATGGATGTGATAGGAGCAAGCCTATTGCCATAAATCGGGCACGAATTCTGACTTTGGACTCTTAATCACTACATAGTATAAAACAAAGTCGCTTCCCGCTGTCTGTCTCTATGTATGCTTAGATCTTTAAAACTACGCAACGGATTTTGATGCGGTTTTTTTAATAGACAGAGTGATTCAAGAGGAAGGTTTATATGTACAATAATATAACACATGCATCAGCATTGCACCCGTGCGAAGCCGGGGCGGGTCGCTAGTTCTTAATAAATGTTTCATTAGGTTAATCAAAAGTGAGGTGCTTACAAGGTAAACGAATTAGAAGTAGGTACTTTACAAACTAATTACACACTTCTAAGACGTTTCCAAACGCCATCTTGTTTTCTGGTGGCTTAAGCAAAGCAGGTTATACTTGAAAGAGTTAACGCTCTTTCTATAGGGTGGTTTCAAAATGTGATGAGTCAGCCATGAATATGTTTGAAAAAAAGTCGGCTGTTTCATACATTATTTTCATGTACTTTTGTATAAAACAACTTATTTTTCAGAATCATGACGTGCTAGATTCATGGTTACATTTAGGGCATCAATGTCTTTTACACGGTAAAGGGGTTTGGGTAAAAGTGGCATGATTTTTTTTTAGTCTGCGGACACTGATGAAAAGTATTTTATTAGAAATAACACAATAAACTTCATTATCTTCTATGAAAAATTATTTCCAAAATGCATCAGCCGAGATATCTAAACTAAAAAAAATGAATATTATCATGTCATCTTTTATTGTAATTGTGCCTATTTATTGAATATATTCAGTTGTTCACTGCTATTTCTGTCTATAACTCGCAATTTTAGTGGTTAGAAGAAGCTAGAGAAGAGTTCGTCGCTAAATAATCCAGCCGCACAGGTTGATCTTTAAGGTTAAGCCGCGCTTACCTAGGTCGGCCTGTGGATGGGTAACCATCATAACAAACCGGGTTTCCTCCATGTCTGGGAAAGCACGTTACGAAGTTGATCCCGGTAGATTCTAGTCATAGAAATAAATACAATATATACGGGGTGGAAGAGACACGACGCGAAAACAGAAACCACATACTCAGTACATCGTTCCTTTCACCCCGTATGTAGTATTTGCATAGTAACTAAAAGTAATGATATTATTCCGTACATAATAGTACAACTTCGACGTCAGATATTTTAGCTCCGATATTATTTTCGGCAAAATTCTTTTATAAGTCCTTATTATTATATATTACACTATACGTTAGCAACAATTATTTATTTTATTTATTTATTTATGTACACACAAAACACATTACAGGAAAAATACATAAAGACAAAAGAGCACAAAGGTACCGCTTATTTCATTTAGAAATCTCTTCCAGCGGACCTGCGAGAGGATAGATATTAAAGAAACGTAGACACAGTGTGTAAGAAGAATAAATTAACTTAATTATAATAATTATATTAATGACCACTGTAAAAAATAATCATGCCACTGGTCTATACAAAACTACCCAAACCCCTTTGGTAAAGAAGTAAGTAAAAGGTAAAAAAAAACTCTATGGAGAGGTTCTTTTATGAAATACACAACCTGTATAATACAAGGTGTAAACGGACCCTTCACGAAGCCGTCAACCAAGCATTCTGTACATCAAACTGAGTAACTCTACGCAAAAATGATTGCTGGGAAACGATTTTTGTTTTTGGGGTAAAAAAACAAAAACGTTTTACGGCAAGCTGCTTCTGGGCCTATATGTTGACGATGGCATAATTGCTGGCACGTCACAGGCACTAATCGATGTTTTTCTCGAGAATTTAAAGAATCGATTTAAAGGTAGGACTCATTGTAACACACTCGAAACATTGTGCTGATGGATGCATTGTATAGTACGGGGGTCGTAGACGTATTTAAAGTAAAGTTATGACATTAAAAACTTGTATTTTTACTAAAAAAAAAACTTAGAATTTTGACTCAATATATCCGTAACTAAAAGGTTCCCAAGTGTCTTTCGGCTTCGTTAAGGGTACTTTTACACCCGTTATAATGTTAAGGTGTAGCTCAGAGACCTGTTAGTGAAACTTTTAATAGTCCCAAGAGTTAAATAAGCGTTCATGGAAGTGCATTTGCATAATCTAAACGTATTTTTGGGGTTCTCGCCCTAAGAGAAATAAGCTGTACTTCTTTATCTATACTAATATTATAAAGCTTAAGAGTTTGTTTGTTTGGTTGAACGCGCTAATCTCAGGAACTACTGGTTCGAATTGAAATTTTTTTTTCAGTTTTGGATAGCCAATTTTCGAGGAAGGCCATAATACGTCGCGACCAATAGTAGCGGAGCATCAATCAAAAATGTTACGCTGACGAAGTTGCGCGGGTCAGCTAGTCATTTATATATTTAATGCCGGCACTACATGCTCGCGGGAGCGGATAAAAAAAAACAACGAGTCAGACTCAGTAGCACCACTGTGGGCAAGATCACCTTTATGCCGTCTTTTAATGCGAGAATAACGTCAATGTATCTCAGCATCGTCTTGACTCGTGCGAGCGTGTAGTGCCGGCATAAAGGTGATCTTGCCCACAGTGGTGCTACTGAGTCTGACTCGTTGTTTTTTTTTTTCAAAACGGGAATCCTATTGATTTACTTTTGTTCTTTCAGAACCACAGTGCATAGGTATTTCATAAACATTATCTGCCTAGCTTTTTCCTAACTATGTTAGGGTGAGCTTCCAGTCTAACCGCATGCAGCTGAATAATAGTTTACATAGAGCGACTACAGCAGTGCATAAGTATTTATTTATTATTATACGGGGTGGAAGGGACACCGACGCGAAAACGGAAACCCTGGGACAGAAATTCTTAGCCGTTTATTAAAAAAAAAATCTGCTGTTTCCTACAAAAGTGCAATACCTACGCGGTCAAAATGTATGGAACAGCTGATTTTTTTAATAACCGGAGAAAAATTTCTATGTGGGGGGGGGGGGGTTCAGAATGATGTACTGAGTATGTATGTGGTTTCCGTTTTCGCGTCGGCGTCCCTTCCACCCCGTATATTATATTGTATTTTATTTTTGTGATATATGTTTAGTGTGTACATAAAATGTTAGATAAATGAATAAATTCGTAAGTTAAAAAAATACTACGAGCAATGGACCCCAAGCCACGAACCCTGAAACCTCTTAACCCTTTATTTACCAAACAATTTAACGGTTATTTTTACAAAAACACCCGTTTACAAAATGTCGGTGTTTACCGGTAAACTTGAGTAGCGTTTACCGCGCCTTTCATTGGCACCGCGCGGGAAAATTACCCGCCAACGTACAACAAGTGGTTTAGGGATGGGACACGATGAGTTGGAGTTATCGATATCGATGAAAAACAATTCAAGAGACTCGTTTATCATATTTACCGACTTCTCCAGAAGGACAATAATAAAAGTTCCTAGTTCTCGAAAATGGCAATATCACACTGTATTGGGATCAATCCATCATCACTGACAGGACTATTATGGTCAACAAGCCTGATATAGTGGTGGTGGATCGATCAGAGCGGCGTGCATTGATTGTTAACATAACAGTTCCGCATGACGAGAACCTCGTGAAAGCCGAGAAAGATAAGCAAATCAAGTATCTTGACTTAGCTCGCGAGGTTGTCGACATGTGGACTCAGCCATCATTGTGCCGATAGTCGTAAAGCCAAGAGCCTCGACCAATACCTAAGGAGGCTCTCGTTAGGCAGCTGGATCAAGGGCTTGATTCAGAAAGCGGTTCTCCTGGACACGGCTCGTATTGTTAGGAGGTGCCTCTCTCTGGAGCCCTGACCGCCGGTGGCTTGGACCCTGTTCCCGATACCGGTGGGCTACTATTTTTTATATTTTTAAATGTTTTTTTGGATGTTTTATTAAGAAATATTAAAAAATGTAAAATAATGTGTAAAGGAAATAATAACATTACCAATATAAAAGCTGTCTCGTTGCAGGGCAAAGTCCTTTTTTCATGTCGTACAGATAAAGCAATTACCATTCTTGCTCAAGGCGGGTTGCCGATTTCGAACTAATGACTGATAATAATTTTAAGTCTAGGTTTCCTCACAATGCCAATGTTTTCCTTGACCGATTTCAGTGATGTCCAAGATGAACTTAGAAAGTTTATATAAATTGAAACAGTCACATTGGAAAGTACTTGTCCGGATTTGAACCCACATCCTCGCGCGTTAGAGGCAAGGCCTTGACCACTGGACAACAGAAAGACAAGCCCGCCACACTATTCCCAAACCACTGCATCTCCTGACAACCAGAATTAACAGTTGCGATCACCAGAAAACCGCCGAGAAAACGAAGCTCGACGAAGTCCCAGAGAAACAATTTAACTGTCTTGAATCCCGCAACGAATTTAGTCAGAACAAAATAGTGGAGTAGTAAGAAAAACAATATTTCCACTTCCCTCCATGTCAACAGGAGACAGAACAGGAGGACAATAGGAAGTAATTGATCCTGATCCCAGAAGCGAGATAAGATTATATTATCTGTTTATTTATTGACCTTATTTATGATGATCACAAAAACTTTACCCACCAGAGTGTGGTGGTTATTTACTAAACATCTAATTATGTAAGTTCCAAAACTGTATTAAAAACAATACCTAAGTTAATTTACCACTTCTCTATCCAAGACATTTTTTCATCGATATCGCCAGTTCCACATCCCAGCACTATGCAGTTGATTTGCCGCCCTGAGAACAATAGAGGGGCTCCACAATTTTCATCATGCGTAGCGCGGCTGGATGCGGGCAGATGCCAATTTTCAAACATTCTGTTGTTTAGAAGTTATGGTAGGAGATAATGTTTGTTTATGGTTAGGAGAGCATTGACTTTTTGCAGTGACGCAAGACTTTTTGTTTATGGGTGTAACTCTTTGCTGGGAAAACTATTTCTTTGCTTTCATAAAGGTGGATAATTTCTTTGTCTTATAGATACGGAAACCATGTCATGAACAACATAAGGTTCATATTTCTTTTGTCTAAGACTCCAACCCCCAACAAAAAATATTCCCAGTAATTGAAAATTTGAAACTTTTTGCACATTTTTAATTAATTTTATCGTTCATCATTTATCGTTGAGTTAGTGTCCACGATCAAAAAGCAGCATGCACTTTGCCAGCTTTCAGATGACTGAAAAACACAGTTTGATCGAAAATCCAAATTATTTTCATAATACAGTCAAGACAAATAACAAAATATCAAAATCTGTATAGTAATTGCTCACGTCTGTCATAAATATACGTACGCAATTTTCATAACCAAATCACGTTAACCCATCTTAATAAGAGTACAAGCATAACATACTATAAGTCTAAAATCCAAACCGTTTTAACTTCAATAAATTTTCTGAAAAACTTACGCACGAACAAAAATATTTGAATAATAAACAGCCAGAGGTGTTGCCAGCCTCAAAGGCTGTATTCACACCACGACGGATATTATTTTCACGCTTGGCAACATCGTAACTAGAAACGGAACGTGCAAGATGGCGGCGCGTGGTATGAATTCCCGCCAACTTCTTGAAACAGTTTACAAGTTCTAGTTTTGCAAGTAAATGTTAATTACGTTCGTCCCTTTTTGATAAAACTTTGCATATTTCATCTTTGTAGCTAGCTATAAATAAATGGCTAGCCATTCGTATTTAATTTATTTATCTTAGCTGTGGGATGCGAAGAATTGACACCCACCTAAAATAAAACTATCTCTGCCTACGTGTTTTGTTCACACATCGAAAAAACTTTTGACAATCGGCAGTATAGGTAACAGGATCATTTTAAAATGTGGAATTAAACCCGGCTTCTGAATGATCCGGTTTCAGAGTCTCTGGAAAGTCAATCTGTTATCGAATCCCATATTAACTATTTGATTAAAAGCGCTAAATAACAACCACTCACACACTCATAAATATCATACTCCTGCCCTTATCTCAATTTATTTGGAGTCGGCGCAGCACGTCTTCTTCTTCCTAATTCTCTATTACTTGTCATTTCAGCAGAAACCTCCTTTCTAGCCATATCATCCTTCACACAGTCCATCCATCGTTTTTTTGGTCTTCCTCTACTCTTATACCCATCCACATTCATACTCAAAACTTTCCTCGAGAAGTATGGAAGAAGAAGACATGCTGCGCCGACCCCGAATAAATTAGGATAAGGGCGGGAGAATGATGATGATAAACCGATTTCTTACCACCTTAAATCGTGGTTACCACCTTAAGATTTCTGCATCACGCATTGAAACGAAGAATTTTCAATGAAAAACCAAAATAAAATAAAAATCCCTAATTTAGATTCGACGACACCTCAAAATATGCCCTGCACACAAATGACACAAGCCGCCATTTTCATGATACCCCTGGGACCTGTCGATCTATTCTAAGGTAAAAACTCCTTGTAAAGTCAAGACACCTCGTAGCTTGAGGCAGTGAGGCTTGAGCTGTCTCCAGGGTGCAACTACTTTGTGGTTTAATCAGAGGACTTAGGGAGGAATATGTTTTACATATTATTTCAATCTTAGGCGGTAAGTTGACTGTGAAGCTGCACTAGCGTAGCTCTTTCTAAGCATCGTCGTTGGTTAAAAAGCTGTTAACGTCATTTTATATTTCAAAATACCTTGACCTCATTGGTCAAATTGGGAATAAACTATGGTCACGCCATCTAAAATAACAGGCCTTCCTCATTGCGATAATTACTTTCAATCAGTTTCCGAACGATTTTGAAGGCTTATTATAATCCATTGCTTCATATGCATATCGTCGCTTAAGTTCAAACACCACGGAAGTCAAACAGCAACTTTACTGGAGAGTGAAAAAAACTGCATCGTCACAGCTATAATTATATAGGTAATGGTACAACCATACCATTTTATAATTTGTGTTCACTTTAAGTTAGATAGAGACGTTACTTTTTTCTGAACGACTGAAGCAACCGGTATTAAAAATGTCAAAACCGCCAAAAATTTAACGAATATAATTTAACTTAAACGACGAAATGTGAACTTTCAGTTGCCAAAGTAGGTAAGTGCGTCACACAATTACCCCGCGCTGTGTAAAACACATTCGCCCCCACATTAGGGTCTTAGACATACCAGTAAAATCTTTAACAGCCCTTCCATTACGCCGTGAGGGTCTTAATTTAGAATTAATTGTTTAATTCTATTTAATTACGTTTCGAAAACGAGTTGCCAGCCATTCGATTGGGGCCTAAAGGCTTTGTTTTATTTTCGTGTGTTTTGTCGCGGTGTTTTTGAATTATTTTTTAAGGAGCAAAGTTTAGTTCTAACGTAAGAAAAAATACGATTGCATGTAGCGTAAATGAAAATGTTGAGATGGATGTATGGAGTAACAAGAATGGATAAAGTAAGGAATGAGTATATAGATATTAGAGGAAGTTTCAAAGTGGCACCTGTTACAGAAAAATTGAAAGTAAGTCGTCTGTCTTGGTAATGAGGAGGGATGAAACGCATGTTACTAAAAGAGCGTTAAATATAAATGTTGATGGATGAAGAGGAAGAGGAAGGCCAAAAAAAAGATGGATGGATTGTGTGAGGAACGATATGAAAAAGAAAAGAGTAAATGATGCCGTGACAGTTGGCAGGGGAGAATGGAAGAAGAAAACGTGTTGCGCCGACCCTAAGTAGAGTGGGACATGGGCAGGAAGGTGATGTAAGGAAAAATAAGATATTAATTGTATCCCTTTTTCAATGTAGAGGGCACTGGTTTCTAAAACATTATACCAAAAAAAAAACATTTGAAAAAAATAAAATATTTGATTTGCTTGTTGCCTTTTTGACATAAAGTTGAGACATTGTTTTATTGTTAATTTTAATCATTTTGTTTTGTCCTGTGCGAGACAAATAAATACTTTTTTCTTCTTTTCTTACTTTTAAAATGAAGATTTTTAGAGATCATTAACGGCTTATTATTCTCGTCCCAACTATGTTGGGGTCGGCTTCTAGTCTAACCGAATGCAGCTGAAAACCAACACCTACTGGAGTGATGACCTAACCTCCATAACCACTTTGCTAGGTGATAACCAGTGATCGGAATAGGTAGAGCTAATGTACCTAACATTATACCTCCTAATAACATTATACCTCCTAGTAAGACTGGTTGTAGTTTTTATTAATAAATGAACACTAGACATTGAAATCGAATTCAGATAAATATTATTGAAGTCAATTACTTAATTCATTTCAATTTTTTTTTAAGGCACAGGAAATGTTGAGTCTAGTTGACAATACACTGTTAACTTTTCGCCAAAAGCTTTTGGAATAGTAAAGTATAAAAATAATAAAAAAATATATACATGTATTTGTTATAAAAAAAAAAACTTACGCAAACCACCCTTATAAAGGGGCATCATAAGTACATCCAACCTACCCCTACACCCAAAAAATTTAATAGAAGATCACCTACTCAAAAGCCCTCTTGAACCAGCCGATTGTCCTCACAATCAAATAATAAAATCTAACCTAATCAATCTAAAAATATTCCCAACAAAAGATTTCTTCCGCACTCCATTTTTTTTTCACATTTGACATATACAATTATTTAGTCTATGGTTAGAGTGGAACCTTCCATAGTTAGTTGTTGACTTTTATTTGACTATGGTCATTTTAATGATCACTTGTTATTAGGTTAAGTATTGTTTGTTGTATTTTGGCGGCTAAAAATAAAAATGTAGTGTTTAGAAATTATTTTTATAAGGTTAAAGATATTTAAGAATTATTTTTATTATAGATTTGGCAAATGCGTAGGATTTCGTAGTGGTTGGTATTAAAGGGGTTCATTATTTAATTTAAATCATATTTATGACTTTTTTGGTGATGTTCTTCAGAAGGGTCAGATGTGTGGATACTTGCTACCAGCATGCGTGTATGACTAGATGTATGAAAATGAAGTGAAGTGGACGTCGATCGTAAACTCGTAGTAGGAGGCGTACTGTAGTTCCTGCCTAACCCCATGGGAAAAAGCGTGACTTTATGGATGTTTATTTAATGATATAATCTTGATGATAGTGGATTGCCATTGTGCGTAGTTTTTTGTAATGGAATTAACAGTTTTTGCTGCGTCATGCGTCATTGGTCTAGAGTGTTTGTGTGAAGAGTTTCGGGTGTTAAAACATGTGGTATTAAGTTAATACAAAATATTTACTTAAATATACATGGTGAAAATGACATCGACGAACAAACAGTCACCACGTCACCATCATACGAAAAACCCCCACATAGAAAATGTCAACAGTTTTTTTGCATAATTGTGATCTAATTGATCATTTTCAGTCACTCAACTCCGCCTTTTTGGCAATTTCGAGCTGGACATTACTGGACATACGACAGTCTGATCAGGTCGCCTTCTACAACTACATACTACTAAGTAGATGTCTAGCGCCATCTCTCTCTCTCTCTCGAAGGTGTCATGGTAACCCCACAGAAATAGATGACTAACGCGTCGTTTGCCAAATACTTACCTAATTTATAACTTGGTCAAAACTTAGTAATTATTTTTTTTTAAAGTAATTCTTATAAAAATAGATTGTAAACCAAAATCTAAAAAGTGCAAATCATTACTTAATTAATTTGGAAAAGTTACTCTACACAAACCATGACAGCAAAATTATACTGTATTGAGCATAATCTGCCAATAATGTCCCCACAGCTGGGACACTGGCCCCCTCTCTAAGAGGGAGTGGGCCGAAATCCACCACGCGGGTCACATGCGAAATGACGCAAATCATCATCTGCCTAGCCTTTTACCCAACTTTATTAGGGTCGGCTTTCAATCTTACACACAGCTGATACCAGTATTTTACATGGAGCGACTGCCTATCTGACCTCTACAACCCAGTCTTTCTTTATCGTGTGGTTAGTGTTTAACCTGTTGTCAGAGTCTTTATGCCGCCCATGGGCCTCTGACTTGGCTTTAAATGCCGTCGAGAAATATCACTCAGGCTTGCTGGTTTCCTCACGATGTTTTCCTTCACCGAAGCAAGTGATAATTACAACCCAGTTAGTGCTGGGTAATACGGTACCCCTTGGTAAGACTGGCTGTCAGACTTTCGGGCCACTGACAACTTGTAACGATTATCAATGATCTACAAGTGACAGCCGAGACCGACGGCTTAATGTGCTTACCGAGGCACGGAGGAAACTCAGTACCTATAAAATGGATGGTCACCAACCTTGGCAAGCGCGGCTTAACCGAGATTGACCCGAGCGGCTGTTATTATTTAGCCACGAGCGAAAAATAATAAATGTGCAACTCATAATTTAACTTGGAAACATTACTCTACACGAACAATAACAACATTAACTCACGGGCAAATACAGACAAAATATAAAAAAACCTTCTTTTTATTTTATTGCTGTCATTTTTGCACGCAAATCAATCCCTATTGAAAGCTAACTTAATTTGATTTTCGTCCTGATACGACTTAACGAAAATATGGCGGCCATTGTTGTGTGTCACAGATTATAAAACACAATTGACGCAAACAAAACAAAAAAAAGAGTGAAAATTCCCGATTTCCTGATGTTTTATTTGTATTGCGCTAAAATTGTATCTCGTAAAACATTTTTTTGGGTTTTGGAAAGGGTAGGTAGAATTGTGTACACCCACGTTTCACCCGTTATATTTAAAACATTACATAAAATCACGCATGTAATCCAATCCAGCGGTGACCTAATAGTACCTACCCCCACTTTTCGGCAGATATGTTTAAGTCCCATGTAATAGAGGGTGAGCCTAATGCCATCAACGGTTTAAGAAAAACCCAATAACACTTTGCCCGACCTGGGAATTCACCCCAGGACCTCCTGCTCAACAACCGCGCTTGCAACCACTAAAACAACGTGGCAAGTCTGATGTTATTAGGGAACCTACTGAGAACAAATTAAGAATCCAAAGGGCCGAGACAAAATGACAAATCATTTTATCAACGAAAACAATGATGGGAAAGTCAAAACTGTAATAGATTGATATTTCACCATCATCTTCCTGCCCTTGTCCCATTCTACTCGGGGTCGGCGCAACACGTTTTCTTCTTCCATTCTCCCCTGTCAGACGTCACGGCATCATTTACTACTTTCTCTTTCATATCGTTCCTCACACAATCCATCTGTCTTTTCTTTGGCCTTCCTCTCCCTCTCCACCCATCAACATTTACATCCATCACTCTTTTAGTAACATGCGTTTCATCCCTCCTTATTACAATGTCCATACCAAGACAGACGGCTGCCTTTCAATTTTTCTGTAACAGGCGCCAATTTGAAACTTCCTCTAATATACTCATTCCTTGCTTTATCCATTCTTGTTACTCCACACATCCATCTCAACATTGATTGACATTTTAAGACACCGAAAAGCTTATATTATGTCAATACTGTTAAGTTAAAAGTAGGTGTTTATAGAAATACGAAACGGTTTGAAGAATTTTTTAGGACCTCTAAAGCTGCTAAAAAAGTCTTCGAATACACTTCCTCGAAAACTGGCTCTTATCGCACTACGATTAGGTTCAACATGCTATGGATTTCACCCTCGTGGTTTTCTTCTTATATTCCCGCACTATAGTGCGGAAATAAAAATTCCACAGTGAGGCGGCTCGCCCGCACACGCATTTTTATTTATCATTATTTTTTCTATTCCTTTGAATCAATTTGGACTTTGAACAAATTTGGACTAAAAACTAAAACCAAAAAACTAAAAGTGAATTGAAAAACGTCGTTTGATACACGTGGGCATTTGTTACTGCAGTTCTCGGTACCATAACACCCTCGCCTGCGGCTCGTGTGTGTATTTTGCCTCGGCCGCAATAACAAACTTTCCCCACTGAAATCAAAATGTACTATTTCATAATACAAGGTGTAAAGGGACGGACCCTTCACGAAGCCGTTAACCAAGCATTCTGTACATGAAACTACGTAACTGTACGCAAATGATATTGCTGGGAAACGACTATTTTTGGGGCGAAAAATCACGGTTTACGGTAGCGCTCAATGTAATGTACAAAAAAAATATGCTGATTGACGTATTGAATAGTACGGGAGTCATTTAGGTATTTAAAGTAAATGAATAACATTTAAAACTTGAAAAAATAAAAAAAAGGAAAAAATATGTCATCCAAGTAAAAGAAATTGCGAAATTGATACTTGACAAAGATTTGTGTGTGATACGATAACCAAAAAGGGTAAAATATTTTTTTTTTTGCAAAAAAAATAATCGACTTCCAATAAAAAACGCTTAAAAAAAGTGGAAAATAACTTTACTTTCGGAAGTCGGTGGCAAAAAATCCAATAAAACAAACAATAGTCACCGAATTTCGAAAGTAAAGTTATTTTCCACTTTTTTGTAGTGCTTTTATTGAAAGTCGGTTATTTTTTTTTGCAAAAAAGTTTGTATTTTACCCTTTTTGATTATCGTATCACACACAAATCTTTGTCAAGTATCAATTTCTTTTACTTGGATGACATATTTTTTCCAGCAATTTTGATTTAAAAACAGAACTACTAGACCGATTTTTTTTCCTATGGGACAAATTGGAAAGTATATCCTTTCAGATAAAAGTAGAATTTTTCAAATCGGTTCATAAATGACGAAGATATGAGGTAACAAACACAAAAAAAAACTTCTCTTTTTTAACCGACTTCTAAAAAAGGAGGAGGTTCTCAATTCGGTTGTATGTTTTTTTTTTTTTTTTTTGTGTTTGTTACCTCATATCTCCGTCATTTATGAACCGATTTGAAAAATTCTTCTTTTATCTGAATGGATCTACTTCCCGATTGGTCCCATAGTAATTTCATCGAAATCGGTTCAGTAGTTTGGTTTTGAAATCAAAATAGCTGGAAACAATATGTCATGCAAGTAAAAGAAATTGCGAAATTGATACTTGACAAGGATTTGTGTGTGATGCGATAACTAGAAAGGGTAAAATAAAAACTTTTTTGCAAAAAAAAACCGACTTCCAAAAAAACACTAAAAAAGTGGGAAATAACTTTACTTTCGGAAGTCGGTGGCAAAAACGTCAATGAAACAAACAATAGTCACCGACTTCCGAAAGTAAAGTTATTTCCCACTTTTTTAGTGTTTTTTTGGAAGTCGGTTTTTTTTTGCAAAAAAGTTTTTATATGAAATCGGTTATAAAAACGTGTATTTGTGTGTAGGAACACTGACCTTAAATATGTCCATAACTAGAAGGTTCCCAGGTATGATCCAAAACAAAAAAGTGATCGCAATGACTGGGAGAACAAGTGCCTCTCAGTTTCGTTTAGTGTTTGTATGCCTTTATACACTTACTTAAATCTCAGCAAGGGGTATCGTATTACTTAGTACTAACTGGGTTGTGGACGTCAGATAAGCAGTCACTCCATGTTAAATACTGAATTCAGCTGCATCCAGTTAGACTGGAAGCCGACCCAAACACAGTTGCGAAAAGGCTAGGCAGATGATGATACACTTTCTTTAATCAGTGGATCGAACCCCGCACCCCCACGCTAAAGTAGCCATTAGGGGTTAACATACGATACGTTAGCAAACAGGCTTACTGAAAGTTGACACCATGGTCCTTTTTCAGATACTTTACGAATCAGCAGCAACCAAATAGCAACCTTATTGTAATGACATCATAGCTCACTGTGATTTTGGCTGTGGTGCAAAGACAACCGCAAGAGATTAGCCGAGGGGTTTCCAATTACCATATTTTAATTGGGATTAGCACAGGAAGAGACCACAAATATCATCATCGTTTGTCTGCCTTGTATCGACTATGTTGGGATCGGCCTCTAGTCTAACAGGATACAGTTGAATTCCAATATTCTATACGGGGTGCAAGGGACACCGCCGCGAAAACGGAAACCACATACTCAGTACAATCAATCAAAAGTCATTTATTCAAATTAGGCTGATAATCAGCACTTTTCGAACGTCGAGTTAACAAGAGACACATTACATCATCATTACAAATTTTTGGTCGGTTATTAAAAAAAAAAAATTGCTGTTTGCTGTCCTACAAAAGTGCAATACCTACACGGTCAAAATGTATGGAACAGCTGATTTTTTTTTTTTTAATAACTGACGAAAGATTTCTATGTGGGGTGGTTCAGAATGATGTACTGAGTATGTGGTTTCCGTTTTCGCGTCGGTGTCCCTTCCACCCCGTATAGCTGCTGCCCACGACCTTCATCGCGTGAAATTATTGTAAAAATATTAGTTCCCTATTTGAAACAGCAGATTTTTTTTATTTTATTACTCAGCTATTTGCATACGCGTTGTCTACACGGAACTACTTATGTACCCAATCATTGAAGGAATATCTACGAATATCCTGAAAGTTTCACTGCCTGGTTGTGACCCACCCGTTACGAGTGTCATAAATATTCGTTTGAAAACCGGGACTGACAGTTTAACGTGCTTTCAAACCTTGGAATGGATATATAATCATACAACATCAAACCTATATTTACAAAAGGGATATGCTGAGGTGTAAAGTGCACCTACATTGCGCCTGTGGTGTATAACTTTCAGCCTCTTTTTCTTTTTAGCGTGTTCACAATTTAAATTGAGTCAGCCCAATATTTGGCGACGAGTTTGGCACTTTCAGTAGCGTCCATCAGATCCTGTGATGTGCAAACAACAGGACAGGCAGGACACGATATCAAGTGTCCAATCGTTTGTGGGGCAACACCACATTTTCACTCCAGGGCAGAGTCATCTATGAATCTCCACCTGAACAGGTTTTCCTTGCTTCGGCCAACCTGTGTCCGGAGTCTATTTAGAGACTTCCAGGTCGGCCATGGCAACTCGTAACTTTCAGCCTTATTACCTTCTATCAATAGGGTAGGAATTGCTACAAAGACATTCCTGATTGAAAAAAAAAACTCAAAATCACTTTCTTTACTCAGGGCTCGAAACTAGGGACAATGCATAGCAGTTAATGTTTTCGAACTCTAGACGAAACAGGCAGGGATTGTAAGAGGAAAAACTAAAATGTACACGTAGCTACATAAGGAATTGGCTAGAAGTGGCGTAGAACCAGAACTGATAGAACAAATGGAGGGAGGCCCAGCCGTGGGACAGTACAGTCTAGCTATGAAAATATAATATAGCTAGCTTTTGCCCGTGGTTTCGCTCGCGTTATGGTGTAAGATACCTTAAACGAAGACGAAAGGTACTTTTTCTCTCCGTTATTACATTTTTTTTTGTTCTGTGCCATATCTGGGAACCTTCTAGTTACGGAGACATTGGAGGTTAAAGTTCCAACTTTTTCACAAGTATTTTTTTTTTAATACAAGTTTTTAATGTTAAAGTCCACGAGCCCCGTACTTTTCATTGTGGATGCACAATGTTTTGAGTGCGTTACATAGAGTCCTACTGTAAAACGTGATTTTTCACCCCAAAAAAATTAATTTCCCAGCAATATTTTTGTCGTAGAGTAACTTGGTTCGATGTATAGAATGCTTGGTTGACGGCTTCGTGAAGGGTCCGTTTACACCTTGTACTGATCCACCTTTTTAACGCAAGAAAGGTTAGATAAAGTGAAATCCTTGTAGAATAGTCATATATGTACTGATGGAGCTAACAAAAAGCTCATGTCAATTCGGTTGAAAATCGTTTTGAAAATATGAAAACGATTGCTCTCTGGTCCATTAAACTTGATTTAACGTTCTAATAATTTTAAATTATGCAAGAAAAGGGAAAATAAATAAAATACAAAAAAAAATCTGAACTAAAGCGAAGTTAGGGCAATCATCTAGTCGTAAATATTGTTTAATTACCCAAATAATTTTATATTCTGCCGTGAGCGCGACAAAGGTGAGGTAACCGCCATTTTTAATAGATTTCAAAATGGAAGGTCTTGGTATTAATTTGGTGTAAAGAGGTTTTATTCAATAAAAAATATTTTATTTTTAAGGGCGACTTTTTGTTTTGTCTAGTCATAATATTTAAACTTTAATTTTTTCGGTTTTCAGATTTTTCGGTTAATTAGGAGGAGTTTTTTGATGCCCTTTTATAGTTTGTTGTTAGGTTATTTAATTTACTTTATTTAACAGATTTAATAGTAATAATGTATATACATAGTTAGTTAACTAAAATTAAGTTATAAACTAAATTCGGAAAACACTCCTGGAAACGCCTTAGAAGTTTCTGGTGACGTTTTAGAAGTTTAGGTCTCACGCAATTTGTTCGTATGATCGCATTGACATAAATAGGTAAGAAGCTTGGACGATATTTCGAAACAAAAAATTGCTGACGAGTCTTTAGGCCCCAAATAAACCCCAATAACATTCAAAACCCTTTTTTAGACAGATTATTTTCGTGGCTGTATATTCCTACCACTGAACTGAGTCCTACGTAACCGGAACGTCGCAGAAAAAATAAATTAAATAAATTCACTTTTTCGCGTTACTTTCCGTTTCTGCTAAAAATTTAGTCTAGACATAATGAAGTCACCAAAATTTAAATTAAACCAAGAATTAAAATTGTTCTTCATAAGGGGGTTTATGATATGTAAAAGTTTTTTTCGATGATTTTCGATGATTTGTATTTGTCTGAATTTCTACGTAAAAGTATTAAAACTTTATTTCTAAACAAAAATCCTTATAAATTGAATCATAAATCGCTAATTAAACGTTATTTTCTTTAGTTAGGTAGATTTTCGTAATATTATTTCAAAACTGTCTTTGTAAAACAATACCGTAACCCAACCTCTTCTAAAAAATCACTAACCTGTCTTGAACAGCAGGGTTGCCAGCAGCCAGATGATGCAGACCAGGTGCTGCTCTCTACGATGCGCGCCAGTCAATGGGAGCAGGGCAGAGCGCGCTGAGTTTAATACAGCCTGCTACAGGTGGGCGGAGCTGTGGGCGGGCGGAAGGTGTGGAGTCGTTGTTGGGTGCTAGAGATTTTAGAAAAAAAACGCTGTTCTTAATTTTTTTTTTGATCTAGGCGTTATGAAACATTAGTCCTTTGGATAAGAACCGATTAAAAACAAGATAATTGGTAAATGGTTAGTGCACATATTCTGTCATCGAACAAGCAGAGATACAGCGAAGCGTCACCGTTATACGGTTGAAGTTCCACGAACCCGAACTTCCACATTTATTGTGCGAACCGCCTCTCTGTGGAATTCACTGCCGGCTTCACTGTTTCCCGAACTTTATAATCTGGATCTCTTCAAGATTCGAGTGAATCGGTTTGTTCTAGTCAAGCGTGCTCCACCCTAGGTCGCATCATCGCTTCACATCAGCCGAGTTGCGGCCAAACGCAAACCTAATACAGTGTAAAAAAATGCCAATGCAAAACTAGACAGGGTTGTTTTCTTTATTGTTAGTGAATGATTGAATGAAATTATTGTTAGTTATGTTTCGTACTGATAAACCATGCGAATTGTTTTAGCTTGTAATGTGAAAACGCGCGAAAACTTCTACAATAATGGAAATAGGTACTTACCTTGTTTTGTTGGCTGGGTTTTATTTTCGTACAGGCTTAAGTATTTACTTTGGCTAGCTCAAATCATAATTTTGATAAAAGGGAAGAGGGCCTACAATGCAGGCTAGTTAATAAAAATTAGATTTATTATTGCCTAACCAAACAACGTAGTCCCTTTATCGACAGATTATGATTTAAAATTTATGAATTTAACCACAGAGTAAATACAAAGAGGAGATGGTCTATTTAGATTTCCTTAGGAAACAACGCGTGACACTTTGCGGGGTGAGGGGGAAAGAAGTGGGCGGGATCTAGGAAGATCCCGCCCACTTCTCTATTTTCCATCTACCGGTCAATAGCAAAACTATTCGCTCGTTCTGTCGATTTTGTTTTGTAGTTACGTAACTATCTCACACTAGATGTCACTAAGTGCAGGATGCAACAGGGTCGTACTCAGAATTTTCGTACCAGTACTGTTTTATTTTAAATTAATTTTGCGAACCATCTTGATGCGTATTTTTTTAATTTAAATTGTGATTTTATTGTGAAAAAAAAAGGTTTCTGATGAATGACGAATGAAGATTATTAGATTTTCTCTTATACAACATTATTTTTTTTTTACACTAAACCCGAAAAGGGGTCATTGTAGTCATCATTTTGAAATAGGTACTTACCTTGGAAATAGGTACTTACCTTGTTTTGTTGGCTGGGTTTTATTTTCGTACAGGCTTAAGTATTTACTTTGGCTAGCTCAAATCATAATTTTGATAAAAGGGAAGAGGGCCTACAATGCAGGCTAGTTAATAAAAATTAGATTTATTATTGCCTAACCAAACAACGTAGTCCCTTTATCGACAGATTATGATTTAAAATTTATGAATTTAACCACGGAGTAAATACAAAGAGGAGATGGTCTATTTAGATTTCCTTAGGAAACAACGCGTGACACTTTGCGGGGTGAGGGGGAAAGAAGTGGGCGGGATCTAGGAAGATCCCGCCCACTTCTCTATTTTCCATCTACCGGTCAATAGCAAAACTATTCGCTCGTTCTGTCGATTTTGTTTTGTAGTTACGTAACTATCTCACACTAGATGTCACTAAGTGCAGGATGCAACAGGGTCGTACTCAGAATTTTCGTACCAGTACTGTTTTATTTTAAATTAATTTTGCGAACCATCTTGATGCGTATTTTTTTAATTTAAATTGTGATTTTATTGTGAAAAAAAAAGGTTTCTGATGAATGACGAATGAAGATTATTAGATTTTCTCTTATACAACATTATTTTTTTTTTACACTAAACCCGAAAAGGGGTCATTGTAGTCATCATTTTGAACAACTTTTTATAAGGGACCAACCTTGAAATCGCGAAAAAAAAATCAGCTGTTCCCTACATTTTGACGAGTTATGCGAACATAAATGTAGGGAACAGCTGATTTTTTTTTTTTCGAGAAAAAGATGAGTACAATGACCTCTTTTCAGGTTTAGTGTAAATCAAGAATAATGTTGTATATTTAAATGACTTATTTTGTTAAAAAGACTTATCAAGATGGTTTACAAAGCCAGTATGTTTGTAATCCATTGCTGTCTTAGATTATCTTCGGATGGAAATCTAAAACCTATATCATTTAAAATTTAACTAACTTAATTTTAATTTCAGTAAAATAATTGATTTCTAATTACGGCCCTGTCTTTTTGTTGTTTATGTTTGTCATAGTTGACGATAGATGGCGGCCTGTTTACAAAATGATATGAAAACTACAAGAATAACATTAAAGGGTCTTTAGGAATGAATGTTGAACAAATTTCAGCATTAATGTTATTAAAATATGTTAGTTCTGAGGTCTACATACTTAAATATTTTTAGTTTCCATGACACCAAGTGTCGCCATCTAGTGTCGGGTAGAATTATGTTTGTAAACGCCGACGCTAGGAGATTTTTCTAGAACTATTTTAATAAATTACGCATAAAATTACTTACAAATGAAATGTGATGCCATCCATAGCATCAGAACGTCTATCCGAGTAATTTTTACAAGACAAAACACAACACTTCATTCTTTTTTTCGTCTAGCGCGAACAATGCTGTAAAATGGGAACGTTCACAAAGTTGTGCACAGGACGAACGCCAACAATACACTGACTAAGGCCACGCCCACATGATAACGTCAGGGCCTAGTTGAGAATCACAGTGCACAGTTGCTTAGGCCATCTCCTCTTTGTATTTACTCCGTGGAATTTAACATATTTTTTTTATTTATTTGAAAGTCTTAGCGCTTTTATAACAAAAACATGCCAAAAAAACTAGTAAATCCTTAACTTATCAAATTATTACATGACCCAAAATAATCAACATTTGAATTTGACTCCACAACTTATTTTACAGCAAAACTCGACTCCACCCCGCACTTTGTTCGCGAATCACAAACGCACCACTGTTCTTCGTAATTACAGTATTTCGTGAAGCGCTTTAGTATTCGTTGAAAAAAGCTAGCATATGATTTAGGCCTGATTTCAGAATCAAATCAGGACTAAATAATTATGATAAGAATGTTTTATTAGTAAATATTTTTACATCACGACTAAAAATAGCCAGTGACATCTCTGAACGAGTTGAGGCTATCGATTTGTGAAATTAAGCTACACTTTTTGATGTTAGTCGTGGGATGGGTGACCTTTTAGATGGGTTTTTTTTGGTATTTTCCAACTTATATCCAACTAACTCATGCTTTTTTCCAATTGGGGTAGGCAGGAACTGCAGAACGCCACCTGCTGCGATCCTTACTTACATTATATTCTAGCTCTTGCTTCGTCCACGTTTATTCATTGTCTATAAGTGGCCGTCGCTTTCAACGCGTTTTATATTTTGCAAACGAGTTTCAAGAGTTACCACATAAGCTTTCCGGTAACATAAGTCAAAAAACTGCACATATTTTTGAATTTTCAAACATCATTAACCAACACCTATATTTCGCCAGTCATGAAAAATTAAAGAATATGTGTAATGGAGCGAACATATTATATTTTTTTTAATTTTCAACCATCATTATTGCTGACAGGATGGAAGTTGGATGGATACAAATATTTTTTTCAACTGAATGGTATTTCTCAGTCGCAGCCCGTTGATGGCAATAGGCCTGCCCCCAATTACATGGGACCCTTCTTCTTCTTAAACAATCGATGGCAAAAAAAAAAATATTATGTTTAGCCCAAAACTCAGCCTCGCGAAGTCTGCTCATTAATGCAGTAAGCAGATCATCAAGTGCGCAAGTGATAAATAACTGGCGAAATGTATGTGTTATACATGTACGATGTACACCTCTGCCTAACCCTTCACAGGACAAAAGCGTGAAGGAAAACTTATAAATTTACCTCACACACGACGCCGAAGGCACGGTCGTCGGCGCAGTGGCGATTGACTGCTGCACTGCGTGTCGCGGTTTGGATTCCCGCACGGAACAAATATTTGTATGGCCTATAGATAGTTGTTCCGGGTCTGGTTATTTGTGTATATGAGTTTAAATGTTTGTAAACGTACCCACGTTACGGGACAAATTCCAGAGTAGAGCAACGTTTAAAAAAAAAAAAAGGGATTCTACTGAAAGTATATTTTCGAAGAACTGTAACGTTCAGAAAGTTGAGAATCTCTTTTGCACGTTCAGAAACGCATAGATGGTTTCTTAAGTTCATTCGTGCGACTAAAATCTTAATACACATCGCACAGTCACAACGAAAGTGACCGAACTCAAAATTACGGCGAATTGAGTTAAATACGAGTACCTTTAAAGTACTCCTAATATCATGGGCTATCATCTAGTCAATCCAGTAAATAAAAAAGTGACGATATCATGCTAGAAAAGGATAAACAAAACCATTTCATCAACAAAGTGATTTATGACATATTCATTGGAAACTCCCAAAAACACAAACACAATTCAGTTAAACATAACATAATAAATAGTACAGAAACATTTCGCCAGTTATGTTTTAGTCCCATGTAATAGGGGGCGAGCCTATGGCCATCAACCGGGCACAAATCTAGACTCCGTGGCTGCTACTGAGAAATTCCGAATGGAGAAACCTAATAACACTTTGCCCGACCTGGGAATCGAACACAAGACCTCATGATCAGCGACTGCTAGACCAACAAGGCAGTCAATTTAGTTTTTTCTCACAAAACGCAAATTTCGTGTTAGGTCACTTTTGTTGTCAGGGGGCGACATGACTACCCGTTCCTTTAAGGTCACCTCATACATTTACTGTGAATTTTGAGACAACTGCAATAGTACATTTTGATATAAGTGGGGAAAGTTTGTTATTGCTGCCGAGGCGAAATACACACACGAGCCGCAGGCGAGGGTGTTAATGAGCCGATAACTGCAGTAAAAAATGCCCACGTGTATCAAACGACGTTTTTAAATACACTTTTAGTTTTTGGTTTTTAGTCCAAATTTATTCAAAGTCCAAATTGATTCAATGGAATAGAAAGAAAATGAAAAATAAAAATGCGTGTGCGGGCGAGCCGCCTCACCATGGAACTTTTATTTCCGCACTATAGTGCGGGAATATAAGAAGAAAACCACGAGGGTGAAATCCATAGCATGTTGAACCTAATCGTAGTGCGATAATTTCCGCACTATAGTGCGGGAATATAAGAAGAAAACCACGAGGGTGAAATCCATAGCATGTTGAACCTAATCGTAGTGCGATAAGAGCCAGTTTTCGAGGAAGTGTATTGAAAAAGTGTTTGCATACTGCATCATGACGTTTCCAGTCTGCGTACAAAAATTCATTCGAATAAATCTGGATACTAGATAATTATTCGAATGAATTTATTTTAACATTATTTTTCATATTCGGAATTTTCTACATGATGTAGATTTTAATAGGCTAGCACTGACAGGTTAACGACCCCCGCATCGGTGTAAACACTAAACACATGTCGCCAACTACAATTTCAAAAACCTTTGCCAAATATTTCCAGACGCAAATTAGTGCAAATTATACCTAAGGTGAGTAAACTAATATTTATAAAATGGTGTTGTATTTCATTAACATTTTTATGCTATTTAGTTTGTTTGAAAAAATATTATTTTGAATTACGATGCTAAGATTTTTTTCATAGTTTAAACATATTCCCATGAACTGGTATTACCAGTGTTTTCATTTATTGTCGTAGTGTCTGCGCCACCCTGTACAAAATAGTATGTTCAGGCCGGTAGATGCGGCATACGAATATTTACACTGGTTACATTTAAATATTAATACACACATCAAAAGTGTCTAGGGATCAAGTATTTTTATGCGGATTTCTTGAGATTGAGATGTGGCTTTGTAATAAATTTATGATTTTATAAATTTATATGGATCCTTTTTGGTGCATTTCATAATTTGAATCAGGAACTCTCAATCAAATTCGAGTAAAAGATGAAAATAAGCTGTCAATATTTTCCCTATAAAAACATACAACGCATTGAAGACATTATTAGTGCTACTGTTTCCCTACTACTGATTAAAACCAACGTTATTATGGAGCGGCGACGTCATTTAAGCAGGGAAGAAATGCTCAGAGCCGTGGGAATGATAGAAGCTGGTTCCCGGCAACGTACTGTGGCTTTAGCTCTGAATACAAGTCAGAGTGTTATCAGTCGACTTTGGACACGTTACCGAAGCACTGGTACCGTGGCTGAGCGCCATGGAGGACGGTATCGCTGCACCACACGGAGACAAGACCGATACATTCAAATCTTAACTCGAAGAGCTCCAACAATAACCGCCATGATGTTAGCCGTGAGGCTTCATCACTCTTCAGGGAACTTAATTAGCGACCAAACAGTCAGAAACCGCTTGCATGAAGTGAACCTTCATTCCCGAAGACCGCTACGGGTACCACCTATAGCAATGCACAATCGTAGGATTCGATATCAATGGGCTCTTGAACACAGAAATTGGGCAGAAGAACAATGGCGTTTCGTGTGCTTTTCTGATGAGTCTCGTTTTGGTATGAGACCGGATACAAGACGTATACGACACTGGAGAACCCCTGGACGCCAACAGCGATTAAAATCCTGCCAGGAAGTCCATCCTTATAGAGGTGGAACCATCATGGTATGGGCGGGTATTTGGATCGGCGGAAGAACTGAGTTGATTTGGATCAGAGGCAACCTCAACGCTCAAATTTATGCTGAGACGATTGTATCAGACGTCATCGTTCCTCTACAAGTGCAAATCGGTCCCTTATTTCAGTTAATGCATGATAATGCACGACCGCACACCGCAAGAGTTGTAAGACAGACTCTCGCCGCAGCTAACATCAATGTCCTGCCCTGGCCTGCTCAGTCGCCAGACTTGAACCCGATTGAGCATGCATGGGATATGCTACAGAGAAGAGCTCTGCCGAATATGGAGGGTATCCAGTCGCAAGAAGACCTTTTTTTGTTGTTGCAACGAACATGGGCGGCCATTCCACAGCGTGATTTGGATGAACTCATTTTGAGTATGCCAAACCGATGTTCTTGTGTTGTTAGTGTTCGCGGTAGAAACACGGATTATTAATTGTTTAAGTTACCCAATAAAATTTTAAAGAAAACTGTTATTTCAGTCTTTTTTTCGAACTTTAATGTTAGTGGTTCAAATGTCAAAAATCCCTTTATTAGGAAAATGGCAAATTTCTTTATTAATGCAAAGGTGACTTGGTTTATCGTTACTGTAACAAACGAAAACACTTTATTTGATGAATCCTTTAAGAAAATTTTAATTAATATCAATCAGGATAAAAGTTATTGCAAAAATATATGTTGATCCCTAGATACTTTTGATGTGTGTACTTTAAATTTTACACAATATACCTAAATCAGAGCTAACTTACACTAATAAAACAAAATAACAAAAAACAAAACGTAAATGTAAAAACTCTATAATATAATATAAGACACAATAGTAACATAATTATTAAACTTAGGTACAAAAAACAGAATTCGGTGGATATGGCACGAACCACAGAGTAAACAAAGGATACCGAGTAATTCCTAATGGCCAAAGACTCAGCCATCCAAGTGGCAATGCTGCCAAACTTCTAGGCACTTTCCCAATTGACAACGACGTGGGCGAATTTTTTGACGCCCTTTCATTATTTTCCCATTTTGGTACTTGTACATATTTTTGTTATTATTTTAAATCTATTAGCAGTTTACACACTAAATAAAAGTGATGGGAAAATCCAATAATATTTTGGCTGACATGTGAAACGAACCCAGGACCTCATAGCCAGCAGCAGTGCTCGCGACTACCACACCAACGAGACGTTTAAAGGATGCGCCTTAGCCTTATCTAGCAACACGGAATCACATTTTCAATGTTCCCATCCTTTTCTGGCGCTCAGAACCGTCATTTGCTAGAGCGAGAAGCAAAGCGGGAGTGCTTTCGCACGCGGCAGCATCCACGATGCGCTCTCAATTAGACCGTTACAGGCACTTTTGAATGTCAAAACACAAAAAAAAAAACTAAGCTACAGTCCCTGTCACAGGGCATAATAACTTGCTCACTGCATATACCCCTGCTTAACACAGTGTGACCTTTGATATTAGGTTTACCTAGGTCCTCCCAGGTTTGATGTAATGTAAAAAATATTGTTAAATGAAATGTAATGTTAAATGAGATGAAATGTTAAATCTTTCTTTATAACGTGTGGTTATTGCCTAACCTGGTGTCAGAGTTTTTATGCCGCCCATGGGTCTCTGACTTGGCTTTACATGCCGTCTAGAAATTATATCTCTCAGGCATGCTCACGATGTTTTCCTTCACCGAAGCAAGTGACATTTATACAATAAAGCAGTGATAGCCTAGTTGTGTGACCGTTGGACTGCCAAGTCATAGGTCTCGAGTTCGAACCCAAGACACACACCTCTGATTTTTCGGAATCATATGCGCATTGTACAATTATCACTTGCTTCGCTGAAATGTTAAATGTAAAGTTTAATATAATGTTTAATGAAATGTTAAAGGTATTGTTAAAAGCATGGTTCAATGAAATGTTAAATGAATTAAAAATATAAATAGGTAATGTAAGGTGTGTATTGTTAAATTAATTGTATCAAAAGAAATGTAATGTTAAGGCAAATAAAGGCTAAATAAATACCTAGGTTCAATTCACGTTATTCAATACACAAAATAACCGCACGTGTATAAAGAATCAATGAAAGATGAGTTTCTATTCTTTAGGTACTTTGGTATTATGCTAGCTAATGTCCGCGGCTTCGCCCGCGTGGAGTTCCGTAATTTTCTCACAGATCGTACTACCCGGACAAAAAGTATTTATTTTTAATGCAGGTAAGGCGGCGTCCATTAATTACGTGAGGCGTTAAGGGGGGTAGGACATTGAGCCGAATCTCACGATAGAGAGAGGAGGGGTCTCGGCAAATATCACGTAATTTTTTTTCTTCCCACAAGGAACAGTGTGAAATTGCCGGAAAACTAGATCCTACACAATAATATTGAATAATAAATATTTAAGCAAATTATGTATTTTTAAATAAATCCAAGGCAATGAAGGACAGGTTAATGTATTTACACGCAACTACGTATATTTATAAATCTCACGTGAGAATGGGTAAGGGGGTCAAGTCAAATGTCACAAGATCTCACGAAAGGGGGAGTGGGGGTCGAAAAATCGCCAAAATGACCTCACGTAATTAATGGACACCCCTCAACTATCTGCGTGCCAAATGAGAAAGTCACTTTGTTTAGAACGAAAACCAGTAATTAATAATAAAAAGCTACACACTAATTGATTTCAAATCCATGCCGGACGTGTGCTACTGGATAATCTATTGGCATGTGGCTTGCTCGTATCGAATACTGGGTTTTTGGACCACAAAAAGTGGACAATTTTGAAGACATGGAGTATAAAGGTATTTATTTATTGGCTCGATAGATTTTGCGATTTAACCTCTGTTGCCTCTTTTAAACGCCTGATTTAACCAATAGAAGCGAGTTTTATGAACTTTAAAAAAATACTTAGTTATTAAGCATATAACCAATATTATGTAACACTAAAAATAATTGTAATTCTTTGATAACTTTATTCAAAAAAACACAATAAACACTGTCAATTATGCTGGTCTGCGCCCTTAAATGCAAATTAGATACCCTTTGAAAAGAATGTCATTCAAAATACTTAATAGAGCGAATAATTTAAATTGCAACTGTTTATATCTTTAAAAGAAATTGAAGTATTAGCTGTATGATTATTTTGCTTAGAATAAAAAGTTATTAACTTAAATAGTTTTTTTATGAAAACGAATCAAAATGGAATAGGAGATTTTTCCAAAGAATTAAATTCTGAATTACTGTAAAACCGCAAAAAGAGCTAAGAATATCTGTTAGTTTATAAATGATTATCTTAGCTAAACATAACGCAACATCAAGCCATACGGGCGTCCCCAAGGGTTAGGTAGAAGTGTAGAAAGAAAGAAAGAAAAAGTATTTATTAGTCTCACACTGGACAAAACTAAATGGTAACTCAACAATAAAACAAGATTTAAGAAAAGTATACTTAAGAACAAATTACAATAAGACTAACTAAACTGGTCCTGTACGAGGCCAAAAGGCCCCTATCTCAGCATGGTGCTGTAACATTAAAAAAAGTCACAGCGCCAACCTCTGCGTGAACCAACCTCATCACATCATCTACCTAGCCATTTCCCAAATATGTTGGGGTCGGCTTCCAGTCTCACCGGATGCAACTGAATACTAGTATTTTTCATGGAGCGACTGCTTATCTGACTTCCACAATCCAGTTAGTACTGGGTAATACAATACCCCTTGGTAAGACTGATTGTCAGACTTTCGGCCACTGACTACCTGTAACGACTGCAAATGACATCCGGAAACAACGGCTTAACGTGCTTTCTGAGGCACGGAGTAAACTCTGTATGTAGGTAGTGGGTGGTCATCCATCCACTGACAAACCTAGGCAAGCGCGGCTTAACCTAATGATCGATCCGAGCGACTGTTATTATTTAGCCACGACCTCCACCAACCTATTAGCATACAAACATTTCACCAGTTTTATGCGTGTTCCACCCTAGGCCGCATCATCGCTTCACATCAGGCGAGTTGCGGCCAAACGCAAGCCCATTTAGTATAAAAAATGCTGGCCCACAGCTTTGCAGACATGGCCTGCCCAGTCCCATTTTAGTTTAGCAGCTTTATGAACTACGTCAGCAATATGAGTTCTGGAGCGCAGTGTGGCGTTCTATATTCGATCGGTAAGTATGCTGCGCTCCAGTGCCAGTTGGCAAACCTTGAGTTTGAACTTCTGGATGTTAGTCAAAGAAGAACTATAATTATTTTATTTACCCGAGAACCAAACCCCTTACTAAGCACCTACTCGTCATTCAAAAGCCAATGTGCCTATGGAGTCACAGTTTGTTATTCTCGCCTTTTTCGGTACATTGTTTTAAAAGCATCACGGTTTCATTTTTCAATATTATTGCAAATACACTGTCAGACGAAATTGGACTGTTTCATACTGAAGAGAACCAAGAAGGTTTTACTGCTATTTTGCTTCGCGAAAGTCTGACTACCAATCTTACCAAGGGGCATCGTGTTACCAAGGAACTGGGTTGTGGAGGTCATACAGTTGCATGAAGTTAGAATGGAAGCCGACCTCAATATAGTTGGAAAAGGCTCGGCAGACGATTACTGGCAATTATACAAGGTGTAAATGAAACCTTCACGAAGCCGTCAACCAAGCATTCTGTACATCAAACTAAGTAACTCTACGCTAAAAATACTGCTGGGAAATAACATTTTTTTGAGGTGAAATTCACGTTTTACGGTAGGACTCAATAGAACGCACTCAAAACACTGTGCTGATGTATGCATTGCATACTCGTAGTACGGGGCCGTGGGCGTATTTCAAATAAAGTTATAACATAAAAACTTGTGAAAACGTTGGAACTTTGACCCTCAATATCTCCGTAACTAGAAGGTTATCTGGTATGGTCCAGAACAAAAAAATACTATCGCAATGCTGGGGAGAACAAGTGCCTTTCGTTTTCGTTATTTTTACACCCGTTATATCCGTGTGTAGGACTTTTGTAAAACCGCATAGTTGTCTTTGGCTTTAGGACGGGTGAAGGGGTCTATCAGAATTTTATTGAGTAAAACCACGCGGTGCTCTTCGACTGCATTTTGCCGAGACTATTGGTCTACTTTAGAATAGAATAGAATATTTATTTGCGTAAAACATGGTATACAATGGTGTTAAATACAAATTGAGGCACAAGCATGTTTAGCTAGGATAAAACGTAGCATGCAAAATTTTAAAGACAAGTTAAGCGACAACATCGATAATCAACATTTTTTTATCTATAAATTCTTTTAAACTATAAAAACACACTCGAGTAACCACTTATGAAATTTAATTTTAAAATTATTTCACTGGGAAATCGATAATATTTTTCACAAATTAACTCAGTTCCATAGAAGCGTGGGAGTATTTTAAGAATGAAACAACTGTCTTGACAAGTGCATCAGAATGTTTAACACGTAATCGTCACCAGAAAATTATCATCTACGTGTTCCTACCAGGGATCCGTAGACTTTAAATAAAACACTTGCCTTAAATCCATCACATCCGTACTAATAAATAAGTACTATCATACTAATGTGCGAAAGTAATTCTGTCAGTCTGTCTCTTACATTCTCACGCCTTAACTGGTAGACGGATTTCGATGGGCAAACACATTTCTGTATTACATATTTCCGGGATTTTTCCCTTATGATAATGTCCAACAAAATGCGGATAAAGCCGAGTTAATAAAGCTAGTAAAAATTAAAACTTATCGACGGTGATTCGGCTGAAGACGTTCAGAAAGAGCTTTAGGTATGGTCTAAGAAAAGCGAAAAAGATGTCATTTGCGTCGTTTCGGTTCGGACGACGTTACTCGACACCGCTTTTATTGAAAGGACAAAAAGTTATTTCTGAAATGCTCAAGCTGATTTCGCGTTGATAAATATAGCCACTTTATATTTTTTATTATATTCCAAAATGGAAAACTATCCCCAAAAAAAAAAAAAAAATTTGTAACTTTGCAGTATTTTCTCGGTATTTGTTGCATAACGCCATCCCGACAGGCACAGGAAAATAATTTGTACATCAATTTATTTCAATATCCGTCGAGCGCTTTATTTTGGTTTGCTTGAAGCCGCTTCATCGCTTCAACATGATTATTAAGCTATTTATTCTAGGTAAATAAGCAGTGTCTTACCTAGGGGTATTTTATTACCCAGTACAAACTGGGTTGTGGAGGTCAGATAGGCAGTCGCTCCATGTAAAATACTAGTGTTGAGCTGCATCTGGATAGACTGGAATCCGACCCAAACATTCTTGGGAAAAGGCTAGGTATATGATGGAATAAGCGGTGTGGTTATTCAAAATATATAATTTTACATAGACCTACGAAACGTATGAAACGTCAGCCATTGGCACGGACCGGATTGGTCGTTTCTACCTACTTAATTAAAAAAAATCGACACAATGGGAATGACTATTAATACCTTTCATTATGAGAATTTAACAACTTGTGGTCGAAAGCACGACTGCTGCTTCCTGGGTTTGATTTCCAGGTATTTGCCATCGGTTGGTGGCTAGTCCCGCCCCCTATTACATGGGCTTATGACATAACTAGCAGAATGTGGGTGTAGTATAAGTACTACTGACACTCTATGGGACGAGAAATCTGAAATAAATATTTTGAATTGAATTTAAATTAGATTATTAGGTAGACCTCTGCCTAAACCTTCAGGTATTACAGGCATGGTGATATGTCATTTTAAATGATAAATAATTCATTCAATGTTGCTTACTACAACGATGACGGTGCATTTGAAGGGATTTAGTCAACGTTTTGTTATGGCTTTAGCTGATGGCCAGACGTAGTTGATGTATTTTGATACCTCGCTGAATCAGCATTATTTTACTTGGCACGTGTGCTATGTAGGGTCTCCGAGCAAATTTTTGTTTGAAATATATGATTAAAAAAATAAAAACTTTTTTGCAAAAAAAAACCGACTTCCAAAAAAAACACTAAAAAAGTGGAAAATAACTTTACTTTCGGAAGTCGGTGACTATTGTTTGTTTCATTGACTTTTTTGCTACCGACTTCCGAAAGTAAAGTTATTTTCCACTTTTTTAGTGTTTTCTTTGGAAGTCGGTTTTTTTTTGCAAAAAAAGTTTTTATTTTACCGTTTTTTATTAGTTATCGTATCACACACAAATCCTTGTCAAGTATCAATTTCGCAATTTCTTTTACTTGGATGACATTTTTTCCAGTTATTTTGATTTAAAAACCAAACTGCTGAACCGATTTTGATGAAATTTCTATGGGACCAATCGGGAAGTAAATCCATTCAGATAAAAGAAGAATTTTTCAAATCGGTTCATAAATGACGGAGATATGAGGTAACAAACACAAAAAAAAAAAAAAAAAAAAACATACAACCGAATTGAGAACCTCCTCCTTTCTTTGAAGTCGGTTAAAAATAATACATAATATGTAAACTAACGGTTTTTTCTCATTGGGGTATGCAGAAACCACAGAACGCGTTGCTACGTATTCCTACATACTTCTTTAGCCTCGTCCACGTTCGTACGTCTGGTCATACACGCGCGCCGCTTGCGAGTGCTACGCATCTGACCATTCTGAGGAACCTTACCAGTACATTCAGCTCACAGCCTCATAAGGTCAGAAAATAAAAATAATGTATTTTTTATTAATTTCTCTGTTTTTTTTATGTTTTATTTATTTTATTTTATTTTTATTTTATTCTTTTTAAGAAGGCTTACAGACTAATAACAGAATAATAGATAATGAAAACATATAATTAAATTGCTAATAAC
This sequence comes from Standfussiana lucernea, assembly GCA_964057025.1. Taxonomy (NCBI): domain Eukaryota; kingdom Metazoa; phylum Arthropoda; class Insecta; order Lepidoptera; family Noctuidae; genus Standfussiana; species Standfussiana lucernea. The sequence goes on from OZ059812.1 coordinate 2,518,266, forward strand.
AAGCCTCCACAGATATTATAAAAAATAAGAAACATTACGATTAACTAATGCCTAAAAGTTGAAGTTACGGTTTTTTATTTTATTTTAAATATTACATTGCTACATGTGTGTTTGAGTACCACCAGCCGGTGCTTCATTCACAAAAATGATTTGGCTAAAAGTATTCTTGCTACGCCCGTTTTAGTGCAAAATAAGTCAATGTCATGCTCGAGAGATAAATCATTAAAGCAACGAGCGTTTTCAGTGTTATTACTGTAAATCAGAAGAGCGGAAGTACCTAACACAAGCAAATTTTTGCTTAAAAGGTCCTTCCTATCTATGTATATATATAATGTTACTTACTTAAGTGGATGAAATAAAAGTCCTTTTGTTATTGATAGTGTTGGTGACCATTTCAGTTTAAAAACCTATGATGATTTAAAAAATATTTATAGGTATGACTTAAATCAGCTGAATCCGATTGAAGCCGTGGGTACGGTTGTCATTGGTACATCTTTGGCTATATGAAAAAAAGAAAAGAAAAAGTATTTATAAGTCTCGCACTAGACAAAACAAAATGGTAACTTAACAATAAAACAAGATTATAAAAAAGTGAACGACTAAACTGGTCCTGTACGAGGCCAAAAGGCCCCTATCTCAGCATGGTGCTGTAACATTAATTTAAAAAAAAAAAACACTACAAACACTAACACAAAAACACTATCGCTATATCTTTGACTTTTATAACCTGTAGTCAGTGGCCCGAAAGTCTGACAACTAGTCTTACCAAGTGGTATCGCACCCTAGTGGGTACTGGCTGCTTCTCTGACCTCTACAACCCAGTTAGTACTCTAACTGGGTTGTGGAGGTCAGATAGGCAGTCGCTCCATGTAAAATACTGGTATTCAGCTGCACCCAGCTAGACTGGAACCGACAACGACATGGTTAGGAAAAGGCTACGCAGATGATGTATAATATTTCTAAAACGAAACTGGGCCTTTGATTACAAATAAAATAAATATCCTACTGTCGCGCCATTGTAGTGGTTTAAGCCGGTACAGCTGGCATGAGGTCCTGCGCCCGATTCCCAGATCAGAGAGACTATTATTGGGTTTTTTTTAATTAATTGCAAAAAACAACTTATAAAACCAAAAACTTGGAAAACCTGCTCAGGTGGAGATTCATTAATGACTCTGCCCTGGACTGTAAATGTGGTGCTGTTCCACAAACGATGGGGCACTTAATATCGTGCCCTGCGTGTCCTGATGGTTGTTCACTACAGGAACTGATGGACGCTACTGAAGGCGCCAAACTAGTAGCTCAATTCTGGGCTGACACAATTTAGATTGCCATCGACACGCTAAGAAGAAGAACAACTTATAAATTAATACCTACTATTTAAATTAGTTCAAAAAACATAATTGTCCTAGAATGTACCACTACTTCTTATTACATACTTATTTCAACAATATTCGTTTAAGGTCCACCACCTTAAAGAAGAAATAGTCTACGGAACCCTTCGCCATGACCGTCACGCACTTGGCAATTTTTATTTTCTATACTCAATCTATTTTCGATATCTATACAAATTAATAATTAAATCGCTTGTCGTGTCTGTCTGTGTGTCTACGTTTTTGTTAGTTTTTATTTAACTTGCAACATTTGTATGTTTGTTTAGATCAAATCATGCAACTGAATTTTAACAGTTATCCCCAACCGATCGAGCCGAAATTTTTCATACCCGTTTAGTTCGGATGACAATGCATAATTAGCTAAGTGACGTCATTCTAAATCCAATATGGCGGACTCCCAAAGATGGCGGACTTCTTACTTTTATGCATCCCCATGATATAGGTATTAATTAAATGTGTTTGCTGAAAAGAATACGAAAAACAAATTACGTCACATCTACTAAAAACTTGTTTTTTAATTTTTTTTTTGCTACAAACTTGTTTTTATTAACCGACTTCTAAAGAAAAGAGGTTATATATTTTTCATACACCGAGTTCTCCGTGATTACTGGTCCAATTTAAATGATTAATTTGGTTGAGGAAGCTCGTGCGGTGGGTTCCACTATAAAATATTATTAAATTTGCGTCGGCACTCCATGAGTTATTCTCTACAATATACATTTTTTCGTCTTCGTCTATGTGGATGATGTGCAAATAACTTCTAGTTACAATGTAAAATTGATACTAGACAAGGATTTGTGTGAGATACCACAGCTAAAAAGGGTAAAATAAAAAAAAAATTACAAAAAAAAAAAAATTACCGACTTCCGAAAGTAAAGTTACATTCCAGTTTTTTGTGTTTTTTTTAGAAGGCGGTTGTTTTTAAACTACGCGACTGATTTCAATACGGTTTTCACTTTCATGTAGAGAATTCTTTCCAAAAGGTTTATACGTAGTAACATTTAACATACGTTACAAATGATAAAGAAATCTCCGTGTTTTGTCATCTCCATAAAACCATACAATGCATTGGCGCGTCGCTAGTTTAACACAAATAACTATAGAAAATCTTGCTTCTCAAGTATTAGCAGTTCATTGTGTAACCAGCATACCTATTAAATTTATTTTCATAATATGGTCACAGAAATATTCAATAAACCATTCAATTTCTCCTAGTTATAATAATAACAGTCTAAGCCGTTGATTTTTTCGAAATAACTTAGGTTATGTGTCAGTGAGCTATCTTGCTCAGTCGTGGAAAGAGGTGCGCGCGAAATGGAAGCATTTTGGAAATTTTTATTGTTTTTGTTTTTCTTATTTTTTGTTCCGTGTTTGGGCAGTTACCATGAGCAGTATAGAGGTTGGTGTATTTTTATTTTTTTTTGCTTTTAATATTTTTAGCACTTCAGTAAGTTCTGTGTTATTGTTGTCAATTGCTGCTCTCCTAAAAGTACCTATTTGCGTAGTTTTGTAGTTAGGCATGTGTATTTCTTTAATGAGTTTTTCACTATCGTTTTTGCTGGTGAATATCACTTTTCCTTGCTCCCTTGACTTTGAACTATCTTCTGCTAAAATGCAACCGAACTATAGTTCATTTCTCCCTCGTCCTTAGTAACTATAAAAACCTTTTCTGGTTTGTTTAATTCATGACTTGTTCAGCTGCTTCTACGCTAGCTGAGCAAATCACGAGTGTAGCACGAATTTGTCTAGGGTAGACGGAGTTCGAAGCCCCGACCGAGCATCCTTTGCTATGTTAATCCGCGCCTCGCTTATGCTCAGCTCATACTCGATTCACCTAGCAAAGACGAAGCCTAGCAACGTTTCTGACAGACTCTCCTTCTCACATTCGAGACTTTACATCAAGTGTTTTCTAATGGGTGTTATAGTACCCTTAACGATTGATTCGAAACGTTGCTAGGATTACGAACGATTCGAAAGGCACTTGCTCATGTCATGCTAGAACCAGTTTGACTATATTATGTAAAAATTAAAGGATAAAATATAGATAATGTTTATATTTTTGTAGCTTAATATCAAAAATTGTATATTGTTGGTTTCTTGGAAAATATCAATTCAAAGTGGTCACGCTACAGAGCATAACTCTCCAGCAGAACCACTTTAAAATAATGGTTCTGCTGGAGAGTATATAGACATTATCTACATTTTATCCCGTACTTTTTACATAATATAGTCAAACTGGTTCTGCTGCGGAGCATGACATACTTGTTCTCCCCGTCATTGCACTATTTTTTTTGCTCTAGACCATACCTGGAATCCTTTTGCTTACGAAGATATTGGGGGTCTAAGTTCCTCCTTTTCCAAAAGTTTTTTCATTAATTCTATTTCCCCGTAGACCCGTTCGTTCAATGTTAAGAGTGAGTTACATTGAGTTTTACCGTAAAACGTGATATTTCACCCCAAAAAAGTCGTTTCCCAGCTACAATTTTTGCGTAGACTTACTTAGTTTGATGTACAGCATGCTTTGTTACCGGCTTCGTGAAGGGTTCGTTTACACCTTGTATACTTGCAACTAACTCCCACTTAAAATCCTTCGCTCTAGCTAGAATATCAGTAAACAGACCTTCACTGCTTCAGACTTTGATGAAAAACCAGAAGACAAATCACAACGATTAACAAAGAATGTCCAACCGTCGCATCGAGGGCAAAATTCATCGACATGCAGCCATTGTAAACAACGCAGATGTGCTCGTAAATGTGCGAAAAGCACTATTGAGCGTAGATCTGACATCGAACCACAGGGACCTATTCGCACTGTCTTTTGTCAATCAACAGACTCCAAGATTTTTTGCAGACCTCGGGGTGTGACAGAGGATTTGCATTTTAAACCTGATAATGTGTCTACAGGTAGGATTTTCTCTCAAATAGTGCTTTGCACTGTCTTCAATTGTAGTTATTGTATTTTGGCACTTAGTGTTGGTCTTCTAGAGATTAGTTTTCTCTAAAGTTCTCAATTTTTGTCTTCTTCTCGTTGGTTGGTCTTCTAGTATGGTTATTTATTCTAATGATGCTTCTCAAGGTATGGCACTATTTTCCTTTGTTGACTGTTGTAGTATTTGTATTTGACACTTTTGTTTTGATCTTCTAGAGATAAATCTCTGTGATTCTCAATTAGTTTGTCTACTATTCGTTCGGTAGTCTTCTAGCATTGGTTATTACTTGTTCTTTTATTTGTTCGTTCACCAAGAATGAAACGTGTTGCGCCGTCCCCAAGTCTTTTAGGATGGGACAGATGATGATGAATTTCTTTGTTTCAGTGCCTCAGCTAAGTACTGCAAAGTGGGAGTCTTACATTTTCAACGAGAAGGAGTACATCGTTCAAGTTCTGCCTGTTAACTGGGAGGAAGCCAAGATCATTTGCCGGTTTGCATCATATCTACTACATATGAACTATCTATGAATATATTTTTTTCTCCAGCGCTTTGTCTTCTTCTTGAGAGGGGCAGTGGGACACAGAAACCTGTGTCATCGATTCGAGAAGAACAAGAAGATTTTAAAGTTTCAATTCTAAACATTCAATCAACCAATGAATCAATAGTCTTTATTTGTAAACATAGGTTACAATAGTGTCCAAGATGTTAATTGTTAGTTTCACCATTTGGCTTACAAATATACAGTTATGGGAAGCTTTTGCCAATGAACATCGAGACGACACGAGTGGTTTCTATGTAAATCCATGAAAACTGTCATTTGACATTGTCACTTGTTGCCGTTTTCGTAGTTCCATAAAAACTAGCCATGTTTGGTATTGTAGTTACAGCTCATTCACACGGCTTCCGTCTTAAAACGTGATACGTCAGGACGGATGGACGTTCACATTGCATACGGAATCGTGTTTTATTAGTTCCGTGATTTTTCGGGGGCGACCGCATGAGCGAATCCGTCACAAAAATTTAAGACGTGTCCGTCATTTTTCACGATTCGTGATGCGTGTGAACGTGCATTTAGAAAGCCATTGCCCCCGTCAAAAAAATGTTTTGACTGCGGCAATGCTTTTTACGGATCATAAAAAAGACGATACGTCAAAAAAAACGAATCGTCGTCGTGAGAACGGGCTGTCATAGTTGCAAAATCAGGTTTTTCAACACAAATTACTGAAAAAAAATCATCACCATCATTCTCCTGCCCTTATCCCAATTTATTTTGTTTTTTTTTTATTATTCATCCATACTTCTCTATTACTCGTCATCTATGCAGTCACCAAAACTAAAATATATACAACATGTAACATAATTAACACACAACCTCTTATGGCGTAATTGTACTCATAATTATGAACAATTTTTACTATGGGACCAAACCTAAAATCGCGAAAAAAAAAACAGCTGCTACATTTACATTTATGTTCGCATAATTCGTCAAAATGTATGGAAAAGCTGATTTTCTTTTCGCGATTTCAGGTTTGGTCCCATAGTAAAAGTTGTTTATAATGATGAATACAATGACCCCTTAAGAGGGTGTGCGTTAATTATGTTACATGATGTATATTATAATACTAGAATGAGTGTCTCTTGAGAACCTCTTCTGTCCCTAATAATTTTAGTCATGCTGTATGTATTTGCAAATAAATGTTTGTTCCAGTGGCTATCACAATGGCACTCTGGCTATCGTAGATACAAAAGATAAAGCAGAATTTCTGGCCGAAGCATTATCGGAGTCACAGTTCAGTAAGTATTTCATACCATAACATTATGCCCGGCAGATGTCGCTAGCTAGAAGAGCTCGTGGCTAAATAATAACTGCCGCTCGGATCAATCTTCAGGTTAAGCCGCGCTTGCCTAGGTTGGTCTGTGGATGGTTGACCACCCATTACCTACATAAAGAGTTTCCTCCGCGCCTCAGAAAGCACGTTAAGCCGTTGGTCCCGGCTGTCATTTGTAGATCTTTGGCAGTCGTCACAAGTAGTCAATGGTCCCAAAAGTCTGACAACCAGTCTTTCCGAGGGGTATTGTATTACCCAGTACTAACTGGGCTGTGGAGGTCTGATAGGCTGTTGCTCCATGTAAAATACTGGTATTCAGCTGTATCTGGTTAGACTGGAAGCCGACCTCAACAAAGTTGAGAAAAGGCTAGGCAGATGATGATGCTGTGAGTCTAAAATGCTCACAGTCTAAGATAGAACGGTGATATCTTAAACTTTCATATCCGCAGCCCTGACATCAGTATGGGTGGGAGCTCGTCGTGACTCAGCTGAAGATGCAGCAGGCTACCGGTGGGGGCCAGGCATGGAGCTCAGGAGAACTGCCCTCGATGTGCTGGCTAATGAGGAGGAAGATGACAACGTGGAGAGGCATTTTCCTATGGTGAGTTCTTTTTTAGCCTGTACTGTCCCACTGCTGGGCAAAGGCCTCCCCCAATTCCTTTCATGAGCTCTTTTCCCGTTCGAGGAGGCACGGCCATTCGAACCAGCCCTCGCGGTATGCGTCCAGATCGTCGCCACCTCTTTTTAGGCCGGCCTCGGCGGCGCCGTCCGTGTTCCATCAACCATCGTGTGGAGAATCTTGCCCAGCGGTCATCGTGCATACATACGGCTGACGTGACCCGCCCAATACCATTCTAGCCTTCTTGCCAACGTCCAATGCAGGAATGCAGCGCAGTGTTTTGAACCCTGTCCTGTCTTTTGACACCCAGAATGCTGCGTTCCTTTGGCAAATTTCAAGGCGGAACTTCTGAGACTCGGTGAGTGCACAAGGTCTGAGCACCGTAGGTTAACACGGACAGGATGCACATGTCGATGAGTTTGCGCTTCAGGGTGATCTGAAGATCACCCTTCATTACCTTACATTTAACGATACTTACATTTAATATTTCATTTATTAAATAAAAATTTTACCATTTCATCAAAACGTTAATACACTTCATTTCATTTAATTAAAAATATTTTACATTTAATTGAAAAATATCGATCCAACTAACCTATATTTCCTCCTTCGTAAAAAGTGGCTGAACAGAACTCACGTCCCCGTGCCGGAGATGGGCGCTGACTGCGTGGCTTTGGAGAGAGTCAAGCACGACCGTCCCGTGTTCCTGGACCTGCCTTGTCATCTGAACAGAGCCTTCGCGTGTGAGAGAGGTATGTACTCGTAGTCTCGTACTAGCTCCGAAAGTCGAATCTGCTCATTTCTAAAACAAAATACCGTGCACGCGGTGACCACATCTGTTCACCGTGCGGACCAATAGCACTAAAAACAAAAAAAAAACACTAAAAAAAGTGGAAATTAATTTTACTTTCGGAAGTCGGTGACTATTGTTTGTTTCATTGACTTTTTTGGCACCGACTTCCGAAAGTAAAGTTATTTTCCACTTTTTTTGTGTTTCTTTTTTTTTGGAAGTCGGTTATTGTTTTTGCAAAAACGTATTTATTTTACCCTTTTTAGTTATCGCATCACACACAAATCCTTGTCAAGTATCAATTTCGCAAATTTCTTTTACTTGGATGACATACATATTTTTTCCAGCTATTTTGATTTAAAAACCAAACTGCAGAACAGATTTTGATGAAATTTCTATGGAATCAATCGGAAAGTAGATCCATTCAGATAAAAGAAGAATTTTTCAAATCGGTTCATAAATGACGAAGATATGAGGTAACAAACACAAAAAAAAACGAATTAAGAACCTCCTCCTTTTTTTAAAAGTCGGTTAAAAAGTACCCTTTTGCGCGGACCAATAGTATAGTAGACCGAAAAATATGCGTGAGTTTCTTTTTACATTAATATTTAGTTTATAAAAATCTCAGGCTCTGTTAATGATCATAGATAATTGACTGCCCTTTTTCGACCAATAGGAATAAAACAAAAGTTGTTAAGTGATTATAGCAGCCTGGCGCTGCAAGCAAGAATAGTCCTTACTTGACTTGACTACTGAGTCAGACTCAAGTTTTGGAGATACACAATAATATTTATTTATTTATTTGAGGAGCTCGTAAATAATAACAGCCGCTCGGGTCGATCTTCAGAATAAGCCACGCTAGCCTAGGTTCGTCCGTGGATGGGTGACCGCCCATTACGTACCGAGTTTCCTCCGTGCCTCGGAAAGCACGTTAAGCCGGTGGTCCCGGCTGTCATTTGTAGATCTTTGACAGTTGTTACAGGTAGTCAGTGATCCGAAAGTCTGACAATCAGTCTTACCAAAGGGTATCGTATTACCCAGTACTAACTGGGTTGTGGAGGTCAGACAGGCAGTCGCTTCATGTAAAATACTGGTATTCAGCTGCATCCGGTTAGACTGGAAGCCGACGCCAACATAGTTGGGAAATGGCAGGCAGTTGAGGACACAATAATATTTTTTAACCTACATTTCAAACAGAAACAGTATTTGTTTTGAATTTTTAACTCAGGAAAAATTCTGTTTTACCCCTTTCAAATGTCAATATAAAGCTACTGTACCATCCACAGATGCGAGTGAGATGACACCTGTAAAAGAAGTGAAGACAGTGCGGTGCAGGAGTGGTCTGTACCACCTGTATGATGGCAAGATGGACTGGCACCAATCGGCTGCCTACTGCGTGCTGAGGGGGATGGCGTAAGATATCATTATACATGGTGTTTAGTGCATCGCTTACCAAACTGAATGTGCCGAAAGAAGGGGTCATTTGCTGTCTCTTCAGCCCCAAAAACTCATCCTACAATCTAAAGAATTATCATTTCTGTCAGTTTGTCACACGCTAAACAAAAAAATTTTTAATAATAATTCTTACGGTTGTAATGATTGTCAATCACGTTGTTCGAGTGGTCACAAGCGCGACTGCTAAGCATGAGCTCCTGCTGGGTTCGATTCCCAGTTCGGGTAAAATGCTTGGGTTTTACAATCAGGAATTTCTCAGTAGCAGGCACGGAGTCTGGATTTGTTCCCGGTTCATGGCAATAGGCTCGCCCCCTATTACATGGGACTTAAAAACATAACTGGCGAAATGTGGGTGTACTATTAGGTACACTTCTACCAAACCCTACGGGCATTACACATTCTAACCGCTCTGGTTTTCTTAAATCTTCTTTCTTAGTCCAGGCGGTCTTCCTCTGGAATGCGCTCCCTCTGAATATCAGGATGGCCACCAGTCGGTTCACATTTAAAGTAAAAGCTCGCGAACACTTACTGAAGAAGCTGGCAGACTCGTCTCAAAATTAAATTGTCGTTAGTTTTCCTCTCTCTTTAATTTGTTTTAATGTTGTTGGTATGTATGTATTTATGTATTTATTGTTATATTTTATTTATAAATGTTTTCGTGACATTTTCTTTTATGCTGCACCTACTATGTTTTCTCTATGCATCACCCTAAGGTAGACTGGTAGAAAATGCCCAAGGCATTAAGTCCGCCTCTGTACAGTGTTTTTTTATACTTGTGCATAAAGTTTTAATAAATAAATAAATTACAGGCGTTATGATGTTAAGTTAACAATACCAGTCAGCTTTATTTACAAGTACATTTTATCAACCTGCAAACAACCCAGTGTTTGTACTATTCGATGCTCTCTTTACCCACTTACATTAATATAAATTTTATTGTTCACAGTCTAGCAAATATTGCTACATTAAAATGCCTAAAGAAACTGGGCATGGCCATGCTTAGGAATCGACCAAGTAAGTTTTTTAATTTATTTGATCATGCTACTAGCGACCCGCCCCGGCTTCGCACGGGTGCAATGTAGATACTAATGTTTTCTCTACTATAATATGCATGTATTACACACATAAACCTTCCTCTTGAATCACTCTATCTATTAAAAAACGCATCAAAATCCGTTGCGTAGTTTTAAAGACCTGAGCATACATAGGGACAGACAGACAGCGGGAAGCGACATTGTTTTATACTATGTAGTGAAGCACATACGGCGTAGCAGTCCTGTAGACATTGGCTACGCTGACAAGGCGTAGCAATCCCGTAGAATACGCCACGCACATAATTATCGCAAAGTTAGAAAAATACTACGACCTGTGGCTTCAAACGCCCTAAAAACAAATGTTTTACATGACATCACGTCTTTGAAGTTGCGTTAGCTCGGTTAATTTGACTTTATACTTAAGTAGTTTTAATTACTTGCACGAATGCCTCGTTGGCCATGGTCGCAAGTGACTGCTGAGATACTGGGTTCGATTCCCGGGTCGGGAAAGTGTTATTGGGTTTTCCCTTTAGAAAATTCTCAGCAGCAGCCACGTAGCCTGGATTTGTGCCCGGTCGATGGCAATAGGCTCGCCCCCTATTACATGGGACTTAAACATAACTGGCGAAATGTGGGTGCACTATTAGTTATCTTCGGGGATAACAGGCGAGATGTTATGTTATGTGTGTCAGTTTTAATTCATGTTGAATGTACCACACAGGTATTGAGAACTCCTGGATAGGAGCCAAAGGCAGCCTCGGCCACTGGAAGTGGATCGACACCGGGGTCAGTGTGTTCCGAACACCAGCTCTCACTGACGCCACATCAGAAGCCTGGCCACCTATGAGGTTAGTGGCTAGCATTCATCAAGGACAAAGATATTTACTCCCAGAACTAAATTTGCCCGCGACTTCCTAAGCGTGGTACTTAGAATCGATTAAAAAATAACAGAAAAAGATCATTTCTGTGGTAAAATGTAGCCTATATTTTAAGGTAGGCATCTAGCAGTAGAGCGGTGAAAACTGCGTTCAAATTCATGCAGTAGTTTTTGCGTGATGCGCGTACAAACATACAGACAGAAAGACAGACGAAAATTCTAAAAACTGTTGTTTTGGCTTCTGTTGCTCTAATAAAGACCCCCATATAATTTTCCACATTTATCTTCAGTGTATAGACAAAAGCCTGTGATAATCTTATTATACAAGTTTTCGTTTTGCAACTTCATTAAAATTCAGTAGGTTGTCATAGAAGAGGTAAATAATGAAAATAAATTACGGTACCTGGTCAATAATAAGCGCTGCTTTTTTTAGTTGTTTTAATTTGACACTATTTCAGAATTAAGCCCTTTTCAAAAGAGGAGAATCACCCGTTTATCGAATAAACGTCTGCGTTTTTTTGTGTAACGACTGCCAAAGAGCTACAAAATCTTTGACAGTCGTTACAGGTAGTCAGTGGCCCGAAAGTCTGACAACCAGTCTTACCAAGGGGTATTGTATTAGCCAGTACTAACTGGGTAAGCAGTGATAGTCCAGTGGTGTGACCGTCGGATTGCCAAGTCATAGGCCTCGAGTTCGAACCTAAGAAACGCACCTCTGATTTATCGGGTTCATGTGCGTATTGTATAATTGTCACTTGCTCCGATGAAGGAAAACATCGTGAGGAAACCAGCATGCCTGAGAGATATATCTCGACGGCATGTAAAGCCAAGTTTAGAGATCCATGGGCGAGATAAAAACTCTGACACCAGGTTAGGCACTAAAGAAGACTGGGTTGTGGAGGTCAGATAGGCAGTCGCTCCATGTAAAATACTAGTATTCAGCCGAGACTGGAAGCCGACTCCAACATATGTATATTGAAAGTATAGTGTGACGTGGCCACCGGTGGTACACCTCGCCGTGTCAGCAAATACTCCGTGCTCCACCGGTGGTACACTCCGGTCTGAACGTGTTAAATACCTCCATGACCCGTTTACTATTATTCAATGCATCCATCAGCACAATGTTTTGAGTGCGTTACATTGAGTTTTACCGTAAAACGTTATTTTTCACCACAAAAAAAAAGTTGTTTCCCAGCAATAATTTTTGCGTAGGGTTCAATTTGATGTAGAGAATGCTTGGTTAACGGCTTCGTGAAGGGTCCGTTTACACCTTGTATGCTTTTGACATTTTTTCCAGGGACAGAAATAACATCAAACAGAGTGGGTGTCTCCAGCTAGACAGGCACGCGACTCATCCACCTGTGTTCCTCGAAGCCAGGTGCGAGAGGAAGATGCAGTTCATATGTTACGAAGGTACAGTACTATTTTTCTTTCTTAGAAAGGGGTTTTTTGAGAATAACCACTACATATCGTTCACACTGAAAACGTGATATATTTACGACGTTTACTATTCGTTTTGAGTTCCCGATATTTCGGCGCTGTTGAAAGAACTATGATCATTGATCACGAACAAACTGAAGTTATTGCGGGGGGGTGTTTATGAGCAGACAAATCGATCTAGCTACCCTCTTTCTTGTACGTTTTAAGCGCACGGTACCGCTACCACTGTCACTTACAACTCGATTCTGTTCCCGACACACGAAACTCACTGCGTCCGCTCGCCCCGAGTTTTTAACCGACTTCAAAAAAAGGAGGAGGTTCTCAATTCGGTTGTATGTTTTTTTTTGTGTTTTTTACCTCATATCTTCGTCATTTATGATACTTGACAAGGATTTGTGTGTGATGCGATAATTAAAAAGGGTAAAATAAAAACTTTTTTGCAAAAAAAAACCGACTTCCAAAAAAAACACAAAAAAAGTGGAAAATAACTTTACTTTCGGAAGTCGGTGGCAAAAAAGTCAATGAAACAAACAATAGTCACCGACTTCCGAAAGTAAAGTTATTTTCCACTTTTTTAGTGTTTTTTTTGGAAGTCGGTTTTTTTTTTTTGCAAAAAAGTTTTTTGTCTGCTCGTAGGTAAACAACCACCCGCAATAACTTCAGTGTATTCGTGATCATGGCGCTTGCAACAGCGCCGAAATATCGGGAACTCAAAACATGGTAATTATGCTCTTTTTCAGTGTTAATGATCGTGTTAGTGAACATGTTAGTTTAAAAACTTATAAACCACTACCTATTTCTAAACTTACTAGTATTATAAACGCGACAGTTTGTAAGGATTCTCAGTACCAGCCCAAAGTTTAGTTTTGGGCACCGTTGATGGCATTAGGTTCGTACCCTATGTATGATGCTAGTTAAATGTAGGTGCTATACACGACTGGCTACTCCTTTGGGAAAAACAGGCATGATCTTATTTTTATCTGCCATCCGATACAGAGGCGGCAAATGCAGGATTTTTTTAGTTCTAATATTGGAGAGAGACAGAGAGAGAGATGGCGCTAGACAGCTGTCTAGCTCCATCTCTCTCTCTCGAAAAGAACTAAAAAAAATTACTACTACCCAAACAAAATCAAAGCATTTATTTCAAGTAGGCCAATTACAGGCGCTTTTGAATTGTCGAAACACACAACGAATAAAAATGAAGCTACAGTCCCAGTCACAAGACATAATAACTGTGAAAGTACTGTAGTTCCCCATTCCAAAGCGTCATGGTAACCCCACAGGGGGCTAAAATGGCCGCTTTATCAGAATAATAATAGTATAGTATTAATTATGAATTACGTTACAACAGTGCTAGTGAAATGGTCACGAAGTGACTATTTCATATCATTAACTGCGTCAGCTGAGACCATCAATTTAGGAATTTTAGCGGTATTCATAATTAATACCCTAGATTCTGCTTAGCGGCCATTTTAGGCCCCCAGATGTATAAATGTGACAAAGGAAGAGGTGTATGTAAGGATCGTAGCAGAGGATGACGTTCTATAGTTTCTCTCTATCGCCTAAGGGATAAAGGCGTATGTATGTAAAATGGCGTCTATCCGGACTCCAATACGGGATAAACCAAACCCTAAAATTAAACCTTGGTTGCCCGTTTTCAGAAGCAGGCGGTGAATTAGAAAGAGAAGTGCGACGCAGTGGTTAGTATGTTCTTTGGTGGAGTGAATCTATCATCTACTACACGATTCTATGATCTCTACACACCTGTAGCTTATTGTATAGGGATCATCATAATTTTCCTGCTTGAATCCCAATTTATGTGGGGTTGGTGCAGCATGTCTTCTTCTTCTATACTTCTCTATTACATATCATCTCATCAGACACCTCCTTTCTTGCCATATCATCCTTCACATTGTATTAGCAAAGATAGTTCGTTATTTTCTTTCTACAATCTTTTTTCTGACTTATTTAAAAATAGATCAGCAGACACAACATCGGTATGGTCTTAGGATCCTCCCTTTTAAATTGATGACAGGGACTTTCCAGTCTGTCTCGCTTGCCCATCATCATCAGCGGCAGCGGACCTAGGCCTCCTCAATCGCACGCCACTCAGCTCGATTCTCGGCAACTCTCATCCAATTGCTACCAGCCACGTACCAACTTCTAATTCAAACGAAAATTTATTTTTAAGAAATTCTTAGGGCAAGATTCAAAGACGGCGCATTGATTTTCTTTTGCCAAGTAATCATCGTGTCATCATCTGCCTTATCCCAACTATCTTGGTGTCGGCTTCCAGTTCAACCGGATGCAGCTGAATACCAGTATTTTACATGGAGCGACTGCCTATCTGACCTCCACAACCCAGTTAGTAATTGGTAATATACCCCTTATACTGGTTGTCAGACTTTCAGGGCACTGACTACTTAACGACTAAGTAATCGTCCTAGACGAATGTGAATTTTCTGTGTATAAAATTATAGTTCACATTTGTACAAACTGTTCACTTAAAATAAGTTCCAAGTACGTTTTTTTTCCTAATTCTGCCCTTAACACTTTCGCTGCTAAGTTCAAATAATCAATTTTTACTAGTATGCGCGTCATCTATAGCTACACGTGTATAAAGACGACTCGGGAGGCGGGTTGTGCGCACACGAACGAATTATTGTTCGACCCATGTGCTGGGAGGTTAGCACCGAAAGTGTTAACCTCAAGTCTAACTTCCTCTTCTCCCTTCCCACAGGTGGCAAAACGCGTAATTTGGAGGCTACATGGCCTAAAAAAGCGGGGCGGTCCGATCCCACAATTACGGGACCACCTTTACTTCGGGGTCGTGCTTCTCCACTTTTTTATGCTAAGTCGTTTTGCCTTGCGTTGTCTTTGCTGGCAATTGTGCTTGCTTGAGATCTCTTTATACATATATCTTCAGTTTAATGGTGGTTGGTCTCTTCCTACTTCTTTTTTGTGTACCGGTAGGTTAATAAAGCGATTAGTACCATTGCTACCTCTTTAGTCTTGTGTATTAACTGTGTACTGGAGGGTTACCATGATCTGTTAGTGCAGGAATGTTTTAGGACTATTCCGAGAGTGGGAAAGTGACAGCGCTAGACAGCTGTCCAGCGCCATCTCTTACCCACTCTCGGAATAATAGGTACCAAAACATTCCTGCACTACCAGATCATGGGAACCCATCTGTCCTGTCATATTTATTTTAAAGTAGTAAATTGACTTTTACCTGAGATTTGAACGATTCCCCTGTATCTATTCCATAAAATATAAAAAAGTAAGTTGTAGAAAAGGAAACACTGTTTTAAGCTTTCACGGTTTACAACTAAACTTACACTATCACTTACGGGATATCAGACTCAAAGTCAAAGTCAAAATTATTTATTTGCGTTATATGTGGTACAAAAGATGGTGAATATAAGATGTAGTGCAGTGACACATTTACACATTGACTCGAAATATCGGGAGCTCAAAGTAAAGAATAATCACGGAATATAAACACGAACATTTTTGTGATTTTTTTTTCTACTTTAATAGGCTTGCATTTGGGTGCAACTCGCTTGATGTGAAGCGATGATGCGGCCAAAATAATTTTCATATTCCATGTCAAACCAACGACTGGTAATGACTGAGCCTAAAGTTGTTTTAAAAAGCGGCCTGTAAACCTTGCCCTTATTAAATTACGTTTGGGGATTTGGCCGTAGAGATTTACTAGCTAATTCAATTCGACCTAGTACATTAATATTCCCACATATTATTCCAGGATCATCCCAAAAGTTAGAGACGCCTAGCGACGACCTATACTACTACGTGTTAGTTCGGCAGTTGTATTACTGGCAGCATGCATACCAGAACTGTTTGAAGATGAACGGGACACTGGCGAACTTGGACAACAATGATATTCTGATACAGCTGCTGTTAGTTATGGGAGAGAATAAGGAAGAACGTAAGTTTAATAAACTTATTTGCTTTCAGGATTTGTGTCCTAAAAGAAGCTTCGGCTTAGGCCACCTTCGGCCAAAATGGGCCGAAGTTTTGGCCAAAACCGAAGGTTTCTAGCAAGCGCCAAAATTCTACAAACTGTTACGAATGCGCGAGAGCGCGACGGCGCGGCAGGAGGCGACGCGCGAGTGGGGGGGGACAGGTGTCACTTTTCTCACACATAATTGTTGAAGTTTAAATTTTTTGTCATGTTGAAAGTAATTTTATCAACCAGTTACATATATCAAACAGTTACAAGTTGTACAGTCAAACTTTAAATTGAAAAAAAAAATACATAATTATGTATATTCCCTTTAGCCAATCTGGAACGGAAGTTCTTAGAGTTATTCAACCTTCTACTTCGGCTAAAAGCAAAAAAAAAAAGTGAGGTGATGCCAATCCGGTGCAATACTTATAAGTGTGCTACTGGACTCCGGACCTAGGTTGGCCGAAGCAAGGAAAACTGTTCTGCTGGAGATTTACAGCATAGATGACACTGTCCTGAAGTGTAAATGTTGAACACCACATGGAGCAACAGCTCCAAAAACAATGGGGCACTTAATATCATGCCCTGCCTGCCCTGTTGCTTGCACAGTAACTACAGGAGTTGTAGGACGTTACTTTAAGTGCCAGTGTCGTCTTTTGGGCCAATTTAGATTTCTATCGACACGATAAAAAGATCAGGGGGCCTAAAATGGCCGCTTTAGCAGAAGAATGAATGAATGAAGTACGTTACAATTCATAAAACGGTCACAAAGTGACTGATTCAAAATATGAACTGCGTCTGTGATCATTTTAAGAATTTTAACGTTATTCACATTATTATCCTATAATGATGCTGCTAAAGCGGCCATTTTAGGCCCCGAGGGCGTTCGTCACTTAAAAATATCCATATTTCCAGCTATCGAACACATCTGGGTCTCCGGCCGTCTGAACATGACGAAGGACTTGTCAACCGACACGGTGAAGTTTAACTGGTACAATCCCAGCAATGGAAAAATTATCTTGAACCCGAAGGCTGTGGGAGCCTCCGCAACAGGGTCATACGTGAGTATATATGCGCTTCAAAAAGGAGGTTTGGGTTTCTTTTTCATAAACGACGTTTTCACTAATATTAAGGGACTTGTTGCTAGATAATGACAACCACAAGGTTAAGTAGGACTTGCCGAGGACGGTCCGTAGATGGGTGACCATTATACATACAGAGTTCTCTACGTGTCTCGGAAAGAACGAGCCGTTGGTCCGGCTGTTATTTGTAGATCTTTGACAGTCGGTACAGGTAGTCAGTGGCCCGAAAGTCTGACAACCAGTCTTACCAAGGGGTATCGTATTACCCAGTAAATGAGTTGTGGTGGTCAGATAATATCCTCCAATAGTTGGGAAAAGGCAGGCAGATAAGACTTAGACACACTAAAATGAAAGCCAATTTGCACCGTTGCAATTTCAACTCTAGGTGCCAAGCCGAACGTTGAAAATACATAGAGCAATTCAGTTTATTACGCATTCACGTAATCGTATATAGCCTAGTGTTCATAAAACTGAGTAAGGTGGGTGGGTAAAATAGGTTGATGATATTATTATAAAAAATTAAGTCTTTTTATTTTTCCATTGTAATTTGACAATAAGCTGTTTACGTATAAAATCATTACATTTTCTATTCAAATTGTGTTGTTATTTTCGTTTACTAAACAACAACAAATTGTTATTATATTGTATACATAGGTTATAGAATCTAAAAAATGGCAGACAAGCAATGTGTACCGTATTAACCACAATCAAACGGCATGAGCTGTTTAAGTGTCCACTCGTGGTATAAGAATCAGTAACGAGCTGTTACGAGTGGTTCTTGTATTACACAAGTCAGCTACAGATTCATGTAAAGCTTGATAGTGGGTAACATGTACGCAACTAACTGTAGGTAATCATCAGTGAACCGATAAACTCTGCAGGAATTTTAGGGATCCGTGGATCATTATCATCACATCATCCTATATTTTTTGGATTAGCGTATGTTAATCATGTAGGTACCTAGTAAGTATCAAAGTTTTCTCGACCAAAGTAGAAATAAGGAACTAGATAATTAGGAACTTTTTAAAAGCTCAGGCTTTTAAACAGTGTGGTCATTGTGAAATGAAAAAGATTAGATAAGGTACCTAAGTTCCTACAGTATGCGCGCGATCTAAGTGCAGTCAGAGTATGAGTCTATGGCGAACATTACACGATCGGTTTTGCTGTCAGTTTTGCCACAGTCAAAATTTTGATTGACGAAAAACCTACCGTATAATGCGATGATTGACGAAAATTGTATGCGATAAAATTCCGTATACTATTCGCTGTATACTTGATATACAGCGAATACGTATATATATTCGCTGTATACTTGAAGAGTTTTGTCCATCTAAATCTGCACATGCTTTTACACCAACATTTTCGAACACGGAACCCTCCCGTTCTAAAATGTCATTCACACTTGGACCATTATTCACAAAACGTGTAGCCTGTTCAATGTTCACTGTATCATCTGTATTTCTGTTCAGAATCCTCAAATATTCTGCATTAATTTTTCGGCGTATTCCGCCAGTCCTTTTTTTATATTTCCACATATCACAATATCTTATAAGACGCGATTAGCTATTTACCTACGAAGCGCTGAATAAAGAAGTCTTCAAGGTCTTATTTAACGGCACTAGTAGATTAATTGTCAACGATAGTACAAGTATTCAGCTTTCACTGAGATTATGGGTAACATGTGAGCTATATAAGGTGGGTGGACCATGGAAGGCCATGCTCCTTCGAAGGCCAATTATTAAAATTTCGTAGTTATTGCCATGTGATGACAAATTCCTTCTATCTACATAAACATCCATCGAACTAGAAATCACAGACGCGGCGGTGAATCGCTCGCGCCACTATTTTGGCAGTACGGTCCCTTGCTTCATTGATATCGGAAATCGGCGACGTTAAAATAAGGTGGGTGTACCATAGATGGCCACTCTAACAAATAAATAGTTATTATTCGTTTATTTACTGGATAAATGAAACTAACAAATATTTAAGTAATACTTTGTTTTATTACGTACTATATAAACCACTTCTTTTTATTGTAGATTTAATGGCTATTTATTAACTTTTAGTGTTAAATGACTGATTTATTATAATGGCCTTCTAAGGAGCCTTGTTCCTAGCAAGGCCATTTTTAAGAGTTCAATGAAACTTAAGTTTAATCAATATTGATCAAATCTGAAATTTAAAAAAGTGGTTTATATTTTACGGAATAAAACAAAGTATTACTTAAATATTCGTTCGTTTCATTTATCCAGTATATGAACGAATAATAACTGTTTATTTATTAGAGTGGCCTTCCATGGTACACCCACCTTATTTATTTATGTGTAATTAAGTAAGAAATAAGTAACGAAGTAATAGTAATTGCAAACAACTTTCTTGAGTTTTAACCTGAAATAAAATACACTAATAATCCTATCCTAATAAATAGAAATAAATGATAAATTAATATCAATAGAAACCGTGCATCAATTAATAAAAAGTAAAAAAAGATTCTTCGTAATGTAATGTAATATTGAACCGCTAGATGGCATTCAAGCTACGTAGTGCTGCTATACCTCAATAGATGGCACTACATTTGCTTCATATCTTGACAGCTATTTAACTCGGAAGTTTTGCTATTCCCCACTAGATGGCACTACACTTGCATGGCGTTTTAATTAGCTATTTATCTTGAAAATTCTGCAACTCCCCACTAGATGTCGCTAATATAAGTAGTTGTTGCTTTCGCCAATAGATGTTCACAAATCCAAAGATGGTGTTTTCTAATTATTTATTCCATTTCCCGTTAGATGCCGCCGTGGTGGGTGGATGAAGAGTTCACGATGGATAACTCTTGCCTGAACTTGGATAGACAAGATCACCTCATTGGCCTGGTCTATGGTCTTCCATGTGACACCGCGCAGTACTCCGTATGTATGATAGGTAAGCAATTTAAACCATCGTCATTTAATGATATATTTAATGATAATTGTAATGAAAATTATACTTTATTAATTTAATCTGGTCCTTAAAATGTAAGTACATGTATCATAAATGTTTGCATGCCGAATGGTAAAATATGGCTGAACTCTGATATTTACGAGTATAACATCTGTTGTGTACCTATTACCCATATTTGCAAAAATAAAATTATATTATTCTATTCTATCATCATCAACCTACAGCAGTCCACTGCTGGACTTAGGAGCGGTGTCAATTATATGTTCCACATAATTATCATCGCTCTAGAAAGCATAAGTTGTTTAATGTCCCATTTTCCACCTCCCCTACACCGCGTAGGTATGCTGCCGATGCTCAACGCGGTTGTGGAGACCAACCCCGGATTGCACTTGTTTGCTGATGAATATAAGACGATAATGCTAGAATGTTTGTGGTTCTGTGAGAAGTCCGAGTAAAAGAATTACTTAATTTATATTAGTATTTAATGGTTTATACAGTACTAAATGTAATAAATAAATAGGCCTCTCCAATTGCACGCCAACTCTCATCCAGCCACACTGCGGAGATCGTTGCTCCACCTAGCCTGAGGGCATCCCACCGCGAAGCTTATAGCAGTGAACATGTCTACCCCAACGAACATCGGTTCTACGGCTAATATACAACGTGGAATCCATCGACGCTAAAACGGTTACCACGTTTTATAAAAAAATATTGAAAAAAAACAGCCGTATCCTACAAAATTGCAATACCTACGAAATGTATGGAACAGCTGTTTTTTTTTTTATTCACCGACGAAAAATTTCTATGTGGGGGGGTTCATTATGATGTTCTGAATACGTGGAAACCGTTTTAAGGTCGGTGTCCCTTCCACCTTGTATTACTTGAGCTTGCTTATTCTGTGACGAATATCAATTAGATATTCTACCTCACCCTCCGAAGATTACAGATGACGTGTTGCCATGTTAAAATTATCTTAATCATTTATTCGTTTTTTCTTTCCTAGATACTAGAGTATCTACGTAACCCTTCGATGATTACAGTTGACGTGTTGCCATGTTAAAATTATCTTAATAATTTGTTTGTTTTTTCTAGAAAAATCTCAGAAAGTGCCGCGTATCATGGTCCCACCTAACACGACGACAGCACCAGCGGTAGAGCTGACAGCACTATCAACAGTTACCTCCACCACCGATGGGTATGATACCAGCTGAATAGCGAGGATGAAGATCTTCTATTAATATAATATCCCGTATTAATATTATGTAGTGAAATGTATTAGAATAAATAACTTGTGTGTAAAGTGTGTTTTAAATTCCTGGGCCTTTATTTTGCAGTAGTATAATAGTGTTATTGGGTTTTACCATCAAGAATTTCTTAGTAGCAGCCACGGAGTCTGTATTTGTACCTGATTAATGGCAATAGGCTCGCCCCCTATTACATGGGACTTAAACATAACTTGGGAAATGTAGGCTGTACTTGTTAGGTACACCTCTGCCTAACCCTTCGGGGATAACAAGGCATGATGTTATGTTATGTAAGATAGCATATTCTATCATATTCTCTCATCAGCTTCATGTATTATTGGTATTCAGCTGCATCCGGTTAGACTGGAAGCTGAGCCCTGACAAAATAGATTCTAGATGCAAAAATAATTAAATTAAAGCCACAGGTCACTGCTAGTATCTAATATTTACATAACAGTATCAAGCACTGCTGAGCATGAGGTTCCAGGTTTGATTTCCAGGTTGGGCAAAGTGTTATTGGGTTTTTCCATCAGGCATTTTTCAGTAGCAGCCACAGTTTGCCCGGTTGATGCCAATAAGGTTACCCCCCTATAACATGGGACTTAATGTGACTGGCAAAATGTGAAGTACTAATAGATACACCTCTGCCTAATTCTTCAGGGATTACTAGTGTGATGTTACAATGATGCAAAGTATCAAATAAATTCTTCAAATAATTTATTGCTAACAATACATTATTGCTTACTACTCAACATGTTCACCCATTGCATATTTACTTTATTCATTTGTGTATAGTTTTCATGGACAACTCCTAAATTCTTGTTTAGCCCTCTCAGATGTTCCAAGTAGGCTCTAAGACTGCTGTTCATTGCTCGCACTGCGTCTATTTCTTGTGCCAGCTCTGCGTTGGTTTTCTGCAAAAAAAAATGCAGTTCTATCGTGTCATGTGTGTCTCCTCATGTGAGGTGACCAAGACTATGTCTGGACCTAAAAGAGACTATGACCTCTGACTTTGTTTCGGCTGTTTCTTCTCAAAGTAGTCAAAACAGCCTCATCTAGTTTTAAAAGAAGAAATGTAAAAGTGTTTGTAAAAACCTATTTGCAAAATAAAAATCATTTATGGTTTCTGGAATATCTGAAAAGTTAAGTTCTACATTTAAACAGTAGAGACAAAATGAAATTCGAATATAATGGGTGTAAAAGAAAATTAAAGTCAGGATCTGGTTACTGAGATATTAATGGTCTAAGTTCTCACTTTTTTCCATTTTTTTTTTACAAATAAAATTACAAATGTTTTTAATTTTAACTCTATGACCCCTGTATTGTAGCATGCATGCAAAAACTTAAAGTATTGTGCGTATGTCAGCGCCACGCTATAGAAAACAGTACAACAAAAAACAAAAGTATATAGTTTCTCAGCAATAATCTTTTTGCTGCATGTTACTAGGTTACATGTTACTTTGATCAAGAAGAAGACTACGTTTAAAACAAAACTTAATGGCCAAGGGGATGAAGCTACAAATTGGTACATAATTTCAACTTGGGCTGGAAGAAGACAACTTTGCTCAAAAATTATATTACAGAACAAAGAACTATTTTACCTCACGCTTAGACGAAGTCATAGATACACTCGACATTTTAATTCGAAAACGGTTCTATTTCGTGTTATTATTCTGTATTCATACAATAATCACCAAGATTAAAGTTTGTAAACAGCAAAGAAAAGAAAACAACTTTTTAATTTGGCAGTTGGTTTTGTGTTGCTATATTATCGTTCAAAACTCCCGTTCTTTACATACTAATTTCCCGTTATTATTTATTGACATATTTTGTGGTTTTGAAGAATTGTAGCTAGAATGGAGGTGACTGCTGATATGATGATTAATAGAGAAGTATGGAAGAGGATGACGTACTCCGCCTACCACAAATGAATTGGTATTAAAGGCAGGAGAATGATGACAATGATCTGGTATTGAAAAAGGTGTTGTAAATATATTCAACTCAATCTTACACACTATCATCATTCTCCTGCCCTTATCCCAATGAGGTCACACCAACCCTAAACAGGTTGGCACAGCATGTCTTCTTCTATCATACTTCTTTTTTACTCGTCATATCCACTCTTTTCTAGCCATTTCAGCCTTCACGCAGTCTATTCATCCAACACAATATAAAATGACACGACAGAATTCTTGAATTTCACAACATTTTAATTTTCCAATAAAAAATGGAAAATGAGCTGGAGTGGGCAGCACTGAGAACTTTAATGTGACCCGTAGACAGAGAATAGCTATTCTCTGTCTACGATGTGACCTTTGTCACTTGCGGTTCATTTCACGAAGAATGAATACACTCATTACGCATATTATTTAGAATTTTAAAATTATTTCTGTATTTGCACGGGTTTTATGTTATCTTGATAGTAATCTCCATTTACTTTAACCATAAACCATTTGATAGAATAATTGATATAATGAAAAATCAAAAACTCTTTTTAGGGTTCAGCATCCAAACGGCAAAAACTTATTCTATTCTTGTATACGTCTGCATATATCTTGTCTGTCCGTAAGTGACTTCTCTTTTCACTTTACACTGGGTCTTCTACGGATTGCAATGTTTATTTACTAGCCTTTTCCCTCGGCTTCGTCCTCGTAGAAATCGAAAATTATCCAAGGAACGTTCTACCGGAAATTAGGTAAATCCTATATTGTAACCTATGCCATGGTGCGTCAAATGTCATCTAAATCCATTCAGCTATTAAGTCGTGAAAAACCAATGAATAAATTCGGAATCCTTCCGTTTTGCCGAAAAGATTTTAACAAAATTTCACTACCCAAACAAATTTTAGCAACCTTTTTTTTATACCATTGCAATATTTCGAATGATTTTAGTACGCATATTTTTATTTGATCAAATTTTTACTTGGCAAAATATTACCAAGTATCATGTCATTATGGCATTTGGTCTTTAATCAAATGATTAAATACAGCAAACAATCTTTAGACAATAAACGTCATTTGACCTAATCAAATGTTTTGCTATGACAAAAAATATAAAGGTAACAATAAGATTTTTTAGGGAATTATATAATTAAAAAATGCAATTTTATCTTGCACTGGCTGGACAGGTCCACTCAATTCTGTATGGTTCTTTCTTCAAAAGACCATCTCAGACACTCATCTGCATAGTCCTCATGGGGTTAGGTACCTATTTTCATCGAAAAGAAATTGGCAAATTAGACGGGGTTAATTATTAAAGAAAAATGGTTCGGTTAGGTTAGGTTAGGAACTGTGACCTCCGGACCTCTCGCTTCCCGGCGTGGTCGACGCCATGCTGGGGAGTGAGGAGGCCTGGTCGGCAGTAGCCTCCTTTTGCGAGGACGTGATGTCGCAAAAGGAGGAGCCGGAGCGCGCGCGGGAGGACGACCCTCTCGCTGCGCCGCTCCGCAGACGAAGAAGGGGGAGAAGGCGTCGTGCCCTCCCTCCTCATGGTGACGGGCGGGCGACAGGCGCGGGGGTGCCTCCGCCCGCATTGCACCCGTCACCTTCGTCGGTCATTCCCGACCCCCCACACCCGTGAGGGTGTGAGGGGGTCCGCCTAGCAATCGTCGGCGGAGGACTGGAAGTAAAGGCTGTGCCGGTTTCCCAGTCCCCCGCCACTCTGACGAAGCGGGAATGCGCTGGGTCGTTTTAGTGGGTATACCGGGTCCGCCCGGGGAGTCCCACATACCCCTCCCGTCCCCCGACGGAAGGATATGCGTAATGCATTTTTTCCCAGCGTAAAAAAAAAAAAAAAAAAAAGGAACTGTGACCTCCTACGCACGAACCGAGCGAGCGAAGCGAGCGGTGCCGCGGCAGCGGCCGGCTAGTGCCAGAAACGGCTAGATTATATAGAAATATGAAAAAAAAAACAAAAAAAAGGCTACCCGTAACTGAACTAGTTAGACGAGATTAATTATTTAAAAAAATGCCTGTAATTATAAAAAAAAATACTACTAGAATAGTTAATATTAATATTACCTGTTTAGAATTTGTCCCAAGTGGAAAAAAAAACACCCTTGTAATAACACGTCTTCAAAGTTAGATCTTATGCTTGAAATGGCTGCCTTTTCGAAATCTAATATACGCAACACATGCGTTTCTGTGCAACTGACATAATTATAGATGAACATTTTTAGTCATTAACTAAGCAATTGACTGAATAGAAATGGTAAATTAAAACTAAATATTTGCCTTATTTTATTTTGCGTAAAATGTGTTATTCCAACTGAAATATTTGACTACATAAAAATTGGTAAAAGTACTAGTTGGTAAACAAGTTATTGTTTATACGTTCACTTGCTAAACATTAAGTTTGCGCTACAATTATTTGTGAAGAGATTTTTTGCTAGGTAATAATTTGGCAAATGAAATTATGCTTAAAATTGTTTGTGAAATGATAATTTATGTCAGTTTCTTTTCGATGAAACATAGGTAACCCAATAAATTCACTTTCACATTTAGAAGAACGATTTTCCTGTACTTTGAACTTGCACTTAATGGAATGAATAGATCTCAGGGAAGGTAATATTTACAACAGCTTGACCTCATTGGTCAGTTGGAGACCTAGCTAAGGACTACTGGCTTTGACCGACCTTTCGTTAGGGTAAAAATCATCAAAATTACTGCGGAACCCCATTGTACTTAGCAGTGCTCGGCCGAATGGATTTTAACTTAGAACGAATTATAAAAGACATGCTAAATGATTTGTACAAAAGTGTCAGAATTTGTTCAGAAAATATGAATCTCAATTTATTTTCCTGGAAATTCTGAAAAAATAAAAAAACAGCGCCCAAGTTTCATCCCCGAAATGCATTAAATTCTCAAAACCTCGAGCTAAACCCAACCCCCAGTATCGACCTTCGGAGCATTCACAAAACGCATGCGCACAGCCAGGCACGGCGCCATCTGCAGAAAAACCTCGTAGTTAAAAAAAGAAACGCCGCCATTTTGACATTTGTTTGGCTTTTGTGTTCTACAATAAAAGTTATCATGTAATTACTCGTTACGAGTTATTATTCAATATATTTCCTCTATCGAACTATTTCGCTGGTAATTTGGATGAATTAAATCCAACGCATCAGTGGTAATCGCATGCGTCGAGCAGCGAAAAAATCGATAATGTGCCAGTGCCGCTTTTTTACTTTCGCGTAGGAAATGTTCGTGTTATATTACTAATTTATCTACTAAACTTAGTTAAAATGCAGCTTGTATTCATCATGAAGTGTTTTAATTGTGTTTGGACTGGAAACTGACAGCGATATGTGGTGAAAAGTGGATTTTGAAAAAGGCGCGAAGTGCCTATGCCGATATTGGCCACGGAAATAAAAAAATAATATCTAAATTAAAACAAAGGAATTCTTCCAACGCGGCTGATCACATCGAACTGGTGGTGAAATTAATTTCCCGGTTATGTATAATGTGCAGCAAATGGAATAAATGATACTTTCTAAAAATTAAGTTCATGTAAGTACATATTTCCTGAATTAGGTAATTTCATAATGCCAGATTTACGTACGTTGTCGATACACTGTTTGTATTATGTTTAACTTTCCTATTTATGTTGTTACTCCTCCCAAAGTGAGATTGAAAATGCTCATGTCAATGACATCAAAAGATAACATTATCAATATTATTTTGACAGAAAAATGTAAACAAATAATCTGTTGACATTTTTTGGATTATTTACATTTTTTTTTTTACGTTTTCTTATTGTCATGGAGCTACTAATTTAGCCTGATAAGCCTTGGTGCTCTTCATCAAGGAAAATCGATTCCTTTTTTGTGTAACTGTTAAGGATCATCCTAAAATTTTCTTGTTTGGGTCCCTAGATTATGTAAATCTGCCTATTTCCCTACATCTAGCTCAATACCTAACTTTTTCCTTTTACTATCCTTTTGGAAAGCTACATCCATAAATTAATTGTTTATTGCAAATTAACTTAAAATGAGGCATGAGACAGCAGGCAAACATGCAGAAGAGATAAGATGACCAATTTTCTTAATTAAAAACAGCTATGGAGTCTGGATTGATGCCCGGTTGATGGCAATAGATTTGCCCCATGTTACATGGGACTTACACTTTGGTATGCAGGAATATGGATCCGCCCAAGCCCATTATGCTGCCGGAACACAAATCCACGGCAATACAACATCACATTTTATTTAGAAATGTTTAGTGTACGGTTCTACCTTCTAAAAAAACACATTTGATATGTCATATTTGGCATATGGGGCATTACACGTGAGGCAGACAGCTAAAAAAAAGTGAGGTTCTGAAATTCGTTCATATTGTTCATATTTGTACTTCTCGGGGATATGAACTTATACACATAATATTTTTTTATTTGAGTCTTTTTGTTAAGATATGAAGTTCTATAGAATTCACCTGATTGACGGAAGGCTTACTTAGAAACTTAATTTCATATTTAAGTAAATTATAATAAAATAATAATTTAGTGTTTTGTATAGAAAACTTAATATTCTTTTTGATTTTTAAATCAGATTTAGAATTTCCTTTTTTTTTGTTTTAAACCAGAAGCAAATATTTCAAATATTTTTTTTAATAACTTCGTCCATTTTAATTTTTTTTTTCACTGCAAAATGAAGCTTACCATTTATAAATTATACTATAAAAATTGCAAAATGTGATCTAAATTAGTTAAGAAGATAATTCAATTAGAGTAGGCACATATCACACTGGCAGGTTTGTGCAAAAAAGGCTAAACCTACATATAGTAAAATTGGTGCGATGTTATATTTATTTTCAGAACTAGTTTTGCACTTGATACCTACATGTTCATGATTTAAAACTAAATGAAAGAATATTATATCAAAAGAAAAATATTTTATTTTAATTTTTACAACTTTACTATTGCAATCAACACTGGTTCATTTTTTTATATAATATGCCTTCAGTAGTTGGAATAAAACAGTGGTAAGTTATTGTCTAATATAAAAATATACCCAATGTTTTACATCAATGTTTTAATGTGTTTTAACCGACATCAAAAAAAGGAGGTTCTCAATTTGATTGTATTTTTTATGATTGTTACCTCATTACTCCGTCATTTATGAACAGATTTGGAAAACTATTTTTTTTTGTATGATGTTTTATGTATGTGGATATACTTTTCGATTGGTTTTATAGAAATCTCATCAAATTCGGTTCAGTAGTTTTTTTTTTCATATTATGTACACCGATTACTCCATGATTACTGAGCTGATTTTCATGATTCTTTTTTACATTTGGTAGAGGAAGCCCGCGAGGTGGCCGCACACACCTTTTATAAACTACATTTTATTAACTTTGCTTCAGTCGTTTAGAAGTTAGGTTCTTTAATACATATTTTTTTCTTCTTGGCCTGTGTTGACGACATGATGGTTCCTTAATAACTTCTAGTTACAATGTAAAATTGTTTCATGTCAAGAATTTGTGTGTTATACTACAACTAAAGAGCTAAATAAATACTTTTATCTTTTTGTATCCAGTTGGTGCTAAAAAAACTTTTTTGCAAAAAACAACCAACCAAAAAAACATTGAAAAAATCTAAAATTACTTTGATTTCGGAAATCGGTGGCAAAAAAAGTCAATGAAACAAACATAGTCTCTCATTTCCGAAAGAAAAGTTATTTTGAACTTTTTTGTGCTTATTAATTTACTTAAATATGAAAATAAAGTGTCTAAGAAAGCCTTCCGTCAATCAGGTGAATTCTGTAGAACCTCAAATAAAAAAAATATTATGTGTATACATTCATATCCCCAAGAAGTACAAATATGCCCAATATGAACGAATTCCAGAACCTCACTTTTTTTCGCTGTCCGTTTCACGTGAAATGCCTCATACCAAAAGTTAAACATAACTGTCAAAATGTAGATGTACTATGAGGTACACGTCTACCTAATCCTTCGAGAATTACGTACATGATGTTATGTTAAAAACATTAAAGTCATTCAAAATCTTTTCTCAATCTCATCTCAGCAACAATTAAATATTTAAGTGGTAAACACTAAATATTTTGGTTCGGTTATAAGATTTATGGCCCTCTAATACAATTAGTGTCGAACCGCAGCTTAATTTCTGGCTGAACCTGAACATGATTAAACGGCTTTGGCCACTACCTTCGGCTAAGCCTATGATTTATTAATCCTCATATCAAAGGATACTTTGTTAATCATTGTTTTGTGTAGTGGTTCATAGAAGACACCTACTCTCGAAATTCCAACTGTATGGTGCCAACAGTCTCGGAATAAAATAGCTATGACATAAGGACAGACAGACAACCTGTTTGTCTGTCTGTCTGTCTATCTATGAATCTATAAGTTTTCCGCTTTTTGCCAGTTGGCAATGGAACTCTAAAAATAACTTACTTCCAAAAAACACAAAAAATTACTTTTGTTTCGGAAGTTGGTGGTTTATTAATATGTAGACTGCATCAATGATGCAGTTGTAGTTTTCATCAAAATCGGGCTCAAGACAATTTTGACCATTTTTCGCTATTCCTCATTGTTTCGGATATTGCCATCCACACTCATTTGAAAAATTAACCCTGTATTTGCATAACCTTGCTCAACCCAATGATCTTTCATTTCCGATTTTTTACACCCGTATCTATAGTCAAGTTAAAGTAGTTACTTGTGCAAAGTTTTTTTATGCAATGGACAACAATTTAAACGAAGTAAGAACCATCAAAAAAAGCAAAGCTAAGAATTCTAACTTTTACAGTTCTAACTTCAAGCAATTACTAAACTACATAAAATTGTATCTTAAAAATGACATTTAATCAAGTAAACGCTTTGACTTGTTTATAGATACGGGTGTTAGAATAAATAACCTTCTTTTTAAAGTCTGTTAAAAAGTAATTCTCACTGTCAATTTAATTCGACAGGTTCAGTTCTCCTCTAATCTTGCGATGCGGTTAAGAAGTAGGAAGAGGGAGCGACCGCTCTCAAGTAAACGGAGTTCCAAGGTAACGAAGCTAAAGAAGCCCATTAAACCTCTAACTAAGCCCCCTAACGCTTGGAAGAATATCCTCAAGCGTGAAGTGAAAAATGCGGTGTCTGAGACACCACAATTCTGCATCACTCGGTCACAGAAGAATTTAAAAACTCGTCCCGTAAGAACAAAACTAAGCATGGAGAAGCCATTAGAGACGACGCACAAGAAGGCAAAGCACAAAGATGATGGCCGCACAAAGAAACCAATCTTTCAGACCGTTGTAAGGAGTTCCTCTGCAAAAGATCCAGTTTCCTCTACAACTGCAGTGAAGAAGCCGCAGAATGACAAGATCACTACTACATCGAAGAGCAAAGAGGTCCGTACAACAAAGAGTGTCCAACTACGGCACAGCTCGTTGAACAGAGAGCTTAAGAAGACTGAAGTGATATCTTCAGCAATAAGTTCACCTCGTAAAACAAGACGCATGGATAAGACTGACAAGTCGGCCTCGTTAAACAGCTCACCAATACGTAAGGTCCGTCAAATAGGGATTATAACTCCTAAAATAACAAAGTCCTCAGTTAGCTCAACAAATGAGAGTCCTAAGAAGAGGACAAAGAAGGCTCCGGTTGTGCCAGAGACCAGCTGTTACCCAGAAGACAATGATGTGACCATGTATGAAGCCCACACTACTACATTCGTTGACTTTCCAACTCAGAAGTCTGAAGAATCTGATTCAGATGGTCATGTAGAATCATCGGAACTCTGTCTTCCAAATGACTGTTTGAATGACTTCATGGCTATAGCGGAATGTGCCAGGTTGATCAACGAAGACATGCCAGCTACTGAAGAAGATATAAACTTTTTAGCAGACAAAGCAGCAAGGGTTATGACTACAGAAAAGGCGGAGGAGAAGACTTCTCGGACCAATTCAGTGGATAAGCGAGTGATGAAACGCAGGAAGTCAAGTAATGACTTGGAGATGTACCAGCCAACGTCCACTACAGACGATTTGGATAATTGTACTGATTTCTTGACCAATGGGGAAAAATATGTTCAGGTGAGAAATTTTACTTTGTACAACTGCAGATACTTGCGGCCAAGCGTAATCCTATTAAGTATAAAAAAGATACTAAAAATGGCTTTTAATGGATGGTTTCAATGGCTTATTTTAATTTTAAAAAGGGAATCTGAAAAGCCTGAATCAATATAGTAATAAATATTAATGGTAGAGTCCAGTTTAAATAAATAAAATAATTTGTTTTAGAAAAGAAATCATT
Source organism: Standfussiana lucernea (assembly GCA_964057025.1). Lineage (NCBI taxonomy): Eukaryota > Metazoa > Arthropoda > Insecta > Lepidoptera > Noctuidae > Standfussiana > Standfussiana lucernea. The sequence continues at coordinate 2,550,123 of OZ059812.1, forward strand.
GAAAAACAGAGTTACAAAAAAAAAAGTCACATTTTTCACGACGTTGATCAAATCAAATCATTTGTTTCTTTGCAAACAGTTGCTATAAACAAACAAACTATTTTGCATCTTGTGTAAACAATATATCTCTTATTCACAATACTCCATCTCTCTCACACAGCCCGACTTTGTATCAATGCTAGAGCAGGACGGCTACGTCCGCGACTCGGAATGCGAGATCTCCTCAACTTGCGACACTCAAGGGACTGCTATAGAGAGTCTGGAAGCTCTATCAGCTCGCAGCCCTAGCTCCGGGTTCTTGGCAGAGATCAGTCAGAGCTTGGCTGCTGAGGCGCACGGTGCGGTGAGTTTATCTCTTTCTTTGTGTACGATTTCAGTTGTGCTAGAAAAGGACAGAGAATTGGATAAGCAAGCCAGTTTTTTTTTCAAGTCAGTTTAGGTTCATTGAGGTGGAAGCGCCAGGTTACCCCCCAAATTCGAATTTTATTTATTTATTAATACTTTATGCACATTATATATAAAAAAACACTGCACAAAGGCAGATTTAATGCCTTGGGCATTTTTTTTTTTTTGGTAATTTTCTTACTACGATTTCATGAAAGTCGTTCAATGGGGTTAAATGAACAAAGAGAGTTGTATTGATGATTTTAATGGTTACAATTATTCTTTATCTATGTACATACCATATTACGGTCGCGTACGCCGACGCGAAAACGGAAACCACATACTCAGTACATCATTCTGAAACCCGGGGCCACATAGAAATTTTTCCACAGTCATTAAAAAAAAATCAGCTGTTTTGTGATTAATTAAAGATTGTTTTTATCACCAGAACGGGTCTGATCTCAGCGTTAATGACGCAGCGCTAGCTTACCACGACGAGCAGTCACCGACAGACATAGAGGTTAGTGTTGTTACTACAGTTATCTACTAGTGATGTAAAGCAAAGACAGTCTGTTAGCACACCTCAATCATCATTCAAAGAAAAACGCTATGTTTCCACGTTTATTGTGCGAACCGCCAGTCTTTGGAATTCACTGCCGGCTTCTCTGTTCGCTGATCATTGTAATCTGGATCTATTCGTTCAGGGTTCGAGTGAATTAATTAATTTATTTATCACTTCAAGCACAATGTACAGAGGCGGACTTAATGCCATAGGCATTTTCTATCAGTCAAACTTTGGGTGATGCTGAGATAAACAGCGGTAGGTGTGTTATCTGAAAATAATTTTAATCAAAAACTAAACTAAACTACAAGGATATATTAAATACTATAAATAAATATTAAAATACTATAAATATATGTGAATCGGTATATTCTAGGCGCGCGTGCTCCACCCAGAGCTGCATCATCGCAAGCCTATTTAAATTAGAGTCAATAAAGGCGTGTCTCCTGGAGAATTCTCGCGCAGCATCGAGAATTTCCATTGCAGCTCGTATTTAGAATATACGTTACTCAATTGAATATTAAATTACATTTAACATGCTTTCAACCAATGGCTGAGCAGTGATAAGTCTAGTGGTGTGACCGTTGGACTGCCAAGTCATTATAGGTCTCGAGTTCGAACCCCAGACTCGCACCTCTGGTTATTCGGAATTATGTGCGTATTGTACCTATAATTAATTGCCTTTAATTGGCTATAATTACCTTGCTTCGGTGAAGGAAAACATTGTGAGGAAACCAGCATGCCTGAGAGATATTTCTCGACGGCATATAAAAGCCAAGTCAGAGGCCCTTGGGCGACATAAAAACTCTGACACCAGGTTAGGCACTAACCACACGATAAAGAAAGAAAGAAACAATGGCAATGAAAACTAGCGTTCATCAATAAATGATGTGTGTATATGTTATCAGGGTACCGTATTGTATATGTTGTGCCAGGAGGAAGCTGCGGACGTGATCTCCTCGTGCAGCAACCGCGTGGACTGCGAGCAGATCTCCTCCTGGGTCGACGCCTTCGATCCCTATCTCTTTATTAAACAGGTGAGCAGTAGCTATAATAATACCAGCCTACACATTATTCTCGTGGTGGAGCGAAGGTCTCTTAGTTTGAAAAAATAATCATTTTTTCAAATTTTTGTAGTAGTTTTTTGTTGTATAATAATGGTAGTTTGTTTTGGCATATAACTAACAATTAATAAACAAATATTAATAATAATATACAATACTACTACTACTATATATTTCTACTATTTATATTTGTAATTAACAATATTGTAAAACCGTTCTGTTTCAATTTTGGTGTACAATAAAGTATATTCCCTAACTTTTTAAGTTATTCCAGAACACCTGCCAAATGTTCCAAATTTCTGTTCAAGTTCAAATTAACTAATTTTGGAACGTTTAGAACTTGACTCTGATCGTCAGTATAACCTGTCCCCACAATAAAAAGATTTGATTTAATTTCGATGTTAGGATTTATTCCTTAGTTTAAAAATATTCCTCAGACCTAATAGTACCAGTGTTTTCATTTATTACCGTTGTCGTCACCACCTTGATAATCATCATTATAGAAGTCTCCTCCGCTATTATTTTCTGATTTTTTCTTGCGGGATCCAAGACAGTTAAGTCGTTTCTTTGGGACTTCGTCGAGCTTCATTGTCTCGGCGCTTTACTGGTGGTCGCCACTGTTGATTCTGGCTTTCAGGAGTTGCAGTGGTTTGGGAATAGTGTGGCGGGCTTGTCCCAAAAAAAAAAACATCATAATCAATATTTATTTTTAAACTATTTCTAAATAATCTGTAAATGTCACAGCTGCCGCCTTTGGAGACAGTAGCGACGGGCGCACTGCGGGCTCGCTACCCCGCGTTACCGCTTAAAACGAGGACCAGTCCAGATTTTAGTCTTGTAAGTACTCATTTTATTTCCTACCAAGTTCTGCCTTCCTCAGATATTTTACCTCTTGCTTGCAACAGCGCCGAAATATCGGTAACTCAAAATGAATAGGAAACATGGTAAATATCTCAACATCTGAGACAAGAAACTCAAGAAAGAATACACTGATCTCATCTACCTTTCTTATCATCTCTATTGCCTCCAAATAGCTGACTTTCTTTAATCTAACTATAAATAACTGATTTTCCATTGTCTGTCTGTCTGTACAGGTGTTAGACTTAGACGAGACGCTGGTGCATTGCTCGCTGCAAGAGCTGCCAGACGCGAGCTTCCACTTCCCGGTGCTGTTCCAAGACTGCCGGTACACTGTAAGTACTTATTTATAAAAATATTATGTATTGAGGTTTTGGGTTCGGTTCCCGGGTCAGCCGGCTGGTTTTGCCATCAGGCTATACTCAGTAACAGCCACGGACTCTGGATTTGTGCCCGGTTGATGGCAATAGGCTCGCCCCCTATTACATGGGACTTAAAACACAACTGGTGAAATGTGGGTGTACTATTAGGTACACCTCTGGCTAACCCTTCGGGGAATACAGGCGTGATGTTATGTTATGTTTTAATTAATACCAAGGAGGTTTTAAATACATGTTTAAATTTTCTCTCGGCCAGGTATTCGTCCGCACGCGGCCGCACTTCGCGGAGTTCCTGTCGCGCGTGTCGCGCCTCTACGAAGTGATCCTGTTCACGGCCAGCAAGCGCGTGTACGCGGACAGACTGCTCAACTTGCTCGACCCGGCGAGACAGTGGATCAAATATAGGTAAACAAGCCCTGTCTGACCCCAGGCCATCCTATTTTCAGCTTCGCTCCATCGACGTCCCGTGCTTCTTGCAACAGCTTCCTTCATCACGTCGTCCGACAAAGGTGTCTTATCATCAGTGGTCATTATCATCTGCCGGCGTTTTGCCAACTATGTTGGGGTCGACTTCCAGTCTAACCAGATGCAGCTGAATACCAGTATTTTGCATTGAGCGACTGCCTATCTGACCTCCAAAATCCAGTTGGTACTAGGTAATACTGGTTGTCAGACTTTCGGGCCGCTGACTACCTGTAACAACTGTCAAAGATCCATTGTTGGCGCGTTTACGCCTTGTGTTGAGGAGCAAAGAATAGAATAGAAGAAATAAAATAACGTGGACTGACTGAATTCGGTGTAATGCAAGAACCAAGTTTATATAGTGGTGTCTTCGTCGTGGTAAAATTTGAAGTGTTGCGACGGCCGGCGCGCGAGACCGCGCTCACGCCCCCCCCCCCCGCCGCGCGCCTCCAGCCGCTCGGAGGCATGCCATGCATAGACATCCATAAATTTAAAAGATCTACGAGTATACGAGATATAACCTACTGCCAACTATGTTGGAGTCGGCTTCCAGACTAACCGAATGCAGCTAAATATCGCGGTGCCACTAATTTTGAGTGCCAGTGATAATTTACTACCTGTTTTAGCACAATTTTGCAGTTAAAATTGTCAGTAGTTACTCCACATCTCGGGGTTTTTTTGTAGCTTCGTGAGTGAAAATATCGTAATCTGTTGATTGGAAAATTAGTGCTCTGAATAAAGTAACCCGTCTTTTTTGTGAAAGGCGTCAGGTAACACGGCACTGAGTCGCTGACTGCTCGGCTATCATTGTGCCGGTAGTCGATGCAGCCACTGACCTGATGGCCAAGAGCCTCGACGAACATCTCTCGAGGCTCTCGCTAGGCGGATGGATCAAGGGCCTGATTCAGAAGGCAGTACTTGATATGGCACGCATTCTGAGGAGGTTCCTCTCCCTGGAGCTCTTACCACCGGTAGCTTGTCTCCAGACACCAGCGGACCACTATTTTTAACCGAATTCAAAAAAAGGAGGAGGTTCTCTATTTGTTTTTTTTTTGTGTTTGTTACCTCATATCTTCGTCATTTATGAACCGATTTGAAAAATTCTTCTTTTATCTGAAAAGATATACTTACCGATTGGTCCCATAGAAATTTAATCAAAATCGGTTCAGTAGTTTTTTAAATCAAAATAGCTGAAAAAAATATGTCATCTAAATAAAAGAAATTGCGAAATTGATACTTGACAAGGATTTTCGTGTGATAAGATATCTAAAAAGGGTAAAATAAAAACTTTTTTGCAAAAAAATAACCGACTTACAAAAAAAAAACACTAAAAAAGTTTTTATAATATTTTTAAATGTTTCTAATATGTTATAGGAATAATAACGTTTGACATATTATGTCTTGTCCGCAGATTATTCCGCGAGCACTGTCTCCTAGTGAACGGGAACTACGTCAAAGATCTGTCCATCCTCGGTCGCGACCTGCGCAAGACTGTCATAGTGGATAATAGTCCACAGGTAAGTCAATATTTTATGATTCAGTGATGGCCTAGTGGTGGGACTATCGAGTTCGAAGTTTCGAACCCGAAACACGCGCCTCTGATTTTTCGGATTCTTCTGCGTATTGTATAATTATCACTTGCTTCGGTGAAGGTAAACATCGTGAGGGAACCAAACCAGCGTGCCTGAGTTATTTCTCGACCGCATGTAAAGCCAAGTCAGAGGCCTATGGGCGGCATAGAAACTGACACCAAGTAACCGCACGATAAAGAAATAATAAAAAGAAAATCTCACCATATTAGCCAGTAACTGTATGTATTGTGTAGGTCAGAGAGACAATCGCTCCACGTGAAATACTCGTACTTAGCTTCAAGCCGACACTAACATAATTGCGAATAGGCTAGGCAGATAAGGAGTTAATCACAAAATTTAATTTTTACTATCATTTTTATAGAATTGATAACAATTATTAATTTAAAAGTTTTAAGATTCTCATGTAAGCGAATTTTGTATTCTTATGAGAATAAAGTTATCTCAAACCTCAAAAAAGCATATTACACAACAGACGAATACATTCATGACAAACAAATATATTTTACACTAACAGACACCATACATTGATAATCGTTTAGAATTAACACTCACATCATCATTCATACTTAAATCAATATTATATTATTACTATTATAAAATATATTATAATTTAATCTTACCAAATAATTATGTTATAATTGATCTCGAAATAAAAGTAAATGTAATTTAGTTAATTAATATTGAGGACATATTTTAAAATTGCTAATTGTTCAAGTATTAATTTTATTTTAAACATTATTTTTTATACTTTTTGCTGTGCCCTGCAGGGTCCGTAATTGTACCTTAGCTTGTCTATTTTCAAATCTTCACAACACATTATGGAATGCAAATAAAGATATAAATATGATTCGCGAGCATAAGTGTACGAGTATGATAAAATGTATAACATCTTTCCAGGCTTTCGGATACCAGCTCGAGAACGGCATACCGATCGACAGCTGGTTCGTAGACAGAAGTGACAACGAGCTGCTCAAGTTGCTGCCTTTCCTGGAGCACCTGGCAACTGTAAGTAGCTTGGCTAAGATTTTAACCATCTAACAGTTTTTAGCGGACAGTACAAAAAGTATTACAGCACCGTAGCACAAAATGTACTACAGCGCCATCTATGACACAGAGGAAGAACTAACATCAAAGTTCTGAATCGCGCTATTAAAGTTATCCGCGACTTAATGTATACAGGGTGGAAACTTTCAGCGGGGCAGTAACCCCTAACTACTTTAACCGCTGCAGTTACTCGAAAATGGTCTTAGGAGACTATCTATAATTTTTCGTGAAAGTTTGATCCCCATTCGCAGATTTTCAAAAAAAATACTGTTAACAAAAAAAAATACCATTTTGACACAAGTTTTTTCATTGATGTCATTCGATCCTGTTTCTAATACTGATCAATAATTTTTATTGGACCAACCAAGGTTGGCATACTAAAAAAATCAGAAATCGCATAAAACTTTTCTCATACATTTTGTATGAAAATTTTACAGGTTTTTTTTTTTCATACCAATCAATTCTTTTTCTACTACTGATCAAAAACTTCTATGGGACCAACCAAGGTTGATTAAAGTACTAAAAAAGTTAATATCTTTTCCACAGAAAGACGACGTGCGTCCCTATATCAGAGACAAATACAAACTATTCAGCTACCTTCCACCGGACTAAAAACCATCTGCTTCCATTCTATATACTATAACTGTTCGGACATTTCGGAGAACAGCCGGTCAGAGCGAAGAATTCTAGAGGTATGGACTGTATCAGTAATCATTTGGTAGGACAAAGTTAAAGTATGTTTTTTGTACTGAAGTTTTGAGGAATGACCGGGTGAAGTGGAAAATATGTTATTCTTAATTTGTAAAGCCAAGGATGATCTGAGCCAGTTATTACAGAACCTAAATCAGCAATTACTTTAAACTAGTTTTACAAACAATCAAATGGTTTAGTCATGTCTTGAGTTAGGTTCTGTAATCTGCTTAGATATTTAACTATAATTTGAAATTTATAGTATTTATCTACATTGACTAGATGTAATAAATGCTTAAATATTTTATTTATAAATAAATCCTTTCTGCATACGAAAAGAAATGCATTCTCCAAAATGTACTTACAGTTGCAAAATTAGTGATAAAAAAAAAACAAAATTTCGATAAAATTCATAATTATTTCTAAAAGTTTAGGAGAAGATATTCTAAAGTATAGATTAATTTATTATTTAATGAAAAAAATAAAATGGATTCGGCATACTACTAGATTTTATTGATTTAGTCTTAGTATTTTCGACTTTTGGCTGTTGTAATAGGAACTATTTTTCTTTGACCAGTTTTGCCCAGCAGGGGCCAATCAGAGCTTTCGTCTATGCAATAAATAAATGGAACAGAAATGTTTTCGACTAGACGACAACTTAAACGAATGCCTATTTAAAAGCCTGTTGTTGTATTATCGACTTTTAATGCTGAGCCGTGAGTCCAAAATCCAAAAACACGCTTTTATTCAGTCATTTAAACCGCCTCAGGTTAGTGAAAACCTGGTATAAAAGGCTGCTGTTATATAAATATTAAATAAAAATCCTCCCTATTACAACAGCCAAAGACTAATAATTTTAACGCATTTGATGAGAAAATTAATAAAATAAAATATCAAATGCTATCAAATTGGGTTTACAAATCTGTGATTATGATTTATGTCTTCAATATAATGTTTCTCAACTTGTTTTAGTGTGCACTGAATCTTGTGTAGACATAGCCTTCCTTGTTGAATAAATCTAGCATATAATGTTCCTACAGCTGGTACACAGGTCTACTCTGTATGGGAGGGAGTGGGCTGTAATCCAACACGCGCGCCCAGTGCGGGCAGGACTATAGTTAGTCTGTGAAATAGCCTATTTTTAAGGTATACTGACCGTTTGTGAGTAATGCAGTTAACCTTTTAATAGATATACGCCGATATTTGTTAATTATTGCAGGGTTTTTTAGGAGAACTACTAGTTTTTTTTACAAGTTATTGCCTGTGAATATCGAGCCGCGGTGAAAATGTAAGTCAGATACCAAGTTTGGTAGCTGGGCTAAAGACACGCTTATAGGCGGGGGATCGGCATGTCATGTAATATAAGCTTCGTTGGTCTAGTGAATATGAGGTGCTGGGTTCGATTCCCAGATCGGGCAAAGTGTTATTGGGTTTTTCCATCAGGAATTTCTCAGTAGAAGTCACGGAGTCCGGATTTGTGCCCGGTTGATGGCAATAGGCTCGCCCCGTATTACCTGGGACTTGACATGACTGGCGAAATGTGGGTGTACTATTAGGTACACCTCTGCCTAACCCTTTGGGGATTTCAGGTGTGATGTTATGTGAAGTAAGTCATAAAACCGAATACTCCAATGCGTTGTCGAGTCGCATCGTCCGAACCGAAACGAGGTTAATAATGTCTTTTTCGCTTTTCGTGCATCGACATAAAGTTCTTTTTATGCGGCTCATGCCGATTCCTCGTCGATATGTCTGGTCACTTGCCTACTGCCTAAAGGCTTAAGAAATAGTCATTTTCTCAATATTAAACTACAGATTCTCATTATACATTGACATTGTATACATTATCATTAAGTTTAAAGTTCTATTTTGAATGTAAGAAGCTATGTCTACACACAGATTAGTTTTATAATAAGTATTTATGTACACAAATATAGTAAACAAAATATAAAAATTTCCCAACTATGTCGGAGTCGGCTTCCAGTCTCACCGGATGCAGGTGAATACCAGTATTTTACATGGAGCGACTGCCTTTCTGGCCTCCACAACCCAGTTAGTACTGGGTAATACGATACCCCTTGGTAAGACTGGTTGTCAGACTTTCTGGCTTCTATTGCCCGTAACGACTGTCAAATGTTGTTTCCCTTACATTTGTGTATATAAATATAAACATTGTTTTATTATTTAAGCAATAAGTGTTTTTTTATATATATATTATTTAATATATAAGCGAACTCGATTGAGGTGCTAAACATTTTTTATTTTAATTTTTGTATACAATAAGGCTATATTTTTTTGTAATTCTTTTTTTGTGTGCGTATGGTTTGAGGGTGTGTGGAATTATTCCTTTTGGTCTTCGATTGTTAAGAAAGGATTTTTACGAACGGTTTGCGGTTATTGTCGCTTACGGATATTCACTCCATTAGTCCACTGACCACTTTTCAACCATATTACTTGGGGGACTGTCTCGTAGTGGTCGCAAGCGCGACTGCTGAGCATGACGTCCTGGGTTCGTTTCCCAGGTCGCGCAAAGTGCTATCGATTTTTCCATTAGGAATTTCTCAAAGGCAGCCACGGAGTCTGGATTTGTGCCCGGTTGTAGGCCATAGGCTCGCTCCCTATTACATGGGACTAAAACATAACTGGCGAAATGTGGATGTACTATTAGGTACATCTCTGCCTAACCCTTCGGGGATTACAGGCGTGATGTTATGTTACTTAGGGTATAAGGGTGTAAAGTTCACCCTCACTGGACTCGGTAGTACCTTAAATGTTGTTTAAGAGTCCCTAATAAGGCAGCTTGTGGATATATTAGTAATATAAGAGTGGCCATCTAAAAAAAATAATATAGAACAACAAGTCGTACTACCATAAGGGGTAGGCAGTTGGCACAGTTGATGTGAATTGACACAGAAATGTTGCATGTTTCAAGCAGTGATAGTCTAGTGGTGTGACCGTCGGACTGCCAAGTCATAGGTCTCGACTTCGAAACCAAGACACGCACCTCTGATTTTTCGGATTCATGTGCGTATTGTATAATTATCACTTGCTTCGGTGAAGGAAAACATCGTGAGATATTTCTCGACGGCATGTAAAGCCAAGTCAGAGGCCCATAAAAACTTTGATACCACGTTAGGCACTAACTACACGATAATGAAGAAAGATCCAGAGATGTATGATGACTATAGATGTAAGCCTTTCTCAAAGACCCATCTATAAGCTAAAAGGAATGTATTCCACACATTGTCAAATAAAAATCAAAAAATGTTTTTTTAACAGTACTGTTTAAGGTTTTTTTTTAACTTCTATTATTAATTAATGTACGTCCATTTTTTTTTAATAAATATTATGTGTTTTAGTAGGTTAGATATTATGATAAAAAATATCTTTAGGCTGTATAAATTTCATGTCATCACCACGTTTTTATAATTTAAGAATAAAATAAAACTGATAATGTCTATGGCTATAGTAGATAACTTATTGGTATGTTAACTGCTATAATTATGTTTTTTTTTATATATATTATTTTTGACTACACTAAATTATTTGAAGTATTTTATTAAATAATATTATTAATTGCCGTACCGGGATTTGAATAAAACAATATTTTGTAACTAATATCAATAATGTGTTTGTGGATATTTTTTAAATACACTAATTTGATTGTATGTGTCATCTACTTAGCCTTTTCTTAATTATGTTGGGGTCGGCTTCCAGTCTAACCGGATGCAGCTGAATACCAGTCTATACATGGAGCGACTGCCTATCTGACCTCCACAACCCAGGTAGTACTGGGTAATACGATACCGTTTGCTAAGATTGGTTGTGGACAGTAGATGTTTTATTTTTTTAATTTTCATTGTTTTACAAATGTAGCAGTTGACATATTAATAATTTACAAAATAAGAATAAAAATATACTTCCTAAATTATACATAATTAATCAAAAATCAATTTATATTTTATTATTTATTTGAAATACAAATGTTTTATGGTGCAAGACATATTGAAAACTGTCATTGTAGGCAAATATTTGGTTAATAAATGATTTCGAAGGTGAATACAATCGTAAATCGCAGCGACAAAGCGGCCCAATCGCTTCTTCATCATCATCTGCCGAGCCTTAGCTCAACTATGTTGGGGTCGGCTTCCAGTCTAACTGGATGCAGCTGAATACCAGTATTTTACGTAGAGTGACTGCCTATCTGACCTCCACAACGAAATCGTCGAAATCTTTGCATGAAATGGCAAAAAAATTAACCAAATATTCGACTACAACGACTGTTAAAATGTAATAATCAATTTATTTTATTTCTACACTAAAATGAAATTATTTTTTTACAAGTCTGATGTATTTGATCTGAAAGCAAGTTACGTCTAATTTCACTTATACTAAGCAACCTGAATTAATGCCAAAGCATTAATTGTACCGTTGGAATTTCAACTTTTTGCACTGAGCTGAGGGTTGTAAATCCAACAGCGATCATTTAGGCATTGTTTTAGGTGTCACTTAGTGAAAGACGGCATAAGACAAGCCAAATCGCCTATTTAGGTACACCGTAAATGGTGTCCAAAAGTTTTGGATAGAAAATGATCTAAAATTCTGAAACATGTAAGCATTATATCTGTCGAATGTTTGATTTATTTTTTAACGTATATTATACAGTAGCTAGACTAATAATGTTCTGTGGTTTTCGTTAATATTGGAGGGTTAAAAACTTGTAAATCCCTTTGAAAATAAATACTTTTTAGGCCAGGTCACCTAATCATTTGGTGGCTTTTATCTTTTACAATACCTAGGTCAAGCCTATCACGCAGACTCACGCGTTATCCCCCTGGGGGTAGGCAGAATCTTTACTTTACGATTCAGTGGCGTAGCTAGTCCTAACTGGGCCCCTTGTCGAAAAAATTCGGGGGCCCTTTGAAACCGAGTGCGGCGAAACCCAAAAATAGGATTACGAAATAATGATTTGAGCTATCTAGACAGTTCTTATCGAAGGGCGAGCGTAGCAACCACGAAAAATGGAGTTTCCTAGCCCGTGATAAATGAAGATCTTATTCTAGAGCGAGCGAAGCGTGCTTGAAAAATTAAGATTTTTGGGCAGCGATAAATTAGATTTTCATTAATTAGTCATTACGAACCTCTTATCGAAAATAATTTGATGTTAAAGGATGACTTTTTAGTTACTCTACACGTCGGGGGCTTTTAACACCCGGGGGCCCCGTACCTTTGATACGGCGGTAACTACGCCCCTGTTACGATTCCTCCTTAGGATAGTGTTGTATAACGGGCTGGTGTCCGCAATTCCACGTCCAAAGCTCGTATTTTGCGTACGAGGTTCTTACTCCTCACACGCACGCTAATTTCTCTGAATAACTCAGTTCTTAGTTTCCTGATTCTTAGGTACTTTTCATACAATAAAATAATAGTGTGCTTTGTTCTGAACCTTTTGGACGCCAGAGCATAAACACGCGCGTGCCCTCCACGCCAAGCCACAATTTCACCGCATCCAAATTAGACGTGTTATGCCGTCCGTGGCGCCGTGAGCACTTTTTAATTTGACGTCCATAGGCGTCCGTGGCGGTCGAAAGGTTAATCAACTGCCTATTACTGCACTTTACTGTATTTTTGGCGATACTTTCATGCAACGCATTCAACCCTAATCTCTTCAAAGTTAGAGTAAACAGGCTTCTTCTGGGTAAACTCGCTCCATCGTCGACTCTGTTTCTGTCACCTCTGACCTAGACTAGAGTCAAGAGCGAAGCCATCTTAAATAAAATAAATAAAAATAAAACAACCCTAAAAGCTTGGCTTGCCCTTGGTAACCTACTCTTCATGATGTTAGGGTTTCTGAACTGTCAGCTTGCCTTATGATCTTTGGCCCCTAGGCACACCACTGACTGCCTACCATATCATTCTTGTAAGTAACAACAAACAAATAGAAATATCTTGAATATGTTACCCGTACTTATACTTAATAATTCTTCCATTAAACCAATTTTGACCAAAACCACAAACAATCACTAAGATAAAAATCAACAATTTAAAATACAATGTAATATATTTAATAAAATAAAAATAAAAAAAATTATTCATCAACTATTACCACTTAACGCCTGTATTGAATGTTATTTAAGATTTTAACTTCCAAATGAACCTGTGTGTGGTTTCAATAAAAATGACTACGAAATTCTGTTATCGGAGTTAAAAGTTAATTTCCGGGATAGGTTTAAAATGGACCAGCGATCGAGCTGTATTTAAATTCAATACGAAACCTGCCTCGTTCGTTTAGTGATCACCAGCTCGTCTACTGATTATGAGGTCGATTCCCAGGTCGGGCAAAGTGTTATTGGGTTTTTCCATCAGGAATTTCTCAGTAGTAGCCACGAAGTCTGGAATTGTGCCCGGTTGATGGCAATAGGCTCGCCCCCTATTACATAGGACTTAATAAAATTTTACTTTAAAACATTTCGTCGAAAAAAAAAATAAGCAGTTTACGTTCCCTTTTTGGCAACTTACGTGAAGATTGGAAAAGTTTCCTATATTAGGAAATACTCGGCCATTCTTCTCTTGGTAAAATGAAATATTTTTTAACTCACCATCCAGTGCACAAAAAAACAACTGTTCATACACAAGCATTTTGTCTGTACACCTTGTATTGTATAACGGGCTGGTGTCCGCAACTACACGTCCAAAGCGCGTACAAAAAAGAAGGCGACCTTACCTTTGTATGGAACTGCAGATTTTTGTAATATCTCCTCAAAATCGAAGTAAAAGTATCTATACTTTTTTTGGCATATACGAAAGCGAGCGAGGGAGACAGACTTTTTGAATCGGAATCTCGGACCGAGCATTTGTGTATACTGGTCAGATTTTAATATAATTATCTATATCAAAGATTGACGATTGTTAAATAGTACATTTTTGTACTTACAACGTAAATTTTCCATGTACTGTCTTTGTCCGAAATATTTGACTATTATGCCATTGCAGTACTGGTGGGCGGGCTGCCATTGCAGTGCGTGCGTTAATAAATACTTTATAATAACAAACCAAATAGGTAAATTTGGAAGTTGAAATGTCTAAGAAAAAGTTTTGTCTTGTACTTGTTTTATTATTATTTAACGATGTGGTCTCAGGATTGTATGCACGCCTGTTTATGATTCTATATTGTAAAAGAATCGATACTGATTGCTATTAGCTTATTATTATCTTCAAGTCGGATCTCTTGGGGGGACAGTAGATAAATTGTAAGATGGTTTTTCCTTGGCGACTAATGGGATAAGCGATCACACGCAGCCTTTTTGGTTAAGTTTTTGATTAATTAAAACAAAATCCGCGTTTTAAGCTTTTCCAAAGTCGGTAAAGTAGTTATTTTTCTTAGAATCACTAATAAACGATGTTTATTTTGCAAATAGAAAAAACAAATAGATGGGCCAGTGTTTCGTACCTGACTACTCAGAGATGAGTCTCTATTATGGTCCAGACATAATCTTGAAAGACTATATTCTTGAAGGACATAATATTGTCCAGACATAATCTTGAAGGATTAGATTAGGGTTTGTCATTGAATTATATTACCGCAAAAAATCTGAAAGCCGATAATTAATTTAATAACTAATGTAATAGCTATCTGACTTTTCTTACGATACCGAGAGGGTTTTTACGCAATTACTTTTCACCACCAAAGTCGGACAGTTACGCCCATATTGCACGGTTCTACCAACTTGTGATTGAAATGTACAGAAATGAAGGTTATGGACGACATTGAATCATCATTCATCTGCACTTATCCCAATTTATTTGGGGCACCTCGTTTCTAGCCATATCATCCTTCACACAGTCCATCCATCGTTTCTTTGGTCTTCCTCTACTCTTATACCCAACCACATTCATTGAATTTAATTTTTATGTTGGAACCGTTCAATTTGGTTCATCGTCTTCATGGCTCTGATTTCACATTTATTGCGTGGCCAAATTGATTATTTCTTTTAAAGACATACAACCGAACCGAACCGTCGTTCGAGTGAATCGGTTTCTTCTAGGCAAGCGTGCTCCACCCTAGGCCGCATCATCGATTCACATCAGACGAGTTGCGGACAAACGCATGCCTATTTAGTATAAAAAACCGTATTTTTGTCCCAGTTTTAATTACATTGGGTATGTTAAGTTGAATGGTTAATTGTGCTCGCCTTACAAGAGATCATGGCATGAAGATATACAAAGAATTATGTTATTGTTTTACAGGTTTTTTATTAAACCAGTTTTTTGTTAAACTGCCAATACGTGTCTTACGTTTAAATTGAGCACACGTAAATTCACGCTAGTTTCCCACCAGGGGTTAGGCAGGGATGTGCACTATAGTATTTTACACTAGTTATGTTTATGTTCCATGTATTAAGTCATACTTTGATTTGACCCAAAACTGTTTCAATTACCTAATTTTATTTTAAATGACTAATATATCTAAATTGTAATGGTTACATACTATTTGTAAATTATTTATTTTTATTACTTATGTTTAATATATTTCCTGAATCATAAATGGGGTTGCCAGAAATCAAATATCTAGATGATAGTGTAGATAAGTGAAAATTAAAAATTTTAATATACTTAGCTGTAATATCGATTTAAGGTATGTAGCGATCAAATTGTTTTCAATCTTATTGTAGTTTAAGACGTAATCAAATGTTTAGTCTATTAAAAGTATCTAAAGAAATATTGTTTTTGTTTTATTTATTTATAGTAATGTTAATCTACCTCCATAAAAGTCTCTAGAACAGTCAATAATTTTTTTGCTGGATTTCTTTGTTGAATGATAAGCGGAGTTCATGGCTCTCTCCTTCAAAACAACTAGGTAGGTATTTATTCAGGAAAAAGTTGACGCTCAAAATTCTTTAGCTTATCTGAAATCCATGCAATTAAATACCGAAAGATAGCCATCAAAGTTATCTAAGATCTTTAAATTGTATAATAAAAATTAAAAAATGTATGTAGTAAGATTGTATCTACAATTTTATACAACGATAATATCAGTTTTTTTTCTGACTAATTGAATCACACAATTTATTTTCAAATACGCAATGATTTGTGAATATGATAATGCGTTCGAAACGTGCCTTTGATTTGCAATAAATTAAAATAACACGATTTCACTATTTGAAGATTTTTATCGCTGTTACAATCTGTGTGATGTTGACGTAATATTCGTAATTATTTTCACAGCCAAGGATGGGGCCTTGTAAGGCTGTTAACATTGAAAAGAATGTTTCCTGAAGACTCTTTTGCGATCGATTTTGCACTAAGGGGCCATGCTTTAGTCACGTGAGGTTTTTAGGCCACTTTTATAGCCCTCACGAGGGGGCGGGGGGCTTGGTGTCTCGAGGTTTTAGGCTACTCCTCCTTTTTTTTGTTTTGGGGTGGGAAATCATCAAATGACGTCTCCCGCTCTGGGTGGAGCGGGAGGGCGTGTCAGACTCTTACTGACTAAAACCCACCCGTGTTCCTTCAGTTGCCTGTGCCAAGGGCCACGGTAACTCTTTCGAACAAACCCGCAACCCTGGCAGGCATCGGTCCTAGTGGACCCCGTCAGTTTGTGCTGACATCTCTTTGAGGCGCGCTTGGAACACAACGCGCCATCGACCCGGGCCTGATCCTAAGCTACCCCTCCTAGTATTACGTGTATTTTTGATGATTGAAAATATCAGATAGTTTTAGAAACTGTTTTAATAAAAAATAAAAAAATGATTTTTATACAAGGTGTAGTTTTGCAACCTCGTCAGCACATCAAGCTACTACAATCTGTAGGTAGGTTCAGACGCCAGCACATCAAGCTACAACAATCTGTAGGTAGGTTCAGACGCCCGCACATCAAGCTACTACAATCTGTAGGTAGGTTCAGACGCCAGCACAACAAGCTACTACAATCTGTAGGTAGGTTCGGACGCCAGCACATCAATCTACTACAATCTGTAGGTAGGGTCAGACGCCAGCACATCAAGCTACTACAATCTGTAGGTAGGGTCAGACGCCAGCACATCAAGCTACTACAATCTGTAGGTAGGGTCAGACGCCAGCACAACAAGCTACTACAATCTGTAGGTAGGTTCAGACGCCAGCACATCAAGCTACAACAATCTGTAGGTAGGTTCAGACGCCTGCACATCAAGCTACAACAATCTGTAGGTAGGTGCAGACGTCAGCACATCAAGCTACAACAATCTGTAGGTAGGTTCAGACGCCTGCACATCAAGCTACAACAATCTGTAGGTAGGTTCAGACGCCAGCACATCAAGCTACAACAATCTGTAGGTAGTTTCAGACGCCTGCACATCAAGCTACAACAATCTGTAGGTAGGTTCAGACGCCAGCACATCAAGCTACAACAATCTGTAGGTAGGTACAGACGCCAGCACATCAAGCTACAACAATCTGTAGGTAGGTTCAGACGCCTGCACATCAAGCTACAACAATCTGTAGGTAGGTTCAGACGCCAGCACATCAAGCTACAACAATCTGTAGGTAGGTGCAGACGCCAGCACATCAAGCTACAACAATCTGTAGGTAGGTGCAGACGCCAGCACATCAAGCTACAACAATCTGTAGGTAGGTTCAGAGGCCGGCACATCAAGCTACAACAGTCTGTAGGTAGGTTCAGAGGCCGGCACATCAAGCTACTACAATGTGTAGGTAGGTTCAGACGCCAGCACATCAAGCTACAACAATCTGTCTTTCTTTTATATATTTTCAACTTTGATTTGGAAAATTTGACAGTTTCGGGTACCTAGCCTGGAGGTCTACCCTCTAAGCACGAAACCCGTAATTTTGGCCGAAGATACGGGCGTTTTCTACTCCCTATCACTTACGGACATACGATTAATGAGAGACCCGAACTAAAAACGAATGACAATACGATTGGGCAGTTGTCCCTACTCCCGATATATTTTCAAAACTTATGAATCCGAAAATAATAGGGCGTAGGGTTCATTTCGAAGGTTCGATCTACTTTCGTGCGGGCCCGTATCTTCGTTGACGGACTTAGGGAGTAGACCCACTGATGTGCTCACGTATGTACTTAGATTGTGTAGTTCCCGAATAAGTGTCGGACAATAACAGAGCCCTTATTAACGAGCCCGCGTCTCGAGGTCGAAAGTCCAACGTTAATGACTAAGGGTTTGTAATTGTAAGTATTCGGGAAAACCCCGTATCAAACACGTGATTAAAAAAGGTGCTTAAACATTTCTGTTATTGTTTTAATTAAGTTGTTTACAGGTAAATTCAGGTATTGATTGAAAATTCTCAGAATCTATGAATAATGTGCAGCATTACTAATTGTTTATTTTGATGAATTAAATTGTAAACAATAACAATTGTAGGTAGGTTGTCGTCTTAAAGTAGGTAGAATCTAATTGCGCATCATCTGATTTCTATTTTTACGCTTTTACTAGTAGGTAGGTACCTATCTAACTTTTTCATAATAATACAAGGTGTAGTTTTGCAACCTCGTCAAGATTCAGGAGGTTGTCATAGGAGACGTAAATAATCAATATAAATTACGGTACCTGGTCAATAATAATAAACGCTGCTTTTTTTAGTTGTTTTAATTTGACACTATTTCAGAATGAAGCCCTTTTCAAAAGAGGAGAATCACCCGTTTATCGAATAAACGTCTGCGTTTGTTTGTATGTGTGAAAGCGCGGTTATAGGGCTAGTATTAGACGGGCGGCGTTGTAATACGGGTGGTGTACACTTATCGATTTCCGATACCTATTAAGAAAAAAAAAATACCTAGCCATTTTATTATTGATTCGGTTCGAGAATCATTAGCATAGTTAAGTACCTCCTTGAATTTGACAAGGATGCAAAGCAACACCTTGTATAATACTTACCAATAGAATATGACAGGGTATAGGGTTTGTTAGAGATGCCTACTAGGGTCACCCACATTTCGCCAGACCGCCACGGTCGGCTGTATCTGACAAATGAAAAAGTGCCCAACACGCCACCGCAAGCTATAGCCGACAAAAAAACGACATTTTTCAAGTAGTTTTCATCTGTCGGCTATAGCCGACCGTGGCGGTCAAAAGGTTAACTCATGTGATAAGTATAAAGGGTGGAAGTCATTCTGAACCCCCTCCCCCCCTAAATTTGTTTTTATTCCGTAATAAAAAACGAACTGCTGTTTCCTACAAACACGGTTAAAATGTATGATACAACAGATTTTTCTTTAAATAACCGTTGAAAATTTTCTATGTGGGTTTCGGAATGATGTTCTGATTGCTTGGTACCTAACCGTTTGAGCGTCGGTATCCCTTGTTCATAGAGAAAGCTTATTGCCATCAGCCGTGCAAAAATCCAAGCTCTGAGAATGTTGCTGCCGAGATTTTCACTCATGGGAAAATCGACCTGTAGATCGAACCCAAAACCTACCCAATGCACGCTCAGCAGTCGTGTTTGCTAAGGGAGGTTTGCTTCATAGTTCTAGACCCAAATATAACTAGATTAGAGGGCTATTTTCGAATGCCCAACGAGCTGTGGGCCTAACCGATGATTCCCCACGATTTGGAGCGTTGACACAGCCAGAAGGCGTCGCGGTAGACCTCGTAGGAGATGGCGGGACGAGCTGGACAAAACTAACGGTCAGTGGTCCACTTGAGCCCTAGATCGAATGAATTCGAAGTCAGACAGGCTTTTGACCAGCAGTGGCATAACGCAGTAACAGAGGCCCTAGTAGCGCTTTGAACATAACGTACCTAAATACGTCGAATCGAAAATACAATTATTATTCTATAGCATTGTTTGCAATAAGCACAATCAGTAGGTAGCTAAGTACCATCCATAGATTCTGATATGAATAAATTCTTTAAATTATGAAAGTATTATAATTATGTGAGACGAGTACATATTTTTAATTTTATAAAATCGACGTACTTACCTATTTATTTTTGTCTATTCTGCTCATTTTAACGTGGGTAGGTCACAAGTCGATTGACGTTCAATATTTATTACATACAATAATAATCAGGTACTTAAGTAATTCCTATTTATTGCTATTTTCCGTTCATAAATAGCTAATACCCGATAAATCTGTTAAGCTGTAACTGCGAAAACTATGATAATTGATAAGAAATCTAATACTTTGTGATACGATGTGAGGCACGTCACACTGAGACATGTCATGTTGTTCAAATCTTCTTTCCCATTCAATATTATCGTCATTGGCAGCCATATTCCAACCACTGCTGAATGCAAACACACACACAAAACAAAAAAAAACAGCTGTTTCCTACAAAAGTGCAATACCTACACGGTCAAACTGTATGAAACAGCTGATATTTTTTTTAATAACGGACGAACTATTTCTATGTGGGGGGTTCAGAATGATGTACTGAGTATGTGGTTTCCGTTTTCGCGTCGGTGTCCCTTCCACCCCGTATAGGTAAGTAGGTATTTAGTAAAAAATTTTTGAAACAAAGTGCCACGTTGCTCTAGCGTTGGCACGACTGCTGAGCATGGAGTTCCGGGTTCGAATCCCAGATCGGGGTAAGTGTTATTGGATTTTCCCATCAGGAAATTCCCAGTAGCAGCCACGAAGTCTGGATTTGTGCCCGTTTGATGGCAATAGACTCGCCCCCTATTACTAATGTGGTGGGTGTATGTGTTAGTAGGTAAGTATATACCTTCACCTCTTCCATCTTCGGGGATTACCTGATGTTATGTGCCAGGCATCAATTCAGAAATACATATATAGACCACGCGCCTAGGTTGGTCCGTGGATGGGTGACCACCCGTAACATACCTACCAAGTTTCCTCCGTGCCTCGGAAAGCAAATTAAGCCGTTGGTCTCGGCCGTCATTTTTAGATCTTTGACAGTCATTACAGGTAGTCAGCGATCCGAAAGTCTGACAAACAGTCTTACCAAGGGGTATTATATTACCCAGTACTAACTGGGTTGTGGAGGTCAAATAGGCAGTCGCTCCATGTAAAATACTGGTATTTAGCTGCAGACTGAAAGCTGAACCAGGAAAAGGCTAGGCAGATGATGATATTATTTAGACCACGCGGGACCTTTTGTTTTTTATTTTTTTCACGAGGTGAAAATCCTCAATGGATGCGTACTGACTAAAACCACACCGGTGTTCCCTCGCACACTTGCATCGGGGGGCAGCGGGAACCAATGCGACTTCCGCTGCCCCGGACTAGTGCCGGCCCGCTTGACCTGCAGGCCTCGTCTCAGGGGGGGAGTGAAGTGTAAAACTCCCCCCGTTACGTCTAAGAGACCCGTTACGGCGCGCGTTGAACACTACGCACCAAGGTCTCGGGTCCAGTGTGATGGGGGCGACGGATGTCCCCGAATCGGTCGCCCCTGGACCAGTTTAGGGGGCCCTCTGCCGACGCCCGGTGCGTCTGCTGCGGGATGGGCGAGAGCTCGTCATCTCCCTCTCCCTTTCCGCAGCATCCTTCTGCGACATGACGATTTCGCAGAAGGACATCACCGCATCCCAGGACTGCGCTGCCGACCATCAAGCAAACAACGGTCGACAGCGACAGGTCTCCACCCACACCACGCGTGACCTGCACTAACTGTACCTGCTGTCTTGGTCTACTAGTTTATGGGGTGATGATAATACTTTTGGATGTTGAGTGGTATGTAACTTGTACTTATACAAGGTGGAAGGGACACCGTACCGAAAACGGAAACCACATACTCAGTACATCATTCTGAAACCCCCCACATACAAATTTTTCGCCGGTTATTTAAAAAAAAAACAGCTGTTCCATACATTTTGACTATGTAGTTGTAGGTATTGCACGTTTGTAGGAAACTTTAATATTTTTTTTAATTACCGACGAAAAATTTCTATGTGGGGGGGTTCAGACTGATGTACTGAGTATGTGGTTTCCGTTTTCGCGTCGGTGTCCCTTCCACCCCGTATAATTGTTTGTAGAATGATTCTATGACTTCCTGCTTTATGGTTTTCTGGAGTAAGTACCACCTAGGTCTTTTTGTTTCTTTTTTTTATTTATAATTATTTTTCTATAAGGTACTCTCAGGAAATATTTGTTATATTCCTCTTAAATACGCATTATATGATAATGTAAAATTATATTTGCATGCCCTAAAAAGGCAAAATATGGTTTGTGCCTAAACCACCAATTTTAACAACTGGTAACACCTGTATTTTAAGCAAATAAAGTATTCTTATTCCTAAGTACTTAGTATTTTGACAAATTAATATGAAAAGAAAACATTGCAGGCTTGACGTTAATTATTATTTGTACTTATAATTAATTTTGATCTTCAGCAAACAATTGCATTTAAGCTTGCAGCCATTAATCTCAATTTACATAGGTATTTTTACATACTTAGGTAGTAAATGACCTAGATGTCCTATTTTTTACTAGTAAATAAACAATTTCTCGATCTATTATAGGACAGACATGATGCCGATGACATTTTATCAAAACAACATACCTAGCGATATCTACGATTGTATTTATTAATCTTTTTCCGACAATATTCTTCCTTCTTTGATAGTTATCTGCACAAAGGTAATGACAGCTCAATTAAAAAACAAAAACCTTAACCGTAAACAAAATAAGGCCGAGTATTGTATGTTTTTCACTTTATTGATAGCAAAATCTTTTGTGATTAATTTGTTAGCTTGTTTCTATAAAAGTAGTTGATTAGTTTTTGATAATTAGACAGTAAAACACAGCATTCGACTGTTTAGGAGTCTGTCCCAGGCATTCAGTGCTACACCGTGAAAAAAACAAGTGATTTTTTTTAAATATATTTTTTTTGTGCAACGACATCGAATTTTTTAAAATGATCGGTGAGTTTTTTTTTAATAGTTTAACCATAACCACTAGAATACTACCAATTGTTTTTTTTGCCGTAGGTTTTTTATTAATTAAAGCAGGTAGAGCTAGGGACACATTTCATTTTTTATTTTTGTCTATTGAATCAATTGCTTCAAATTAAATTTATTTTAATTACACCACATTACTACCTATCATGACAGCAATTAATTTTTAATAACAATAGAAATCTTATATTATATTATCTTATATAATATTTTCATTTACTAAATAAGTTACTACCAAATTATTTGCGGAAAATATTAAAAACATTAATTTTTTTTTTATATCTACCACCGTAAATAAAACTAAATAAATACCTACTTACTTAAGTAAAATAACTAAGTATAATTTTGAAAGCGATCAGCAGTCGTTGGCTTAGTAGGAAAGATCTACCGCTGGATTTGATTGATCGGTCCTCGGTTCAATCCTAAGGTCAGGGAGTCTTATTTGAGTTTCACGAATTAACGTCTTATGACACTTTGTTATGCAGTCATAAAAAGAGCGATGGCTGATGGATCGATTTGAAAAGAGCGCCTAACTTAAGTATATATTCATGCAGCTAAAAAATCATAACATAACATTACGTCTGTAATCCCAGCGCAGCGGTATGATAGGCAGCGGTGTAGGTAGGTATTAGACCACCCATATATTGCCATTTATATTTAAGCCCCATGAAATAGGGGGCGAATCTATTGCCATTAACCGCTCCTAAGAAATTCTTAAAGGAAAACCCCAATTACAGTTTGCCCGACCGGGGAATCGAA
The DNA here is from genome assembly GCA_964057025.1 of Standfussiana lucernea. Lineage (NCBI taxonomy): Eukaryota > Metazoa > Arthropoda > Insecta > Lepidoptera > Noctuidae > Standfussiana > Standfussiana lucernea. Next base: position 2,573,785 of record OZ059812.1, read on the forward strand.
CCCAGGACTTCTTCAGCAGTCGCGCTTGCGACCGCTAGGCAGTTTGAAAAATCACAGTTATACTGAAATATGAGTTGTGTTGTATGACGAAAATAATAATTAATTAGATGTTACTATGCCAGCTCAATTAAAACGTGAACCTATGACGTTAATTAATCATTACCTACTAATGATTAGGGATTAGAGCGATTAGAATAGAAAAAAAAAAACTTGTCTGTGATATGAAAATCTAACGCCATTGGTTAGTTTCAAGTGGATTAATAGATATATTTTGTCACCTACGTGTTTATGTGGAAATCACATCACCTAGCTATGAAGAAGCGATACGGAGTAATCTGTAGCTACTTGTTAGTTCTGGGTTTTCACAATCAAATCTTAGACTGCTTTGCTGGTTTAGTCGTGCTTAAATTAGCGTTAGATTGTGCTTCTTGCAAACAATCTAACTAAAATGCTAAAGGGTAATTGTATTTTCGATTAAAAAGTCGACGTATTACCTACGTTACGGTGCAGGTATGGAAATAGTCAGTAACGAACAAGAAACTAAACAAGCGAAATGTGTTACGGTACTTTAGCGCTAAACAGTGCACTCTAAAGAGCCAATTTCCAAATGATTCGGCTGGGGAAAATTTACAAGTTTTGCCGGCGTTGTACCCAGTTTTGTGCCTGAAAACGCGCTCGGTTAACTAAAACGTAAACTATTGCTCTAACTAATAAGGCGTCAGCGGCCCATAACCTATGAGAACTTGAATGTCTAAATAAAAGATTAATTTAATAAACATTAGTTTAACCTTTTTACCGCCACGGACGCCTATGGACGTCAAATCAAAAAGTGCTCAAGGCGCCACGGACGGCATAACACGTCTAATTTGGATGCGGTGAAATTGTGGCTTGGCGTGGAGGGCACGCGCGTGTTTATGCGCTGGCGTTCAAAAGATTAGCCTAGCTACAATTCTCGACAGACTTGATCACACAAGTAGGAAGTAGTAAGTTGCAGTGTTGCCCATAAGAAATCACAGACAATATAAAAATACTTTAACAGATTATAGTAACTGAGCCTCAAAAATAAAACTTCGATATGATAGAGCATAACAGCCATTTTACGATAATAGAATTTCAATTTTTAATAGGAGAACACACATTTTTTTTGCTCTTGTATGATTTCTTACATTGGATCTTACATATATTACTTTACTCTTTGATCTTACACTGGATCCTATACACACCCCCGGCAGGTTACATTTGGCTGAGTCGCGAATCCATAAGTGCGCTTCTATTTCGGCATCCAATTAGTTATCGCTCAATCTGAGTGAAACGGGCATTAGTCTTTTGTTACCTACTATAAAAGAAGATGGCGGGTGACCCAGATCTTACACTCGCAATCAATGAAAACAATAAACAATAACAACAGCCATAAATCAGAACTAGATCAGCGAGTGTAAAGAGTACTTATTTGGCGTATCATTCCATATCTGTACTAATCTGTCTGAGGCTCATCCAGTCGTTATAAAGTTTATTGACCTTAACATTCAGTTGTAAAAACCTTTATAGTAACATCACGCCTGTAATCCTCGAGGGGTTTAGCAGAGGTGTACGCTAATAGCATAACACCCACATTTTTGCTAGGACGTGGTCTTATACGTATGTACCTACTTATGACCAGTGATCGGAATAGGTAGAGCTAATGTGTCTAAAGTTCAAGGAACAGAAACGAAAAGTGGAGACTTCCTTACGACAATTTTTTTTTGGAATATTTGTTCCGAATGTTGGAACATTACTTAAGTACAACTAAAATTAATAAAGTAAAACAACTATCGCATTAATGTACTGTTTCTGTTTAAAAAATTAAGCACGATTTTTACTGTTTAAAAAAATAAATGTCCTTATCTTCTTTTGAACGCCGTAAGTAAGTGCGGAAGCTAATTTAATTTTCATACCAGCTTCTTTACCTGAATTAATGAGAATAGAAAACGTCTCTGCTGGCTTTTTGAGAATGTTCTCCTTGTTGTCGAAGTCGGTAAAAAGGAAAAATAATGAATTCAATAAGTTTACTGTACTGATTAATAAATACCATTATTATTAAATGTACTTAACTGATTCCGAGACATTTCAGAGTTTCAGAAAAAAATATTCCGAAAAAAATATTCGGAAAAAAAATTGTCGTAAGGAAGTCCCCACTTTTAGTTTCTGTTTCTTGAACTTTAGGTATATTAGCTCTACCTATTCCGATCACTGCTTAAAACCATCTAAATTTACACTTATAATATATGCGTGATTTTTTTTCGGAAAGCCAAACTATGATTAAAAATTCAAAACACATAATGCGCAAGCATAAATATCAATATTTTCTTCTGAAAACTATTGCCTTTTCTGTTATTTTGACTGACTGCGTCACTCTCACCATTGCAATGATCTTTGTTTCCGTTAACATAAGGTTGATGTTACGTTACAGAAAACTCACATAATAGCAGCGACCTGTATTCAGATTAAAATAAGGTTGATTTATACCTGCCGAAGGACTGGAAATGGAAACCCATCCTAAATTCCTGATGTCGATACGATCAATCACAACAACTCTATAGGAAAGGATTGAAATCGATACATATCGATCGGAAACTCGATTAAAATCAAACAACAAAGTGTGAAAATAGGAATCGCGTTTATTATCAGCTACTAGCTATCTTAACATCTATGCACTCTCCGCCTTCCAGCTCAAGGTCCTGCGGTGTGGTTTTACCTGAAAAGAGAAATAATAACAATCACTATCACTACATATTATAAAACAAAGTCGCTTCCCGCTGCATGTCCCTATGTATGCTTAGATCTTTAAAACTACGCAACGGATTTTGATGCGGTTTTTAATAGATACAGTGATTCAAGTGGAAGGTTTACATGCATATTATAGTAGAGAAAACATTACTATCTACATTGCACCCGTGCGAAGCCGGGGCGGGTCGCTATTTAATTAATATATCACAAAAACTTTTTCGCAAAAGAATAACCGACTTCCAAAAAAAAACACAAAAAAAAACGTGGAAAATAACTTTACTTTCGGAAGTCGGTGGCAAAAAAGTCAATGAAACAAACAATAGTCACCGACTTCAGAAAGTAAAGTTATTTTCCACTTTTTTAGTGTTTTTTTTTGGAAGTCGGTTTTTTTTTGCAAAAAAGTTTTTATTATTATGGCTATAAGCTTTAAGATGGATGGATTGTGTGAGGAATCATATGAAAGAGAAAGGAATAAATGATGCCGTGACGTCTGACAGGGGACAATGGAAGAAGAAAACGTGTTGCGCCGACCCCAAGTAGAATGGGACAAGGGTAGGAACTTGCTGATGGCTATAAGATTGCAGCAGGCTAGTTTAGTATAGGTATACTTATGTAATTAAATTTTATGCAACCATCGGGGTGACATATTCTTCATACAAAAAACCCCGTCAATAAATAAAGATAAAAAAAAAAACAAAAGTTATATCGACACTTGCACACTAGTATTCTTAGGAGCGATAAGCCCTCGTTTTTACTACAACAAACCTTTTTAGTAGATTATCTAAACACATCTAAAAGATTATATTAAAAAAAAAACATTTCGCAGTGTGAGTAGTAATTATCAAAAATATCAGACAGATTGAGATCTTTCATAAAATAGTCTGGACTAAAAGTACTTTCTAGATATGCAGCAAAAAGTTGAGAGATTCACTAAACTATGTTGGGCCAATGTCATCTAGTCTTTTCTAAACTATCTTGAAATCGGCTTCTAGTTTAACCGGATACCTTGCAGTTGAATACCTTGCTCGAGTACAGATGGTATAAAGATATAGCATCATGAAGTGATATAATAGTGGCTCCATCTGTTAAGCTAATTTTAAACTCTTTCTGTGAAATTCTTTGTTTTGATGCTGAAAGTTACAAATACAAGGTGTTGCTTTGCCTCCTCGTCAAATTCAAGGAGGTAACTATGCTAATGATTCTCGACCCGAATCAATAATAAAATGGGTAGGTATTTTTTATTTTATTTTTTCTTAATGTCGGAAGTCGGTAAGTGTACACCACCTGTATTAAAACGCGGTCCGTCTAATACTAGCCCTATAACCGCGCTTTCACACACACAAACAAACGCAGACGTTTATTCGATAAACAGGTGATTCTACCCTTTTGAAAAGGGCTTCATTCTGAAATAGTGTCAAATTAATTATTTACGTCTTCTATGACAACCCCCTGAATTTTGACGAGGTTGCAAAACTATACCTTGTATACAGGAAGACCAAAGAAACGATGGATGAACTTTGTGAAGGATGATATGGCCAGAAAGGAGGTGTTTGATAAAATGACGAGTAATAGAGAAGTTTTGATGTCAGGAGCATATGGTGAGATGTTTAAACTCTGTATTTGAACATCCTAGTTTATGCTCTGAAACATACAGTCAGATGTACAAACTCTCTGTATTGGTAAATCCGAGCTTATACTTCTGATGTTGAGAAGTATGGAAGAAGACGTGCTGTATCAAACCCAAATAAATTGGGATAAGGAGAGGAGAATGATGACGAATGTAAATGTTTTGGTGGTGAAAGCACAGGCTTTTTTTGTTTTGGGGTGAGAAACCATCAAATGACGGCCCCCGCTCTGGGTGGAGCGGGAAGGCGTGTCAGACTGTTACCGGCTAAAACCCACCCGTGTTCCTTCAGTTGCCTGTGCCAAGGTGCCAAGGGCCACAGTAACTCTTTCGAACAAATCCGCAACCCTGGCAGGCATCGGTCCTAATGGACCCCGTCAGTTTGTGCTGACATCTCTTTGAAGCGCACGACAACGCGGCATCGACCCGGGCCTGGTCCATACCGGACGGCGAGCTACCCATTGCTCGCCGTCCGCAAGCCCGCGCCTACGGTGGCCGAGAATCCACTTGGGATTCCCGACGCCCGGGGCGTCTCCTGCGGCGGCTAGGGGCGTGAGGGCGCAGAGCTCGCCTCTCCCTCAGGCGTTCCGCCTCCTCCTTCGCGGGCATTACTGCTTCGCAGAAGGAGGTGACGGCTTCCCATGCCCTCTCGCTCCGCGAGAGATCGCCACCGCCGATCGCCTGCACGAGGACACAGCAGTGCCCCGCCCAAGCCAGGCAGACCTCCACCGTATGATCCACCGTGTCCTCCGGGCGATCCACGCAATGATGACACCCGGGCGTTTCCTCCTGCTTTATCCGAAACTTATAATCAAATATTAATTAAAAAATCAACATACTTGAAATCAAATCTCCATCAAAGTAGAATTTTAATAGTTCTATCGGTGTTTCTAAGTGCTCGGCACATTTCATCATTGCTAACGCAAGTTTATCTTCTGGTCTCAGTGTTGTTTCAAATGGTTTCTTCTTATTCTGACACTGAAATTTGATTTTCAGGCCACCATTTTCTTCTTCCTTGCCACTCGGCTGCATTAAATGTGTAACATTCTGTTTAACAATACCTCCGTCTATGAATTTCGCTATGTTATAGTTTATTGAGTCTGGAGTATCATCAATTTTCAAAATTCTATCGTTATACGTTAATAATATGTTACCGTTGCTCACTCCTTCTTTAGCAGTAAAATATTCAAATATTTGTGTAAGTTTCTGATACTTTCTTATTTTGAATTTGAATATTTCTAAATTCTGCCAGTATACTTTGACAGACATCTCTTCATTGTCTTCATCCAGTGGGTCTTCTTCGATGATCTGAACATCATCAGCGACAGGTCTCGTTGAGAATAACTGTTGGCTGTCAGACTGGTCTGGATACTCATCGGTGTTGCCAACACTGTACGTAGGATAATTGGATGAAGAATTTGAAGCCCTGGAGCTTGATGGTTGATTGGAATTATATCGATTACCAAACATATCATCGAACATAGCCCAAAGTTCTCTTCTGGTGCGGCCGCGGCCTCTGGCCCTGCCTCGGGACCCTCGGCCTCTACCCCTGGCCGTACCTCTCGCTCTCGCTGCAATAGTAGTAGCAATTTCTTCTGCAAGCTCAGCTACTATTGATGGTGCAATGCTTCGTTCCACAGGAGCCGTACTAGGCTCTGATACAGGACTGGTCCTACCTGAAAGAAATAAAGAAAAATACTCTTAATTTGCGCTATAACCTGACGCATAACTCAAAAACGCACAAAAAAACAAAAAGTAAGGGGAAAATATGCGACACATCCACGCAAAATGAACTATACCTCTTGTAGAATTTGAAGTTCTCCGTCTAGTAGCTCTTGTCTCCCGTTCAGTGGGTTCAGGGGCTTCACTTGTAGCCTTCCGCTTGGTACCACGTCCTCTCCCCCGACCTCTAGGTTTCCCTTTACTATTCCTAGCTATAATCGCGTCCAGCGTGTATTCCTCATTGTCAGTGCTATTTACAGTTGTATTCAAATCTTCTGTGATGATTTCTGTGGTATTTTCTAAGTTTGTTGATAACGTTCCACTAGTTTTTCCAAATTCGTCACTGTCATGTATTGTAGCATTATCGCTTTTTTCTTTCATTAATGTGCTTTTAATCCTTTGAAGTTTTTGAGCCATATTGCCATAGTAATCGTCTTCGGAATCTGAAGAAGACATTATTATATAGTATAACTAGCACAAAAACATGAAAAAATCATTCAGTGAGAAACAATGGCAAATTCAAAATATTTGAAGTATGTAGTGATGTACGGTAAAGCGTGATAGCGTCCTTTGTTGTCGAAATTATCGATGAGTTCCACAATACCGATTTATAATTTAATAAGATTAAATACAATTACAATTGTGTGTCTGTTAGTATCATGGTGATATGCAAAATTGTAAAATAAATATATTCTAACAACGAGTATATAAATAGGTACGTTTTTTATAAGAAAAAAAAAATGATTTTACTGATTGATATAAAAACGTTTTGTGGTTGAGTGAATCAGTTTCAATTAGCTGATTACGCCGTATTCTCAATAGTCACGTTTATAATTACACTGTCGCAAAAATCATGATTAAATTAAATTTTCAACCTTTCTTCGATTGTTTTTTGTGGCCTCTCACTTATTAAATTTATCGATCAAGAAGGGCAATCTCTAGTAGCCTGTAACGTCACATTCAGCGTTTTGTTACTTTTTGACGATTGCTCGAAATTAGTTTATTTTAATTAATTGAACATTACATCACGCCTGTAATCCCTGAAAGGTTAGGCAGGGCCGCACGGGGTAACTTATTGTATACCCACATTTCGCCAGTTGTGTTGAAGTCCAATGTAAAAGGGGAGCTGACCATTAATTAATATCGTCAAAAATCAAATTTCGTAGCTTTGTATCACGTTTTTTCTGACAAAATGTGTGAAAACTGGGAAAGTTGTTCAATTAATGAATCAGAATGCTTCAATTTTCATGTTTTCATTCCAATTTTGCAATAATAAAACGTTCAATAAGGATGCGTTCACGATTAAAATTGTGTTTCCACATCCTTTTCATGTCTGCAATTTGCGCAATATTGTTATCCTTATCAGAAAGATAACTGTGGAAAATAATTGTTGTTTATTGATAAGTATTTTGGGTTCGATAAGATTCACAGTGACACATCATACACTGGCTTGTAACTTCAGTAGTTTCTTTGACTTAATTTTTGGACCAGGTAGGTTTTTTAATGGTAGATTATGGTGATTTGGAGGCCCGAAAATCTGCTGAGGATGTTGTCAGGTTGATAAATGAATGGTGAAACGTCTGGTTTCGGACTGCTTGAGCTCGTTGTTGGTTAGAGGACGCTTCTTCCAACTATGGATGTCTTTTGGCTGAAATTAGCAACATTCTTTACTTGAAGATCTTGATAAGTATTCCTGTATGTTATCACGTAATTTTCTTATAAGCAATCAGGGCACTAAACTTCATATGTTCAAATGATAATTATTTCTTTATTGTATGAAATAAAATGAAACGATATATTTAATCTTGATATGTAATATTGTTCCAATGGAATTATAAAACTTTAATTCGTTATCAAATCAAACAATTAAGGATTTTAAAAGTGGTGTTTATGGGTTCTAAAACGTAACTATAGTTCATGGGAAGTGAGGACCCTTGCTGCTACTAATAACTACCTAATTAAACAAGGACACATTTGGCTTGGCCCTGAGATCGAACACAAGACACCTCACTCAGAAGTCGATTAGACCAACAAGGCAGTGGTACAGGCCTTATTTTATAGTTCGATTGGTAGATAGACTTGGCAGTACGTGGTTTTAGTTAAAGTAATATGTTGCTTTCCTTATTGCCGCGTAAATGTAATGGTAGCTGGTGCTCATGCTGAGCATGAGGCTGTATTCAGTCCTCAGGTCAGGCAAAACTCGAATTATGAGTGCACTAGGTGAGGTTGACAAACGGATGTGCGATTAACGCTTGTGCCAGAATACTGTACTGCGACGCATCATGGTTCGAAAGCACACTTGGGCGATAAACTGAAGCGCGACATCACGCGGTGCGAAAAAAAGATCGTGCGACATTATTTCGACACTACTATAATGTCTTTCCATCAGGAATTCCTCAGTAACAACCACGGAGTCTGGATTAGTGCCCGGTTGATGGCTATAGGTAGGCTCGCCCTCTATTACGTGGGACTTAAATATAAATGGTGAACTGTTGATGTACTACCAGTCCGAAAGTCTAACAACCAGTCTTACGAAGAGGTATCGTATTACCCAGTACTGAATGGGTTGTGGCGGTCAGATAGGCAGTCGCTCCATGTAAGATGCTGGTATTCAGCAGTATCCGGTTAGACTGGAAGCCGACCCCAACATAGTTGGAAAAAGGCAGGCAGATGAGGAGGTCGGTGTAGTATTAGGTACACCTCTGTCTACCCCTTTGGGGATTACCTGTAGGCGTGTATGTTTTTCCTTATTTGTCATGCGTACATACCTACATAAAGAAATCACGCGTAATTCTTGCTGTATACACGCAAATCACAATCTGTTTACAAAATCTAAGAAACTAAATCGAGATACTACGAGTGAACCAATTTATCGATAAAAATCTATTTTTTAAAAATCGGTACATCAATCATTTAGTAGAGTTACATTAAAAGATAGGGATCTATTGACGTAGAGTTTTTCTGAGTGCAAAGTGTTATTGGGTTTTCCTTCGGCATTTTGATGTATCTACCGAACGTGGTAACCGTTTTAACGTCGATGTCCGACCCACCGTGTCTACAAATAGTTTACACATCCGAAACGGATGTTCATCGAAACTCCGTGTTCTTTACGACTAATCTAGTTAAAACTTTTAATAATCATTATCGGTTAATAAATACCAACTACGATCGAACAAATGCTAGGATTAATCTAAACAGTGTAATCTAAATAGATCAACCACTACATAAATAAAATAAAACAACAACAACTAAATAAATATCTACATAGGAAAAACCGGATCTAGGGATATCTATGAATTTGATAAGAAACGGATGTGGTTATTAAATATTAAATACATCACGCATGTAAACGTCGAAGGGTAAGGCAGAGGTGTACCTAATAGTAAACCCACATTTCTCCAGTTAGTACGGGGGCTCACCTATTGCCATCTACCGGCCAAAAATCCAAACTCCGTGGCTGCTACTGAGAGAATTCCTGATGGAAAAACACACTTTGCCTGACCTGGGAAGCGAACCGAGTACCTCATGCTCAGCAGTCGCACTTGCGACTACTGGCTAGTCCTAACTACCTATAGATAATATAAACCTGCTACTAAAAAACTACACAAACATGACCTGCGTGCTATGTTTGACTATTCGACCGATGAACCTGCAGCATAAACACAGTCTAAGAGAGTGACTACTGGACTAGAGAGATAGTAACTCATTGAGCCATAGACAGAAAAAGTAGAAGCTTACCACGCGCACCTTTTGCCATTAAAAAAAGCTGAAAGCAAATTCACTTTTAAAAGAAAAGTTCGGAACCACTATCTAAGTCAGACTAAATAGCTCTCAATTACCTTGAAGTCTTGTCATAGTAATTATTATCAGGTTTATCGTTTTTTATTTTGGCATTTGTTAAAATATTTATTGGTTTATTTTAATTGTATATTTGTATTAGTATCTGTATAAGTATATACCTACATTTTCGAAAACAAGTAGTATTCTTATTTTTATTTTTTTTATACCCTATCACAATTTTGTCCAATTTAACCCAAAGGTTGACTGGTAGAGAATGCCTTGTCGCATTAAGTCCGCCTATGTACCACTATTATACATGAAGTTTAAATAAATAAATAAGCTTGGACCCCTTTAACATGGCATAAATATGTACAGGTACACCTGTGCTTAACTCTACGAGAATTACAGGTGTGATGATATGCGTATTTGTGCGCTTAGATTCAGCTATAGCTATGGTCCTATAGCTACATCTGTGCCTAACTCTTCGGGGGTTACAGCCATGATATGATGTATGTTTTATGCGTATTTTCTCCCCCACAGCAAAAGTCCTGACTACATTATTGCTGCTGAACGTGGCCCTCACCGCAGAGATCCCGAAGAAGAACGCCACAGACGATGCTACCCACAAAGCCTTCGACCCCAATGTGGACCCCAACGACCTCAGCTGCGACCCAGCAGGACAAGTAAGTATTTTAAGAACTAAACTCACCCATGGACCGACATAAAGGACCTATGTACCTACTTATTATTAGTTATAGTTATCATCTAATCGGCTTCCAGTCTAACCGGATGCAGCTGAATACCTTCAATATCTTCACAACCGTTTCTGGTCAAACACCAAGTTCTATGAGGGTCAAAATCAAAAGGCATTTATTCAACTTAGGCTGATAATCAGTACTGTTTGAACGTCAAAATTTCCCCAAAACGTCCGCTCTTCGCCACTTCCTAGTGTTTTAGCTGAGAAGACGAAGTGGCGGAACAAACTGCCCAGTAAGTGGATGTGAGGACTGACTATGAGAGTGAGGGAAGAGAGAGTACACGTGTGTCTGCGTACCCACTTGTGTGGTCGATGGCTAGTCTCTGTTGAGAATGGCCACCAGGGCCAAAATTCGGCCTGGAGAACTATTATCTATAACATGATCCTTTTCTTCCAGATCTTCTTACTCCTGCCCCACTTTACCGACTGTACCAAGTTCTATATGTGCGCCCACGGAGAGGAGGTCGAGTTCGTCTGCCCGGGAGGACTGATTTTCGATTTTCAACTGCAGGTAATTCGAAAATACTCTACATAATGTTTTCTTCTTCTTCTGGGGCTCTTCAATTACTGAAGGATGGCATCAACTCATATTTCTCCTTGTCCTTTGTGAAGTGGAACAGTTCAGCAAAACTCGTGACTCCATCGTTTCGCGACTATTAACCTTTTGAACGCTACTGTCGCCTATACGTGACAAGCAAGCGCGTGCCTTGTACGCCAACGACACAAATTTGTGACAAGATTTGCGATGCACTAGTGCATCGCAATTGTCACGAAATAAACAATGAAAATAATTATTTTTGTGTGTTTTTATACCTTAATATTTAAGCTCTTGTCTTGTCTCTTTAATAAAATTGTTTCTTGATAAGTTTTGGAATCCCTATTCTTTTTGAAGGTATTTTTTTTGTATGCTGTGAAATTGTGGCATGGCATGGGGCGCACGCGCGTGCGTTTATGTTCTGGCGTTCAAAAGGTTAATAGTATCTTCTGCGCTGATGGCTTAATCTTTGCTGAGATTGGCCGCCGTGACCAAATGCAGTCAGGATTATTTATAGGATCGATGCCTAGGTCCAGAAATGGACTGCTGTGGGCTGATGATCCTGATGATAGTTCCAACCAATAACCCTCATATTTACATCGTATATTTGTGTTTAGACCTGCAACTGGGCGTGGGCGACCACCTGTCAGCTCAGAACTCCTAAAGATGAAGATGAAGGCTCTGGAGACGAGGCTGATAGTCTTATCGGCCTCTTCAGTGATGAGCTGGAACAGCAAGCTGTTGGTAAGGATCATTTGCAACTAACCTCTATTATGAACGCTATGCAACGTATAAATATGGAATAGTTTATCACATGAAACTTCTGGCGCTTGTTTGACATTGACAGGGGGTATACATTGTTTTGTGTGTGTTTCATGAAATTGTATTAAAAAAAAAACAAGATAGCGGGCTAGTTGCGAATATGACCATGTGCCGATAGATTCATACACAACTACATAAAATAAAAATAAATTTATTATTATTTATAAACCACTTTGTGGAGTATGACTTACGATGCTGTTTTGCTTGAATTTATGAAGGAATTTCCCTTGGGTGAAAGTGAAATTACGCGCAATAGTGAGGTGGTGGTAGTGCAGTTTGGTTGACTTGATGGGGAATGCGGTGCTGGAATAGGCCTGCACTGTCAGAAAGTTGAATTTCTGGGGTCTAGTTGCTACGTGTTAACGAGTTAAGCGTCTTATACAGTGCAAAGACTTAACAAAATAACGAGCAAACTTTTTTGAAAAGAGTCTATCACCTGTATCTATAAACAAGTCAAAGTAATTACTTGAGTAAATGTTATTATTTATGATACGATTTTTATAGGTAGTTTAGTACTTGCTTGATGTTAGAACTGTAAAAAGTTATAATTCTTAGCTTTGCTTTCATTGAGGGTTCTTTCTTCGTTTAAATTCTTGCCTATTGCTTAAAAAAAAACTGCACAAGTAATTACTTAAGCTCAAGCAATTACTTTAACTTGACTATCACAGCATACTCAACTTTCAGAGCTTGGCAATAATACATTATTTTCTTTACAGACACCGTAGCGAGCGTGCGTCCCTTATCGCCAACAATGGGCAGGTACAACGGCGTCATCAACTGCGCGAGAGCTGATGCTGCAGCGAGACAAGTGGCTTACAAGTAAGTAGAGCAGTTCTTTCTATAATTCCTGATATTCTTATTAAGGTCTACTGCTAAACATGAGTTCCTGGGTTCGATTATCGGGTCGGGTTTTTCCATTATGAATTTCTCAGTAGCAGCCACAGAGTCTGGATTTGTGTCCGGGTGGTGGCAATAGGCTCGCCCCCTATTACATGGGACTTAAACATAACTGGCGAAATGTGGGTGTACTATCAGGTACACCTCTGCCTAACCGTTCGGGGATTACAGGCGTGATCTTATGTTATGTGGATACAAATATAGAATCTGGACTGAAAAGGAGATTTTGAGAGGAAAAACCGAATAACACTTTTTATAATTAGCTGGATTGAGCAGCTTTGAGAGTCTGACGCTCAGCAGTCGCACTTGCAACTACATAAGAACAATAGTAAATAATAAAACCTTTTCTACCTCCAGGGGTGACTGTCAAAGGTACTGGAGATGCGACGCAGGAGTTCCCCAAGTAGTCTTCTGCTCCGACGGTCTATTCTTCAATGAACACACCCAGCAATGCGACTTCGAAGCCAACTCCAAATGCGTGCTGACGCAGGAAGACGAGCTCCAGAGTGAATTTATAAGATACGATCAATAATCGACTCTGCAGGCTTTCTGATAAGTGTTAGAGTGTAATGCAGACTTTAGAGTGTTGTTTTGGGCATGATTTTGATACCTACAGTGTGACCACTTTAAGTGTGCAGTTCAAGGTGGCGATGCTTGTCAAGAAAAAATGCATCGTCATGTGAAACTTGCTATATTTATTTAAGTTCTGTGTTTTCCCACCTGCACAAATAAGTTGGCTTAGAGCTAATAGTGATTTCAGATAGATAATTCAAAATTGGTACTTTATAAAACAATTGGCAGCATTGTTCCATCCCATGCTAAGTAGACCTCCTGCATTTTTGTGCCGTTTTTCCACGGTATGTGCGAGTCCCATCCAGATTTGAAAATCATAAATCCTGCTTTCAAATAGCTATAAATTCCCATGAAGATTTTTTATTTATTTATTTAATTTGATTCACATGGAATCCTAACAGTGTAGCATTAAGGTATCAAAGTTATGACATAATTTAATATATCTGATAACCCAAATCATATAATACTTGCTGGTTCAAGTATACAATTTGGTGTTGTCATTATTTTTCTGCTTATTCTTGTCTGGCTATACTCTAAATAACTGGATAACTCTGCAACTTTGCAAAGAGTATTATTAGTGATATAAATGAGGTGTAAGTAATTTTGCAGAGTGCAGAGTCTTCGCGCTGATTAAATGGTTTAAATGCTCCTGGTTTCTAAAAGCCTATTGAATTTTAAACTGTCCAATCTCAGTGTAATAAGATTGGCTTTTGCAAAGGCTGTTTAATTATACCGATGACAGCTGTCATATGAGTTTGACAGCTGTCAATTTTTGGTTCAGCTTTTCGGAAATCGGGTGTTAAAATTTTTCATAGTGTGTCTGTAGATCTTGTATACTGTAAATTAAAACATGTAATAAAACTGATTTTTATACCATTGTGTTAAGTTTAACTATTGTATTATATTGTATAATTATTTAAGTATTTATTTTTTGCCTACTGTACAGTGTTATTGTGTACCTAATGGTTAAATTATAGTATTTAATATTATGTTTTAATAAAAAAAGAACAAATAAAAACAAAATTTTAATTTAAAGGTTTTGTTTGATTTACATATTCTTGCCAAAATAAAACATGACATAAAGTCACGGCTTTTTCCCCAAAAACGAAAATTACCTACAATAATATTCTGTCAACAAAGAGATTTAAAAAACTAATAGAGCGGACATTGGCAATTTTTTCATACAAAAATTTTGATCCCGAACATTTTCGATTTTGACACACGAATGCTACCTGACAAGCGGGCGTATGACACTAGACAGAACGATTTGTTACTAAGTGGTAAAAAGTTTTTGGATTACGATTTTCTTCGTCTTGTCCCGTCTATCGCTGGTAAATATTTGAATGTCTTTGTCTGTCAAGTATTTGAGTAAGTACAATCGAAAACACTAGCGGTCGATCACTTTTCACTCTTATGCCCTGAGTACCTCGTGGGCCTCGTGGTTGCAATCGCGACTGCTGAGCATGACGACCTACCTTCGATTCCCGGGTCGGGCAAATTATAATAGATTTTGCGTTTTTTCATCAAATATTTCTCAGTAAATAAAATAAATAAATAAATATCGCTGGACATTACACACAGCGCCATCTAGTGCCACACTAAGCAACGAGGCTTGTGTCGTGGACACCAGATAGTTGATATACTACATAGATACTTTTTTGTTTGTTAATTCATACTTATTATACATATAAACATCCATGACTCGGAAACAAATGTCCATGCTCATCACACAACACTTGCTCCTACCGGGATTCGAACCCGGAACCCTATGGACGTAAGGCAGCCTCATTACCGCTGCGCCATTCGGGTCGTCAAAGTAGTATCCACGCAGTCTGGATTTGTTCTCGGTTGATGGCAATAGGCTCGCCCCCTATTACATGGGATTTAAACACAACTGGCAAAATGTGGGGTGTACTATTAGGTACACCTCTGCCAAATCCTTCAGGTTTGCAGGCGTGATGTTATGTTATGATATACTGGGCGAAGGGCTCCCCATAACCTTCCACTCTTCTTGTACTTAACTTTAAGAAATTCATCCAGTTTCGCTTAGCATACGAAAAAACTAAAACGTCATATTTTATTATTAGAAGGCAAATAAAGAGATAAAATATTTAAAAAATCTTTATTATTAATCTGTCACTTCTATAATATTAAAAAAAAAATTTTTTTTTCAGCATTTTGCTGATTTAATCCTTTTTGTTGAACAGGTCGGGAGCCGGCACATCCACCTTCTCATACGGGTAGTAGGGGTGGTCTTGCCAGAAACTGGGGAACACTACCCTGTAGTCCTTGTTGAATTTGCCTGTAAATAAAAAATCTTACTTGACTGGAATACTTCGTTGGTCCAGAGGTATTAAGGTGGAAGCGCCAGGGTAGCCCATGAAATTCAAATTTTCTTAAGTTTTTTGCAATTTGCCGGTCATTGTCAGGCTGTACATTGAACGAAATATGATTCGCGGCTGTAGTAGGTATTACAGTAAAGTTCATACAACCCCATTGAATGTCTTAATCAAGAAATAGTTCTTCAATGGAGTTGTATGAACTTTGAGGGTTGTATTGATGATTTTAATGATTATAATTCTGTAACTAAATACCTATTACAGCCGCGAATCCTATTTTGTTCAATGTACAGCCTGACAATGACTGGCGCTTCAACATTAAGGCGCTTCTGCCAAAGGAGGTGTTGGGTTCGATTCTCAGTACGATAATTTTATTGTGTATTTCAAAAAGCGGTCTATTTCCAAAACCGTCAGTTTTTTATTGAGCAGTCAGTAGAGTAAATAAATTATCTACCTATATGTAAACGTTTCCTCCGTGCCTCGGAAAGCACATTAAGCCGTTGGTTCCGGCTGTCATTTGTAGATCTTTGACAGTCGTTGTAGGTAGTCAATGGCCCGAAAGTCTGACAACCAGTCTTTCCAAGGGGTATCGTATTACCCAGTACTAACTGGGTTGTGGAGGTCAGATAGGCAGTCGCTCCATGTAAAATACTGGTATTCAGCTGCATCTGGTGAGACTGGAAGCCGACCCCAACATAGTTGGAAAATGGCTGGGCAGATGATGATGGTGCTATGTAGATTGACTTCTACAAGTTTTTCTTTGATACTTACTTACTCTAACTCTTTAAAGTAGTGAGGAAAATGTTGAGTATGAATGTAGATGGCTACAAGAGCATACGGAGTAGAACATAGGTTCCCAAAGGGGGCGGTATCGCCCCCCAGTGGGCGCTGGAGCTTTTCATGGGGGCGGTAGCGGGTCCAAAGACAAATGGGGGGCGTTATGAAATACCTCTATTTTCATGAAAAAACATTTTACCTAGCCAATAATAGCAATTGTTTTTTCGGTAGTCCATAAAAGGTTGGGAATCTATGGAGTAGACGGATTGTGTGAAGGATGATATGGCTAGAAAGGAGATTCTGAGATGTCGAGTAATAGAGAAGTATGGACGAAGATGACATGCTGCGCCGACCCCAAATAAATTAGGATAGGGGCAGGAGCATAGTGATGATGACTTACTCAAAGTCTCCATTTCTTCCTTGGTCAGTTCGAAGTCAAACACCTCGATGTTCTCTTCCACTCGGTTCTTCTTCACTGACTTGGGGATAGGAACTACTCCTCTTTGCACCTGAAAATAGGTACACAGATTTTTGACAAGGTGTATGGCATTAAGCAGTTTAAAGGTAGAACTCCTCTAGGTACTTGTACTATTATGTATTCTGTGGTAGCACGACGATTACTTTTTAACCGACTTTAAAAAAAAGGAGGAGGTTCTCAATTCGTCGGAACCTTTTTTTTTTAATGTGTGTTCCCCGATTACTCGAAAATGGCTGGACGTGTTTGGATTTTTCTTTGAAAGGGTCCCAACTGGTCCCATAGAAATTTTATCAAGGTTCAGCAGTTTGGTTTTCAAATCAAAATATTTGGTTTAAATACGTTTTCCAAGTAAAAGAAATTGTGATATTGATACTTGACAAGGCTTTGTGTGTGTTGCAATAACTAAAAAGGGTAAAAAAATATATTTTTGCAAAAAAATAACCGACTTCCAAAAAAAACACTAAAAACGTGGAAAATAACTTTACTTTCGGTGACTTTACTACTAAGTCGGCGGCAAAAAAGTCAATGAAACAAACAATAGTCACCGACTTCCGAAAGTAAAGTTATTTTCCACGTCTTTTATGGAAGTCGCTTTGATTATATAATGTCTAGATGGAGCGTCAAGTGCGCGCAAACGTGTCAAAAAGTGTCAACCAACTATTGGTTCACAAGTGCTTGCCCGCCAATCAGTGCAGATCGTGTCATACACCTAAAACTTATCTTATTTAATAAGTCTATTTTTTTTATGTGATTTATGGGAGAATTGTAGTAGCTGGTATCATTATTTACGCACACAAAGACATAGACGCATAGTGTAAAACGACGCCTGCACGCACACATACTTGAAAATGTTGACTCGTTTTCTTTGATACGATTGTAGGGCGACGCTCTATCTAGACATTATAATTATAATCAAAGGGAAGTCGGTTATTTTTTTTATGTAAAAAGTAGACGGTCAAGAAATATCAACTAACGTAAGGTTGACGTAGGTTTTGCAATGTTTATAAAAGTGAATCTGTCCTTTTCAACTTAGAACACGGAAATTCAGTCTGAATTAAATACGTTTTGATGTAAATATTTAAATAGGTATACAAAATATTTTATTTCACATAGGCCTGCATGGGCACTTAAAAAACATCCAGCACGATTCGGGTTGGTCGTTTCCAGAAGAACCGTCAAGAAACTCCATGGTTACTCTTTGAAAATCATTTGGTTTTACAACATTTATATGTTACAGAGTTAGTATTTATGTATGGGAGGACAGCGTAGATCCCACAATAACTCGTTGCTTACTACAAAAATGTAGAACAAGATAAAAAATTAACAAAAGTTAACAATCGTCTAGGAATCTATAAGTTCTATCGACTTATTTAATACGATACTCACCAAATATCTCAACACAATTTGCGGCACACTCTTTTCATACTTCTTGGCTAACTCTACAAGCGTGGGGTCATCAGCCCTGGGCGCTGGGGGTCCAGATTCCTGGCTGAACAGAGACCCGAACGGGGTGTAGGCCATCACTACGATGTCTTTGCTCTTGCAGTAGTCTAGCAGCTTATTCTGGGCTAGATTTAGGTTCACCTGGGGATTTAATGAGTTAATTGACAAAATGGTGGAAAAATCATGGATCTAAGTTTTTAAACTGACGTGGTCACTATAAAACGGGACATTTACCATGTTTCATTTCGAGATTCCGATATTTCGGCGCTGTTGCAAGAATTAGCTTGAATCACGCAAACGCGAACCCAATTGTTAAAAAAAGTCTACACGCTCGTGTAGACTAGAATGCGGCGGGCGCCTCAAAACCTCAAAATACGCAACTATAGTTATTCGAGCTCTCGCTCGTACCTACTCTCGCTATTTGTATAATACCGTCTAGTGAATTATAGGCAATGAGCGCTAGGCCGCCAGAAAAACCAGCATGATGACCCAAGCAAAACCCTCATAATATAATTATGGGTTATTATAATGAAGGGGTAACCCTTTCACTGGGTTTCTAGTATATAAATCATTCAATGGGTTATCATGTTACTTTTTCACTGGGTTTCTAGCATAAAACCTATTCAATGGGTTATCATGTTACCCTTTCACTGGGTTTCTAGTATAGAACCCATTCAATGGGTTATCATGTAACCCTTTCACCGGGTATCTAGTATAGAACCCATTCAATGGGTTATCATGTAACCCTTTCACCGGGTATCTAGTATAGAACCCATTCAATGGGTTATCATGTTACCCTTTCAAAGGGTTTCTAGTATATAACCCATTGAAGGGGTTACATAGGTAATGATAGAGGTAACCTCATAAACGGCTTAACTTTTAACCGGGGTTGTACGGTCCCTGCGATAAACTGAAGTTATTGCGGGTGACTGTTTATGAGCAGACAAATATCGGGAACTTGAAATTAATAGAAAAAATGGTAAATACCTACCCGGTTTCTTGTGTAAATGATAGTGTAAAATCAGGGATCTACATATGAAAACCAAACAAGCCAATACCAGTGCAGATATTTTGAAGCAAAAAACGGAAAATTTGATTGATAAAATTATCAGAGCCTGTTAAATACAGCTGCATACGGTCAGACTGGAAGCTGACCCCAACATAGTTGGGTAAAGGCTAGCTAGGCAGATGATGTTGATGTTACATACAGATTCAGGCACAATAAGTGCAAAATTGGCCCTCAGACAGACTTTATTCACGGTCTGTCTAGTGTCTGCCTATTTTGCTGTAAAGTCTCTGACAGACTTTCTTCACGGTCTGTCTGGTGTCTACCTATTTTGCTGTAAAGTCCTTAAGACAGTAATCAATCTGCATCCAAATCTATCTGATCATTTAATGAAATGGAATCGATTCATTTGATTTTTCCGTAATCAAAGTTAGGAGAATAAGGCACACATAACATACTTATTAATCACGCCTGTAATCCCCGAAGGGCTAGGCAGAGGTGTACCTAATAGTACATCCACATTTCGCCAGTTATATTTAAGTCCCATGTAATAGGGGCATGTTAAATCAATCGGGCACAGATTCAGACTCTGTGGTTGCTACTGAGAAATTCCTGATAGAAAAACCTTATAACTCTTTACCCGACCGGGAATCATCCAAGGACCTTTTGTTCAGCAGTCGCGCTTGCTACCATTGAGCCCATAGATATAGATAGACAAGTGCACCTACTTCGCGAGCCCAGCTCAAATATTTTATACTTAACGTGGCTACTGTCATAGCAAGCTAATTTGTTCAAAACAACATCGTTATAACGTACTCAAAAACTTAGTTCTAGACATTTAGAGAGCAAAAACGTAGTCTATTTTGTTTAGTAACTTGCTTGTGTAGTAACTAAATAGTGCTTATGACGTCATAGTAGGTCGTCAAAAAATGGCACGATAGGTTTTCATGCGGATCGCGTGATACTTGCGTTTTCTTGGTCTACCAATATCTGTGATGGAGCCTATTTCGAAAACGAATGCCCTAGGTATATCTTTGAAACTAACAGTATGTATTTCATCTTACCTCAACTTGCAACACCGAGGGTCTAACTTCACAGTTAGCCAGTAACCTCTCAATCATGCTGATGTTGAAGTTAGATATGCCTATGGACTTGGCGAGGCCCAGCTTCTTGGCTTCCTCCATAGCCTTCCAGGTGTCTACGTAGTCGACGCCCAAGTCATAGCCGCTATGGTCTGGCTGGAATGAAAAAAAAAACGAAAAGAGTTCATAGATCACATTTGTAATCACCGAAGAACAAATCGGAAGTGTACCTAGTACACCCACATTTCACCAGTTATGTTTAAGTCCCATGTAATAGGAGCGAGCCTAATGACCGGGCACAAATCCAGACTCCGTGGCTGCTACTGAGAAATTCCTGATGGAAAAACCCAATACTGAAATCGAAGCCAAGACCTCATGCTCAGCAGACGCACTTGCGACCAATTAGACCTCAATGGTCTAATTGGTCGCAAGTGCGTCACGAAGAGAGTTATTTTTAAAAAGGCTGACATTGACATAATGTACAGCTGTGATTTCCGAAGGCATAATATGTGTACAGTATGACCACTTTCAGTTTGTAGTTCAAGGTGGCGCTGCTTGTTAAGAAAAATGCATCGATATGTCAAACTTGGTCCATTTGTTTTAGTTATTAAAATTGGCCATGGTTCTTTATCAAAAAGTTATGGTTTTCCTGCAGCTACAATGGCTAAGGTGGCCCTTGCTGACCCGTCTCAAAAATCTACACTGTATATTAGAAAATCTAATAAATATTGTGCAATGAAGAATGTTACTAGGTATGCCAAATCGCTTGAAATTTTGTCTCAGTAAAGCCTGTATGTATACAAATACACTAGTTTTTATTGTAGTCAAAAATACCTAGTAGTTTTGATTTTATAGTCATTCAAAGTTTCGAAAAATATCGAGCCCAGCTAACAGTCACGTGACCGCTTGTGACGTCATGTCACAACGCGCCGCGCGGGCCGCGTCCCGCTTAGTATCAAGTCGCCAGCGGTTGCGCAGTATTTTGTTGTTTTCGTCCGCGTATTACGTTAATAGTCTTATAATAGTAAATATTATTCGATTAATAAAATGGATGAAGGATTCAAAAAAGGGCAATCGGATAATCTACCTAAAATAGATGGATTAATGTTACGCATTATTTATCAACAAATAGTGATTTCTTAGATGCCGCCGAAATGCGAGGAATAAAAATGCAAAGGTTCCTTGCTACTACTTATGCTTAATAGTTTATCTGTTCTAAATTGTTTTATTAAAACAAAATACCCAACTAATGTCGTAATGGAAGAATGCAACTCAAATAGTAGAAGTAACTACCTACCATTAAATTTTTACGTTAAAGACAACAAATATGTATTATAGTTTTGTAGCTATAGGTAGGTACGTATGTATATATAGGTAGGTACCGCTCTTCTTAGTAAATTTAAATGAATACATACATTGATTTATTGCAAAGTGCAAACTAGCTTCCGCCAGCAGCTTCGCCCCCGTTTCCCTCGGGAACTGTACATTTTCCCAGGATTAAAAGTAGCCTATGTGTTATTCCAGACTTCGTCCAGATCCGTTCAGTAGTTTTTGCGTGAAAGATAACAAACACACATACACTCACAAACTTTCGCATTTATAATATTAGTAGGAAGTAGGATAGGTACTTAGGGTGTAGATGTAGTGGGTTGAACGTTACAGATGTACTAAACCTTTTTTTATTTGTATTTTTTTAGTAACAAAATACGTAAGGCAATTTAATTTAATTTAATTTTTGTTGCAAATGTAGATGTTTGAACAGATGTACTAAACCTTTTTTATTTATTTGTATTTTTTTTACTAACAAAATACGTAAAGCCATTTATTTTTATTTGAAACTTATTTCAGATCGGCAAGAGACAGTTATGGCGATGATGCTATTGGTTATGTTCAATTAAAAAGAGTAGGTTATTTATGTACGGTTAAATCTATGATTTCCTAGTATTTGGATTGGACATTTTTAAAAGTATTTAGGTATAATTTTGACGGCACGGGCGCGCGACCGCGAGCGGGCTGAGTGAGCCAGACTGAGCGTGTTGTGCGATGACGTCACACCGTCACCGGCAGCCCGCGTCGTGCGGTTACAACTTGTTTTACTTCTAAATCGGAAACTAATTGACGTATCGAAGTAATTCTTTCACTAGTATTTTTTATTTTTGACAGAGAATACGGAGTGCTAATAATCAAAATTAGTTAACATTCTTCATTAGCACCTGCATTGAAAATCTGATAAAAACATGCAAATCATGCAGTTCAGCGCCATTTTAGAATTCCAAAGTTCATGAAGCTTCGAATCACATTCTAAATTCAAACCTATGACACAATAAGGATATCGTTTTATATAAATAATTAAAAAAAAACAAACCATGTAAATGCATAGATAACAGAATATAGATCATTATCTTTTTAATTAAATTATCGTTTAAAAGATTAATCAGCAGCGCTTTTTTTGAAGTTGAACGATTAGAAATTATGGACATTGTACAATTTGCGTATCAATTTCTTCATCGATAGGTTTTCTTATGCAAATAATATTTTTATCGACAGATCTTTAATATTTTTTTAATTGTATGGCATGTAAATTGTGTAGGATAATTACTGTCGAGAATTCGCGACATAGGTAGGCATGACGTGACATCTATGTAATGTGTCATGTCAACGTGATTATT
The DNA here is from genome assembly GCA_964057025.1 of Standfussiana lucernea. Lineage (NCBI taxonomy): Eukaryota > Metazoa > Arthropoda > Insecta > Lepidoptera > Noctuidae > Standfussiana > Standfussiana lucernea. The sequence goes on from OZ059812.1 coordinate 2,597,055, forward strand.
TAAATGTGGAAAGCACGAGTCATATGCTAGTGCCTAATACTTTTTTACGTGACTGCGGCGAAACCCAAAAGGAGGGTTATGTGTTTGATCTGTATGTACGTGTGTATGTATGTATGTATGTCCGTTTTTTTGTTCCCTCGTAACTCTAAAGCGGATGAAACGGTTTCAATAAATTAAATGTTGTTAGTATCGTCTTGTTGGCGCGAGTGTCACCGGCCACTTATTAAAAAAAAAGAAACATGGCGCATTTTGGGCGCCATATTGTGGGGTTACATTTTTTTTTAACTTTTATATTCAAATGGGTCCCGCCTGCTTCTAGCTTTTATTTTATTTTAAATGTGATTGTTTTCAGCTTTTGTACTGCGGTCGGGAAAAGCTTCATGATAAAATATATCAATAAAATAAAAATAACGAACCTTAAAAGTGACAGTGCTATGAATTAGGTACAGATCCACGTAGCTCATGTTCAGCCGAGTCAGCGAGCTCCTGAGAGAAGATAGCACGTCTCGAGACTCGTGGGACGGAAGCTGCAATTGAAAAACACAAAATTAAGATGTCAAGTCCTAATCAAACTCGGCGATAAATGGTTGCTATTTCATCAAGTGGCGTATGTGGAAGTGATATGCAAATATCATTCCAGTCGAAAAAAATATTAGCAGTCCTCCGGGAGAAACGATTTCCGCAAAGTACTCGTATAGTCCGCCTGATTCTATGACTTATCTTAGGGAGGAATCTTTAAGCAAAACAAGTACTTAACAACACAAAAGAGTATAAAAAGGGACACAAGTCACATATAAATGATTATAGAGCCATTAGTCTGATCTTCCAAGTCTATAAAATCTTCATTATTACGTAAAGTTAGTAAGTTTAACTGAGTAGAAATCACAGACGAATTCTGCTCAGTAGGGAGCTCACAATCACGATCATTCGACGCTATTGCAAGCGCCATGATCGCGGGATAACTGGCGAATGCAGGTGGATAGTAAAAACTTGTTAGGTGCAGACAAATCTGTCTACCTTCTTCCTTTGTCTTTTGCTACGCGCACTACTGGTACTCGGTACAAAGTCACGACGAAACACACTCACAATAAATGAAAATCACGGAATATCTCGCGTAGGTGACAGTGTAAGTTCTACTCAGTAAGTTGAAAATCTGTGCAATGGGTTCTTACCTTAGTCACAACGAAGACATTCTCCCTCGGTATTCCGGACGCTCTCACCCCGTCTCCCACTTGGTCCTCATTTTCGTAAACCGCTGCAGTGTCTATCATTCTGTAAATATAACATAATATCTCGCTTGTACTTCTCTGAGGGGTTGGCAGAAGTGGAAGGTACGGTAAGACGTACGTCAGTGGCGATAAGACCAGTATTTTATTTCGCTTTCGATCGTGTGGTTAGTGCTTAACCTGGTGTCAGAGTTTTTATGCCGCCCATGGGCCTCTGACTTGGCTTAACATGCCGTCGAGATATATCTTTCAGGCATGCTGGTTTCCTCACGATGTTTTCCTTCACCGAAGCAATACGCACATGAATCCGAAAAATCAGAGGTGCGTGTCTTGGGTTCAAACTCGAAACCTGTGACTTGCCATAAAACCAGTATAAACTGGCCTCTTACGATTTTGATACCTTTACTACGCAAGGCCAGTTCCAGGTCTAAGTATTTCCTTCAAGAGCGGCTTACTGGTAGGTACACTCCGGCAGTTATGTTATTTTGTAGCGGCACTACAAAGAAGCACCAAGCAACAAAGGACAAAAAGTACTACAGCGCTATCTGCCACTTAAGAACTAACAGCAAATAACTAAATGTCATATTAAAGTTCTCTGCAACTAAGACTATACAGAGTGGCCAGGGGACACCGACGTACATACGGTTACCACGAATTCAGTACATCATTCTGAACCCCACCAGCATAGACATTTTTCATTGGTAATCGGTAAAAAGGTATTGTACTTTTGTAGGAAACACCAGATTTTTATATTACAAAAAAAAATGTTGTTATAGATTAGAATTGACTACGAGGTCATAACTCTTTTTATACACACATACTCTTTGTACTTTTGCTTTATGCCTTGTCACTTTGTCAACAAGCGTTGGTAACCAAGCCGAATATACATATTTTACATGTTTTACAAAAACATAAATCTTTTATTCAACTCAACAGTATTGTACTTTTGTAGGAAACACCAGATTTTATATGTATTACAAAAAAAAAAAGTAAAAAAATGTCCGTCTGGCCGTCTGTCTATTTGTTCCGGCTAATCTCCGAAACGGCTGGACCGATTTTGACGGGATACGGGACCACTTTTACTGGCTGACAGTTTATGATATAAGGAGTAACTAGGCTACTTTCATTTTAGAAAACGGATTAGAGATCCGTGCGAAAAAATTGAAACCCTTGAAATTGTTAACAAAATTCAATCCAAATAGGGTAGTAATATTTTACAATACATGACGAAGGTCGCGAGCAACAGCTAGTAAATAAATGAAATTTAAAAAGCCTACGTCAATTCTGTTGCAAGTGCTTGTTGAAATATGAAATTTTAATTTATTGACATATTTTATTATAACGTTTAGTGTTTGACTTGAAATACTGACATCTACTACTTAGTTTAGTAATTTTATATTTTATTTTTGATTACAATTTTTTATATTATTTATAATTATAGAAATAAAAAATTATATATAATTAAAATTCATTATAAAGATTGTTTTTTTTTGTTTTTTAACTTTATTTTTTGGTTTTTACTTTTTGATTTGCCACACTATTTTGTATGCCTTCTGGCGGGAAATCGTTTGGATCAACATTTGTTTATTATTAAACATCTGAATATTTTCTTACCCTATGTTCACAAAATGATTAAATGAATTTGAATAATAATGAATTTGTTATTATGCCCTGTGACTGTGACTGTAGCTTAGTTTTTTTTGTGTGTTTTGACTTTCAAAAGTGCCTGTAATGGTCTAATGGAAATAAATGGTTTGAGTTTTAAATTAAAAAAAAAAATTGAAAATCTTTGAAACCAATTGACTTTTGTTTTCCAGGTCCTCTGGCCATGGAGACAGTCTATCGTTCTCAAATAGGATAAGCGGATGAAAAACTTTATAAGTTGCTAATTCGTACCTGTAACCAGCCTTCAGCGCCCAAGTGACGGGGTATTCCACTTCATGGTGCTCTACTGGTTTCTGCCCATTCTATAAATAAAACAAATAGGTTCTTAGGGGCCATCCCAAAGAGATTTAAAATAATTATAGAACGGACTTTGGGACCATTTTCATACAAAAATTATTTTGATCCCAAACATTTTCGATTTTGACACATGAATGTTCCCTGACAAGCGGGGTATGACATTAGACAGAACGATTTGTTACTAAGTAGTAACAAGTATTGGATCACGATTTTCTTCGTCTTGTCTCGTCTATCGCTCGTAAATATTTGAATGTCTTTGGGCCATCCATAAGTAACGTCACACGGTAATGTAATATTAAAACACGAAATTTGAATTATTAACGAAAAACTTAAAAGATACTTCCAACTCTATCTGTATGAATATGTAAAGTAGCAAAATATGTGACGTCATACTAGGAAGAGGGGAGTTTCACAATAGTGATCAGCTGTAGCAAGGACAGGGGGGGGGGGGAAATCATGAAATTCGTGAGACGTAATTTATGGATGGCCCCTTATGCCAACTCACCTAGTTATAAGGCATAAGGCAAAAAAAATCACGTGATGCTGTCATGCTGTCATGCTGGGCAGGGAGTGGGGAGGTTCTAAACGTGGTCTAAAAACCTCGCGCGATTAACGGATGGCTAAGCACTCTGACTTACCTCATCAAAACCCAGAAAGGTGCCAAGTCCTAATGCTGGTATCGAGTTTCCATCATTCAGCGGAATCCTGTAAGCTTTACCACCGTCCTTGTCATCACACAACTGGAAATAAGAAATTGTTATAGTAAGTCTGATGGTCTGAATGGCATCTATAAATACAAGGTGTAAACGGACCCTTCACGCAGCCGTCAACCAAGAATTCTGTACATGAAACTAAGTATCCCTAGGCACAGTCCGGTGATTATTTAAAAATCTAGTTCCAATTATTTTTAAAATCAAAATGAAGTCTCCTTTCAGTAAAGCTCCCTATATACTTTCCTTCTCTGTAGCATTGCAGCCGTGAGACACCCTGTATAATCTATACTAATACTATAAAGAGGAAAGATTTGATTGTTTGTTTGTTTGCATTGAGTAGGCTCCGAAACAACAAGACAAGATTCAGATTTCAAGATTTGTAAAATTCTTTCACCGTTGGGAAGCTACACTATCTCCGAGTGACATAAGCTATATAATATTTTCAAAAAAATTAGGGACCCTTACAAAAACTCCAATAATGTAACCCAAGGTGTAAAAAATGACCTGAAAATACATCGCGTGCGCTGCTAAAACTATTGATGATAGAACAAAATAATGTACTACGACTTTGCAGAACACATAATTATCTACAAAAAGTGTCGCGACGGCATATGTCTAACTTTTATGTATATGTCACAATAATTGTTCTTTTGTATTATTCAATTCGGATATTCCATTCGAAAGATATCACGAGTTCAAAAATGTAAGTATTAGAAAAAAGTCGCGTGGTCGCCGCTCACTCCGCTCGGCTTACTATGCGATGTAGGCGTCACTGAGGTACGGGAGAGGAGGCAATGTTAAGAAATTCAGCTCCCTACGCAGCGGTCAAAAATTAAACAAATAAGTTTAATGGCTTTTGTTTGTAGTTATGATCTTTTTACAAACATTAAATTAAATTTAACAAGTAACAAATTAATAATATAAAAAATAAAAACAAATAAATAAATAAAATAATAATTTACGAACATTCTATAGAATGTACTCTATTTTAGTAACCCGGCGCAAAAAGAAGGGTGTCTGTGTGTGAGTGTGTGTTAACATTTATATTTTTGAAATTTTTGTTAAATACAAACACAGGTTTTTAATATTTTTAAATGTTTTTTTATTGTTTTACATGTGAATATTTAAAAACGTAAAAAAATAAGAAAGTAAAATAAATAACGAAAATAATATATGATAATTTATCTCTCTAATCTGAATCTGGTCTCTAAAATGTAAGTAGGTACATGTGTCATAAAAAATGTAAATGTTTGCATGTTTGAATGGTAAAATATGGTTGAACTCTGATATTTATAACAACTGTTGTACCCATATTTAAAAAATAAAATTCAATTCTATCCTATCCTATCCCGTCCTATCCCGTTTTATCCCGTCCTATCCCGTTTTATCCCGTTTTATCCCGTTTTATCCCGTTTTATCCCGTTTTATCCCGTTTTATCCCGTTTTATCCCGTTTTATCCCGTTTTATCCCGTTTTATCCCGTCCTATCCCGTTTTATCCCGTTTTATCCCGTTTTATCCCGTTTTATCCCGTTTTATCCCGTTTTATCCCGTTTTATCCCGTTTTATCCCGTTTTATCCCGTTTTATCCCGTTTTATCCCGTTTTATCCCGTTTTATCCCGTTTTATCCCGTTTTATCCCGTTTTATCCCGTTTTATCCCGTTTTATCCCGTTTTATCCCGTTTTATCCCGTCCTATCCCGTCCTATCCCGTTTTATCCCGTTTTATCCCGTCCTATCCCGTTTTATCCCGTTTTATCCCGTCCTATCCCGTTTTATCCCGTCCTATCCCGTTTTATCCCGTTTTATCCCGTTTTATCCCGTTTTATCCCGTTTTATCCCGTCCTATCCCGTCCTATCCCGTTTTATCCCGTTTTATCCCGTCCTATCCCGTTTTATCCCGTTTTATCCCGTTTTATCCCGTCCTATCCCGTCCTATCCCGTCCTATCCCGTCCTATCCCGTCCTATCCCGTCCTATCCCGTCCTATCCCGTCCTATCCCGTCCTATCCCGTCCTATCCCGTCCTATCCCGTCCTATCCCGTCCTATCCCGTCCTATCCCGTCCTATCCCGTCCTATCCCGTCCTATCCCGTCCTATCCCGTCCTATCCCGTCCTATCCCGTCCTATCCCGTCCTATCCCGTCCTATCCCGTCCTATCCCGTCCTATCCCGTCCTATCCCGTCCTATCCCGTCCTATCCCGTCCTATCCCGTCCTATCCCGTCCTATCCCGTCCTATCCCGTCCTATCCCGTCCTATCCCGTCCTATCCCGTCCTATCCCGTCCTATCCCGTCCTATCCCGTCCTATCCCGTCCTATCCCGTCCTATCCCGTCCTATCCCGTCCTATCCCGTCCTATCCCGTCCTATCCCGTCCTATCCCGTCCTATCCCGTCTATCCCGTCCTATCCCGTCCTATCCCGTCCTATCCCGTCCTATCCCGTCCCGTCAAATTTTTGTTACATACCCGTGCGAAGCCAGGACGGGCCGCTAGTTTACGATATAAAGATCTAAGGTATTCTCGACTTAGTATTTTAGGAAATGCCTTGTTGGGCTAGTGGTCACAAACGCGACTGCTAAACGTGAGGTCCTGATTTCGAATCCCGGGTCGGGCAAATTATTATTGGATTTTTCGACCGGGAATATCTCTGTAGCAGCCACGGAGTCTGGATTTGTGCCCGGTTGATGTCAAATCTTTTACATTAGACTTAAACACATCTTACTGGCGAGATGTGTGTGTGCTATTAGGTCCACCTCTGCCTAAACCTTCGGGGATTACAGGCGTGATGTTATGTTATTTTAGGAACCCAACATGGGAATTACAACCACATTTTCTGGAATGCGTAATGTGTCCAGGTATTATAGCTGCACTACTGCCTAACCCTTCCGGATGAACAGGTTATATTTAATTGGTGTGAAAAACTAAAAAGACCAAGTGAGTTGTCGCTTAGTATATAAGTTTTGCCCTGGCTTTAGGCCTTAAATTTATTCCAAGGCACCCACAGGATTGTCCGGTTAAGCAGAAGCCAGCCCTAGGCTGAACTGCGAGATGGCCTTACAAAAAAAAAAAAGCCAAAAGTCACTTGTGCTCACCGACACTGCGATATTTTTTTTGTTCTGTACCATAAGCAGGAACCTTCTTTCTAAAATTTTCACAAGTTTAAACAATACAAGCTTTTAATGGTGTAGCTTTAATTTAAATACCTTCATGGCCCCTGCACTACTCAATGCATCCATCAGCACAATGTTTTGAGTGCGTTACATTGAGTCCCACCGTAAACCGTCTTTTTCCACCCAAAAATAAAATCCCAGCAATATTTTTTGCGTAGAGCTACTTAGTTTGATGCACAGTATGCTTGATTGACGGCTTCAAGAAGGGTCCGTTTACACCTTGTATATTTAAATAATTAAGTCAATAAAACTTACCACTCCAACTATCACAGATAACAAAATAAAAACAAACGTCATCTTCTAAGCTCTGACTAAGTCAGACTGTCCCATTCACTTGGTTTATACTGACCAGCCAAATGAGCTTAAAATTTCAAAATACACGATTTTGAACCTTATTGCTATCAATATCAGGTTTATAATCAAGATAGCAGGGAGGTTGTGGAACTTTTTAGCTTTTAATTAAAGTGCTGTTTGAGTTTGAGCTTTGTGTATTGTATGGTTAAGATTGAATTCAATTGTAGTAAGTATTACAAAGATTTTTTAGATGTAACTGTACAACATTGATTTGAGCACGTCTTTATGTAATTACTGATATTATTATTATTTGTTATTATTTCTATTTAGTTTAGTCAGTTTAACGATTGTCTGACAGTATGAGTACTTTATGCGGCCTACCAAAATGTCCTTTCTTTGGTATTGTTCGTCGTGTCGTCGAGTTCTTTGGGTCAAGCTTTAGGTCTTTGGGTTGGGCTCTCTTTGGATTACGAGTCGAGTTACATGATAATGCTTGCACTGACTGGACAGGTCCACTGGAAATCTGTGTGGTTCTTTCTTCGAGAGACTCAGAAATCTGATACTAATCTGCATGGTCCTTATATAACCTGTGGAAAACGAGAGAGGAATTGTCTTAAATTGGATCTAGTAAAACTACTTAGAAATTTGGAAGTAGTGAATCCCAATTTTTCCTAGACTTTTTCTATATTCTTTTTAGTATAATGCATGTCATATTGCTTAAGATAGATTTTTGGTTGACGGATCCTTGTGGATAAAAGCCCCCAAAAATAATAGAAACAAAAAAATGCCGATATTATATGACTCCTTATGCAGCTAGCTGCTATTACAGCGTATGTCCGCGTGAATTTCAGTAATTGACCTACGGTATCGTACCACACGGATAAAGAGTATTCTATGTGTTTTTCATCTAAATCCGTTCAGTAGTTTTTGCGTGAAAGAGAAACAAAAAATCCATCCATTCGCTCGTGTTGGTTCAATAAAAGTTGTCATGCTATAGCAACTCAACAATAGATCCAAGGTAAACTAGTACCTAGTACGTGCGATGAAGTTATTAACTCATTTTAAAAACTATACTATTCATGCTTTGTTGTTATCGATTGTAATACTTACACAATTATTAAGTAAATATTTTACTTCTGGTACGCGTAGGATAGCGTTTCTATTGTAAAAAAGATTCGTTTTCGAGCTATTTAGTGATAGTTTTTTGCCCTTCAAGAATGTTTTTTCCATCCTGGATTTGTTAAAGTTAAACGCAAGCCGTAGAACTGATGACCTTGGAGTAGACTTGTTCATGATTGGAGATAGCGAATAGGAGAGCTTACGGGCAGGCCGTAGCACCGGGCTACCCTGGCGCTTCACCTAAAGGAACGAGGCCCTAAGGTGAGGTGGAACGATCTTCGCAGTATAGCAGGTAACAGCTGGATGATAGTTGGCGAGGATCGAGTGGAATGGCGTACGATTGGAGAGGCCTATATCCAGCAGTGGTCTACCGTACGCAAATGATATTGCAGCCCAGATTTTTTCTTTCTTGGGTAATCTTTGATACCACAGACTTTGGTACTGTGAGAAAACATCGAGAGGAACACCAACAAGCATGCGTAGTTACAGATAAGGGGAAGTTCTCTATACCGGGTGTAAAAGGACCCTTTACGAAGCCGAAAGAAACTTGTTTACCCTATCATTGTGATCATTTTTTTGTTCTGGACCTTACCTGGGAACCTTCTAGTTACGGAGATATTGGAGGTCAAAGTTCCAAATTTTTCATAAGTAAAGAAAAAATACAAGTTTTTCATCTTTTTTTTTAATACCTCCATAACTCCTGGGCTTTTCAATGCATGAAGCAAAATGTCAAACATTTTCCTGATGGAAGTCCTACCGTGAAACGTGAGTTTTGACCACAAAATTCAATTTAAATTAATTTATTTGCAAAAACATGTGTAGATAATATACATGGTAGGATGCTTATTATAGATGTTACAAGGTATACTTTGGCTTAACATGTTTGACCATGGCTGGTGTACAAATTAGTTCGAAACTACCATAACTTTAAAAATAAAAATACAAGAACAATAATATAAATAAATCAACAATTAACATTAATATTAAATTTAAAAAAAAAAAAAAGTAAATAAGTCATGCAATTCAAAATAAATAAAATATACTCAGCAAGTATATTTAGAGCGATTTGTCATTTAAAAATTCATTGACATTATAGTAGGCTTTTTCTGTCAGAAAAATTCATTGACATTATAGTAGGCTTTTTCTGTCAGTATTTTTTTAATGTTTTCTTAAAGTGGTCTATATTTGGTTTAAAAAAAAAAAAACATTTTTTCCCAGTAGTAACTTTTGCATAGTTACTTAGTTTGATGTACAGAATGCTTGGTTGACGGCTTCGTGAAGGGTCCGTTTACACCTTGTATACGCACAGATATTTGGAATATAGAGGGATAATTTGAGAGCGGTAAGATTCTATTAAAAGCCAAGTAAGGTCTGTAACCCCATAGTTGACGGAAATTTTGTTGACTTTTTGTTGCTTACAAAAAAAAAACTTGCTAGACTAGTCTTGTCGTATTTGCTTCAACAATTCTATTGGTAGATCATTGAACTCCGACAGTTTGTTGAATATTTAAATGCTGGCGCTGACAGGATAGTTTGTTCGACGAGACCTGGGCGACTAAAATAGTCGCTTTAGCAAGATCATTAAATTTCTTAAAATGGTCACAGATGAAGTCCACGGAGTCTAGATTGGTGCCCGGTTGATGGTAATAAGCTCGCCCCCTTTACATGGGACCTAAACATAACTGGCGAAATGTGGGTGTACTATTATGTGTACATCTCTGCCTAGCCCTTCGGAGATTACAGGCTTGATGTTATGTTTATACATATGTATGGTTTTGTAGATAGGCGGCGGTGAGCGATGGCTACTAACAACCAGGTGAGCCACTAGCTGATTTCATATTTTTCCGGCCCTTGTCCCATGTCACGTGGGTTCGATGGAACACGTTTTGTTTCTTCCATTCTCCTCTGTCAACCATCACGCTATCATAATTATACTCCTACCCGCTAGCTGATTTGCCACTCAATAACTCGCAAAAATAATGAAACTCCAATCAGATAAAAAACAACAATTTTATAATTAAAATAGACTTACAACATAATATTGATTACTATATGTATAATAAAATATCTGTGTTTAACACCCGTATCTATAAACAAGTCGATATGTGTTTACTTGAGTAAATGTCATTTTATAAGATACGATTTTTATTATGTAGTTTAGTAATTGAACTGTTAATTGCTAGAAATCTTAGCTTTGCTTTCTTTAACAGTTCTCACTTCGTTTAAATTCTAGTCTATTGCATAAAAAAATTTGCAAGTAATTACTTAAGCTCAAGTAATTACTGTAACTTGACTATAGATACGGGTGTTAGAATTAATAATGTCATAAACAAAAGCGTAAATATACACTTTGGGCCAAAACTTATAAGTTAACACACGGGCAACGTAAGGGGCCTGTCCTACTGCCCGACGACTAGCGTGTGGCGAATAGAGCTAGCAAGTCATAATATATTTTTTTAAATGTTTTTTTTTAAGAAATATTAAAAAAAAATGTTTATTATTACCACAAAGATCAAGTACATTGCACTGTATACAGATTAGAGTTCTAAATGTAAAACGTATAAGGAAATAAATAAAAGAAAAAAACACCTTTTCGTTTAGAGTGACGTTATTTTATTTCTCGTATTTTCTTCAGTACACCCTTACATTTGATACCCATATCATGAAAATGTATAAAAAATTAACAAGTCCGCCATCTTTGGAAGTTTGCCATATAGCTTTTAATATGCCGTATATATATAAATAACTTAGCTAACCATGCAAAGTCATCCAAACTAAACATGTTGGAAAAAATTTAGCTCAATCGGAAAGCGGGAAGTGAGGTAACATTTAAGATTTTTTACATAGTTGGTTACTGGTGAAGGTAATAAAAGCGTGCTACAAAGGAGTTATTGTTTGGATAGTAGTTTTTAGGGTTCCGTACCTCAAAAGGAAAAAACGGAACCCTTATAAGATCACTTTGTTGTCCGTCCGTCCGTCTGTCAAGACCGTTTTTCTCAGGAACGCGTGGAGGTATCAAACTGAAATTTCTATATGATACTTAGTTCTACTGTCCCTGGAAGCTGTAGAAAAATCAACCTTCTAAGTCAACGCAATCAAAAGATACAGCCACTTAGGCCGCAAATTTCCGCAAATTTTCGAAACTCGCACGGGAATCAAAACCTACAGGGTACTTCCCGTGAACTTAGAATCTTGAAATTTTGTACGAAGTCACGTCTTATAGTACAGATATAGGAAAAATTACGAAAACCGTAAATTTTTAGTTTCGTCATATAAAAAAAAGTTATATACCCACAGGTTTGTACGGAACCCTCGGTGCGCGAGTCCAACTCCCACTTGACCGGTTTTTTTTTGTTTTTAATATTTATGAACACTTTTAATGCATGCCATATCTTTAATTTAGGTATCTCGTTTTTGTCTATCACTTCTATATTCTCTGTAATTTGACGAGGTCTGGCTCTTGTGCTACAGGAACTCCTAGTACAAGAGCCAGGGCTACACTGATGTGTGTGTCTTGAAGTGAAAAATAAATAAATAAAAATAAATAGTTCTCGCTAGCGGTATGAACACTCAGCGATCGATTATTAATACAGGCTGGAATCCCGACATCGATGTACAAACATTTTCAGTACTTGCATAATTTCGAATGGCTGCTTTTTTTTTAAATGCTTTTCTAAAATTTCTAAATTTCGGAATGATGTATTGAATATATATACGTGGTTACCGTTTGAATGGAAAACCGAGGCACAAATATCAAAATCGGCTGTTCCATACATTATGAACATTATGAAAGTAACTGTTTCTTTTTTTAAATTACCGACGAAAAATTTCTATGTGGGGGTTCAGAATGATGTACTTGGGCCCTACCATGACGCCTTAATGCAGGAACGTCTTAGTTTTATTTCGAGATACAGAGAGAGATGGCGCTAGACAGGCGTCATGAAAGGGCCACTGAATACGTGGTAACCAGTTGAGCGATGGTGTCCTTCCACCCTTTAATTGATGTATCTTTTTTACCGACTCCGGACCGTGCAACCTTTTGCACGTTTCTCTGATAGGATAGCTAGTTGTTTCGTCGAAGGTAGGGCAGGTGTCTTAGTAGTAGCCATTCAAAAAAAAATCTAATCCATATCCAAATTAAGTCCATTCTTCCAAATACGAAGAGACTCTGGGATGTCCATTTTTTCCGGGATCTTTTCGAAGGGGTAATTCTGATAGTCCTGCCAGAAGAAAGGTCTCACTGTGCGGAACCCGTTGTCGAATTTAGCGAGCGTGTCCATGTCAGCTTTGTCCAGGATGAAGTCGAAGATGGATGCGTTTTCTAGGACGCGGGAGCTTGTCACCGTTTTTGGTACGCTGACGATTCCTCGTTGGAACTGGAATTGAAAACATGATAGTTGTTAGACAAAAAAATCTTGCTTTTTGCCCTTAGGGGTAAATGGATCTGGGTAAGTATCTCTAGTACCTATGATAGATATAAGAGTGTTTGTGTACTGTACACATTTCGGCAGCTTATACGATTAAAGTTCTAAGTGAAAGACCAGTCCAAACCTGTCTAGATTCTGGGCTAATTCTGGGAGACTTAGGATGCTTTTATTAACTCTTAGTAGAAGAAGAAGAAGAAAAGAAAGAAGAATTAATAATTAAGAACTCTTAAGCCCTGACGATTGAACCATGATTTCACGCAAGTCATTTCTCATAGAATCAATAAAAAAATCAAAATATTTCATTTCACATAGGCCTACATGGGCACTTATAAAACGAGCAAAGGTGCACGGTACGGGTTGGTTGTTTCTTATGGTGAAGAACCGGCAAGAAACTGCATGATTACTCTTTTAGAATATGAGTAAAATCGTGAAGAATAACGACTGCATCATCAGCTGGTGACCTTTTTACTTCTGGGACATAGATCTCCTCTCGGTGAAAGAGTCATCATCTGCCGAGGTGTAATAACAGCCGCTCGGGTCGATCTTTAGGTTAAGTCGCACTTGCCTAGGTTGATCCGTGGATGGGTGACCCCCCATTACATCTCGTGCGCCGAAAAGCATGGTAAGCTATTGGTCCCGGCTGTCATTTGTAGATCTCAGGTAGTCAGTGGCCCGAATGTCTCACAACCAGACTTACCAAGTCTTTTGCCTGTCTTGGAAAGCGCAAAAAAAGATTCTCTTACCAGATATCTGAGCGTGACTTGCGTGACAGTCTTCCCATACTTCTTGCCTATGGCCACCATGGTAGGGTTGTTGAGCTTCGGCTCGGGGCTATTCGGGGTACTTCGGGAGGGTACCATAGTCCCGAACGGGGAGTACGCGGTGATCAGCACTTTGTGGGACTGGCAGAAGTCCACCAGCTCTTTCTGGCCGAGGTTGAGGTTGATCTGGAAGAAGATGAACATCTCGACATGAATGATGAGACCAAGAAAAATATTCAGATTTAGAAGAGGGTCCATGGAGTTTCTTGTCCATTCTTCTCCATAGAGATCCACACTTTGGAATGGGCAACTACAGTACTTTCACAAGTTATTATGCCCTGTGTCTGGGACTGTAGCTTCGCTTTTTTTTTGTTTACAGGCACTTTTGAATGTCAAACATTCAAAAGTGCCTGTAATGGTCTCATTGTAATAAATGCTTTGAGTTTAAGTTTGATGGGTAGAATTTAAGCGATCGTGTAGATAAGGAAACTATGTCAGTCTCGCGTGAAAGGAGGTTAAATATAAACTTCAAATTTTACTGCTGTTGTGATCAAACTACGTTTAAAATAGAATGAGTAAAACCATTGTGTTTGTTTTTAGGTCTTTTGTATTGATATAATTAGGTATTCTATTCGATGAATAATTGGTGTTAGTCTTAATTATTTTTTTAACACTCCGTGATCCGGAGTCCAGGTTGGAGGTTGAAAACCAAAATTTATTGCGTCAAAATCCGGTTTTTTGAACAAAACTCCAAAAACTTGTTCGGAGCCTACCCTCTTGGAGTACAAAGTACAGAGGCGGACTTAACGCCATAGGCATTTTCTACCAGTCAACCTTAGGGTGATCTAGAGACAAACAGTCGTAGGTCATCAACTCATTTGGCATTAGGTTTTTTTTTTTAATAAAAATAGACAATTGACTCCAACCATCATCATCTTCTTGTCCTTGCCACATTCTACTTGGGGTCGACGCAACACGTTATATTCTCCCCTGTCAGACGTCACGGCATCATTTACTCCTTTGTCTTTCATATCTATAGTTATTATTTTTTTTTTTTAAATTTAATATTATATATGCAAAAGTTTGGATGGGTGGATGTTTGTTACCCAATAACGGCTGAACGGAGCTGAATGTAATTTGGCACAGAGATAGATTATAGTCTGGAATAGCACATAGGATACTTTTTTTTTCTCACACTTACACATCAAAATTTCCACGCGAACGAAGTCGCAGGCAACAGCTAGTCATTAATATCATTCACACAATCCAATGCAATCCAATCTTTTCTTTGGACTTCCTCTCAAACTTCATCCATCAACATTTATACTTACTCTAAACGACTGTAACTTACCAATCAGGCTATTTATTGTGAATATGATGCTTTTAAAACCCCAAAGTATAGCTGCTGCTGATCAATGTTTGTCCAGCTAAAACACCAGGGGTTGCTGAAGATTCCATGAGACTGTCTTATGGAGTTTTGACGTCCAATACTGGTTCTCTGCCAAATTTGAATAGATGGGTAGTGATTTTTGAAATCTCACCTCAACCTGGTTGGTGACCGGTGGAACCTTGCAGTTCTTCAGCAGCCTGTCCATCTGCTCTACGTTGAAGTTGGACACTCCGATGCTCTTCACCAGTCCCTTGCGCAGCACGGACTCGAACCCGCGCCACGTTTCCAGGTAGTCGATCTTCTCGTCCACTCCATCTTGCTGGAATTTAAAAAGATGGGTTTTTAGTGTGAGAGGCTCGTGGCAAAATCTATACTTACTAATAATTGTATGACGCAGAAGAGTTTGTTTGTTTGGTTAGTTGAACACACTAATCTCAGGAACTACTGGTATGAATTCAAAAAATATTTTTGGATAGCCCATTCGAGGCAAGCTATAGGCTATATAAAATCACGCTGCAACCAATAGAAGCGGAGTATCAATCAAAAAGCCTTACTAATATTATAAACGCGAAAGTTTCTATGTATAGATGTTTTAAATTACAGAACGGATTTGGATGAAACTTGGCATACAGATAGTTCATAACCTGGATTAACACATAGGCTACATTTTATCTCGGTAGTACGATCCCGTGGAAAAATAACCGTACTCCACGCGGGCGAAGTCGCGGGCATAAGCTAGTAATAAATAAATTTATTCAAAGTTAAAATTTGTACAATACAATAACACAAAAATGTTAGATGATGTTGCAGATGATGTTGCGCGGGTCAGCTACTCAGCTAGTAACATTTAAAACTTCAGTAATCTATCTACTATCGCGGAGTCGTGTGTATTCTCACACGGCTCCGCTCGTTAACGTTTTGAGTGGTGATGAAAAATAAACCACTCAAAGGTTAGAGCTTGCCTTCGAACCTACGACCTAGAACTTGTAAGTCGGGGCAGTTATCACTGCCACCACGAAAATAGTGCGTTTAGTTCAGTTATGGCACTCATCGTCATCTATGTGCGTAGCCTTTTCCCAACTACGTTGGGGTGGGCTTCCAGTCTAACCGGATGCAGCTGAATACCAGTATTTTACATGGAGCGACTGCCTATCTGACCTCCACAACCCAGCTTCCAGCCTAGTTTTCTTGGGCGAAATCACGCTCACATCGGATTCTTAGATGGAGAAGCTCACCGAGATAGACATGGGCCAGTGCATGAGCACCAGGTCGATGTACTCCAGGTTCAGGCGCCGCAGAGACGCTCGGACCGACACCTCTACGTCAGACTCACGGTGGAAGTGCTGCCACACCTGAGAAGAATGGTTTTCGGTTTTAAAGAATCTATTGTATATTAATAGGCCCCTTATAGACCCCGCAAAATCTTCATTGGGTCTTTAATAAATGATTAAAATGTTTTCTATTATGAAAAAATTACCGACTTCAAAAAAAAATTGTTTTGCTTGTTTCATTCACATTTTTTTGCCACCGAATTCCGGAATTTATTTTTGTTATTTTCCCCTTTTTGTGTATTTGTTAGGAAGTCGGCATAATTATTTATTTTTAGAAGAAAATTCTTGTCATGTATTAATTTTACATAGAAACTTAGAAGTTATTAGGAAACCATTATACAACATTAGTTTTAGTATATATGCGAAACCTGAAACACGTGTCTAGTATTTTTATGTAAGGAATCTATGTAAAAAAATTCAAAACTCTATCATGAAAAATCACAAAGTTATAAGCTTGTTAAGTTAGCTGGTTGTCCGTACAAAACATACTCACCACGCGGCGCCCCGGTGTGCGCCCGCGCCTAATGCCTGTGTTGTGCGCGTATGATTGCGGATAGGTACTAAGTGTCGCTCGGTGTCCAACTCGTAACCTTTTTTAAATATTTTTGGGACAAAATATAACATGATATAAAAATTATTGGAATCGATTCAGTTACTTATTCTGAACAAACTATATTCTGGTTTGAGGTTTCGCATATACTAAAAATACTGTTGTATAGACGAAGAATAAAAATACATTTTAAAGAAGTTAACTCAGAAACTATTTATGGGGGATAAATATGAAAATACGAGTATATTATAATTTTTCAATTACGTAAATCGGTCCTGTACGTACGTAATCACGGAAAGACAATAGACCAGTTGAGATACTCACTAAGTTCCCTTACCTTAGTTGTAACAAAAAGTTCTTCCCTCTTCACGACGCCATCTTTAATCTTCTGCTGTATGATCTTGCCCACTTCCGGTTCCACTCTGTAGAGATGAGCAGTGTCTATGTGTCTGTAGCCGATGTCTATGGCATAAGAGAGAGCCTCCATCATCTTTGGCATGTCTGCAGCGCTGAATTCGAACTGGAAATTGATATAGGTGTAGGTTAATTAATGGTGTAATATTTTATGTGTCTGATGTCAGTCTACCATTCGTTTTTCGTGTTACCAGTCGTTACAGGTAGCCAGTGGCCCGAAAGTCTGACAACCAGTCTTACCAAGGGGTATTGTATTACCCAGTACTAACTGGGTTGTGGAGGTCAGATAGACAGTCGCTTCATGTAAAATACTGGTATTCAGCTGCATCCGGCTAGACTGGAAAGCGACCCCAACGTAGTTGGGAAAAGGCAGGCAGAAAGAAGCAAAAGAAAATATAATTAAACATGCAAGTTAATTAATACAATGAAATTAAATAAAGGAGTACTACTCGTATGAACATCGGTGTTAAAGAACGAAAAACTAAAATGATCTTGCAACACCAAAAAGTCAAAATAAGAAAATTTTTAAAGAAAGAATCAAATTTGAAAAAAAAATATTTTGAAGATTAAAAAAACAATTGAAGATATGTTGCAGGTCAGTGTTAAGCTTTAAGTTGAACAAAATATTTTGTGATTCGCGCACGTAACAAATATGACTTTACTGAATTATAATAATTAAAATCATCAATACATCCCTTTAAGTTCATCTAATGACGATTTCATGAAAAAGTTATTAAAAAACTCAGAAGAGAGAATTATATTTTAATCAATATACAACTAACCGCAAAAACTGTAAGTAATTTGAATTTCTCGGTCTACCCTGGCGGTCCCTGGTAACCGAAACAACGGGTGCAATCAAACTACAAACAAAACCCGCGGTTCTACTTATTAGAGCAACTGAGGCTAGGTTACCTTCTCGTCCATGCCCAACCAGGTGCCGTAGCCCAGCGCTGGGATCTCCCGGCCGTCGTTCAGTTTAATTGATGGAATGTTTACCTGAAAATACAGAAAAAAGCGTTGATTAGAATTTAGTTGAAGTAGGCAAGAAAGACGACCAGGAGCAATGGATTCGGGGACATCCGTCGCCCCCCATCACACTAAACCCGAGAAGGTTACGTTAAGGAGGTAACGGGGGGAGTTTTACACCTCACTCCCCCGGGACGAGGTTAACAGGCGGAAGTCGCATTTGATCCCGTTGCCCCCGACGCAAGGGAACACCGGTGTGGTTTTAGTCAGTACTAGTATGACAGACCCCTCCGCTCTCCCCAGGGCGGAGGACATCCATTGAGGCGGAGGACATCCATTATTTTATTTCCGTAGTTCCGGAGATAAGGGGGCGTGAGGAGAATTATTTCTACTTATATTATTAATTATTTTATTTTTTTAATGCTATTAAATTTTTCTGTTATGACATGTTTTTGTTGGAAAATGAAATGAAATTATTGGTTGGTATTTTGATAAATTTTATTGTATTGACATTGTTGTACATTTTTCTTTGATTGTTATACATTTTTTCTTTGACTATGATATTAGATTGTGATATACTTTTCTTTTGATTTTTATGAATGTTCTGTTAACATGATATGAGATTGTTTTTTTAATTGTAGGTATACATACTGTTTTTAGCTTCAAATATTATTTTTGTAAAACATTCAGACACAATTTGTTAATTGTTATTGAATAAATGAAATGAAATGAGGATTTCGAGATCGACAAAAAAAAGACAAGAAAAACATCAGATCAACATCATTCTCCTGCCCTTATCCCAATTCATTTGGTGTCGGCGCAGCATGTCTTCTTCTTCCATACTTCTCTATTACTCGTCATCTCATCTGACACCGCCTTTCTTGCAAAATTATCAAGAAAGACAGTATATAAAATTTTGAATGATGGACGCCACTGAAGATGCTGAACTCATAGTTGAGTTCGGGCTTGCTAAATTTAGATTGCCATCGACGCGCCGAAAAGGATCTCCTTACCGGTATTTTTGACATGGAGCGATCTAGGCAGTCTATTGTCGGATCTTTTTAAAAATGGACCTAATAATAACACTCAAATATACTTTCACACACTATTATCATTACAAATATCATAAAAACTTGGTTGTAAGCTATACAACCTTACAGTTACCTAACGAAAATAGTACATTTTGATACAAGTGGGGAAACTTTGTTATTGGAGTCAAGGCGAAATTTACGCCCGAGCCGCAGGCGAGGGAGTCATGGAGCTGAGAACTGCAGTAACAAATGCCCACGTGTAAACGTTTTGTCAAAATGTCAAACGACGTTTTGAAATACTCTTTCGAAGAAATAAAACAATAGAACGAAAATATTTTTTGCCATGAATTATGCATTAGGAAAGTATGTTTTAATTTGCTTTTTTTGCTCCGTTGCAGACCAACGAGACGAGGCAGGGAGGGGCACCGCCGCACCGCTCAATTGTTTATGATTGTGTCATAAGGCAGAGAACATGCTTGTTTTTTCGTCACTACACTTCCTCGAAAACTGGCTCTTATTGCACTACGATTAGGTTCAACATGCTATGGATGTCACCCTCGTGGTTTTCTTCTTATATTCCCGCACTATAGTGCGGAAATAAAAATTCCACAGCCAGGTGGTGAGGCGGCTCGCCCCCACAGTCATTTTAATTTTTTATCTCTTCCATTGAATCAATTTAGGCTTTGAACAAATTTGGACTAAAAACAAAAACCAAAAAACTAAAGGGGGCTTTTAGACCCGTATCTATAGTCAAGTTAAAGTAATTACTTTAGCAATTTTTTTAATGCAATATAAGTACAAGAATTTAAAAGAAGTAAGAACTGTCAAAGAAAGCAAAGCTAAAAATTCTAACTTTTTACAGGTCTAACTTCAACTAATTACTAAAACTACATAATAAAAATCGTATCTTAAAAAAACTACATTTACTCAAGTAAACACTTTAACTTGTTTATACATACGGGTTAGTTTGTTTTGCAAGCTTAAAAAGATTCCAATGATCAGCAGAAAACATTATAGGAAATGGCGTCAAAAAACCCAAACTTAACTATGTGATTATATTTTAATGACTTTAAGAGCCTATACAACCTCAGCTCAAATTATAAAGTGGCCCCCACTTCCCCGCGCCACCTCACTCTTTTATCTAGCTCGCGGTGACGCGGGCACACGAAGTCGAAGCGATTATGCTGGAGTAAACTACACTATTATCGGACGAGTACTAAGAACTTAATAAAATTATCAATCATAATTTAATATTAATTTGTCATTATGTGAACATAAAATTGTACATCGCAAATTTAGTTTCAATGTACCTATTATCGTCAAAATGGAATCACTTACCATGTGTTAGTACAAGTATTTTACTATATTTGTCTTTAAAATCATGAAAAACAACAAATCGTAAAATATTTCTTGCTCTTACTATGTTATTTTTGTTTTCAAATATCACAGCGACTGTACTATTTTTGCAACAAATACATTGCTCCTTAACCAGTACCTAAGTTTGCCGCTAAGTGACTGGACAAGCAATGTAAACATCACAAAACGATATTTTATTAAGTGGATGCATCGCGGCCGCTGCGTCTTGCGGCAAGTTAGTGATGTGCTTGTGCAGATCGACTAACGTAGGCTATCGATCGATCGATGGGATTAGATCTCTTTGATAATATTAAGTTTCACCAATTTGAGCAGTTCTCATTGAATTATATATTTGAATTATATTATGTTTATATTATTATTATTGTTATTTCTTATCGAGGCTGTCATGGAAAAATATATGAATTTAAGAGTAAGTACACTATTTGACAAAAAGTGCCACCCCAGTAATATCAAAGCGGCAAGTGCTGCACAAATACTTCCACTTTACAGGTCAGTGAGTAAACACTATAGCAGGGTTCAACAATACCTACTGTTTCAATTTCAATACGTTTTGACTAACGTAACCTAACGTAACCGGATTTTTGATTGTTTTAATTTACTTAATAATATTTTTTTAAGCTACATATTGTTTATTTTTATTATAATATTTTCTGGACATGCAGTTTATTATTAATTTTATTTTGAGGACCCCAATTTTTTTTGTACAATAATAAATGTAAGATTCGATAACTTTCCGATTTAGTCAATCACTAGCGTATATGTAAAATAAATGGCTTTTGCACAGCACAACGATAGCGACCTATGTTTTTGTGTGGGTAAGTTGTACGGTGCATGGTAAATACACGCTGTGATTGATGGGATAAGGTTTATAATTGATCGTGTAGTACGTTCTGTTTTAAGAAATGCGGATGTGTGCGCGACTGCGTACTTATTGCATTTACTGAACTGCATGTGTAGTAGTTGCCGTGTGGCAGGGGCAAACTGGAGGCACAGGTTTCCGATACATTTTCGTCTATCGGGCATATCTCCTTGTTTCCTAAATCTATCTTATTTCCCATTGCGCCAGCACTATAAACCTAAATACTTCAATATTTTAATTTCACGTCGTCCTGATTCGTAATGTGTGTTCTGAGCGCAAGCGACACAGCTACTCTGGTTCAAAAGCCGAAGCGAGAGTGAGCGCGGGTGGCGGGTGGCAGAGAACAAACTTCAAGACGCCGATAGTTTAGGTATTTTCTTTTTACGGTGAAAATAATAGGAATTTAAAAAAAATAAAAAACACTAGACCTGCTTTATACGTAGTTCAGTTAGTATGCCAAGTTTCATGATCTAATTTTAAGTATTTTTTGAATACCAGCGGTTTATCGTTCGGTTTGGAGGTAACTTTGGAATTTTTTTCTATCGAGAAAATTTTATGGAATCGTGTTTTCGTCAAACATAGTACTTAGCATTAATCCTCAACTCTACCATATATTTATTTAAAAATTAATGCTGCATGGCATAACGGAGGATCATGCTAAGCCATCTGAGGTAGTATGGGCTCTTAAGTAATATATTCAATATTATATCATGACTATCTTAATGAATTCTACTGACATACATTTCTTTGAATTGAATTTATATTGATTTTCAATTAATATTAAGTAAAATTATTTTAACTACACACATCAAAAGTATCTAGGGATCAACATATATTTTTGCAATAACTTTTCTCCTGATTGATATTGATTAAAATTTTTTTTAAGGATTCATCAAATAAAGTGTTTTCGTTTGTCACAGTAACGATAAACCAAGTCACCTTTGCATTAATAAAGAAATTTGCCATTTTCCTAATAAAGGGATTTTTGACATTTGAACCACTAACATTAAAGTTCGAAAAAAAGACTGAAATAACAGTTTTCTTTAAAATTTTATTGGGTAACTTGAACAATTAATAATCCGTGTTTCTACCGCGAACACTAACAACACAAGAACATCGGTTTGGCATACTCAAAATGAGTTCATCCAAATCACGCTGTGGAATGGCCGCCCATGTTCGTTGCAACAACAAAAAAAGGTCTTCTTGCGACTGGATACCCTCCATATTCAGCAAAGCTCTTCTCTGTAGCATATCCCATGCATGCTCAATCGGGTTCAAGTCTGGCGACTGAGCAGGCCAGGGCAGGACATTGATGTTAGCTGCGGCGAGAGTCTGTCTTACAACTCTTGCGGTGTGCGGTCGTGCAATATCATGCATTAACTGAAATAAGGGACCGATTTGCACTTGTAGAGGAACGATGACGTCTGATACAATCGTCTCAGCATAAATTTGAGCGTTGAGGTTGCCTCTGATCCAAATCAACTCAGTTCTTCCGCCGATCCAAATACCCGCCCATACCATGATGGTTCCACCACTATAAGGATGGACTTCCTGGCAGGATTTTAATCGCTGTTGGCGTCCAGGGGTTCTCCAGTGTCGTATACGTCTTGTATCCGGTCTCATACCAAAACGAGACTCATCAGAAAAGCACACGAAACGCCATTGTTCTTCTGCCCAATTTCTGTGTTCAAGAGCCCATTGATATCGAATCCTACGATTGTGCATTGCTATAGGTGGTACCCGTAGCGGTCTTCGGGAATGAAGGTTCACTTCATGCAAGCGGTTTCTGACTGTTTGGTCGCTAATTAAGTTCCCTGAAGAGTGATGAAGCCTCACGGCTAACATCATGGCGGTTATTGTTGGAGCTCTTCGAGTTAAGATTTGAATGTATCGGTCTTGTCTCCGTGTGGTGCAGCGATACCGTCCTCCATGGCGCTCAGCCACGGTACCAGTGCTTCGGTAACGTGTCCAAAGTCGACTGATAACACTCTGACTTGTATTCAGAGCTAAAGCCACAGTACGTTGCCGGGAACCAGCTTCTATCATTCCCACGGCTCTGAGCATTTCTTCCCTGCTTAAATGACGTCGCCGCTCCATAATAACGTTGGTTTTAATCAGTAGTAGGGAAACAGTAGCACTAATAATGTCTTCAATGCGTTGTATGTTTTTATAGGGAAAATATTGACAGCTTATTTTCATCTTTTACTCGAATTTGATTGAGAGTTCCTGATTCAAATTATGAAATGCACCAAAAAGGATCCATATAAATTTATAAAATCATAAATTTACTACAAAGCCACATCTCAATCTCAAGAAATCCGCATAAAAATGCTTGATCCCTAGACACTTTTGATGTGTGTATTAAGAATAATCATGTTAGGACTAATGTCGGATGTAGTGTTTGTTTTTTCCTGGCTTTACGATGATTATCGAATTTTTGAGTTACATTTATTGTTAAAACCACTGTTCGACACAAATGTATTTTTTTTGGATTTGGATTTATTTAATTAAGGTTCACCAACAGTTGTTACATATATTATATAGGTAGAAACATATAAGTAATGGTGTCTTAAATCTTACTGCACAACCAATTACAGGCAAACAACACATGCAAAGTGCTCTTTGTAATTATAAATTTAATTTTAAAGACTTAATGTACTTGAATAATTCTTAAATACTTATTGTACTTAAATTCTGTTAATAATTTATTTATTTATTTATCTACTTATATTTACCATTACAGGCTAACCCAATGCGATAAATGCGCCTTAATTAATAATAACTTAATTTATATTTATAACTAATACCTATACTAACTAATATCTATAACTAATGATAAACAATGCCTTCCTTTTGAATTCACTCAGAGAACATTAAAATATTTTTTTTTTGATGAATAAATGAATATACCTACATATATAAGTGTATTAATGTTATAAGTAGGTACATACGTATAAGACCACGTCCTAGCCAAAATGAGAAACCCCTCGACAAAAACAGGCGTATTGTTACTATAAAGGTTTTTACAACTGAATGTTAAGGTCAATAAACTTTATACCTAACGACTGGATGAGCCTCAGACAGATTAGTACAGATAATTATGGAATGATACGCCAAATAAGTACTCTTTACACTCGCTGATCTAGTTCTGGTTTATGGCTGTTGTTATTGTTTATTGTTTTCATTGATTGCGAGTGTAAGATCTGGGTCACCCGCCATCTTCCTTTATAGTAACAAAGGACAAATGCCCGTTTCACTCAGATTGGGCGATAACTAATTGGATGTCGAAATAGAAGCGCACTTGTGGATTCGCGACTCAGCGCCGAGAATTGAAATTCTACATAAAATTGTAAAATTACTATTAAGCTCTATCATATAGAAGTTTTATTTTTGAGGCTCAGTTACTATAATCTGTTAAAGTATTTTTATATTGTCTGTGATTCCTTATGGGCAACACTGCAACTTACTACTTCCTACTTGTGTGATCAAGTCTGTCGAGAATTGTGGCTAATCTTTAGTGATTAAAAGCGTTTACGCCGTCCATGCGCTGTTTGACTCCAAAACAGTACTTTTCAAACCCTTTAATACCATCAACCCTTTATTTTACAAAAATTATAATTACTAATTACTTTAGGAAATTTCGTTGTCTCAATAGTTGGAGAAAAAAATATTTCAATTAATAGAGTATTGGTAAATTCTATCAAGATAAGTCAACAGAGGTTTTCTTAATTTCCCTTTCAGCGTCAGTTTCGAAGCTCTTATTATAGGAAACCACTGGTAAACCTAATTAGTTTTTATTTTTAACCAATTGCTAACATCCTGAGGAAAATAGTTGGAGAAAAACATTTTTTGATTTAGGTATCTTTCTATAAGAAATTAAAGTTCAAATAATGTGAAATATTAAGGAATTAAAATGATTTTTTCACCGATATATCTTACTTAATTTAATATAATAATAGCTTAATATAATAGAAGAACATATGCTTTAAAACATCCAATTTAAAATTTCAACTAATTTATAGTGATTATTTTTCTATAAATATTTGAAAACTATTATAAATCATTGCGCGCGACTCGCGAGCAATTTCAAATCAGTCCGCCGCGAGGCTTTCTAGAGAGAGGACACGTCGCTCGGCGCTCTGACTGACCTGAGTTGACCTTAGTCGTACTTAGAAGGATAGCGGACGTTTATAGTGAGATTGAAAAATCTTGGTACTTTGATGATTACATTTTTTTATTATTATTTTTGATGACTGAAAATATTTTTAGTGACAACAAATATTTACCCTATTTTTGACCTACGAATTTTATTTATGAAAACTTTTACTTATTTTTTTTTTTTGTAAATAAGAACATAAATTGTTTTTAAAGTTAACGCCAACCTATTGTATTTCCCTCATAAGAGGTGTCACTAAGAGGAACATCACGTCAGGTTAAAATATAATATAAAATAAACATAAGTAAATCCGTATAAAGTGATTTATTTGAATAGAATAAGAAATATTTATTAATCAATCACAAATCAATAATAATTAACGAAGTTCGGTTTCTTTCTAAAGCTTAGATCAACAAATTCATGTTTGAATAACTAAAAAACGACTTTAATATTAATCATAATTATAGCTATACTTGCAATATACACACATCAAAAGTGTCTAGGGATCAAGCATTTTTATGCGGATTTCTTGAGATTGAGATGTGGCTTTGTAATAAATTTATGATTTTATAAATTTATATGGATCCTTTTTGGTGCATTTCATAATTTGAATCAGGAACTCTCAATCAAATTCGAGTAAAAGATGAAAATAAGCTGTCAATATTTTCCCTATAAAAACATACAACGCATTGAAGACATTATTAGTGCTACTGTTTCCCTACTACTGATTAAAACCAACGTTATTATGGAGCGGCGACGTCATTTAAGCAGGGAAGAAATGCTCAGAGCCGTGGGAATGATAGAAGCTGGTTCCCGGCAACGTACTGTGGCTTTAGCTCTGAATACAAGTCAGAGTGTTATCAGTCGACTTTGGACACGTTACCGAAGCACTGGTACCGTGGCTGAGCGCCATGGAGGACGGTATCGCTGCACCACACGGAGACAAGACCGATACATTCAAATCTTAACTCGAAGAGCTCCAACAATAACCGCCATGATGTTAGCCGTGAGGCTTCATCACTCTTCAGGGAACTTAATTAGCGACCAAACCGTCAGAAACCGCTTGCATGAAGTGAACCTTCATTCCCGAAGACCGCTACGGGTACCACCTATAGCAATGCACAATCGTAGGATTCGATATCAATGGGCTCTTGAACACAGAAATTGGGCAGAAGAACAATGGCGTTTCGTGTGCTTTTCTGATGAGTCTCGTTTTGGTATGAGACCGGATACAAGACGTATACGACACTGGAGAACCCCTGGACGCCAACAGCGATTAAAATCCTGCCAGGAAGTCCATCCTTATAGTGGTGGAACCATCATGGTATGGGCGGGTATTTGGATCGGCGGAAGAACTGAGTTGATTTGGATCAGAGGCAACCTCAACGCTCAAATTTATGCTGAGACGATTGTATCAGACGTCATCGTTCCTCTACAAGTGCAAATCGGTCCCTTATTTCAGTTAATGCATGATAATGCACGACCGCCCACCGCAAGAGTTGTAAGACAGACTCTCGCCGCAGCTAACATCAATGTCCTGCCCTGGCCTGCTCAGTCGCCAGACTTGAACCCGATTGAGCATGCATGGGATATGCTACAGAGAAGAGCTCTGCCGAATATGGAGGGTATCCAGTCGCAAGAAGACCTTTTTTTGTTGTTGCAACGAACATGGGCGGCCATTCCACAGCGTGATTTGGATGAACTCATTTTGAGTATGCCAAACCGATGTTCTTGTGTTGTTAGTGTTCGCGGTAGAAACACGGATTATTAATTGTTTAAGTTACCCAATAAAATTTTAAAGAAAACTGTTATTTCAGTCTTTTTTTCGAACTTTAATGTTAGTGGTTCAAATGTCAAAAATCCCTTTATTAGGAAAATGGCAAATTTCTTTATTAATGCAAAGGTGACTTGGTTTATCGTTACTGTGACAAACGAAAACACTTTATTTGATGAATCCTTAAAGAAAATTTTAATTAATATCAATCAGGAGAAAAGTTATTGCAAAAATATATGTTGATCCCTAGATACTTTTGATGTGTGTATTATTAAATACTTATTTTATGCACTCGTAGTTTCGTAATTCGTGTACGTTCAAATTCATATTATTCAAATTAAATTTTACTACAACAATTGCACTCGAACGATCCCTTAGTGGGTTAGTTTGACTATAGCGCAAGAGAACGCGCCAGCGCTATGCACACAGGCACGCGCACTTCTGTGTGCGTAAAAAATGCATTGAATTACCTAAACTTGACTTCGCGCGATAGACGTAAACGCTCTTAAACTAATGTTTATTAAATTAATCTTTTGTTTAGACATTCAAGTTCTCATAGGTTATGGACCGCTGGCGCCTTATTAGTTTAGTTAGAGCAATAGTTTACGTTTTAGTTAAACGAGCGCGTTTTCAGGCACAAAAATGGATACAACGCCGGCAAATTGAAAATTCTACCCAGCCATAGGCCGAATCATTTGGAAATTGGCTCTTTAGAGTGCAATGTTTAGCGCTAAAGTACCGTAACACATTTCGCTGGTATAGTTTCTTGTTCGTTACTTACCGTTTCCATACCTGCACGAGCGCGCGGTGTTAATGTAACGTAGGTAATACGTTGACTTTTTAATCGAAAATACAATTACCCTTTAGCATTTTAGTTAAATTTTTTGCAAGAAGCACAATCTAACGCTAATTTAAGCGCGACTAAACCAGTAAAGCTGTCTAAAATTTGATTGTGAAAACCCAGAACTAACAAGTAGCTCTACAGATTACTTCGTATCGCTTCTTCATACCTAGGTGATATGTTTCTCTACATAAACACGTAGCTGACAAAATATATCTATTAAGCCACTTGAAACTAACCAATGGCGTTAGATTTTCATATCACAGACAAGTTTTTTTTTCTATTCTAATCGCCCTAATCCCTAATCATTAGTAGGCAATGATTAATTAACGTCATAGGTTCACGTTTTAATTGAGCTGACATAGTAACATCTAATTGACGACCCGAATGGCGCAGCGGTAGTGAGGCTGCCTTACGTTCATAGGGTTCCGGGTTCGAGTCCCGGTAGGAGCAAGTGTTTGTGTGATGAGCATAGACATTTTGTTACCTAGTCATGGATGTTTATATGTATAATAAGTATGTATTTACAAACAAATAGTATCTATGTAGTATATCAACTATCTGGTGTCCACGACACAAGCCTCGTTGCTTAGTGTGGCACTAGATGGCGCTGTGTGTAATGTCCAGCGATATTTATTTATTTATTAATTAATTATTATTTTCGTCATACAACACAACTCATATTTCAGTATAACTGTGATTTTTCAAACTGCCTCGTCTGTCTAGCAGTAGCAGGCGCAACTGCTGACCATGAGGTCCTGGGCTCGATTCCCCGGTCGGGCAAACTGTAATTAGGGTTTTCCTTTAGGAATTTCTTAGGAGCGGTTAATGGCAATATACGCGCCCCCTATTTCTCAAAAATATGGCTCAGTCACTCTTTCATAGCTAACACCCCACCAAACCATCACTGAAGTCGGATAATGCCCACGTTGCACTGTCCACTAATTGGGAAGCTTCCTTAGAGCTTTGAGCATAAATACGGTCATTTTGTTTTATTAAAATGTTGCTCAATTGTAAAGATTTTTTCATCCGCAAACAAAATTTTTCTGTGACCTCCCTTTGCGTACCGCTTCAGTAGTTGTTTCGATTTTACCACCCTATTCTTTTTTAAATTATCAGTTAAAAAATGACCAGTGCGTCTCTTATAGGCTGCAAGTCCTAAGTCATCTTTTAAAACACGCGACATGGTTCTGGGTGCTATCTTCATCTCCCGAGATAAAATCTTTGGCTGTCGGACAGGATTTCTTCGAATTCTTTCCCTTACTGCTTTGACCACCTTTTTCGTACGAACACTACGTGGACGGCCAGATCTTTTTCTGTCACAAACAGAGGAGGTCTCATTGTACCTATTAATAGCCCGGTACACAATAATTTGACTAATACGAAGCGTATGGAGAGTTTTAAAAATTGCATTTGGCTCCATACCAACTTTGTGTAATGCAATCACAGCGATTCGGTTCTCTTTATCACCCCACTCCATTTTAATATCGCAAAATATTGTACAATGTAGTGGCGCCTAAATTAGAAATCTCAATGAACAATCGTATAAAAATGGCAGATTCCAAATTCAAATGTTATTGTTGTTGTCTTTCTTATTTTTAACTGTAACAGTATTTATGGCCAGACTGTGTATTATTATCTCAACATACTTCTTCCCAATAATTCTCAAAGAATGTTTACACCCATTATAATAAATATCATATATAGCATAAGAAACGCCTTATAACATCTATCTAGCTATCTGCTAGTAAAAGGCATGATTTTATAAAATTGTTGTCTTTGTCTCTGTTCATTCCGGCTAATCGGCTTGACCGATTTTGACGGGAGTTTTTTTACATTTGAAATATATTTTATCGAGAAAAAAGTGTTCAGTTTCGTCCATACTAATATTATAATAAAGAGGTACAATTTGGTTGTAAGTTTGTATGTAGGGGGTAATCTTCGGAACTGCTGTTCCGATTCTGAAAATTCTTTCACTAACGTGAAGCTTCATTATCCCCGAGTGTCATAGGCTACCTGTATTTATAACTTTGCCGTGGGTTAATTTCCGTACATACCGGGAGCGAAGCCGCGAGCAAAAGCTAGTATCTAAATAAAGTCAAAGTACTACTTTCTGTGAATTTTAACCCAAGTTTGCTTAGTAATCAATTAGTAACATAACATCACGCCTTATAATCCTCGAAGGGTAAGGCAGAGGTAGCCTAACAAGTACACACACACATTTCGCCAGTTATGTTTAAGTCCCATGTTATAGGGGGCGAGCCTATTGCCATCAACCGGGCACAATTCCAGACTCTGTGGCTGTTACTGAGAAGTTCCTGTTGGAAAAACCCAATAACACTTTGCCCGACCCGAGAATCGAACCCAGGGCGTCATGTTCAGCAGTCGCGCTTGCAACCACTAGACTAGAAATTAAAAAAAATCTATTAATAGTTGTTCGAAACCTAATTGATAGCTCTAACTAATTAGAACACAACACACCTGCTTACCTTCCATTTTATAGAGTGGACTGACATAGCGAGCTGTTTACTAACACACGTTCAATTAGAATAAGGCAGACGTATTAGCATCATGCTTTGTGTCTGTAGACTAATTACTTAGCACTACAATTATAAAAATGAACCGTGCACGACCTCAGGTGGTGCAACTTCCACGAGTGAGACAACCACGGAGTAAATACAAAGAGGAGATGTTCTATTTAGATTTCCTTAAGAAAACGCGTGACACTTTGCGGGGTGAGGGGGTGCTAGATCCCGCCCACTTCTCTATTTTCCATCTACCGGTCAATAGCAAAACTATTCGCTCGTTCTGTCGATTTTGTTTTGTAGTTACGTAACTATCTCACACTAGATGTCACTAAGTGCAGGATGCAACAGGGTCGTACTCAGAATTTTCGTACCGGGGAGTACTGTTTTATTTTAAATTAATTTTGCGAACCATCTTGATGCGTATTTTTTAAATTTAAATTGTGATTTTATTATGAAAAAAAAAAAGGTTTCTGATGAATGACGAATGAAGATTATTAGATGTTCTCTTATACAACATTTTGACGAGTTATGCGAACATAAATGAAGGGAAAAGCTGATTTTTTTTTCGCGATTTCAAGGTTGGTCCCATAGAAAAAGTTGTTCAAAAAGATGAGTACAATGAGCCCTTTTCAGGTTTAGTGTAAATCAAGAATAATGTTGTATATTTAAATGACTTATTTTGTTAAAAAGACTTATCAAGATGGTTTACGAAGCCAGTATGTTTGTAATCCATTGCTGTCTTAGATTATCTTCGGATGGAAATCTAAAACCTACATCATTTAAAATTTAAATAAATAAACTAGGTGGGCTTTAAGTACTTTAAATACATAAAATAATTGTAGATACAATATTTAATTTATAGGAGATTGTATTTTTATGTCCAGCGTATTTAATGTTTTAAGTACTTTCCATTTATGAGACAGCCGCAGCCGCGGGACATTCAGTAAAATAATTGTTTTCTAATTACGGCCCACGGAGTAAATACAAAGAGGAGATGGTCTATTTAGATTTCCTTAGGAAACAACGCGTGACACTTTGCGGGGTGAGGGGGAAAGAAGTGGGCGGGATCTAGCAAGATCCCGCCCACTTCTCTATTTTCCATCTACCGGTCAATAGCAAAACTATTCGCTCGTTCTGTCGATTTTGTTTTGTAGTTACGTAACTATCTCACACTAGATGTCACTAAGTGCAGGATGCAACAGGGTCGTACTCAGAATTTTCGTACCGGGGAGTACTGTTTTATTTTAAATTAATTTTGCGAACCATCTTGATGCGTATTTTTTTAATTTAAATTGTGATTTTATTGTGAAAAAAAAAGGTTTCTGATGAATGACGAATGAAGATTATTAGATTTTCTCTTATACAACATTATTTTTTGTTTACACTAAACCCGAAAAGGGGTCATTGTAGTCATCATTTTGAACAACTTTTTATAAGGGACCAACCTTGAAATCGCGAAAAAAAAATCAGCTGTTCCCTAGATTTTGACGAGTTATGCCAGAGTTGCCACCCGTCCCGATTTTGCCGGGACAGTCCCGATTTCGAATACATTGTCCCGCGTCCCGACGGCCTATCGATTTTGTCCCGATTTTTGACAATATGCAACAGGCTCAATCAATTCATTCACGGGTACCCAACCCAGTCACAAAGTCATTCAAAGCGTTGATAAAAAATGGGTCCAAGTATTTAAAGTCGCAAAGGAGCAGAAGTTGAACGCATTATTTAGTGTTGTATCTCGTGCTTTGAGCATACCTCCTTCAAATGCGTATGTTGAGCGCGTATTTTCACAAATGACCATGAAATGGTCTAATATCAGAAATCGTTGCTCGTTAGATTTGATAAAAGCAGAATTGCTAATTTCTTTGAATATGCACATGTCTTGTTCAGACTTCATAAATAAATACAAAAATGATATAGATTTACTAAAAGCGGCTCGTATCAATAAGAAATACACATGGAAAAAATAATTATATAAAATAAATACAAATATAAACACAAAATAAAGTTTCATTTTCCTTTGACTGTCTCATGGGTAATTTTTTTTTTCACCAAACTCCGAACGTCTCTTATGGATGCCCGATCGTCCCGTTTTTTTTTCCCTAAAGGTGGCAACCCTGAGTTATGCGAACATAAATGTAGGGAACAGCTGATTTGTTTTTTCGAGAAAAAGATGAGTACAATGACCCCTTTTCAGGTTTAGTGTAAATCAAGAATAATGTTGTATATTTAAATGACTTATTTTGTTAAAAAGACTTATCAAGATGGTTTACAAAGCCAGTATGTTTGTAATCCATTGTTGTCTTAGATTATCTTCGGATGGAAATCTAAAACCTATGTCATTTAAAATTTAACTAACTTAATTTTAATTTCAGTAAAATAATTGATTTCTAATTACGGCCCTGTCTTTTGGTTGTTTATGTTTGTTGTTCATAGTTGACGATAGATGGCGGCCTGTTTACAAAATGATATGAAAACTACAAAAATAACATTTTGGCCATTAAAGGGTCTTTAGGAATGAATGTTGAACAAATTTCAGCATTAATGTTATTAAAATATGTTAGTTCTGAGGTCTACATACCTAAATATTTTTAGTTTCCATGACACCAAGTGTCGCCATCTAGTGTCGGGTAGAATTATGTTTGTAAACGCCGACGCTAGGAGATTTTTCTAGAACTATTTTAATAAATTACGCATAAAATTACTTACAAATGAAATGTGATGCTATCCATAGCATCAGAACGTCTATCCGAGTAATTTTTACAAGACAAAACACAACACTTCATTCTTTTTTTCGTCTAGCGCGAACAATGCTGTAAAATGGGAACGTTCACAAAGTTGTGCACAGGACGAACGCCAACAATACACTGACTAAGGCCACGCCCACATGATAACGTCAGGACCTAGTTGAGAATCACAGTGCACAGTTGCTTAGGCCATCTCCTCTTTGTATTTACTCCGTGGTCGCCATCTAGTGTCGGGTAGAATTATGTTTGGAAACGCCGACGCTAGGAGATTTTTCTAGAACTATTTTAATAAATTACGCATAAAATTACTTACAAATGAAATGTGATGCCATCCATAGCATCAGAACGTCTATCCGAGTAATTTTTACAAGATAAAACACAACACTTCATTCTTTTTTTCGTCTAGCGCGAACAATGCTGTAAAATGGGAACGTTCACAAAGTTGTGCACAGGACGAACGCCAACAATACACTGACTAAGGCCACGCCCACATGATGACGTCAGGACCTGGTTGAGAATCACAGTGCACAGTTGCTTAGGCCATCTCCTCTTTGTATTTACTCCGTGGAGACAACAATTAAAGTCTTGGACACTTTAATTGCATAATACAATAATTACGCTTGGTAGCTTCTCGGGTAAAGTGACGTCATAAACAAACAGTTGGCGATCGAACTTACCAATGCCGAAGATGGTGTTGTCACGTATTAAAAGTTTGTTTGATTTTTGGGAAATGGAGGTAATTTGGGCTCAAAAATCATTAACTTAAAAAAAAACACTAAAAAAGTGGAAAATAACTTTACTTTCGGAAGTCGGTGACTATTGTTTGTTTCATTGACTTTTTTGCCCCCGACTTCCGAAAGTAAAGTTATTTTCCATTTTTTTGTGTTTGTTCGGAAGTCGGTTAGTTTCTTGAAAAAAATTTTTTAATTTACCCTATTTAGTTATCGTATCACACAAAAACTCTTCTCAAGTATCAATTTCGCAATATCTTTTACTTGGATAACATATTTTTACCAGATATTTTGATTTAAAAACCAAACTACTGAATCGATTTTTATAAAATTTGTATGAGACCAATCGGGAAGTATATCCTTTCAGATGAAAGAAGATTTTTTCAAATCGTGTCATTAATGACCGAGATGTGAGGTAACACAAAAAAAAAATAGAACCGAATTGAGACTCCTACCTTATTTGAAGTCGGTTAAATATTCATTAATGTGTTTACTTTCATGCTGCGCCGACCCCAAATGCGTTCACACGCATCACGAATCGTGAAAAATGATGTCTAGTCTTGAACACCAATTCGTGTTTTTATTGCTGGATCGTGATAAAACACGATTCCGTATGCTATGTGAACGTCCATCCGTCATGACGTATCGTGTTTTTAGACACTTTAATAAATGTCTTCATTTTCTTTAAATAAAAACAAAGGTAAGTAATAAATAACTACTTCGATAATCGTGTTAATCACACCTGTTTTAATCAATTCCTACTTAAATAAGCATCTACTATTGAACGTAAATAATATTTATACGATTTCCAAGATTCTTTTATAGATGGTGAAATACAATCAAAGATAGACCTATAGAGCGGACATTGGGAATATTTTCATACAACAATTTTGATCCTGAACATTTACTATTTTGACACACGAATGCGGCCTGACAAGCGGCGTGTGACACTAGAAAGACCGACTTGTTACCAAGTACTACGAAACAAGTTTTGGATTATGATTTTCTTCGTCTTGTCCCGTCTATCGCTATAAATATTTGAACGTCTTTTGGCTACACTATTTCCTAGTGCTATTGAATGTTTTTTTTTCAGGCAGGACAAAGCTACTTAGCCAGAATAAAAAATATTGATATATAACACTTACGCGCGCCATTTTGAAAGAAGTTCACTCTGTGCTAGTTCACAGAACACTGTCTGAATTGACGACCGGCTAGTTCCGCAGTTTATAAACATTCGACCACAGATTAGATTATAAAACGTAAACGCAGATATGATGTATCTCAGTGTGAAGGCCAATCGCGGGATATAATTTATACATCGGGATATACCTAATATACAAGGTGGCGACGACAATACGACAATAAATGAAAATACTGGTAATACTAGTCCATAGGAATATTTTTAAACGGCTAATTATATTCCAGGCGGCTAATAACTTAAAGGGCGACTAACTATTTGGTTCTAAAAAAATAGCTTGGCAGCAAAAAAATAATAGCTTGCCACAATTTGGAGTTGCATACATTTTCTTGCCTAGCCAAGTAGGAGAACATACGGTACAGAGAGAGCTTAGGGCACCCCGACACTGATAGGTTAGGTTAGGTTAGGTTAGTTAAAATTATCCTTCGCTGTAGCTGCCAACCTACTATTTTTGCTATTTTTGTTAATTATTTTTAATCCCAAATTCAGATTAATTTGGCGCCGCGTTAAATACATGCCTTTTTAAACTATCACAAATAAAACATAACATCGAGTTAAATATTTTTTTTTCAAACATATTAAATGGCATAAAACTGTTAACGAAATAGAACACCATGTATAAATATTGGTTCACTAACGTTAGGTATAATTTGCACTAATTCGCAACAGGAAATAAACGTTGAGAAACAAATTTGGCAAAAGCTTATGAAGTAGCGAGTTGGCAACATGTGTTTAGTGTTTACACCGATGCGGGGGACGTTAGCCTGTCAGTACTAGCCTATTAATCTACTCGTACATCATGTAGAAAATTCTGAATATGAAAAATAATGTCCTGTGACTAAACTACTGGATATAATCGATTGAATTTTTGTATGCAGACGCCATGAGGTAAGTATGCACAGTTTAATTTACTGTCGTATTTTCGGCGCCACCTTGTGAATACTTATAATATCTCATCGTGAAAAGCAAGTTTAAGATTGGATCTATGTGGTAATCTCTGAAATTACTCATCCTACCATATTATCTGCCTAGCCTTTTTCCATCTATGTTGGGGTCGGCTTCCAGTCCAACCGGATGCAGTTGAATACCAGTATTTTACAAAGAGCGACTGCCTATCTGACCTCCACAATCCAGTTAGTACTGGGTAATACGATACCCCTTCGTAAGACTCGCTGTCAGACTTTCGGGCCACTGACTACCTGTAACGACTGTCAAAGATCTACAAATAACAGCCGGGAACAACGGTTTTAAATGCTTCCCGAGGCACGGAGGAAACTCAGTATGTAATGGGTGGTGACCCCTCCACGGACCAACAGAGGCAAGCGCGGCTTAACCTAAAGATCGACCCGAGCGGCTATTATTATTTATCACTCAATCACAGAATGTATTGAACACGCGGGAATAGTCGCGGGTACAAGCTAGTCAGTATCTTTACACAGTATAAAACAAAGTCACTTCCCGTCGTCTGTACGCTTAGATCTTTTAAACTACGCAACGGATTTGAATGCGGTTTCCATCAATAGACAGAGTGATTCAAGAGAAAAGTTTATATGTATAATACATGCATATTAAAGTAGAGAAAACATTAGTATCTACATTGCACCCGTGCGAAGCCGGAGCGGGTCGCTAGTCAGTAATAAAAATATAGTACTTACGCGCGCCATTATGCAAGCAGTACTCTCCTTGCCGGTACACACAACTACCCTATATTATATTGTAGTCTTTGCACACAACACTGGTTAAATTCCCGGCCGGCTACGTTCCACAGTTTATAAACATTCGACCACAGATTAGATAATGTAACGCAGATATTATGTAATCTTTGAACTTGGTATGTGTCTTATCGCAGCTGATATTATGTTTTTGTATAAATAGGTTGGGCTTTCCAAAATCAATAAAAAACAAAACAATTTTTTAGGCCAGTCATGTACTAAAATGTGATCTAAAATTGTCCCCGATTGCTGAGCGTGGCCTGGTTTCGATCTCTGAGTAGGGCAGTATTTTTGAATTTTAATTTTTCAGGAAATTGCAAGCAGTTCGAAGTCTAGATTTGCGCCGAGCTATTGGTATACGGTCGGCCCCTTATGCCTCGGAGTACACTTCTCGTCTCTGCTTAGCTTTAGTGGAAACGGCTGAGCAGAGAGGAGATGTCTCGTAATTACGATAACTACACGTATACACACGTGTATTACGTTCAGGCAAGCGAAGACGAGAAGAGACGTGAGCGGCGCTTTGCACATCTCCGCTCGTGTCCGCTTTGGTGGAGTGGCCTGAAGGGAATATGTTGCTGTTGGTGCCGAGGTAATGAGAGGCACATTGAGAATTTCAGCTTTGTCTCTCTCTGATGGCAAAACATTTGTGATGCCTCTGATATGCAGATCGTAAAATAAAACTCAGGCAAGGTAGAAAACAACAAATTTTATAATAAAATAGATTAAAAACAAAATGTTGGTCACTATGTAAAATGCATTACAAATAATAATGTCTTCAACAAAAGCGTTACTTTGACCAAAAGCTGATAATGCCCGGGGCAACGATAAAAATAGCCAGAAAAACGTCTAATCAATATCCAAATTAAATCCATTCTTCCAAACAAGAAGAGACTCTGGGATGTCCATTTTCTCTGGGGTCTTGTCGAAGGGGTAATTCTGGTAAGTCTGCCAAAAGATAGGTCTGAGTGTGCGGAACCCGTTGTCGAATTTAGCGAGCGTCTCCATGTCAGCTTTGTCCAGGGCGAAGTCGAATATGGATGCGTTTTCAAGGACGCGGGATTTTGTCACCGTTTTTGGTAAGCTGACGATTCCTCGTTGGTGCTGGAATTGAAAGATATAAGATATAATAATAATTAGAATATACGTGGTGAAAGGTACAGCCCGTTCACACGAGAACGATTCGTTTTTTTTTAACGTATCGTCTTTTTTACGATTCGCCAATTTTTTTGACGGTGGCAATGCTTTTTAAATGCCCGTGTTCACACGCATCACGAATCGTGAGAAATGACGGCGAGTCTTAAATCACGTACGTCAAAAACAAGAATTGAATGAATTTTTTGTGACGGATTTGCTGATGCGCTCGCTCCCGAAAAACCACGAAACTAATGTGAACATCAATTCGTTTTTTTTTGCCGGATCGTGATAAAACACGATTCCGTATGCAATGTGAACGGCCATCCGTCATGACGTATCGTGTTTTACGACGGATCGTCAATGACGGAGGCCGTGTGAATGAGCATCATTCGGAACCATAGAAATGTGTGCCATGGATTATTGTATTTTTGAATTGTTGTTTTTATCTTTTTACTCTGGACGCTCTTACTCGCACGTCTTTCTACATCGTTCTCACATATATGTATAATCTCGACATGAATGATGTAATCAAGATTTTGTAAAAACATATTGATTTGTAAGAGTGTCCATGGAGTTTCTTGCCCATTCTTCTCCATAAGATCTACGCTTTCGAATGGGCAACTACAGTACTTTACTACAAGTTATTATGCCCTGTGACTGGGACTGTAGCTTAGTTTATTTTTTGTGTTTTGACATTCAAAAGTGCCTGTAATGGTCTAATTGAAATAAATGCTTTGAGTTTTGAGTTTGTCATCGAGAACTATGCGGCTGTTCCATACATTTTGACCGTATGAGTATTGCACTTTTGTAGGAAACAGCAGAATTTTTGAATTGAATGGGTTCGGAGTGATGTGCTGAATCTCATCTTATCCAATCCACCCTGTAATAATATCTTCTTATGGTCTAATTTCACCAATGAAACTGGATGAGCTCTCAGTGTCGTCATTGCCTTGCAATATTGACACTGACGGCTCTTGAACGTGGTTTAGAAGTGGTGATCGCGTTTAATTTCAGTGTAATTCACTGTTCAATTAAGCTCGTCTTTGAAAGTACAAATAAACAAATTCTCTTACCAGATATCTGAGCGTGACTTGCGTGACAGTCTTCCCATACTTCTTGCCTATCGCCACCATAGTGGGGTTGTTGAGCTTCGGCTCGGGGCTGTTCGGGGCACTTCGGGAAGGCACCATAGTTCCGAACGGGGAGTACGCGGTGATCAGCACCTTGTGGGACTGGCAGAAGTCTACCAGTTCTTTCTGGCCGAGGTTGAGGTTGATCTGGAAGAGAGTTGGTAGTAAGAGAGGCTTGAATATATTTTGTTCTGTGATGGTCAGATGGACGTTTGAAAAAGATAAAACAAAAAACAAGATTCGAGTAGAAAATTAAGAGAAATTAAAATTAGGTTGAGAACGTCAGAATTACATGAGACAGTCTCCCAAAGCCCTTCGCCCTTCCTAGTGTTTTACTACGGAGAAAAAGTGGCGGATTAACTCACAGGCAAAAGAAGAAAAAGCACAATTATGTTTAAAGCTCACCTTTACTCTGTAATGGTTTCAGCGAGTTAAAGGATTAGAAAGGAAAGAAAATGGGGCAAAGTTTTTCGTTAAATTACGTTCTCAATTTAACGTAGAAATTTCATAATGTTGGGTCTCAATAAGGCGTACAAAAATCTCACCAATACAAAGAATTCACGTTCACAACAGATTCAGGTTCTAATAACCAGACTTTTACTTTTAAAACCTCAAAAGAATTTACCTCAATCTGGTTGACGACCGGTGGTACCTTGCAGTTCTTCAGCAGCCTGTTCATCTGCTCAAGATTGAAGTTGGACACTCCGATGCTCTTCACCAGTCCCTTGCGCAGCACGGACTCGAACCCGCGCCACGTTTCCAGGTAGTCGATCTTCTCGTCTACTCCGGCTTGCTGCAATAAAAAAAAAAAAGTTTTTAGAGGGCTTGTATGAAGGTTTTAGATATTGGAAATTTCGTTACGGAACTCAAATGGAGTGGACATGGTGACAATGGAGGCAGGACACCTAGCAAGGCGCAGTGATGACAGGTGGACAAGGGCTGTCACCAAAAATAATATATGTGGGTCGTCCGGCGGCGAGATGGGCAGACGACATAGTTGCCATCGGGGGAAAAACCTGGATGAAAATGGCTCAGGACAGTCAGATTGGCACGAGAAACGAGAGGCCTATACCCAGCCGTGGGTTAATTAAGGCTGTGATGATGATGATGGGTTCGCGGCTAAATAATAACAGCCACATGGATTGATCCTTAGGATTAAGAAACGCTTTTAGGGCTCTTTGCTGTGTGTAGACTAATCCACCAAGCGGGTCCAATGCGGATTGGTAGATGTCTGTAAATCCTCTGATTTTTGGTCCAAGGATACCTACCGATTTCCTCGCGATGTTTTCTTACACCGATATGAGAAAATTAATAAAACAAATAACACAAGGATTGTAACCCACGACGAAAACGACGAAGCCGTGCCGTTACCACTGGGCCTTTACGGGTTCCATCGAGGCTCTTGCTTTTCACGGCCATAACCATTGAGAGGAGCTCGTGGTTAGTTAATAACAGCCTCTCGCGTTGATGTTTACGTTAAGCCGCGCTTGCCTAGTTTGGTCCCTGGATGGGTGACCACCCATTACATACCCAGTTTCCTCCGTGCCTCAGAAAGCACGTTAAACCGTTGGTCCCGGCTGGCATTTATAGATCTATAACAGTAGTTCCAGGTAGTCAGTGGCTCGATAGTCTGACAATTAGTCTTACCAAGGGGTACCGTATTACCCAGTACTTACTGGGTTGTGGGGTCAGATAGGCAGTCGCTCCATGTAAAATGCTGGTATTCAGCTGCATCCGGTTGGACTGGAAGCCGACGCCAACGTTGGTGGGAAAAGGCTAGCCAGATGACATACTTTAACCATTGAACTGCCTTAAAATCAACATGATTTTTCGGTCCCATTGGTCCACAGGATTTCCAAACTCACCGAGATAGACATGGGCCAGTGCATGAGCACCAGGTCGATGTACTCCAGGTTCAGGCGCCGCAGAGACGCTCGGACCGACACCTCCACGTCGGCCTCACGGTGGAAATGTTGCCACACCTGGAAACAAAGAAGATGGTTATGAGGAAACAGGGAGACCTTCATTCCATGAGTAACTAGCTGACCCACGCAACTTCGTCTGCTTAATATTTTTGATTGATGCTCCGCTTCTTTTGGTATTTTCTTTCTTTCTGATATAGACTATAGCCTTCTTAAATAAATGGGCTATCCAACACTTAAAAAAAATATATTTGAACCAGTAGTTCCTGAGATTAGCGCATTCAGCCAAAAAACAAACTCTTTAGCTTTATAATATTAGTATAGATACGACGTTAGGTCCAGGTAAGGACCAGAGGGAAGGCCTGAAGCAGAGGAGTTTAGCTTTATGAGGAACAGGGTGTAAAGTACCTCATACGCATTAATTAGGTAGGATCGCCCGACTAGACGGGTGTTGCGTCTGGTGGGCTACTACCCGACCAACGGTTGGAGTCGGGTTCTTGTAGCGCGATGCAAGATATTTGGTTCTTAAATTGGCATCATAGTAATGAGGAAGGATGAAACGCCTTTGACTAAAAGAGTGATGGATGGATAGGGAGAGGAAGATTAAAGAAAAGATGGATGGATTGTATGAGAAATGATATCAAAGAGAAAGGACTAAATGATGACGCGATATCTGACAGGAGAGAATAGAAGAAAAAAACGTGTTGAGCCGACCCCAACGGAACCAGAACGGGACAAGGACAGGAAGATGATGAAATTGGCATCATAGATGTCGCTGATAATGTTGGCTGCGAGCCCATGATGAACACGTATACATAAATGATGCGAGGAGTTGAACAAGCGATCTCAGTACCTATAAAGCTGCCTGTCCATGGGAAGCGAGAAGTGGAGCAGTGCAAATTTTAACTAATAGAATTGTATATAATGAGTGGAGCGGAGGGTTTTATGCAATTCTATTGGTTAAAATTTGCAAAGCTCCGCTCCTCGTCTCTCTTCTCCACCAGAAGACAGGCAGCCTAAGGCCCGGTTTCCGCTTAGGCGGAGACGAGCAAGATTCGTCATATCACAGGAGAGGATAATAATTTAGGATACAAGAATTTTGAAAACACATCGGGAGCGTAGGAACTACTGTCCAATCATGTTGTCATTCATTCTTAGTCCTGGTCCCTAAGTAATCTATTGCCATAGGTAATCCGTAACGGCCGAAACCACGGGATTCGTGTTTAGAGAGTAGACTTTCAGACTCGAGTATCGAACCTAGGAGCCATAGATGGCTTCAATAGTCAGACTATTGTAGCCACCTATGGTTCCGCAATTGAGAGGATCTGTCACCACCAATAGCACATAGCAATACAAGACGTATAGCTCCATCAACAAAGAAATAAGATTTTAAAAAATCTGGTAAAAGGCGGTAGGCCCGATGGCCGGTTATTTTACCAATATGGCAGTGAACGAACCATACCATAAACACGAATAAACCACTTTAAGAAACTCCACTGACCTTAGTAGTAACAAAGAGTTCTTCCCTCTTCACGACGCCA
Source organism: Standfussiana lucernea (assembly GCA_964057025.1). Classification (NCBI taxonomy): domain Eukaryota; kingdom Metazoa; phylum Arthropoda; class Insecta; order Lepidoptera; family Noctuidae; genus Standfussiana; species Standfussiana lucernea. The sequence goes on from OZ059812.1 coordinate 2,640,055, forward strand.
TCTTTAATCTTCTGCTGTATAATCTTGCCCACTTCCGGTTCCACTCTGTAGACGTGAGCAGTGTCTATGCTTCTGTAGCCGATGTCTATGGCATGGGAGAGGGCCTCCATCAGCTTTGGAATGCCTGTGGGGCTGAATCCAAACTGGAAATTGATATTGGTGTAGGTTATTAATGGTGTAATATTTTGTGCGTTTAATATCAAAAACAGTATACGAGTATAATTCATTTGGAAACATAAAAATAAAACGGAGGCTATTGTAAAAGGATCAGCATTTCTAGAATTTTAAGACTCATGTCCATATTTTTATCAAGTTTAACCAAGGTTTACAAAACATAATATCACGCCCGTAATCCCCGAAGGGTTAGGCAGAGGTGTACCCATTGGTATACACACATTTAGCCAGTTATGTTTAAGGCCCATGTATTAGGGGGCGAGTCCATTGCCACCAACTGCTACTGAGAAATTCCTGATGGAAATACCTAATAACCATTGCCTGACCTGGGCATCGAACCCAGGACCTCATGCTCAGCAGTCGCGATTGCTACCAGTAGACCAACGGGGCAGTCAAAACTCAACCTCAAAGCATTTATTTCAATTAGACCATTACAGGCACTTTTGAATGTCAAAACACAAAAAAATAAACTAAGCTACAGTCCCAGTCACAGGGCATAATAACTTGTGAAAGTACTGTAGTTGCCCATTCCAAAGCGTAGATCTCTATGGAGAAGAATGGGCAAGAAACTCCATGGACACTCTTTTAAATCATTATGTTGTTACAAAGTCTCGGTTACATCATTCATGTCGAGATTAAACATACATGAGAGAACGATGTAGAAAGACGTGCGAGTAAGAGCGTCCAGAGTAAAAAAGATAACAGTCCACCAACAACCAAGGTTCAATCTTCGAATTTTGTTTAGACGAATCTTAAATAAAAGTTTGAATTCTATGAGTGCTATAATATTTAGGCATTTACTTAGATCCCACTACAGTGAGAACGGGCATACAATTTTAAGGTCCATTTCACACACAAATGTGACAAACACAAACAACCATATTATGCCCGTAACCAACACCATCTAACAAAAGAATTCAACCCACGGCACTTAGTACAGCAGCCAATAGCTCAACCACTGCACCAAACGTGCTGACAAATGAGTTATAGTTAGGTCTAAGCCACACTGCTTGGTGCTTCCCAAAGGCTACGTTCACACACTCGGGCCATTAAAAAAAAAACTTCCTTCTTCTTTTAGGTGTTTTTTACAGCGTTCAATAAAAGGATTATCAATATAATCATTTTATTTGTAAAGGAGAATGGGCAAATTTGTATGGAGCCTGGGCGGTCCGCGGCCAAGAATGATTTTGTTACTAATTGATGTGGTTTAGTCCTACAATTACTGTGTAGAAGTTTTATCACTGTGGTGTACTTCAAAAACTGATAAAATACATGTTTGTTTCTGAACACTTAGTATAGTTTTATGTAGTAGTATGTAAGTGAAATAACAATCCAAGATAGTCTCAAAGATATTTATTATATAATAATGCACATATTACATTATCAGCATGCTCAATAACTATACTATGTAGGTATTACAGTAGGATCCAATGGATTAATCTGATTTTTTACATAGCCCGAGAGACGGAGACCAAACAAACCATGCCAGCTAAACTGCGGGCATCAGATAGTATCTACCTATAATAATAGTGCCTACTCCTCATGATCTATAATCGCACTTAATTCCACAGCTGGTAATCTAATCTCCTCAGTTTGATTTCTTGCCCAGCCTAAATACCACACCACGCACATAACATGTGCGCAGCATCCGACCGTGCGCCTTCCACTCAGACATGAACAATAATAATGGGCGATAGCTTCTTATCCGTTCATTTGTCGGTCGATAACAATATACGAATGATACATCCTAGATCTTACATGTCTAGACTGGATTCGGACACGTAATAACCAAACGTCTTGCTCTGTAACGTAGTCGCTAAGACCTCTTATTTGTTGCTCTCGATATACTTAAATATTATACATAGAAGCCGTGTACTAGGTGCGCAGCATAATAACAGCGGGCTAGCTTGATTTGATACGTACCGAGATCAAACTAAATAAGCTCATCTTCTGTAAGATTTGGGAAATCGTCAAAAATAGGCTGATCTCCAGTGATGCTTTGGAACGTTGCTCTTTGTCTGTTTATATTATTACGAATAACATAGTCCCCAGGTGATTTGGTCGATTCAAGTGGGCATTTATAATGTCCACAAATGTGGCTGCATGTACGCTATCATGCATAGGCTCCTGGAAAGCGTTAATTAGTGACGCTATTTTAAAGTCTTCGAACATATGGTTTAAAGCCCGATTAAAATAGTTCTGGCGGAACAATTGGAAGTCGCGCTTGAATCGGCCATTTATTAATTCTACAACCCATATGCGGCATGTGGTAACCAATCTAGACCTATTCGCTTGTTCGGTTGTGAGCTGATCTGCACTACGATCTTTGTTTTCAGGCATATAAGCAAAGTAATTGAATTGTGCCAAATCCGGAAGGGAGTCTCTAAACCCACTATTGGTGGTAATAAATAAAAATAACATGATACGATACGTTTTGAAGTTAAGATTAAGCACTACACACAATATTATGCGACATTGCTCTATACAATTACATTTTACTGATGTTCAAATATCTTATTTTCTCATATTAAATTATTCTCATACTAAAAGTTATTCCTTACCTACTAACAGTACTTTCATTTGATGCTAATTTCATTACTGGCCGCCAACCGCTCAGAAGTGCCCATTCTCCTTTACCAATGTTGATTCATAATTTGATCTCTTCAATTTTTTATTTGAATGATAATTTCGTTGCTAAAATATTATATAAAGAAAGACATTTATAATTAAAACAATTTTTATTCTTCGAAACGACCATTAAACATGACATTATTTTTGGTGATTAAATAAGTATTCTGTTTGTTGGATAGTAAATTATTTGTGACTAGTTTTTTTTTTGACAGTTGACACTTCCCACATTTGGATACGCACGTACCTAAGCGGCCGATCACGTTCGGATACACGTGAAGTGTATTGTTTTATGATTTTTGTTATTAACAAGATAATTATCATGATAAATATGAAGCTAGTTATCACTTCGAATCCTGGTTTTAGCGTAGTTTGTGGCTAAGGGGTTTGGTAACAAATAAAGCGTAAACACACAACATGCAAAAAGTATATCAACGTATAGTTACTAACATGAAACGGCTCAGTCGGGTTCACGTCCTCCTAAAGTCAAAGAAAATATAATTAAACATGCAAATTAATAAATACAATGAATGAATATAAAGGAATACTACGAATATCAATGTATGAACGAAACTAAAATGATCTCGGAATATCAAAGTTAAAAAAAAAAATTTAAAGGTCATAGAGCGTTTAAAAGAAAAATGAAAAGATTGGTAGGTATACAGCACAGATATAATAAATACAGGAGATATGATTTGTAAACAAATGTATTCGTATTCGTGTTCAGATGTCGCCGTGTTCTCCCCACTTAATTCACTAACACAAAAGCAAAAACTATAAGAACGGCACACGAGCTCATATTTCTCCCGCACACAAAGAAACTTACAGCAACACTAATAAACTCACTAATAGAACACAGGCATACATGGGGCGGGGCTTCTACCTGTAGCTACGGACTCAGAATAAACACACATCGCAACTAGTGATGTGAAGAGGTAATCGTAGAAAAAATAGTATCGATGAAATTCAGTTATATCGTGTTATTTTTTGTGGGAAACCAGTTTGGACCTTTTCCTGTCGCATTTATCCACTTTTCTTTTATTTTTGGATACTTCGGATAGCTAAAATGTTAAAATAAAACCAAGGTGTGAATTGTGATGATGATATCAATGATAGAAACATGAAACATGTGTAAGAGTACCGCAATAAATTAAAAACCCATACTTGATTCAATAAAAGATAAGTCGAGTAATCAAGAAATAGTAATGAATTGTATTTTTCAGTAATTAATTATATAATTTTTATCATTAAGTACCTCACATTAGTAAACAACAGCTATAAAGTTCCATGTAACAAAAATAGTCTAAATTTTTACCCTTGTGTAATCATTCGTACTAAGGGATCGTATAAAATATCGACAACCACAAAAGTGACATCACCTCTCTAATTATCTACCTAAAACACACCCGCTTCACGAAACTATCGTGTGAGTGAGAGTAAAAGTAAAACACTTATCCATTGCACTATTAGACCAGCCGATTCATTGATCGATGTGTATTAAGCAAACAATGGTTGTTGTTCCTAATGAAAATAATTGCTTTTGGTACTTTATCGTGTTTCTAGTATCACGAAGTAATGTTTTAGTGAATTTAATGAGAAAAACAATCATATTTTAGTACTTACGTGTGAAATGAGATGCCATCTTTCGTATAATTCACAATAGAGGTGTTATTTTTGCAAACAACCACTGTACAACGCGGCATTTTGTAAAAAATCACAAGCAGTGAAGACGTCGCAAGTTGACATTCGACTAATGGCCGAAACTGGCAACAAGTCTCTTTGCGGCTAGATGCGTTCGCATGCGCCACGCCTCCTTGCCATATCTCCTGTATTTATTATATCTGTGGTATACAGTTTCAGAATCGGTCGAATATACAGGTTGGAACGGAAACCGACGCTAAAATTCGGTTATTTGCTCATTGTACTTACATCATTCTGAACCGCCCCACATAGTAATTATTCATCGGTAATAAAAAAAAATCTGCTGTTTTCTACAAAAGTGCAATACGCACACGGTCAAAATGTATGGAACAGACGATTTTTTTTTAATTACCTACCGTTGAAAAATTTCAATCTGGAGAGTACTTACTAAAAAGTAAGAAATCGCAAAATACTTTTTTTTCATAGGAAATCATTGCAGGTCCTAAAAAGATTTCTTTTTTTCTTCTAATCGGGGTTGGTCCTATAGAATTTTTTGATTAGTATTAGAAAGAGGATCGACTGACATAAAAAAAAAATTACAAAATGGCCATTTTTTTGCTAACTGTACCTAATTTTATTTGAAAATCTGTGAATGGAAATCAACATTTCACGAATAATTATGGATAGTCTCCTTAGACCATTTTCGTGTAGCTGCAACGGTTAAGGTAGTTCCGCTCACCGCCCCGCTAAAAGTTTCCACCCCGTGTATACTTTACGTAAATGGGTCTAATTTACTCTCATACAAACTACTGAATATCTAGGCATCCCAAAAACTACAACTGCGACATTGTATCTAATTATTTGTTCAATTGCATCTAGGTTACCGTCTCGTCCATGCCCAACCAGGTGCCAAAGCCCAGCGCTGGGATATCCCGGCCGTCGTTCAGTTTAAATGTTGGGATGTTTACCTGGAATTAGGAAAATATATTAGTTTAGAATTTGTTTGAAGCAGACAAGCTATCAGATATCGGTGGTGGAGAAATGCAGTAACAATGCTAACATTCTCAACGGCTCCCTAGCCTTTTTCCAACTAAGTTGGGGTCGGCTTCCAGGCTCACCGGATGCAGCTGAATACCAGTAAGTTCCATGGAGCGACTACCTATCTGGGCTCCACAACCCGTTTACTACTGGGTAATACAATATCCCTTGGTAAGACCGTTTGTCAAACTTTCTGGCCACTGACTAGCTGAAACGATTGTCAATATACCTACAACTTTGACTTGGAAACCACATGCTGATGTCGTATGTACGAAGTTCAATAAATCAGCTTACGTACTGCATAACCTATCACACAAAGGACATCGACCACTTTGTATGGCGATTGGGCTTGAACATGAACATAAATATATTGCACTATTATTGATTTTATTGAGTGGCTTACAGTAGGAAGAAAACATATATATAAGAAGTTTTGTATCAAATTGTATATAATATAATATAATATAAATAAGTCCATGTAAAGCGGGTTCATTATTCGGAGAAATGCTAGGGTTAATGTTTGAAGCGGGTACTGAGTCCGAGAGTGAGCCGGGGTCGTCGTTTAGAAAATCATCAGAATCCATTTTGAACAGCACAAGTCGTCAAAAATAGCTAAAGTCGAAATAATATTCATAATACGATACGAAAAAGAGCGCAAACACAAAGCGATAAGCGAATGACATTTTGACATTGACAATTTGACAATCGGGTCTGGGTCAGTGTTGCCAGTTCTCTGCACTGTCAGTCGAACACTCGATTTGAAATCGATTCCATCGTGTTGTGCTGTTTTGTTTTGCGTAATTCTTTTGATTATGGACCACGCCGCAATCCAATAAGAATCTTCAAGAAAAGCACGTGTTAATAATACCCGCTACCACGACGAACAAAACCCAAACGAACGAAGGCGAATTACCAATTACGAACGATTCTTACTATTTTTCCCCGATATAGGCTAAACGACTTTCAACGTTTGTTCTACGTGGGCATGCTATAATCATGGCGGTAAGTCTCCTCTTTGAACAGTGTTAGTCAATCAAAGTCTGACACGCCTTTCCGCTCCACCCTAGAGCGGGAGAAATAAATGGATGATTTTACCATCTCAAAAAAAATGTTGTTCTACGTAAAGTATATCTTTTTATTCATGTAAGGTTAAGATGATGATGGTGATGCTGGTGATGAACCCTCCAACGGCCAGAGCAAAGCTTGGTCTTCCAGGAAAACATTTGAATTTTTCGAAGCTCTCGAATCGAAACATCAAAAATATCGATATTATTTTTTCTGTGTTTTTATTCTTTAGGCAACCCTAACTCAACGCTACTGTCACCATACAAATACAAATCAATTAAAAATCTTTTTTATTCGTTTTTAATATTATTTATATTGACACTCCCGAATAGGGAACAATGTTCAGTAAATATTAATACTAAATTATTTATGAATTCCTTCTTTCCCAATAGGGTTGTTCACGGTTAGCCCATTTTGGTTGAAGTCCTTTAGCAATGATACACTTCTACTACCTTATTATGGATTGATTGCGTCAGTGCTAAGATTTGGAATCATATTTTAGGGTAACTGTAGTGCGAGGGAGGAGATTTTTAAGGCCCAGAAACTGTGCATTCGATCTATGACTAACTTTAAAAGCACAGACAGCTGTGAACCTGTGTTTCGGTCTCGAAGGATACTAACTTTTCCATGTTTGTACATATTAGAGGTGGCAATTTTCGTAAAAACCAATCTAAACTTATTTCCGTCACTGGCCAATATATTCAAACTCAAAGCATTTATTTCAATTAGACCATTACAGGCACTTTTGAATGTCAAAACACAATAAATAAACTAAGCTACAGTCCCAGTCACAGGGCATAATAACTTGTGAAAGTACTGTAGTTGCCCATTCGAAAGCGTAGATCCTATGGAGAAGAATGGGCAAGAAACTCCATGGACACTCTTTTAAATCAATATGTTTTTACAAAATCTTGGTTACATCATTCATGTCGAGATTATACATACATGTGAGAACGATGTAGAAAGACGTGCGAGTATAAGAACACGTAACGGCCCCTTGAGATCCCAATACAAGAACTTGATACATTCGGGTTATTGCAAAACAGTACTGCTAAGAAAAAGTATCATGACAATGGGGCCTGTCATTTATAATTGCTTACCTCATGGTTTTTAGGATTGCTCTTTAAATATTTTTAAATTTAAAATAACTGCACTACTTTTAGGAAAATGTTATAACTCAGTGAAAGACTTTTTAAATTATGAGTTTATCCAGATTGTGATTGTTATAATTAATTACAAATTTGACCATTTAAGACTTATGTACCTGACTATAATACTATTAATTCAGTTCATTTTAAATTCTGTTTTTTTGTGACATTATTTTTTAAATTTAAATTTCATTTTTTTTGTTAAGTTTGTCTGGAAGAGATCGCTTTCAGCGATAAGACCGCCATTGTAACCGTAAAATTATCATTTTTTGTAAAACCGTTCTGTTTCAATTTTGGTGTACAATAAAGTATATTCTATTCTATTCTATTATTTTGTTTATTTTAATTTTATAATAATTTGCACGCCGAGCGCCGTAAGGTAGAGTGTAGCTGATGTCGTTAATTTATGTAGGTACAACATTTTATACCTGTACATATGTACATTGACGATCCGAATGGCGCAGCGGTAGTGAGGCTGCCTTACGTTCATAGGGTTCCGGGTTCGAATCTCGGTAGGAGCAAGTGTTTGTGTGATGAGCATGGACATTTGTTTCCGAGTCATGGATGTTTATATGTATAATAAGTATGTATTTACAAACAAAAAGTATCTATGTAGTATATCAACTATCTGGTATCCACGACACAAGCCTCGTTGCTTAGTGTGGCACTAGATGGCGCTGTGTGTAATGTCCAGCGATATTTATTTATTTACATTCAAAGCAAATAAATTACTGATTCTGGAAGAAACTCGGTATGTAATGGGTGGTCACCCATCCACGGAACAACCTAGGCAGGCACAGCTTAACCAGAAGATTGACCCGAGCGGCTTTTATTATTTAGCCACGAGCTCCTCCGACACATACATAAACAACCATTATTGAATTATTTATCAAGTAGACATCAATCAAGGATAACAAATAATGATTTTATCTTCTATGCAGTATGCATTGTGTGAAGGCCGATGTTAACGATGCAGACAGACATGTGATTAGACTGTGTAAATAAATACGTATCCATAACTAGTCGTTAGATAGCGTATTTTTTATGTGAATGTTACGAGTTACGCGTAAAATAATACAGAGTGTATCAGAAATGTACCAAGAGGTATCGTGCTACCCAGTACTAAATGGATTGTGGAGGTCAGATAGGCAGTCGCTCCAAGTAAATGTGGTGTATTCGTGTTCAGCTGTAAACGGTTAGACTGGACGCCGCCCACGCTCCTAGTTACCAAATGATGATCACGTATGGACTGGCTCAACTCTTCGGCGAATACAGGCGAGATCTATATATATTTTTATATGTATAAAGTATGTATATTGTATGTATATGTTATGTATATGTATAAAGTAAGAAGCTGACTGGCTGACTGATTCACCGACTGATCGATCAACGCAGCTGAAACTGCTGGGTCTAGAAGCATGGAATTATGCACAAACGTTCCTTAAATGACGTACCTAAGTGTGAACTAAGAAGGGATTTTATGAGATTCATACCCTAAATATCCCCGAAAGTTTGTATGAAACTTCAATCACGCGAACGAAGTCGCGGGTAACAGTTAGGTAAGGGAAGGTAGGTATTACTTTTATCATACACATAATAAACGATTTGATGACTTGGTAAATAAAAAAAATGTGCTAGTGTCACATACTCGTATGATTTGCAAAAATTTCCGGATGTTGATTTTGACCCCAATTTAATTGGGGTCGGTTCCATACTTCCCTAGTACTAGTCATCTCCGCAGGGGTAATCTTCGGTTTTTTTTTGCATTTACTAAAATTTAAACTCACATACACAAACAGCCAGACCCAGTACAAGTACCTGTAGGATAGTTTCCGAAGTTAACGCGGGCGAAATCGCTGGCAAAAATTAGTACCTACTTGCTTATCAGAGGACGTACATATAAGCAAGGCTGATCGATTTATTTATCGTCATAACAAAAATAATAATTGATCCAATGCAGATTATGGACCGGAATCAGCACACTTGTGTGGTCCAATGTATAGAACGCAGCGAAAAACAACGTGTTACTTGCTATTTTATAATCGACTTCAAAAAAAGGAGGAGGTTCTCAATTCGGTTGTATATTTTTTTTTGTTTGTTATCTCATATCTTCGTCATTTATGAACCGATTTGAAAAATTCTTCTTTTATCTGAATGGATATACTTCTCGATTGGTCCCATAAAATAACAGACTTAACCAAAAAAATACACAAAAAAGTGGAAAATAACTTTATTTTCGGAAGTTGGTGACTATTGTGCCTATCGTGTGTACCTAACTTAGTATCAGAGTTTTTATGCCACCCATGGGCTTCTGACTTGGCTTTACATGCCGTCGAGAAACATCTCTCAGGCATGTTGGTTTCCTCGCGATGTTTTTCTTCAGCGAAGCTTGGGATAATTTTTATGATGTATTTGTCATTACAATACGCACTTGCTAGTGATCCAGGTGAAAAATAAATTAAGTAAGAAAAAATGCAATGCAAAGAATCAGCACTTTTTTAAACAATGCAGCTGGCTATGGTTCTTTACGAATTCCTAGATTTTAAGGGAATACTTTATTATATTATAGAAAACTGTGTGAAAGATGCTATGGCTTGAAAGTTTGATATCAACCCCAAATAAATTGGGATAAGGCAGGAGAAAATTAACACAATCATATATAGGAAGCAAAGATAATGATTTAGCGTCACTTATTGACGTAATCTAATCTGTACTTAGAACAAGCCAATCAATTGGCTTATATGATCAATACATATGTTGATGAGATTTAAATATTGCTACTCAGCTGAGGAACAGTTTAGGCTGATGACGATAAGTCTAAATGATTTATTTGGTAAGCATAAAACGTTTGTCATCATCATAATACTAAATCGTTTATTTAGATTAATCAAAAAATCAACGATTGATGGATTGGCTGGGGGTGACTTGCACACTCAATAATTTTTCCCGAAAACTGTATATAATCATTTATATAGATTAAGTTAGGAATCAGCAGGTTTTGAAGGACAAATGTTATGAAATTCAGAAAAATGCTTATCTTCCACCACGTTACTCGAAAAATGTGGAACAATCTCAGGGGAAATACGTACCCATCTGTTTAATATTAAGAACTTTTGTTTCACAAGTCATCGTAAATATTTGATCGTAATCGTAATCAATCTCCTAAAATTTTAGATAAGTCTTAGTACGTACATTTGCCCTTAAAAAGTGCTGATTCTTCACCTTATTTGCTTGCATTTTTTATTATAAAGAATCAGCGCTTTTGATGGTGTCAAATAGAAAAATCAGCACTTTTTGAAGGACACCTACTATAAAATACAGCCAAAAAATGCTTATTTTTCACTACTCATAAGTTTCTAGTGTTTTGGCTGATAGGAAAATATAGTGCAACAAACTCAGCGGTAATAAGATCCTGTTTGTTAGGTTTAAAGAACTTCTGTTTTAGCAATCATTGGAAAACATGACGCTAAAATAATGTTCGTACTTTTGTCCTTAAAAAGCGTTGATTTTTTACCTTATTTACTTGCATTATTTAATAAGGAATCAGCACTGATTGATGCTCAATTGTTATGAAATACAGCCATAAAATGCTTAATCACTACTTCCCAGTGTTTTGGTAAGGAGGTAAATGTGGTTCAAGAAACTCAGTTTTAAGAACTTTTCTGTTAGCTGTCAGCGTAACGTAGCGTACGTACTACGTGACATTAATAATATGTGACGTTAAAATATTATACGAGTATATCAGTCATCTAAGTGATTGATAATATTGGTACGTTTGCCCTTATAAAGTGTTGATTCTTTTCCTTATCTATTTATCATTAGGAAGCAGCACTTTTAATAAAATCTGCCCTTTATGACTTCCTAGAGATTATACTAGTAAAAGTGCATGTGAGTCGTGCAATATACTAACTTATTTTAATTTTGGGTGTACTATATCGCTGTTTAAATATCTCTCGATGAATGTTATGCTGATGTTTATTGTGAAATTGACAAGAGCAGCACAGGAGCACCTTAGCTTATACAGGAGCAGCTTAGCTTAAAACTTTTTCGTGGTGTAAAGAACAGACATCGTAACACAAACTTTTACCATGGATTCGGTATTCTGCACCCATCAGTATTAAACATTTTGGTCATGTGTGGGAAACCATTTTTTTTTAGTAAACGACGGCATATATGTATATAAATTCTGCTGTCTCTAGAATGCTGAACCCATGGTAAAAGTTTGCGACATGTTGCCCCTTACAACATGAATAATATTGTGACCTACGATACTGCCTTGGGGTATTCCATAGGTGACCCTCTCCGTATCAACATACAACATGGCAATTTTACTGATTATGTCTTAACATTTGGTTGAAAAGCTTTTAAGAATATAAAGAGAAAATAATAACTTTAAAAATAATAATAATTGTGCATCAATGTCCCTTAGAGTACCCGTATTCCCTTATATTCGTATACCCTTATTTCAGAAAGGTGAAAGATTGGAGACAGAGTCAAATGGCTTAGAGAGATCTGATTATTCTAACATCGCACACTAAAACCTGAGAACATGGCCCAAAAGTGGATTGGACAATTATTTCCTCAGCACTGAATGGTAAAACATGGCATAATTACCGTACAAAACCCTATTCAACCCTAACGAATGAATTTTCCATGAAATAGTCATTGATTGGGATTAAATGAACTTCAAGGGTTATATTGATGATTTTAATTATTTTAGTCCTGTAACAACTACATACGTGTTACGTTCGCAAATCATATTTTGTTTAACATACAACCTGTCACTGTCCTGAAAATGGCAAAAAACTGAAGAATATTTCAATTAGAAAATATAAAATCCCCGTATTCTTCCTTTTTATATGTACGTACATATTTTTATTACTAATTTATGTTTGGTTTTAGATAATAATGTGAATTGAAAAAATAAACATGCTATAAGTAGGTAATTTTCTTGTTAGTACCATTTCACGAGCAATCCAAAGTTTTATTGAAGTACCGAATATTCCCAATACAGATTATTGTCACAAGTAATAAAATTAAAGTAGGTAACTACTCACACGTGCCATTTTGAAAGTAGATGCCCTCTTTTTCGGTTCACACAACACTGTCTGCATTGCCGGCCGGCTAGTGCCGCGATTTATAAACATTCGACCACAGATTACTCGTAGATGATTTAACGTAGATATGTTATCTGTGAACGTGCACTGCTTCTTATCGAAGTTGATATTATGTTTAAATATGCTTTCCTAATCCAAAACCAATGAAAAGCAAAACGCGAAATTTGTGGTCAGCCAAATCTGAACTAAGGGCTTGATTCCACAAAGCGTATATGTGCGAGCGGAGACGCTTAGGAACTAGTTGTATCCACCGAAGCTGTGCAAAGCAGAGACGAGTGGAGATGTTTAGAAACTAACTCACAGCACATCACTCACAGCACATCGCTCACAGCACAGCGCTCACAGCACAGCGCTCACGGCACACCACTCACAGCACAACGCTCACATCACACCGCTCACAGCACATCACTCAGAGCACACCGCTCACAGCACACCGCTCACAGTACATCGCTCACCGTACGCCACTGACAGCACATCGCTCACAGCACGCCGTTCACAGCACACCGCTCACAGCACACCGCTCACAGCACACCACTCACAGTACATCGCTCACCGTACGCCGTTCACAGCACCCCGCTTAGAGCACACCGCTCTCCGCACGTTGCTCATCGTACGCGGCTAAGAGCACACCGCTCACCGTATGCCGCACACAGCACATCACTCCCCGAACGCCGGTTACGTCTCTTCTCATTTCAGCCGTGCGCTTGGCCGCCGATTGCAGCGGCTGACCTAAACAATTACGAGAATCTCCTCGGTCAGTGGGTCATTTTAGGGGCGGATTTTGAGGAGTTAGAGTATACGCTTAGGGGCACTATGAGAAGCAAATAAAAGTAAAAAATTTGGGACTTCGGTTTTTCGCTAACATTTTACATCATCTCATGGTTTACAACTAGAGCAACAATTTCTTTCCAAAAAAAATTTCATTCGAGCTACCATTTTGGAAATATAGAACGTTTAAAAAAAAATCAAAAGCTAATATTTCAGAAATATATTTATAATAAAAATAAAAGAAAATTAAATCCTATGTGATGAGCAAAAAGGCTTCAGGAAAAAAAAAACAATATGGCGGTTTCTGACTTTTTATACGTAGTTTCTTCACAAGTTGACAAATCTCTACCTGTTTGTTCTATTTTTATTGTGTCATGTCACAAGCATTCGAATAAGTGGACCACAATATTCGGCTAGATAATCTTGAGGCTAATGGTTTATGAGGCAATGTTCCGAAATTGATACGAGTAAAATCATATTTATCAGACCGCCAACAAATAACCCAAATATCAAAATGTAATATTAAAACTAAAACGTAACAGATTTGCTCCTCTGATAAGCGATACATCACATATAGTGTCCACCAGGGAAGTGTGTTAGGCCCTCCTTTGTTCCTAATATACATTAATGACCTACCAAATACAACTAAGGAACCCATGTCATTGTTCGCTGACGACAGTACTGTAACAATAGCACCTAAAAATGTCATTAACTACCATTCTGATTCTAATGATTCATTGAATTCCATAATTACCTGGCTTAATGATAATAATTTGAAAATGAATCTCATTTGCATTGAATTCCATAATTACCTGGCTTAATGATAATAATTTGAAAATGAATCTCAGTAAAACAAACATAATGCATTTTAGACAACGAGCAAATTTACGTAATCCATCAAAATTTAATTTAACAAGAAGCTGAAACAGCCCGATTTCTATGAATAATAATTGACAAGCAATTAAATTGCAAAACTCACAATGAACTTCGTGAAAAATTAGTACTTCGTCATATGCTCTTAATAAGTTAGCGCCGATTGTCAACATATATACTTTACTTAGAGCATATTACGGGCTTGCTGAATCAGTGTTAAGATTTGGAATAATTTTCTGGGGCAATTCAACTCAGAAGGACACAGCGTTCAAAGCACAAAAGCGTTGTATACGGGCTATGTTTGGGTTGCAAACTACTGACAGTTGCAAACCAATATTTAAGCAGCACAGAATTCTAACACTTCCGTCACTTTACATATTAGAAATATCAGTATTTGTAAAAACTAATCCTCATTTCTTTCCCCCACGTATTAATAATACAGGTAGAAATAGACGCGAGAAGTACAGACTTTGGGTGCAATCACTCTCCGCCAAAACAGAATTTCTAAGAAGAAGTGTAATATGCATGGCGCCACTATTATACAATACAATCCCGAATTCCATTCAGAAATCAGAAATCATTTATTTTGCAATGAATGTGGGTACAAAATTAAGATAGTGAATACAAATTCATTAATTGCTTGTTAATTATTAAGGGATATTATAATGTTACGGAGTTTTTGAATGACGAATGTAATTTAATATGTATTTTAGTTTTTTAATTTTATTGTTTTAATCTCATTCATCTTTCATCTTATTTTATATATTTTTAAATATTTCTTAAAAAACATAAAAAAACCTTTAAAAATATAAAAAATAGTAGCCCACCGGCACCGGGAACAGGGTCTGAGCCCGGTGGTGTTTTAATTATTATTATTTATTTGTTTTTGACTATATTGTTGTTGACTGTAATTATGTATTTGAATTGATTGAAGTTTGACTATAATTTAATTATTTCCTGACTTATAATTTCAAATTAATTATAATAAACTATATTGTACGCCGAATATGGCAAAACATGTTGAAACACCATTATGAAACTCATTTCCATCCATGTATACACATGTTTATACAAATAAATGAATCTTTATGTTTATCTTATCTTTACGAGAAGTGTAAATAATGACATTGTATTGGTGGTTTACACCACATCTCTCCCCTCCTCTCGTCTCCGCTTCGGTGGAGTCAGGTCCTTAAGCTTCCTATTGCTTAGCGTGTGGTCATAGGTTCGACCTCTGAGTAGGGCCTGTGGTAGGGCAGTGTTTTCGAAATTTTCCATCAGGACCTCAGTAACAGTAGGCTGTTTGAAGTCTAGATTTGCGGACTTTCAAGGGCCGACCTTGAAAGTCCGCACTTCAACTTGGAGTCCTGTGTTGATTAAATAAATTGGTACTACATATTAACATAGCACTCGACGATAACGCAGTTGCATTACAACAGATAAGATTTCTTTTTATACTAGGTAGCTCTCATTATTGTATAGGTACTTGTAATGTACGAAGTGTGGATATTAAAACTCCAAGTTCATTTTGTTTTTCTTTTCACTTTGTGGACTTTCATGACTTTCATGTAAAATTACATTTTTACAAGCATTAAAATTTCCCAGGGGGAATTATAAAAACACCAAACGAATAAAAAAAAAACTTAGCAACTGATGATGATATACTGTTTTAATAACTTGATTAATTATTTTTGTCACTTAAAATTTTAATTTTACAGTCACTCGTTTAAATACTACCCTTACATAAGTTGGTCTTGGTTTGGCTTGTAATAGCGTATTACAATTATTTTTTACTACAGCGCCATCTGTGTTCATTTATATGTACTAATAGTGTTTGCTGTTTCTCTACTTTATCATTAGTATTGCTATTCGATGCTAGATGTCACTTTCCCAAAATTGAAACATTGAGATTTTGTAGTTCATCTATTCGATACTAGATGACGCTGCCAGTCCCAAAACGCAACAAACTAGATTATTATCTAGGAAATTGCCTGCTAAAGATACATATCTGAGTGAGTCGGCGAAACGTTTCATTGAATCACGTCGGAACGTGTTATTATACTCAATAATACACTCTTTATTGCACCATTTTCTTTTATTCTCGTTCTTATGCATTCCTCATTAGGCGTATGCTTTCAAGAGCAGCAATTATTGCTAATTGTCATTTATTACCGGGCGTTTCTTGAAAGAACGAGGCGTAATGAGAGTGTAAGCAGTAATTTTGGAGGCAATAGTCATGAGAAGTAGTTCCTATTTATTTTTTTGAGTTTATTTCATTGTTTCTGTACGTAGGCTAAATTGGTAGGTGTGATTTCCTGTTGGAGCTTTTAAATTAGGTAGGAAGCTTTGAGATTGGCTATAACGGCTATAAATATGTTCTAGGGTGCTGCTAGTGTTTTACTTTGGTAATGTCAAAAGTTGTAAGGTCGTGAGAATTGTTTTTCCAATAGTATATATTTTTTTAAATAAAAAAAAAAAAAATCAGGTAACATTACACACAACTTGTTGTGACAATTGTGACTGCTACAATAAATTATAATCTTAAATAGAGGCTTCCTTTTAAGTATGATAGATACCTGTGCTAGGAGACCCCGCTCTTCTAAAACTAGAAACAATAATAATGTAGGAGTGTAACATAAGAGTGTTTAAAGTAATTTAACTTAAATCTAGTAGTATGTGTGTGTGCGTGCGTGTGAGTGTGTGTGTGTGTATGTCGCTTTTCATCAAATTATCACATGATACTTTGTAAAAGAGTTTCAATGTCGTCATAATTCTTGCATTTAAAATATCTAACTTTGTATACTCTTCATACATAAATAAAATTAAATATTGATTGATTTTGTTTATTTTTCAGAATTGGAATCACTTGGTGCTGCATTAATCAAGTGTTTCTTTCGTTGGTTATCAATGGTGACCTTACTGGATTCACCAAAAAAGGGCTGAATGACATACCTAGTTAGCTAAAATCTTCGAGAACTCTTCGAGGGTTCTAAGATTAAATGACTCCTGAAAACTTCAGAAAGTTGAAACTACTAGTACTTTGCAATCTAACCAACCAACATTACAAATTACAAAAATACTTGAATAAAATAATTGAACGAACAAAAACAAACAAGTCATGGTAGGTAATGTTTTTCTTTTAAACGAAGAAAAGTCTCAAATATACCAAAGTGACTTGTAAGTTAACTTTTTTAATTAAAAAGGGAGCGAACATAACTATCTGCTAAGAGACGCGTCGAAAGAAAACATTTTCTGTGTTTTACGAGAAAATAAGACTTATTCGCAACTAGCTAAGATATTTGGGGTCTGTTCGAATCGGGCGAGTAACTTGCGCTAGTTGGTTGGTTAGCTAGTGGGCTTAGACAATCAAAATTATTAGTCTGTAATAACTGCCAAAACTATTTAACGTGCTGAAAATAGGCATAAGAAACGGCCCATTTTAATTGAACGTGTAGGATTTAAAGATTGAGAGGTTAATGGTTATAGAGGAAATAAAGTTACACGCATATTTATAATATATTTATTTGGTTTAGAATATGTCTATTCCTTTCACAAAAATATAAAACGTATTAAATCTACTTTTATTAAGTAATAACTTGAACTAATTTTATAGAACAGAGTTTGAGCCCAAATAAAAAAGCCACACTTGTTAAAATATTTATTATATTATGGGTTTCAAGTAAAAAACTATTTCGGTTAAAACTAAAAACATATACAAGAACAAAAAAAGTAATTTCACGATGCATATTAAAATATAAAATTGGTTTTCATAAAAACTTATTCAATTTTCGTTCGATCACGTTTTGGTTTCAATTATTTATAACTAGTTGGTTTAGATGTTGTATTGTTATGTAAGTGGATTTGTATTGTGGCTATATAACGAGCTGTTTTAACAATAAAAAGATGTTAGAAGTACCTAGAGACGTATTGTAATTCTTATGATGCAGAAATACTTAGTTCCTTTCAGATAACTTAAAATTTAAATGAATGTTTATACAAATCTTGAAGGTCTAGAAAAGTTTCAGTCTCTATCAAAGCGTTTTGTGATTATAAAGTGAGGTTTAACAGGATTGTTATAAGCTTTTCGGGAGATAGCATACGCGAAAACGCACACACACACACACACTCTTTATTTTAGGATATATCTCTCCAATTTTTTTTGTGTCTTTTACTTTATTTTGTTTGTCACAGTTCAAATATTATCCTGTTTAATTTTAGATTTTACTTATAATTTTTTGTTTAAGCACTATTTTATTTTGGTACACCACTTTTATCATTTTATAATTTGCCTTTGAAGAGCGGGGCCTCCTAGCACAGGTACATCTTTTAATTAGAAGGAGGTCCCTATGTAAGATTAACTGTAAAAGTTGTACAAGTTTCTGCATTTTTTTTTTAAACGAAATTATTTTGACTTTTTGTTTATCGTTATCGCGAATAGAATGTCAATTTGTCTAAGCTTTTATGTCTCCCTCTTGTAAAATTTTTATAACTTAATTAATCATCTAGTTCTTTGTGACAAATTACGCACAAAAAAACAAATGCTCTTGTTTTACTTAATACGATCACTCTACTCGCCCGTAACTGACTCTATTACTTCCATCAAGTCTAAACGCAGCATCCGTCTTAAAAACACTTAAAAAAGGTGACTAATTAAAAAACTCCCTTCGTTTGGGGTGTTTTATTTTTATTTTTTTCACTCCCTCATCCCCCTCAGGTGGAGAGGAATGCAAGGGGATGAGAATTACAGTCGACATAATGTTGCTTCCAAAGAAACAGTTGGTACGGAGTTTTTTTTTTACAAATGAGACATTTAAGAAGAGTTTTTCAAGAAGCAATTTCTTATAAGTTTAAAAAAAAATACTTGTCGATTTGTCGATGAAACTATTTATTCTTTCTTTAAGTATACTTAATTACACATTAAAAAATAATATTGAGCTCGTGGCTAAATAATAACAGCCGCACGGGTCGATCTTCAGGTTAAGCCGCGATTGCCTAGGTTGGTCTATGGATGGGTGACCACGCTTTACATAACGTGTTTCCTCTGTGCCTCAGAAAGCATGTTAAGCCGTTGATCACGGCTGTCAATAGTAGATCTCTCCCAGTCGTTACAGGTGGCCCGAAAGTCTGACAACCAGTCACACCAAGTGGTATCGTATTACCCAGTACTAACTGGGTTGTGGAGGTCAGATAGGCAGTCGCTCCATGTAATATACTGGTATTCAGCTGCTTCCGGTTAGACTGGAAGCCGACCTCAACAAAGTTGGGAAAAGGCTAAGGAGATGATGATGATAAAAAAAACTTAAGTACCTAAGTACTTAAGTGAAATAATTTTCTATTTAAAATTATAGAATATTATACAAACTTATTCGTAATAAATAAAATGATTAAGCTATAAAAATTATAATTTTCCAAGACATGCATCAGCTGCTTTGGTATAATTATGTGGAGTTTCTTTAACGGGTTTATATATTATGTCAAATTATGCGAATTAGTTTTACTAGGCTATATTTATCAACTTTTAAGTAGCTATAATAAATTCTATTTAACTTTATATTGGGTTTAAAAAGACTAATTAAATAAAGAGTTATGGGTTTTTTCCATAAAGAATTCCTCAGCCGCAGCCACGGAGTCTTTGTGCCCGATTGATGGCAATAGGCTCGCCCCCTATTACATGGGACTTAAAACATAACTGGCGAAATGTGGTATAGGTACTATTAGGTTCACCTCTGCCTAATCCTTCGGAGATTACAGGCGCGATGTTTTGTAATTAAATAAACATAAGTAACAATTTTACATCTCCGATGTTTATCAATTTTATACACCACAGAATTTCAGCATTATTCGTTTCTCTGTAGCTAGCTAGTAAGTGTGGCATTTACCTAATGTCATTTTTGTTGATATGTAACAAAACTTTGCCAGCAATTAAACTTTTTGCATCAATAAGTTTCTTAATAAAGGACATCGTCATCTGCCTAGCCTTTCCCCAACTATGTTGTGGTCGGCTTTCAGTCTAACCGGATGCAGCTGAACACCAGTATTTTACATGGTCTGCCTATCTGACCTCCACAACCCAGTTGGTACCGGGTAATATTATACCACTTGTTAAGACTGGTTATCGGACTTTCGGGCCACTGACAACCTGTAACGACTGTCAAAGGTCTAAAAATGACAGCCGGGACCAACGGCTTAACGTGCTTTTCGAAGCACGGAGAAAACTCGGTATGTAATGCTCGGCTACCCATCCACGGTTCAACCTAAACAAGCGCGACTTAACCTAAAGATTAATCCGTGCGGCTGTTATTATTTAGCCACGCGATCTCCTATAGGTATACATACAAACGTTAAACAAAAAATTATTCTAGGCTCCCCTATGTTTTTGGAATTTTTAATATTCGTCTTTGAACCCTGACTCTGTGGGGGGGACACTGCCAGTCCTCAGAATAGCCTGAAAACCTTTGTTGAGTGGGGTGACAGTTGACACCAAAGATAAGTGGTAGGTATGTGGGTAAGTAGGTTTACCGAAAGAACATCTATCAATATTATAATAATAAGTATCAAGCTACCTGTCACACTAATTAGGTAGGTTTAATGATACCTAAGTCAAAGCTAATGATTTTGTAATAACTGTAATCTCTAGTTACAGTAATTACTAGTTAGGTATCTGTAATTTTTATTTCAGTTATTTTATTTTTCAGTAAGAAAAACTATATTCTAACTCGCCAATAAGTATCTAGTATTTAAACAATATATGTATCATATTATATTATCGTCCATGCATACAAAATAATTCTTGTCAATTGCCATAATTGCATTGTTCTCTGAGAGAGATAAAAAAAATGCATTGATTGTAATTAGTTTCAAAACTTAAATAATGTTATTGTGTACACTATCGCATTAGCTTACCCTGTAATGATAGTCGTAAGATGGGGACAATAAATAAATTAAGAAAATAAATTAAATTTATTATACCACTGAAATAATTCTCACATCAAAACAAAAATTTTAATCAAACCCCTAATATTTCCCACTTTTTAATAATCAATAACTAACGGACACTAGAACATTTTCCATCATTAACACAAGATAAACCACGAAACTTTAAAATTTTCGGAACCACAGACAAGAGAATACCAACAGTATACTAATTAATGCCACCCAACGCTTTAAACCTAAAATGGCGGCAAGCCTGTCCTATAACAAAAAATGTTTCTCAATTAAGACGCGAAAAATCACGGAGTCAATACAATGACGAACAAACAGATACACATTACAATATAATAAACTGCCGACGAATATAATAAAACCAAGAAAGTATAAATAGGAAAAAAAATATTACTCCAAGCCCCGCCTTGCTGTGGGTATGTTAAAGCCACGCCTATAGAAGGGGGGTGGGTAGACTCATTCGCCAGTCGCAGCCGATTCGCGTATAGAGTTAGCGCTCCAAACGTTAAAACCTCTTTTGTAAAAATTCAATTAACTGTCAAAATTATTTTTTTATCTGTATTTTTTTTTGTCTATATTCCCGCGCGATTTTGACAATTCTGTATTTTAGATTTTTAAGCGCGTTCGGTTTAGTGTATGTGTGTTTAGTGAGTGTGTGTACTGTTCGTTCAGTTTTATTTTATAGGAAAATTATTGTTAATATGAAGGATTGTTTTAGTGTATCAAGTGGGATTTTGTAGAAACGTAAGTACCTTTTATTCCTATATAAGCGTCATGATTACTGTCAGTGCCAATATCGGCGTTCTCGGCAACTGAAAATATAAAATAGAACAGTAAATCCCGTAAGCTTTATTTACTTAAAAGTATGAGACTAATCTGATAAATATTTATATAGATCAATATTTATAATGTTAAAGCCAAAATATTTTCATAAAACATGATTCACGGGCGTCTATTTAAAATTCCGTATTAAATGATGGCGTGTTACATTAGCGATCCGTAAATAAAATTAATTTATTACAGTTCAAATTTATTGCATCTGCCAGTGTGGGATTATTATGATTTATCGATATTTTAAATTACAAGATAGTTTTCATGTTGCGAGTTGGCGACGCATTTTAGAAATGGCGGAAATGCCAATAGTCTCTGAAATCTAGATTTAAATAGAGTAAAAAATTATGAAAGACCGTATTTCGAAACCACATAAACAACATGCCTGTAATCCCTGAAGGGTTAGGCAGAGGTTTCCCTAATAGTACACCCACATTTCGCCAATTACGTTGAAGTCCCATTTATCGAATAAGGGGTGAACCTATTGCCTATAACCTATTTTCAATATCAAAAAGCATTATTTGACAAAATGTTTGTGAATAGAACAGGTTATTCAAATGACAAGTAATTTTGCTAGTCAAAATATCATTCGTCAATGAATCGTCGTCGTATTTTGAAATGGAGGCAAAACCGCAAAGTAACAAGTTCGATATCTTTTTGAATTATTCAGAAAAGATTAAAAGATTACTATCTTACTGGCTGTCGTCAAATTGTATTGTCAAGAAATAAATAAGATAATTGAGATGTATTTCTAAATAATATATAACACATTTTATTTTATATCGTAATCCTAAAGAGGTGACAATTTACAACGAGCAATATTTATGTGTTTTGTTTTAACTATTTTTGATGTTAAAGAGAACGGGCTTTAGTAACATTTTTTTTTTACGATTCGACAAGTAAAATAATAAGATGTACGAGTAGTAGGTATAAGTAGGTACTTACCTTTTTTTAAAGACTTTCTAACGGGAGATATTAAGTTTTGTTTTATTTTTGTTATCTATACGTTTATTTAAGTTAAGGTCGGAAATTATCCCAAGGGATCGTTTCAAATAAAGGCTATGACACTCGGCGAAATGTAGCTTCCTAGTTCATTTTCGGAATCGGATCAGCAGTTGCGTAGATTACTCCCTACACCTTAACTTACCACCTGTCGCTGTCAGACTTTCGGGCCACTGACTACTTGTATCGACTGTCAAAGATCTACAAATGACAGCCGGGACCAACGGCTTCACGTGCGTTCTAAAGCACTGAGGAAACTCGGTATGTTATCGGTGGTCACCCATCCACGGACCAACCTAGGCAAGCGCGGCTTAACCTAAAGATCGACACAGGCGGCTGTTATTTTATTATTTAGCCACGAGCTACTCTAAACAAAGACGGACTATAGGCTTAGTATTAGGGTACCGTTAGCTACCTTTTGACACGGAACCTTGAAGCAAAAATATGGCATGTTTTGAACACTCTTTGAAAATAAGTTTTTAACTGATAAAACCTGTAGAAAATTAGACTTAGACTTACGAAGAGCTAACTTACTTTTCATTTGATACTATGAAATGAAATGAAATGTAATGGCTAACTGCGATGCGGACGAACATTTTGACGCCCTTTAATTCTTTTCTGCTTATGAAACTTCTATCTATATAACTAACTAGGTATACCTACATATATCATGGGTCCACCACGCAACTACGTCTGCGTAACATTTTTGATTTGATTGATGCTCTTGTGTATTGGTTGCAGCGTGATGTTACATAGCCTATAGCCTTCCTCCATAAATGGACTATCTCCAAAACTTAAAGATTTTTTCAATTCAAACCAGTAGTTTCTGAGATTAGCGCGTTCAACCAAACAAACAAACTCTTCAGCTTTATAATGTTAATATAGATTAAATAAAGTAAGAAACTGACTGGCTGACCGATCCACTGACTGATCGATCAACGCACAGCTGAAACCGCTGGGTGTAGAAACATGAAATTTTGCACAAACGTTCTTTAAATGACGTAAGAAGGAATTTTTGGAAATTCATCCCCTAACGGGTTGAAATAGGGTTGAAAGTTGGTATGAAACTTCGTCCACGCGAACGAAGTCGCGGGTAACAGCTAGTATAGACATTGTTTTATTATTATTGTAGGTCTGTAAAGTAAATAATATATACTCAGAAATTGGAGATGGAGCAGTGTCTTATATCTTGCACATGAAACCAGACCTATTTTCCTGAATCGGTAGGCAAGGGCGTAAGTTATAAGCAGTGATCGGAATAGGTAGAGCTAATGTACCTAAAGTTCATGGTACAGAAACGAAAAGTGGGGACTTCCATACGACAATTTTTTTTTCCGATTTTTTTTTTCTGAAACTTTCAACATCAACGGAAATAATATTCTGTCTGAATCTTAAGATTGGTAACTATCTTAATTATTGAGGTTGATTTCTAATAATAATTGTACAAAATGAATAAATGTTATGAAAACCTAATAAATAGTTTTTTTTACCTTGTTAGTTCTAACTATTAAAGCTGGTATGAAAATTAAATTAGCTTCTGTACTTACTTACGGCGTTCAAACAAAGATAAGAAGATTACCTTAATTTTTTAAACAATAAAAATCGTCCTCTTTTTTTTAAACAGATACAGTACATGAATTCGATAGTTGTTTTACTTTATTAATTTTTGTTGTAGTTAAGTAATGTTCCGACATTCGGAACAAATATTCCGAAAAAAAAAAATGTCGTAAGAAAGCCCCCACTTTTCGTTTCTGTTCCTTGAACTTTAGGCAGATTAACTCTACCTATTCCGATCATTGGTTATAAGACTGATGTTATTGGAGGCGGATCTTTTACCTTTAAGTAAGTCATGTGCTGGATGAGAATTCCTATCGGCAGAAATAACGAACTTTTTGAAGGGGGTGAATTTACAAAAATTCTTCGTTGGTAACGTACGTTTTTATAAGGAACCCTAGTTTCCTATAGACCTGACGGTTTAGTCACTGCGTTGTCTGTTAATTAAATTTAAATTCAAGATTTTTATTAATGAAGCTTTATTAAATCATAAAAATATTTACCTTATTTAAAAACTAATATTAGGTCTAAAACAAGAATAAAAATATGTACAATTATGGGGCGTCAAAAAATTCGTCCACATCGCTGTCAACAGGAAAAGTGCCCAGAAAGCTGGCAGCATTGCCACGTTGGATGGCAATGCTGATTCTTTGATTCTGATTTTTTATTAAGTAGATATTATAAGAGTGGAAGCCTATGGGGGTTTTGGCTTTGCAGTGGGACAGGTAGGCTAAGGAAAAAAAATAGATCTTTATCACCTAACTATGTAGTTTTTTTTTTAAATTATTATGAATTTTGTACATAAAAACTTAATAATAACATTAAACTTCACATAACGTCACGCCTGTAGTCCTCGAATGGTTAGGCAGAGGCGTACCTAAGAGTACACCCACATTTCACCAGTTATATTTAACCACCACCCACACATAGACCCACACCACCTATTACATGGGACCAGTTAAGTCCCATGTAATAGGGGGCGAGCCTGTTGCCCTTAACTGGGCACAAATCCAGACTCCGTGACTGTTACTGAGAAATTCATGATAGAAAAACCCAATAACACTTTACCCGACCCGGGAATCGAACCGAGTCCACGGTGGTATTAATAATATACCTACAACACCAATTGGTAGGTATTGTGAATTAACATAAGAATTGAGTCTAGACAAAGGCAAGATGTGGAATTAATTGGTAACAATACTGGCCAATATAGGTAAATAGTTTACAAATATGTGCAGGTATCATAAAATATGTACCTACGTATTTTTTCCATTCAAAACATTATTCAAATAATATAGTGCGTAAGCAAAAAAAAAAAATATAATAAACAATGAATATTCACGTTAATCATAAATAACTAATGTTTTTAACCAATTAATCATTTTAACACATTAATTAATATCGAAATCGATTGATATACCTAATGTACACAACTGTGTATTATTGTACAAAATTGTGTATGATCGCCCATACATGTGTTAATAGGGTGTGAGCACAAGTTGTCGGCCTTAGAATATTTTAATAAACAATGTAACTTAACCGTAGCATTAAGTATAAGACACCTTAATACATTAATCTGAGGGTGATAAATATATACATTGTGCATATTTATGTATTCGAATTATAAATTATTAATTACTCTGTTAATAAATAATTAATCGGTAAATAAACACTTCACACTACTAGACTAAACACTATAAGTTGTGTTGTTACTTGGATATGATCTTGATATACGTAAATTACATCAGTTTACTTAGCGCATTATGTATGAATTCCTAAGTAAATAATAATGATAATATTAAGTCAATAATTATAATGACGGCTTGAAATGAAACACTAACAAAACATACCACAAAAAAATCTTGAGTAAGAAATCTTGTTTCGTATTTTTGTATTTCATTCCCGTCTTTTTGTATTTCATTTATATTTTCCAAATTTAATGAAAAAAATACTAGAAGATATTGAGCATGAGGTGAAATTTATAACAAAAGTTCATGAAACCATTTTTAATGGAACAAATGTCTAATAATAGCGATAAGAAAAATTTATTCAGTCGCACGGGTCGATCTTCAGGTTAA
Source organism: Standfussiana lucernea (assembly GCA_964057025.1). Taxonomy (NCBI): domain Eukaryota; kingdom Metazoa; phylum Arthropoda; class Insecta; order Lepidoptera; family Noctuidae; genus Standfussiana; species Standfussiana lucernea. The sequence goes on from OZ059812.1 coordinate 2,666,914, forward strand.
GCCGCGCTTGCAAAGGTCAGTCCGTGGATGGGTGGCCATCCATTACACACCGAGTTTCCTCCGTGTCTCGGGGCACACGTTAAACCTCAACTGCCTCGTTGGTTTGAGCATGAGGCCCTGGGTTCAATTCCCGGGTCGGGCAGTGTGTTATTGGGTTTTTCCATCAGAAATTTCTCAGTCACAGCCACGGAGTCCTTGATTTATGCCCTCTTGACGGCAATAGGTTCGCCCACTATGACATGGGACTTAAACAAATGTAATAGGGGGACATGGGGCTTAAAACATATCTGGTGAAATGTGGGTGAACTGCTGGGTACACCTCTGCCTAACCCGTCAGGGTCTATAGGCGTGATGTTATGTTGTGCGTTGCTATTTGTGTTCATGGTTAGCGAAACACATTTCGTAAGCTGAATCAAAACAAACTAGTCGTCAAAATTCGTTAGTTGCAGTTGTATCTTTGTATTTATTTGGTTACCTACCTAATTTAATGTGAGTGTATATTAATATTTGCATGCTATTTTTATGGCGAAATGTGTCACTGCACTACATGTTATATTTACCCATCTTTTGTACCGCATTTAACGCAAATAAATAATTTTGACTTTGACCACATAACTAAAAACATATAACTATAACATCACTGCTTTTTAGTCAAACCCAACTTCTGAAACCCAGAACAAATCTCTTATCAGTAAATCTGCTGTCATAATATCTTGGTAGCTGTTATGATTGGTGGACTAAAACAGCTCCAACTTACCATATCACTTGGGACTTAAGATTTGTCAGTAGATAAAATTGACCAGATTTTAAAGTGGTCGTGATGGTAATTATTCGCACACTGACTTTTACTAAACTATGTTTTCGTCTGTCCTGTGTCCATGGAATAGAGGGCAAGCTAACAAAACAAAAAAAAAATTGGTATTACTGAGAAATTCCCAAGGTATTGTACGTATCCAATTAAGATTCTATGCTTAGCATTCACGCGATCACTAGTCCTACAAGATAGTAAGGAATCTAGCTGGCTAGCCGTTGGTCTCGTGGTCGTAAGCGCGACTGCTGAACGTGGAGCCCTGGCTTCGATTCCCGGGTCGGGAAATTTGCGCTATTGGGTTTTTAACCGACTTCAAAAAAAGGAGGAGGTTCTCAATTCGGTTGTATTTTTTTTTGTGTTTTTTACCTCATATCTTCGTCATTTATGAACCGATTTAAAAAATTCTTCTTTTATCTGAATGGATCTACTTCCCGATTGGTCCCACAGAAATTTCATCAACATCGGTTCAGCAGTTTGGTTTTTAAATCAAAATAGCTGGAAAAAATATGTCATCCAAGTAAAAGAAATTGCGAAATTGATACATGACAAGGATTTGTGTGTGATGCGATAGATAAAAAGGGTAAAATAAAAACGTTTTTGCAAAAAAAAAATAACCGACTTCCAAAAATAAGTAATGTTATTTTCCACTTTTTTTAGTGTTTTTTTGGAAGTCGGTTTTTTTTTCTTTTAGAAATTTCTCAGTAGTAAGCTCGGAGTTTGGATATTTGGCGGTATGATTCCTCCATGTCTCGGACAGCACGTTAAGCTTTTGTTCCTGCGCTTGATCTCTCTCTGGTCGTGTCGGATTGTAGTTCCATCACACTATGAGAGTAAAGAAACAGAGAGTGCACCTGTGCCTGCACACACTTGTGCACTATAATATCTCCTGCACCTATGGCTAATTTCCACTGAGATGTGCCGCCGCCCGTCGCCGAAAACGGTCAGGAGGAGTATTATTAAGATACCAAAGGTTTCTGTTAGATAAACCGCACAGAAGCTTTCAGCAAAATTAAACAAGACAAGCATAAGGTGGGTGGACCATGGAAGGCCATGCTCCTTCGAAGGCCAATTATTAAAATTTCGTAGTTATTGCCATGTGATGACAAATTCCTTCTATCTACATAAACATCCATCGAACTAGAAATCACAGACGTGGCGGTGAATCGCTCGCGCCACTATTTTGGCAGTACGGTCCCTTGCTTCATTGATATCGGAAATCGGCGACGTTAAAATAAGGTGGGTGTACCATAGAAGGCCACTCTAACAAATAAATAGTTATTATTCGTTTATTTACTGGATAAATGAAACTAACAAATATTTAAGTAATACTTTGTTTTATTACGTAATATATAAACCATTTCTTTTTATTGTAGATTTAATGGCTATTTATTAACTTTTAGTGTTAAATGACTGATTTATTAAAATGGCCTTCTAAGGAGCCTTGTTCCTAGCAAGGCCATTTTTAAGAGTTCAATGAAACTTAAGTTTAATCAATATTGATCAAATCTGAAATTTAAAAAAGTGGTTTATATTTTACGGAATAAAACAAAGTATTACTTAAATATTCGTTCGTTTCATTTATCCAGTATATGAACGAATAATAACTGTTTATTTATTAGAGTGGCCTTCCATGGTACACCCACCTTACATAGCAAGAGCAGCCTATAGTGTGTAGTCCCACCGAAGAGACACAGGCCTCCTATGTGGGAGAGGAAACTGACTGTGATCCAATACGGCGGGCCCAGTGCGGTGTGGTAGATGTGTCATCATGTCTTAGAATCTTCAGTTCCAAGACGGGTAACGGGTTCCTTACGATGTTTTCGTTTTGAGAGCAGCGGTGACGAAATGAATCACAAAGTAAAATGCCTGCCTGGGCCAACCATAGAGGTTGGTAGTGATCTTCAGAAAGGTTAGGTACGTAGTATGGTTAAGAATAAGAATAATTTATTTGCTTAAAATACAGGTGTTGCCAGTTGCCAAAATTGGTGGTTTAGGCACAAATCATATTTTGCCTTTTTAGGGCATCAAATATAATTTTAAATTATTATATAATGCGTATTTAAGAGGAATATAACAAATATTTCTTTAAGCTAAGTTAATGTGCTTGTATGAATGTGCACGAGGCGAAAGAAATATATAAGGATCGTAGCAGATGCGTTCTATAATTTCTGTCCACTTCCATGGGAAAAAAGCGTAAATCTATGTATGCAAAATCTCACAAAGCCTGTCAGCATATAACTTTATACTATGCACAAATATTTGTTATGGTTGTCAACCCGCGCAAATTTTACAGGCCGACGGAAGGAAATGACTCATTGTGAGTATTCGATAAATTATCGAGGCTTTTAGCCGCGTAGAACTGGTCAGAGCGAACAATAATTGTGTACTTGTCGAGGTATAAACAATCGTGTTATTGAAATGGAAGAAGTAGTTGGTGATTATTTGGCGACAGTTTTTGAACAATGGTGTTTCGTGTTGGCCGGTTGATTTTTTTGGGGATTTCCGACTTGGAACCTTATCTGGTGCAGATTATGATGGCGTGCTGTCTGTGTGACTGCGTCGTTGGTCTGTGGTTGTAAGCGTGACTGTTGGATGTGGTCCTGGGTTTGATTCCCGGGTCGGGCAATGCGTTATTGGGTTTTTCTCTCAGGAATTTCTCAGTAGCAGCCACGGATTCTGGATTTGTGCCCGGTTGATGGCAATAGGCTTGTCCCCTATTACATGGGGCTTTAATATAACTGGCAAAATGCCCGATCATTCGGAGATTGCAGGCGATTCCTCTGATTTTCCGGAATCATGTGCGTATTGTATAATTATCGCTTGCTTCGGTGAAGGAAAACATCGTGAGGAAACCAGCATGCCTGAGAGATATTTCTCGACGGTATGTAAAGCCAAGTCAGAGGCCCAAGGGCGGCATAAAAACTCTGGCACCAGGTTAGGCAGTAACCACACGATAAAGAAATAAGTACAAATTAGATAAAGTACTTTTATACTTAAAACTAAAAAGTCAAGCTGCGGGCGCGATCAGAAAATAAACAAATGACTGCATGAATACTACTTTTTATACGCTTTGAATACTTTCGTGGTTACGTTAAGGTGAATTCAATGAATGAGCGAAGCTTACCGCAGAGTTATTTGCAACGATTCGTTCAAAATATTGTTGATTTACGAGCATAAAGTAAAACGTAATTTAACTTACGTATGTAATTTTTGGCGATTTAATTGAATTCATTTGTATTCACTAGCCGTTGCACGCGACTTCGTTCGTTTGGAAATTTTGATGTGTATGTGTGAGGAAAAAAAATACTTTAAAATTTACCAAGTTTCATACAAACACTCAACCCTCGTTTTAACCGCTTAGGGGATGAATTTCCAAAAATACCTTCTTAGTGCAGATTGACGTTATTTAAGGAACGTTTGTGCAAAATTTCATGATTCTAGTAGACCCAGCGGTTTCAGCTGTGTGTTGATCGATCAGTCAGTGAATCAGTCAGCCAGTCAGTTTCTTAAACACGACATGTTATTTAAAAACAAAGCCTGTCTGTCCCTATGTATGCTTAGATCTTTAAAACTACGCAATGGATTTTGATGCGGTTTTTTAATAGATAGAGTGATTCAAGAGGAAGGGTTATATTTATAATACGTGCAGATTATAGTAGAGAAAATATTAGTATCTACATTGCACCCGTTTGAAACCGGGGCGGGTCGCTAGTTTATATATAAAGATGATCATTGAATCAAATAGAAGACAGGAAAAAATATAACATTTTGAATGTAGTCCTTGTTGTCAGAGAAATTCCTGTTAGGAAAACCTGATAGCTTTTTACCCGACCTGGTAAACGAACCCAGGACCAGAGCTTGTGGCCACTAGATCAGAAATAAAACAAAATAAACTAGAAAAAAATAAATTATCTTTCGTACTAACATTGGTATTAAATTACTTTTACTAGGTAATTTTGATACTTGAATACTTTATCTGGTGGTCAAATTACTTTTGGTAACTCTATTAATAAATAAGTACATATTAATCGACTACGATAGTAAATAAATGTAAAGAAAACAATTTTCCGGTAACCCAACTGCTTACTGATAAATAATTACCTAAACCATTAATTGGGTCTCTCACCCTAATTTAATTTTGTTTGCACAAATGCTGTAATTAAGCCTAAAACGTAATTAATATGTCTTTTGTTATAATTGAACCTCATTAGAGAGATTTTTGGATTTTCATTTGTTATGATTTTGTAAAAAAAACATTAATTGAAAGAATAATAATTCTTGAGTGGAAATTACTGATTCTAAACTACTTAGATAGATACCAATTTGGTATTTCTACAATTATTTTCTTTATTTTTCCGTCATCGCTGACGAAACGTAATTTTTATATTTCTAAAAAGTATTAGGTTCTATCTTTATGTATGCTCAACGATATTTTCATCAAATATGAACCAACAACAAAAAAACTTTTTTCCGCACCCTATTTCTTCGGCAGCCATTTTGATTTTCACGAAAATGTCTTTCCATTATATAAATTCACATATAACTATACTTTTGTTTACATCACCAAACAAGCTTACTACGGAAAACAAAGCATTAATTAACATAAAGAGACAATATTACCATTTAAAATGTGTGACTAATCGTATATCTTACGCTAATCATATAATTTATCGTCTCAAATGTATATGGCGTGCCATAATACCTGTTATGTGATCATTTTAGCACCTTGTTGTGTTGGTAAAATATTCTTTTGTGATGCCGTTATATTGGTATCATTATGTTTTTTTTTTCAGTGGCTGCGAATTTGATTGCTTTAAAAAAATATAACCTCTTTGATTGGTGTTTGTTAAATTAGGCTTTATTCACATTGATTGACTACAATGACTGCCTCTTTGGTGTAGTGACTGCCGACGTACCTACTGATGAGCATGACGTCTCGGATTTGAATAACAAGACGAGCAAAGTAATAAAGGATTTTCTATTAGGAATGCTCATTAGCAGTGGAGGCTGAATTTATCCCCGTTTGACGACAATAGGTTCGCGCGCTAATTACATGGGCTTAAACGTAATTGGAGAAATGTAGGTGTACTAGGTACCACACCTTTGCGATGTCCTTCGGGCCACAACAGGCGTGATGTTATGTTAATGTCTATAATCTCGTTAGCAGTTGGCAACGGTGTCGTTGTCTGTTAGAAAATGGTTTTCACCACTATAACCAACTGTAACCCGCCACATCAAGGAGTTTGCCGATGCATTCGTTCTCCCCTTGACGGTTTTAGTATGATAGTACGGTTACAATTATATTTTCATAAAGAACTGATCTCTTTATAATATGGAAAAGACCAAACAAAAAATAATAACGCATCAAAATTCGAATCTCGCACCCGTCCTGTCAAAATTTTCAAACGTCATCTAATTCCCGCCACGGCCGCTAGATGGCGCTAACATCCTGGAGCGTCGCACGCGCATTGTTTATCGCTCATCTACAAAATGATTAAGGAGATCGTGACGTTAGGTCGTTTGCGTTGCGGAGTGTTGTTTATTTGTTTGTTTTTCATCTGTGGTTTGTTATTTTAGTTAGGATTAATGATGGGTGACTTTGAATTTTGAGTTCGCAGTTAGGGGGCGTCCATTAATTTTAATATCCCTTCACCCCCTTAATCTCACGTGAGATTTATCAACATGCAATTTTGCGCAAAAAAATAACGAGATATTTGCCGAATCCTCTCCCGCTCTCTCCCTCGTGAGATAAGGTGAGATTCGGCTCGACGCCCTCCCCAAAACGCCTCGCGTAATTAATGGATGCCCCCCCTTACAGAAATAAAGACTGGGCTTTTATCTAGTTCTACGAAATTCATAGGTTCAACTCCAGACAAGTTACTTCGTCTAAACTATTTCATTTCCAATCCTCTCAAAACGATTTTGAGGAAACCAGCAAGTCCTGGAACCAAAAAATAGGAAGACCAAGATTTAGCATCCACCAGCTTGCACTGAGCCCGCGTTGGCCCACTTTTTCTCACAATCTGATGACTTGTATGCTAACAGCAAGTATTATAGTCCGATAATGTTTTCTTTAAGTTGAGCTTCAGACAGTGCAACCTTTTTATGGTTCCGTTGCAAAATGGCAAAAACGGAACCCTTATAGTTTCGCTCTGTCCGCCTGTCTGTCTGTCTGTCCGTCCGTCCGTATGTCACAGATGCCATTTTACTCAAAGATTATTGGTATCACACAGTTGAAATTTGTAGAGCAATTGTCTTCTATGAACCGCTACACAAAAGTGTATATAACTGTGTGTATTTTTAAAATTATGATATGTGAAAATACACACACAATTACCAAATAATTATGTAACTCTGCCCCCCCGGGTAAACGTGATGTATCACCAATAAAACATGCCTAAAAACAATAATATATAAATTACGAACACACAAACATACAGACGTTTAGACGCAGTAAAGTTTGTCTGTTTATTCAGAACAAGATTTATGATTTTAAGATCGTTTCGGGCGTGTTTTTAATTAGTTTTTCAAATGTAAGTTCGCTTTAACTGTCGGTGGAAATGGTGTGCGTACGCGTTTAATTCTCAAATGGCTTCGATAGATGTTTAAACTGGCGTAACGGTAAGATTGCTGAAGATTCTGGAAGAGCCGAAGCAAGCGAACCATTAAAAACTTTATTTTTCTTCTTATTTATCGTGTGGTTAGTGCCTAACCTGGTGTCAGAGTTTTTATGCCGCCCATGGGCCTCTGACTTGGCTTTACATGCCGTCGAGAAATAACTCTCAGGCATGCTGGTTTCCTCACGATGTTTTCCTTCATCGAAGCAAGTAAAAATAAGTAAGCAAAAATTTCGATAAATTATTGGCTTTGTTTCTAATACCCAGAGAGATATGAAAGAAATAGGAGTAAATGATAGCGTGACGGTTGACAGTGGAGTATGGAAGAAAAAAACGAGTTACGCCGACCCCAAGTAGAATGGGACAAGGGCCGGAAGATGATGATAGCCAGAAAGGGGCTCTTCGGAGGAGGAATATCATCATGAAAGAAAATTATCATCAACAATGAAACAGTTAATCAATCATCAATTATTAGCATCTGAGGAGCCCGTGGCTAAATGATAGCGGCCACTCGGGTCGATCTTTAGGTTAAGCCATGCTTGCTTAGGTTGGTCTGTGGATGAGTGACCAGTGTGACCACCTATTTCATCTACCGAGTTTCCTCCGTGCCTCGGAAAGCACGTTAAGCCGTTGGTCCCGGCTGTCATTTGTAGATCTTTGACAATCGTTATAGGTAGGCAGTCGCTTCATGTAAAATGCTGGTATTCAGCTGCATCCGGTTGCTGGAAGCCGACCTCAACATAGTTTGGAAAAGGCTCGGCAGATGATGATGAATTATAATCATCTGCCTAGCCTTATCCCAACTATGTTGGGGTCGAGTCTTCCCGTCTAATCCAGAATCTTTTCTGCAGAAATCGAACCATTAAGCATAGCCCAGAATCCATTCGTTTGGTCAGGCAACCAACTCAACCTGCCCTTTGGTACGTTTTCTGATTACACAAAACAAAATTTCGATTTTGCATGAACAACCACGCGAAGTGGTGGTTCTAGTATTAATTAATAAATTATTAGTTAGCAACATGAGCTAAGGAAAGCGGTCTATAAATTATAATTGGCAATATTACTCTGTGTTAATTACTCCCTCATAATTATTGAAGTTTAACGGTACCTACACGGTAAGAATGAACATAGCTCTCCCTTGCTGGTGACGTGAAAGTGACAAAAGTACTATCTACCTGTGGGCTTTTTAGTATCACTAATTATTATTGCAACTCCATGGCGATCTTCTGACGTTTTTATGGATCCAGTCTACTTGTTAGCCTAGCTTCGAATATGGTATAATCAATAATGACTACGTTGTGTGTGCCCGAAAGTCTGACAACCAGTCTTACCAAGGGGTATCGTGCTACCCAGTGCTAACTGGGTTGTAGAGGTCAGATAGGCAGTCGCTCCATACCAACCGCTCGACCCCAACATAGTTGGGAAAAGGCACATGATGTTGACAAGGGATAAGAACTGATTATGAAATGAAGATGATTTCAATACGACTCGTTGTAATGTGAAATTGAACTACTAAATACAAAATACTTTAAAACTTTTCAAACAATTTTAACGAACAGGAAATCGAATCACAAATGCAAACCTTACATTTCACCTTTACATGACACCTTCAAAACAAGGGTAGGGGAGCTCTGCCCGCACCCCTACACATTTGTGTGTCACGGTAATTTAGTCCATTGACGCCTTATATTTGGCTATTAAAATACTTTCTTTTGCTTGTTCGGGTGAGTAGTAATGCTTTAACAAAAATGTTACTGAAAATTTTAACGTTTTTGTTGAATATTCGGCATTGCATTGCCTCGTTCTCTAGTGGTCGCAAGTATGACTGCTGAGCATGTGGGTTCGATTCCCAGGTCGGGCAAAGTGTTATTGGGTTTCTCCATCAAGAATTTCTCAGTAGCAGCCACGGAGACGGCAATAGGCTCGCCTTTTATTACATGGGACTTACATAACTGGCGAAATGTGGGTGTAGGTACTATTAGGTACACCTCTGCCGATACCGATACCGCTTGGTAAGACTGGTTGTCAAACTTTCGGGTCACTGACTACCTGTTACGACTGCCACAGATCTACAAATGACAGCCGGGAGACTGCTGGTAAAAATGAACGATATCTGTGAAATTATATCGTTTAGGGACACTTAGGGGAATGATTTTTACCGACCCGGGATTGCGACCAACGAGGTAGTATTATAGATATATTATTATATTGTGTAAATATCCCACAGGACATCTTCAGTCTATAATGCGAACAGCTGAAACACAGCCCTCGGTGTCTAAAATGGCCACTTTAGCAGAACATATCATGATAATAATATGAATTACGTTACAATTCGTAAAATGGTCACTGATAATGCAACATATTAACTGTGTCTGTGACCATTTTGAGAGTTTTAATGTGATTCATATTATTATCCTATTATGTTCTGCTAAAGTGGCCATTTTAGGACCCCTCCTCTCCATGAGGGAGATTCCTCGCAGATTGTCTGCCGTATAATATAACATCACGCCTTGTAATCCCGAAAGGTTAGGCAGAGCTGGTGTACCTAACCAGAACACCCACATTTCTCCAGCTATGTTTAAGTCCCCAATAACACTTTGCTCGACCCGGGAATCGATCCCAGGCCCTCATGCTCAGCAGTAGCGCTTGCAACCACTGCACCCACAAGGCATTCCAGTCATGTAAAGTCATAGGTTAAATAACAATTTTCACACTCTCAACTCGTTAGTGATCCACAAAAAAATGTTGATTAAATCATTTAAAACATTCAATTAGCGAATTCGATGATTCTATTGTATAATTTGATGGTTTTTTTTTATTGCGGTCTACCATAAAACATAATGGTGTCCAATTTTGTTGTAAAATCATTGATTTTTATGGAATTACCGTGTAATTAATTGCTTCGGAATTTGGGGATTTTAGGCAAGTTTTTAGGGTAACGTGGTTTACCTTTAACTCAAGATAAAAAAAAAAACATTAATTTGGTAAATAACACGAATTTTGATTTATACGGTCGATTTTTCCCCCGTTCGTCTTTTTTTCACAATTTGTCATCACAGAAAACTGCCAATTTTCTTATCAGCTTCATAGCTGCTGACAAAATAGGAGGGACTGGTGGGATAGGAGGAACTCGTGACTTAATAATAACAGCCACTGGCTCGTTCTTCGGGTTAAGCCGCGCTTGTGAAGGTTGGTCCGTGGATGAATGACCACCCATTACATACCGAGTTTCCTCCGTGCCTCGGAAAGCATGTTGAGCCGTTGGTCCCGGATGTCATTTGTAGATTTTTAACAGTCGTTACAAGTAATCATTGGCCCAAAAGTGTGACAACCAGTCTAACCAAAGGGTATCGTATTACCCAGTACTAACTGGGTGTTGGAGGTCAGACAGGCAGTCGATCCATCTAAAATACTGATATGCAGCTAAAAAAAAATAATAAATTATTAAATATTCTTAAACCTAGATAAGTAGCAATAGCTTTTCTACATTTCATATTTCTTTAACAACTTTAAATGTCGGTCCTTGACATATTAAGCTATTTTGTAGTCCACTATGTCAATCGAATACATCTTTAACCAATCCATCATCTTTATCGCTCAAAATGTCACTTTGTTTAAGCTCTCTTGTGTTTGTTAAAGCTAAGTATAACAGGCATACATGATACACTTCAACCAATGTAACTGTGTAAACGGGAAAACACAGAACTCAAATAAATGTACGAAGTTTTATATATCGATGCATTTTTCCTTGACAAGTAGCGCCACCTTGAACTGGAAACTTAAACTTGTCATACTGTACATAAAGTCACGCCATTTTCACATGGGGGTAGGCTGAAACTACAGAAAACCACCTGCTACGATCCTTAAACATCCTCATTTCGTCCTCAAACAGACATAACTTTTTATTATATCTACATTCATGCGTAAAAGTAGTCACTAACTACTACAGGGCATTTAAGTTATCACAATTCATCATTCAGCCACTTAGTAAAATAAACGAGGTGCGTTCGTATTAGTAGCCATGTGCAAACTAAATGTGTAAAGATAAAAATGACGGATAAGCATTCACACATTGCTATAAAAATATCCTGTTTTTACTAAAACTTATAGCGAAACAGCTGAAACATTTTTCCTTAATAAAAATCATATTATTTAAAATTAACAGTAATAAAAACGACCTCGTTTGATAGTAATCAACAGGACACAGGCTGTATGTGGGCATTCCTTATACGCAACTTCTTAATGTTTCCACTAAGCATTAGCACGGTGAACGGAACGCGGCTAGGCAGGAATAAAAAAAAAAGTTAACTGTCAAAGTGACGTTTGCATTTTCCGCGCCAATTTAAACGTCAACTGAGTCTAAGGATGTATGTTTGTGACCGTTATTTACCTTTTTGAGGTCTCTAGGTGTTGCAAATAACACTTTGAAATGCATTTGATGTGATAAAAATTTATTGTATCAACTTTTATTTATTTATTTAACGCCGGGTTTGCCTTTAATGATACGCTGAATTAAATGTATCAAGATTAGGTTTTCGCACCAGTTCTTGTATGTAGTTTATTTACTTGATTATAATCTTTGATTAAGGATCGTGTTATAGCTATTTCCTTAGAACCATGTTTAGCCTACTGAATTTTTCAAGCATGATTTTCAATTTTAAAGTAGGAAGGTTTACATTGCACACGTCAGACGGCAATTATTTAATGTTGAAACCTGTATTTTCTAGCTGACACAGAAGCCCTAGAAAAACGCGTTTCCTTTCGTGTCGCTAAACCTACAGTCAACTGGATATCAGTGGCAACAATTAGATATTGACGGCGTCTTTATTTCGTTGACAGAAGGGCGATTTTCACGGCATTGATTACCCCTAACATTCTATGAGCGATATTGATGAAGCAAAAGTCAAAAAGATACACACTTTTAGCAGAGATACGGTGAAGCGTCACCGTTATATGGTTGAAGTTCCGCGGACCCGAACAAAGCGCTATGCTTCCACATTTATTGTGCGAACTGCCAGTCTGTGGAATTCACTGCCGGCTTCTCTGTTCTATTCAAGGTTAGATTGAATCGGTTTCTTCTAGCGTGCTCCACCCTAGGCCGCATCATCGCTTTACATGAGGGGAGTTGTGACCAAACGCAAGCAGTATAAAAAAACACATCCACTTTTAGAATACATCTTTGACTACCGAACGGTTTTAAAATCCTGTTCAAAGTAGTTGCAAAAACAAAAAAAACAAACGCTTTTTAAAGCCCCCTGGAAACACCTGACAATACCTACTTGTCAATGTCATTAACGTCAAAAAGGCTTAAAGTAAAAGATATTTGTTTAAAGTTACTAAAAAACCAGTGACAAAAGAAAATGGCGTGTCACAATACAATAGCCGTTTAATTAAAATGTCCTACCTGCATGCGCAATAAGCTATAAATATGTAAACAATTCGGTGACATCCGCCATTTTGAAATGTCAGTTGCAATTAACTTTTTAAAATGGTGTCAAGTTGTCTTTAATTCAATCCGCTTTTAACATGAATTGTGTGACGGGTTACAATAAATTATTTATTAATTGTGACAACCCAATGACAGAATAAGTTAATTTATCTATGAATTTGTGATTGGTAATCATTGTTTTGTTTCTACATCTGCCATAAAAATGGCGAAGGAAAACATAATGATGATGAAGCGGCCAAGTTTTCGCAGAGAAAAGCCCTGTGTTCTTGGCAGTGAAATAGATATGGCTGGACATCAGAAGCAAAAGGTCGGATGTATAAACTCTCTGTATTCGAACGTCCTACTTTATGCTTAGAAGCATAAGGTCAGATTTATAAACTCTCTGTATTGGTACATACGACCTTATTGATGTCGAGAATTAGACTGATGACAAAAGCTGCCCTAAGAAGCGGCCACCAAGTCATCTCTGTGCTCTCTAAGGGTAACCCTTCTTTTAAAAACGGTAAGGATCGCCTGCGCATCAGCATAACGACTGCTGGGCAAAAGTCTTCAAGCAATTGGTGCCTGAGGATGGACGTTTTCGCCGAGGCCGGCCCAGAAAGAGGTGGCGAGATGGACACGCACTGCGATGGCTGGTTCGAGGTGGCGCTCGCAAACAGTACCTTGAAAGATATGAGAGAGGCCTTTGCCCGGCAATGGGACATTAGTTGCTACTAAAAACAAGAAAAATTTCGTAGAGAAACGCCTTGAACCAAAAATTCGAAAACATTATCTTTTCGCATAGAGGAGAACTGGATCATTTTGTTAACTTGCGATTGTTTGATTAATCTTTAATAGCAGCGCCAATTAAATTATTTTCATTAGTAGGTAAATGTTATTTTATGCGCTTTTTTGTCCTTAAATAGAAGAACATCGCCTAAAGTCATATAATATCACATAATGACTAAAACTGTAACCAGCCATTATAAACTCTGCTTACACCCAAAATAATGATAAAAGTACGATTGGTTCCTTTCAAAAAGTAGTTTTTGCAATATTTTTCCTTAATCTTTTGCAAAATTAAGTAGGAAGTGTTATAAGACCTTATTTTATGACAATAATAGAAACTTAAATACATGAATTTTGTGGAATAAATTATAAGGTAGGTAGATTAGATTCAAATGTAGAGAGTGAAATGTAGAATTAGATGTAGACGTCCAATCGCGACTGCTGAGTTTGACGTCCTGGGTTCGATTCCTGCGTCGGGCAAGAAGGGTTAGGCAGAGGTGTACCTACTTAATAGTACACCCACAAAGAAAGAATACGCCAGTTCTGTTTAAGTCCCATGTAATAGCGGGTGAGCCTATTGCCATCAACCGGGCACAAATCCAGACTCCGTGAGAAATTCCTGTTGGAAAAACCCAATAACACTTTTCTCGACCTGGGAACTACCAACACTAGACCAACAAGGTAGTCAGTTTTCAGAGAAAATGTCATTATTAAAGAGAAGTTTAGAAAAAACACCACCCTGTATAATGTCAATGATTTACTTCGCAAATAGCTCTTGGTAACCACAAATCGGTGGTATTACGTTTAAAAACGTAAATGCAACGATTTGTTCAACAAATCAAGCGATCGGCATAAACCTAGAAATAGTGATAAGTGTGATAACTGATAATTTTCGAGTTAGCAACCTTTCGAGTACTGACATACAACTAACGCCTTTAAAATTGCGAACTCGTGATACTAAAAATAAAAAAAAATACGATTCGCTACACTCCGAACACGTAATCTTTTACCAACATAACTCTTCATTTCACATGGACCCTACCTCAAACAAAATAAGATCGATATTCGATTAATTTCAGTAGAGAAATATCGTGGTTGTTCGACAACTTTAAGTTTGCGGTTGGGAAAGTGCATAATGTAGGGAAATTAGTACGAAAGTCGTTTGGTTGGACGGTATGTCTAAGTTGGTGGTCGGATTAAACGAAATATCTGGTTGGAGCGCGTACGGTCGTCGTGTGTGGTCCCGAGACGGTACGGCAGGAAAGTGGCTCTACTTTAATTTTGCGATTTTAATGAAGGATGATTTTTTGAGGAAGTAATTAGTTTTGTTTCAGTTAAAGTGTGCATTGGTAAAGGATATTGATATTTTTACATTGAGAAAATGAATTTAATTTTCAAAATTGCGCCCTCCTTATACAGGTACAGTAATTCATAATTCTCACTTTTTTAGCCAAGGTGTAATTTATGAATTAAAACCTATTTACTTATCGTTCTTAAAACGTAACATAACATAACATCGCGCATTTATTTTCCGAAGGGTGAGGCACACACACACAAACATTTATTACAAACACATTTTCTTTTTTTTCTCTTAAATTTTCTGCAAGAAACTATTAATCAAATGGTGCTTAAATTTAAACCAAATTCATACAGTCCAGACTAAAAATAAACAGCTTTTACTATGATTTAGCTTTTACATGACTAATCTACAAGTGACAGATTTAGAAATGACTGCTATTTGTAACTTTTGAAACGCGTCAAATTCAACGAACAGGCGAAGTGCTGTGTTAAGTGGGGTGTCAATTAATCATGTTAAATTAATTCTGAGAGCTTCTCTAAAAGCCTGTAATTTAAATAATTTACGCAATCATCTAGAATTTTAATTTTAATATTTTTTAATAGACAAAGTAAAAATCGAAGGGAATAGGGAAAACTTGGGTGTGTAAGCAGTGATAGAATAGTGGTGTGAGCGTTAGAATGCCAAGTCATAGGCTCAAGTTCGAACCCAAGACAGGAATCTCTGATTATTCGGAATCGTGTTCATATTGTATAATTATCACTTGCTTCGATGAAGAAAACATCGTGAGAAAACCAGCATGCCTGAGAGATATTTCTCGACAGCATGTAAAGCCAAGAGGCCTATGGGCGGCATAAAAACTCTGAAACCAGGTTAGGCACTAACCATACGATAAAGAAAGAAATCGAGGTCTTGGTTAGTTGTTACTTTTTGTCCACACAACACATTTTTTTATGCCATTCTCCCCCATCAACCGTCACACTGTGATGTACTTTCAGGCTAATAACAAATATTTACATAACAATAATATATTATATAATAACAATAATTGCCATCTAGCCGAATCCGGCCATAGCGACTGTATTCGATGGCTTTTTAGGATGTTGTCGTGAGCTTTGGTGTGCTACTCTTTCATGTGCTGTCAAGTGGCTAGCTAACTTTGGCCGAAAAACTCCGAGCACAAAGCGGACATGTCAATTTTTTTTTTTTTTTTTTTGTTAGCCAGTCATGTGTCCCACTGCTGGGCAAAGGCCTCCCCTTTCTCCTTCATGTAAATAACAAATATTAAATGTATAAAACACAACTTTTCTTTTTGACCATCTGTGAATAATCAAGTAACTGTCCTTAACTTAAAAAGTACTAGCTGTGACTATTAAAACTGTCCGCCGCTGTAGCCCCGTTCATTTTATGCCCTAACCTTAAGCTAATGCCATTTACTTAAATAACATCTACATTAACTTAATCACAAGGGTTAACGCAGTCATTAATACTAATCCGTTTAGTAGTTACACTTAATTATTTTGGAGCTTTTATTTACCTGCCAGGTGTAGCCAAAAATAAAAGGAATTATTTTGTAGGTTTGAGAATCCTGTATTTTTCTGCAAACGTTCAGAGATTAACAATTAACTCTTAAAATGTTTGGAGAGCAAATGCTGTAAGCAAGAACGTAACACGGATTGCAGTTTATGGCAGAAAGGAAGACGCAACTTCTTTTCTTAACTTAAAAAGTTATTCATTGTGTGGAAATATCTCAATGACCATTCGTTACAATGTTCCTTACATCCCTTTATTATTAATAAAATTATTATAAATGTAATAGTAACTCTGGTTGTCTGTCTGTAACTTTTTCACGCCAATCCTGCTGAGCAGTTGTTAATGAACTTAAAGAAGTAATGCGACTGGAACATACCGATGTACTAATCCTGGTCAGGTTAGTACATGGGATACTTTTTCGAGGAATAACTTCTGTCCTCATCGCGACCGACTCCGAGGCAAAAGCTATAGTCTAACATTAATTATAACAAAACAGAGCAACTTACCCCTCATACCATATGTAGTTCTACATCCCGCTCCTACCGTCCCCGCAATATGTTAGCGTTCTATAATTATTTGCAGCAGACACCGCGGCACAAGCGAGTATAACACAACCACTAACAAAATAGAGCAGCTTACCTGTCATACCGCATGTACCTCTTCGTCTCATACCGTCACCGCGATATGTTAACGTACTATCATTATTTGCGTTAACCTTACCGCTGTAGAGCTGTGGCCTGATTGGCTACCTGTACGGATTGGAAAACCTAGGTATAAAGAAAAGAATACTTAGGCTTTCCAGTCCGCCTTTTTTACTAAAGGCTTAGATATTTTATAATTGTTGGTGGGTTCGAACCCGTAACTTTTGTGTAAATTATTTCATCACCACGGTACTCAAAACGGTGAAGGAAAACATTGTGAGGAAATCGGCAAGTCCTGGAACCAAAAATTCTAAGACATTTGACATACAAGGTGTAAACGAACCCTTCACGAAGCCGTCAACCAAGCATTCTGTACATCAAACTAAGTAACTCTACGCAAAAATTATTGCTGGGAAACGACTTTTTGTTTTGGGGTGAAAAATCCCCTTTTACGGTAGGACTCAATGTGACGCCCTCAAAACATTGTGCTGATGGATGCATTGAATAGTACGGGGGTCGTGGACGTATATAAAGTGAAGTTAGAACCTCAAAAGCTCGTGAAAAAGCTGGAACTTTGACCCCCAATATCTCCTTAACTAGAAGGTTCCCAGGTCTAGAACAAAAAAATGATTGCAATGACGGGAAAAACAAGAGCCTCTCGACTTCGTTGAGGGTATTTTTACACCCATTATATCAACCCCCACTGGACCCGCTTGTGGTATAACGACCACCTCCCATTCTCAAGAGGCTTATAACCCAGAAGTGGGTACATTGAACCCATAATATAGACCGATAATTTATGCTTGTTCTATATATCATAATCTGCTTAGCCTTTTCCCAACTATGTTGGGGTTGCAGCTGGATACCAGTATTTTACATGGAGCGACTTCCTATCTGACCTCCACAACCCAGTTAGTACTGGATAATACGATACCCCTTGGTAAGACTGGTTGTCAGAATTGATCGAGTCACTGACTACTTGTAACGACTGTCAAATATCTACAAACGACAGCCGGGACCAGCGGGTTAACGTGCTTTCCGAGGCACGGAGAAAACTCGGTTTGTAAGGGGCGGTCACCCATCCACGGACCAAAATAGGCAAGCGCGGCTTAACCTGAAGATCGGCCCGAACGGCTGTTATTATTTAGCCACGAGCTCCTTGTTCTGTATGTGGAGTCTGCGATTATTGCAAACACGACTTGGACTGTTAAATTGGTTCATATTAAGTTCTTTACAAAAGTAATTTCTCAGAACATTCAAACTCAAACTCAAAGCATTTATTTCAGTTAGACCATTACAGGCACTTTTGAATGTCAAAACATAAAAAAACCAAGCTACAGTCCCAGTCACAGGGCATAATAACTTGTGGAAGTAATGTAGTTGCCCATTCGAAAGCGTGGATCTCTATGGAGAAGAATGAGCAAGAAACTCCATGGACACTCTTTTAAATCATTATGTTGTTACAAAGTGTTGGTTACATCACTCATGTCGAGATTATTCATATATGTGAGAACGATGTAGAAAGATTTTCAGCAGCACCTACCTTCAGTCATTTTGGCTCCGTAGAAAATTGTTCATAATATCTTCAACAAGTAACAAAATTTGTATGAAACTCGGACGGAACACCTTGTTAAAATATCAAAATATGACAGGTTAACAGCTGCCTCGTGAGATGAAGTCTGTAATAAGACGTTGCAGAGGTCTAGACGTGACGATACTTCACGCTTTTCGTTTGTAGGGTGAGCAGCATTACGTGGGGTGGGGGAAATTATTGTATATTGGGTTTTACACAATTCGGCTGCATTAGGCTAGACTGGAAGCCGACCCTAAGATGGGAAAGCGCTTATCAGATTAATAAATACATAGAGTATTAAATATACATTATACTACACCAAAATAACACAATTATTTATTTATTTATTTTATGATACCTTTTTATGGTACCTTACAATGATGTTGATTTTACAAAAATAATTGCTACACTCTAATCAAAGTGACTGTCACGATGGCATAAACATTACAGTACACATAATAAATATCGCATGTAGAAAATCGGTATACCCAGACCTAAAACTAAATAACCACTGCTCGTTGCATTACTGTAATTAATAATAAATATTTTAGTGCTAGACAGAGAGGCATTACGTAATTTATTTCAATACTATTGATTTATTTATTAAAACAGTTCAATATGGTAGCTTATTACCCTTCCCCATCCCCTAAAATAAATATGGAACATCAGTTTTTTTTTTAAATTTACCGATTTGAAATTTCTGTGTTTGGGGTTCAGAATGATGTACTGATGCGTGGTAACTGTTTTAACGTCGATGTCTTTTCCACCCTCTATAATATTGTTTTATTTAATTAAAAAATAAATAACTTGAAGAAATTAAATGAATAACTTGGAGAAAATTCTTTCGTATTAATAGATGCGTAGTTTGTCACATAAGTTATTTATTTCAGAACATTACACATTGTGTAGAAATTTCGTAAAATAAAATATAAAGTAAAACAGTAAAATCGAAAAACATGTCAAAGATAATAAAAAATAAACCATTAATGATTCACATATACGAGTAGTATAACAAATTCAAAACGATAATTATCCACAATCAATTTAAAATAATTATTAATACAATAAAACAAAAACTAATTGTGTTAAAAATATCAATAATATATATGTCATCTAATTTTATGTGAATAACAAAAAAAATGAAAATTTTATGCCAAATATAAATAAATAAATAACAAACAAATTGTTATAAAAAGGTAACAATTTAGTTTCAAATCAGAACCTATACACCGCTAGCACTACATTGGTGTTCAATAAACAACATGATGCAAGTCGCTGACCTCTTGATCCCTGTTAATTTATGTAGATATTAGCTCGTAGCTCTAAATAGCAATCAAGCACGCTAATGTTAATCAGATACGGATCTAGGGATTGAATTCATTAGTTTCGTTATAGAACAAATTGTGTCGGTGCCTGTGAAAAGTTTTTGGGTTCAAAATGGACGTGGCATTTCTAGTCATATTCATTTTCAATGATTAATTTCAAAATAAAAAAAAAAAACGGTTTATTATACAGGGCGTAAATGGACCCTTCACGAAGTCGTCAGCCAAGCACTCTATACATGAAACTAAGTAAATAATTGCGCAAAGATTATTGCTGATAAACGACTTTTTTTGGTGTGAAACGTTACGTTTTACGGCAGGACTCAATGTAACGCACTCAAAACAAAATGCGTGCTGATGGATGCATTGAATATTACATAAAATTAGAACATCAAAAAACTTGTATTTAAAAAAAAAGTTGTGAAAATATGGACACTTTGATCAATATCTCTGTAATTAGGAGGTTCCCAGGTATGGTCCAGATAAAAAAATGATCACAATGGAAATCAAGTGCCTTTTGGCTTCACACCCATTGTGATGTTTTAAAAGCCTTTAAATAGCCTTCCTCGATAAATGGGCTATCCAACACTAAAATATTTTTTCAATTCGAACCAGTAGTTCCTGAGTGAGAGAAAAAAACAAACAAACAAACTCTTCAGCTTTATAATATTAGTATAGATTATGTGTACACGAAACATTATCCAAAGTCCTAATTTTTTTTTTCCAACAGATGGCGTAACCTCCCCATTCCAAGATGGCTGCGGTATCATCAGCTCACCTTCAAGATTCAAGGATTAAAATCCAAGACCACAGCGATGACGAGCCTTACTCCCCAAACACACGAGACACCACCAGTCCAGAATACCATGACGAGGAAAAAGCAGAAGACAGACCCGTACTGTCATCCTCTTTCGCCATACACAACGTCCTAAAGAAAGAAAGAGACAGTCATAGTCCTGAAAATGTCTTCTCAACTGACAAGCTGCTACAAAACACACCGAATTACGAAGATTTACGAGAGGTTAACGAGAACAGCCGAACGTCTGATCTTATTGATGATGACGATGATCGGACGAATGAATCTAGAGCTGAAATAAGTATAGATGATAATTCTTGTTGCAGTGATGATACTGTGCTTTCGGTCGGCAATGAGGCCTTGCCAACCTTCGAGCAAAAAAGCCCGGAGACGTCACAAAATTTGACGTCTTTTAAACACATACAGACGCATTTAAATGCAATATCACAGTTAAACCAAAACATCAATATGAATCAGCCGCTCCTATTAAGGCCGAGCCCTATCACCCCCAACCCTTTAATGTTCCTAAACCAACCCCTCCTTTTCCAAAATCCTTTAATAAACCAAGTAGACTTAAAATCTGGATTACAAAGTCGAATGCCAGTTCCTCAAAGCAATTTAAACCTTAACCCTCAACCTTTTGGTTTAAACTTCGGTTTAAGGATGAAGACTCAGAACCAGGAGTTGAGAAGAACAGACGAGAACAGAAGAATGAATTATGTCTCCCCAAAATCGCCAGAAAATGAATCTGGGAGGGATTTTATTAACCAGAACTGTCTGAAATTCAGTATAGACAATATTTTGAAGGCCGATTTCGGGAGGCGGATCACGGATCCTCTGAATAAGAGGAAGACGAAGTTTAGGGTCGAGGCTAAGATGTCTCCTGTGAAAGAGGCGTCTCCTTCAAAACCTGAGGAGGCGAGAGTTCCTGAGGTGAAACCTGGCGAGAAGAGTGGAGCTATTGATCTGTCGAAAGGAGAAGATAGCGGGAGCAGTCAGAGTTCGGCTACCGGTAAGGGTTTTGCAAATGATTACTACTTTTTAATCGACTTCAAAAAAAGGAAGAGGTTCTCAATTCGGTTGTTTTTTTTGTGTTTGTTACCTCATATCTTCGTCATTTATGAACCGATTTGAAAAATTCTTCCTTTATCTGAAAGAATATACTTCCCGATTAGTCCCATAGAAATTTTACCAAAATCGGTTTTGTAGTTTGGTTTTTATATCAAAATCTCTGGTAAAAATATATCATTCAAGTAAAAGAAATTGCGAAATTGATACTTGTCAAGGCTTTGTGTTTGATACGATAACCAAAAAAGGGTAAAATAAAAACTATTTACAAAAAATAACCGTCTTCCACACAAAAATACAAAAAAAAATGGAAAATAACTTTCCTTTCGGAAGTTGGTGGCAACACAGTCAATGAAACAAACAATAGTCACCGACTTCCGAAAGTAAAGTTATTTTTCATATTTTTTTCTATTTTTGGGTGGAATTCGGTAATATTTTTTATAATTTTTTTTTATTCTTTTGTATAAAGTTCTATTATCTTAACATGTGGTTTATGAACGTCTGACAGGGAAGAAGCGAAGAAGAAAACGTGTTGAACGTGAAAGCTTAAAACAGTGTCAGGATAATTTATTTATATACTAACCTATCACATACAATTTTAATGGGATTCTTACTAAAATATTGCTTCCATTTGTTTTCCCACTTATTAATCCATGTTTTGTGCAGGTACCACGATGGCTGATGGCGCGATGGTCTGGCCAGCGTGGGTCTACTGTACTAGGTACAGTGATCGACCCAGTTCCGGTGAGTCATTCAGTTGTTACCATAGCGACCCTGGTCACTTTTTTAGTATCGTACAGCCACGAGCACCAATATGTATACACTTTTATATTTTAAATTTATTTTCGCTCGTATAGTCACGAGCACCAATATGTATACACTTTGATAAATTTAAAATCAATTTTCGCGAGAAATAACGATTGTAACTTGGAAGTAGGATCTATTTCATAAAAATATGAGTTCTAACATGCTATGTTCGTAACACCATGAAATTTTAATCAGAGCAGTAGGAGAAAACACTTTTAAAAGTTGCTAAGTGTTTACATATTGGTGCTCGTGACTGTACGGGTTAGAATTAGATGAAAAGTAATTATTCAAACTGTTCTCGATTGAATTAAACAAATTGGCAAAAAAAAAACACGAATGCATGTAAAAGTTTCTTTTAGTAAAATGAAATTACTTTTAAATTACAAACAGGCAATTCAATTTTATTTACTTGAAAATTAATTAATTTAAATGCAAATTATATAAAAAATCAAATTATTTCAAAATAAAACCACAACAGGCGTACTATGTTTTAAACTGACATGGTCAATAACACTTTACGTTTCAGTGTTAATGTTAAGAGGCACGCGTACTGATTATTAAAAAGTATTTCATCAAAATATACTAAGAAATCAACCCTCAAAAGTAATTATAATCTGGTCTATCAAAAACCATATCCCCACTATCAAACAAATTAACAAGGCTTCTTAAACTACCCCTACACCCCAACAACAAGATTAACTAAATCTTTTCGCACTAAAACCATCCCTTTGGCCACAATATTCAATGTAGCGGGGTCCAATAATTTGATAAGTGCCCCCTTGGGGTCGTGTGGCGTTAGATAAGGGGGGCGGAACGGCACCCCTCTGGGAACGATCGGTTTGTTAGGAGTGTGAAGATTGTAACGCGTGTTTTTAACCGACTTCAAAAAAAGGAGGAGGTTCTCAATTCGGTTGTATGTTATTTTTTTTTGTGTTTGTTACCTCATATCTCCGTCATTTTTGAACCGATTTGAAAAATTCTCTTCGTTTATCTGAATGGATTTACTTCCCAATTGGTCCCATAGAAATTTCATTAAAATCGGTTCAGCAGTTTGGTTTTGAAAACATAATAACTGGAAAAAATATCATCCAAGTAAAAGAAATTGCGAAATTGATACTTGACAAGGATTTGTGTGTGATACGATAACTAAAAAGGGTAAAATAAAAACTTTTTTGCAAAAAAAAAACCGACTTCCAAAAAAAAAACACAAAAAAAGTGGAAAATAACTTTACTTTCGGAAGTCGGTGGCAAAAAAGTTAATGAAACAAACAATAGTCACCGACTTACGAAAGTAAAGTTATTTTCCACTTTTTTTTGTGTTTTTTTTGGAAGTCGGTTTTTTTTTTGTTATCAAGGAGATATGAAATAAATTGGTAAAATAGTGACTATTGAAGAATTCGTCTGCCTTGTTGGTCTTTTGATCACAAGTGCGACTGCTGAGAATGAGGTCTTGTGTTTGATTCCCAGGTCAGAAAAAGTGTTATTGGGTTTTATAATCAGGAATTTCTCAGTAGCAGCCGCGGAGTCTGGATTTGTGCACGGTTGACGGCAACAGGCTCGCTCCTATTACATGGGACTTAAACATAACTGATGAAATAGGGGTCGACTATAAGGTACACCTCTGCCCAACCCTTTAGGGATTAAAGACGTGATGTGTAGCATGTATGAGAGGAATCTGTTTCAATCACTTAGAACATAAGGTTTGCATTTTGATTTTGAAGCAGCACCAATAAAGATAGAGGATTGTAGCATGTGTCGGTCTATTGTTTCTGCCTACCCCACGAGGAAAAGGGGTGAGTTCATGTATGTTTATCGATACAAGATGATTAGGAATTATAAGGGGTACCAGCAGCTGATTGACTATATGAAAGATTCCTAATACGCCCTACAGACCCACGCGAGAAGTTTCGTTCTCAATGTTAACGAGATGGCGAGAAACCAATCACATTCACGCTTCTCGGGTGTTCTCGGGGGTTCTCGGCGTGAGTCTGTATTGCCTTTTAAAGTTTTTTTTTTTCACAAACCTGCTCTGTCCCACTCCTGGGCAAAGGCCATTCCATTCCTTCCACTTCTCGCGACCCCGTGCGTCCTCCTTCCAGTTCGGACGGAACCTGTCCAGTTCGTCCCGCCATCTCCTTCGTGGCCTGCCGCGACCCCGCCTCACTGTGTCAGGGCACCAGTTTCCTGCTATTTTGGCTAACAGTTTGTCCGGCAAGCGGCAGACATGTCCTGCTCAGTCGCATTTGAGTTGGGCAGCCTTTTGAGCCACGTCAGCTATATTTGTTTTGTGTTTCGAACACGATCCGTTAATTTAACACCTAGTATACTACGCTTTATTCCTCATTGGCTTGGGTTTGGACTTCTGGATGTTAGTCAAAGACCAAGTCAGTGCACCATAGGTAAAGTTTAAAATATAAAAAAATGAGTTACAAGAGTTAAATAAATGTGATTCACGTTTCATAGATCAAAACAAACAGCCAGATACACTGTAGTAATAGAATTAAGGATCATTAAGCTTCGTGCTATGTAGCTGATAAATAATTATGTATACGGGGGACCGGAGGGGAGAAAAATAAAAATTGATTTTTGAGAGAAGCGCGTGTGTCGATATTTTTTTTTTGGTTGATATCGATAAAGTTATTTGCGTAGATTGTATGTACATAAAATAAGATTTAAACATAAAATGGATCACGCATTTTATGTTTGATTGAATTTTTTGTACAATTTACCTCATAGAATAGAATAGAAATAGAATAGAATATACGTTATTGTACACCAAAATTGAAACAGAACTGTTTATCGCTGATAGCGATCTCTTCCAGACAACCATTGGATGGACTGTACGAACATGAAATAGAAAAAAGGCATATTATGCATGGCTCATATTAACCTTTTGACCGCCATGGTCGGCTATAGCCGACAAATTAAAAAGTGCCCAACGTGCCACCGTCGGCTATAGCCGACAATAAAACGACAATTTTCAAGTAGTTTTCATCTGTCGGCTATAGCCGACCGTGGCGGTCAAAAGGTTAAGCATGCAAACATTTTTAGTAATGAAATTGTAAACTAGATTGGATATTTTTTTTATTATGTTTTGTTTTGATAGTTTTCGACTGGAGCGGTGTGAAAGATTTTGATTGCGGGTATAATTTTAGTTACTAATGATTTTTGCTCAAAAATTACTAAGAAAAGAACGAAACACACAGTAACCTGATATATATTATTTATATAGGGTGGCCATGTGTCTAGAGATTTTTTCCAAATGGTATTAGGTAGGTAGGTAAAAGTAAGCACGTTAAGCGGTTGTTCCCGGCTGCAATTTGTAAATTTTTGACAGTCGTTACAGTTAGTCAGTGGCCGAAAGTCTTACCAACGGGTATCGTATTACCCAGTACTAACTGGGTTGTGGAGGTCAGTTAGGCAGTCGCTCTATGTAGAATACTGGAATTCAATTGCATCCGGTTAGACTGGAAGCCGACCCCAACATATTTGGGAAAAGGCTAGGCAGATGATGAGGAGGTAAAGTTCCCACAGCCGGGCCAGGCTCTTACCGCCGTAACTTTAAACAAGTCAACGTGTTTACTTTTGTAAATGTATTTTTTAAGACACGATTTTTATTATGTAGTTTAGTAATTGGTTGAAGTTAGAACTGTAAAAAGTTAGAAATCTTAGCTTTGCTTTCTTTGACGGTTCTTACTTCTTTTAAATTCCTGTCTATTGCATAAAAACAATTTGCAGTAATTGCTTAAGCTAAAGTAATTACTTTAACTTGACTATAGATGCGGGTGTTAGAGAGAGAGTGGGCCATAATCGACCACGCACGCCCATAATCCTTTTGAATGACGACCAGCATAACCACCGTATAAACGGGTTTTGTCGACGGAAGAATAGAAAAATTGACAGATAGACAGTAGAAGTCTTTCTACAATCTGTCAATTTGTCTATTCTTCAGTCGACAAAACCCGTTTCTACGGTGGTCATGCTACGCGTGCAGAAGAAGAAGATTTATAATATTTTATGTAGGTACTTAATCATCAATTGTAATTTATCATGTTGCCTGTCATGTCATGCCAATTGTCACGTCGCATTATTATTTAATAATAAAGAGCCCTTT
Organism: Standfussiana lucernea; assembly: GCA_964057025.1. Taxonomy (NCBI): domain Eukaryota; kingdom Metazoa; phylum Arthropoda; class Insecta; order Lepidoptera; family Noctuidae; genus Standfussiana; species Standfussiana lucernea. The sequence goes on from OZ059812.1 coordinate 2,693,710, forward strand.
ATTAAAACAATAACTCACTATTAAATTGCTTACAACGAACGATTTGTATGTTTACAAGACAATAAGGTCAAGTAATGACAACTGTGAAGTTTTTATTGGATGTGTCCAGTATCTATATACATAAAAATATATAAAACACAATTTTTTTTTCTACCTCTAGAAAGGCAATAATGCTAAAATGGTTTTAAACTACTAAACCAATGCATTAGGCACTACAGCGTGGTAGCACACGCCGGGTAACCGCTAGTTACATATAAAGTACCTACTAGCTTATGCCCGCGGCTTCACCCACATGGAGGTCGAAAGTTATCCGACGGGAAAGTACTACCGTGATAAAGAGTATCCTATGACCTAACCCAGGTCATGTATGCTAGATATATTTATTTCATCGCAATCGGTTCAGCTATTTTGGCGTAAAAGGTTATAGACAGACAGGCAGAGAGAGTAACTTTGGAATTTATATTATTAGCTTTGACTCGCGGCTTGGCCCGCGTGAAATTGGGTAAACCAGGATGAAAATTATTCTACGTGTTAATTCAGGTTATAAAGTATCTGTGTGCCAGATTTCAACCAAATCAGTTCAGCAGTTTTTGAGCAAAAGAGTAACAAATAAACATCCATCCATCCATCCTCATATTTTTTATAATACTTAGTTAAGAAGGCTAGCTTTTTCAGGGGTTTCAATTGGGTTTTGGATAGCTTATATTTCGGAAACGTGACGCTTTAGAAGATTTTGTCTTAAACAAAACTTGTTTGTATTGATTTCAGATATTTATTAATACAAGATTTATGCTTGGCCGCTATTTTGAACATTAAGTAAAACGGCGGAAGATAGGCAGGCCGGCCACGCTTCATACAAAAATCTTACAACCCCTTTTGAACAAGATTTTGCATGGCTGGTAGCGTAGTTGTCTATACAGGTATGGAAATGAAGTTAATTATTTCCTTGGTGCATGTATGAACAGATGTATGTATGAAAGTAAACGAAGCATGAGAGGTGGTGTTTTATAGTTTCTACCAACCCCCCTGTAAAATAGGGGTGACTTTACGCATGTGTTTCCTTGAAGTTTCTGGGAGAGGTTAGTGGATGTAAGAAGTGATCGGAAGTAACTGTATTGTTAGCAATAAAATTGAGTATTAAAGTTGAGAGGAACAGTAACTGCAATCTGTACTAATGTTATAAAGCTGGAGAGTTTCTTAGTTCAGTTGACCGTGCTAATCCCAGGAACTACTGGTTCGAATTGAAAATTATTTTAGTATTGGGTACCCTATTTATCGAGGGAGGCTATAGGCTATACAACATCACTTGCGACCAATAGGAGTGGAGCATCAATCACGCAGGCGAAGTTGCGTGGCTCAGCTAGTGAAACCATAATGGGTTAGGCTTCCGGGGCATTTGAGGAAAAAATCCATTCACGTTTCTGCCTAACCAAACGCGACCTAAACCCGTACTAATATTTTACAGAGGTAAAATTTGTTTGTAAGTTTGTATGTTGGGGGCAATCTTCGAAACTACTGATCCGATTCTAAATTGTTCACTAGTAAACAGCTACATTATTCGTGGATACTATAGGCTATAAATTATACTAATATCATGCTTATTAGCCGAGTTATAACATTTTTTTCGGACGAAGTCGCGGGCGAAGTGTTACGTTATCTACAAATGCAAAAGTTCACACAACGAGGAAAACGTTAACAAAACTGTAGTAAACAAATATGACTCATACGCACAGCTAGCAAACACTATTCGTGCTATTAGATACGCTAATCGATTACCGGACAATCAGATAGAATCGAATCTGTTAATCGATTGTTCACACCAATCGATTGTTTGTGTGTTTGTAATATGTGCGCAGTACACTTAGGTTAGCAGATCAATGTTTGTTATTACATATGTGTATACAAGGTGTTGCTTTGCATCCTCGTCAAATTCAAGGAGGTAATTATGATAATGATTCTCGACCCGAATCAATAATAAAATGGGTAGGTAATTTCTATATATTGGACTTTTTTCTATATTTTATTATACTTTATTCTATATGTATAGTTGGGCTGCCAAGTCATAGGTCTCGAGTTCGAACCCCAGACACGCACTTCTGATTTTTCGGTATTATGTGCGTATTGTACCTATAATTATCACTTGCTTCGGTGAAGGAAAACATCGTGAGGAAACCAGCATGCCTGAGAGATACTTCTCGACGGCATGTAAAAGCCAAGTCAGAGGCCCATGGGCGGCATAAAACCTCTGACACCAGGTTAGGCAATAACCACACGATACAGAAAGAACAAAAATCAAATGAAATAATTTATTTCTTTGCAAACATGGGTAATAGGAAAAAATAAAACAGAATTAGCAAAAACTCCGGAAAATTTGCTGTTAAACCTTTATTTCTTAATCCCTAGAAACTTCTTCAAAATCTCCAGGCGAATGACAAGACCGAACAAATCCGGACACATGTAAACCATGCCTATAGGATAGCATCAGGATATTTAAAAAAATGCGTAATAAACCAGTTTCATCATCATCTGCCTAGCCTTTTCCCAACTATGTTTGGGTCGGCTTCCAGTCTAACCGTATGCAGTTGAATACTAGTATCTATTTTACGTGGAGCGACTGCCTATCTGACCTCCATAACCCAGTTAGTACTGGGTAATACGAAACCCCTTGGTAAGACTGCTTGTAATATACAGGTTTACCATTTCAAAATCACTACTGTGACGCTATTAGTGGTAATTAAAGTTTTATCTATATTAAAATCTCGACGTTCCTGAGGTGAACAGACTGCGCTAATCAAAACTTAAGATGGCTAATTATGATGCTACAAATTAGTCTAATTACTTTATTAATTAATATCGTTACGGTACATGACATTACGTGTCCCGCTAGTCTAGACGTGAGTTATCGCTAGGGTGTTTATCTTTTGGGATGTTTCCTGCAGAAGTCAGGATCTGTGCCTAGTTGATGACAATAGGCTCGTCCTATATTACATGGGACTTAAACGTAACTGGTGAAATGTGGGTGTAGTAAACCTACACCTCCTTTGTTTACGGGTGGAAATCTATCGATATATGGCTGTTCTGCACCAAGGGGCGGTCGGGGGCGGGCGGTCTGTCAGACTCTTACACCCGTATCTATAATCAAGTCAAAATGTTTACTTGAGTAAATGTCATTTTTTAAGATACGATTTTTAGTATGTAGTTTAGTAATTGCTTGAAGTTGGAACTGTCAAAAGTTAGAATTCTTAGCTTTGCTTTCTTTGACGGTTCTTACTTCGTTTGAATTTTTGTATGTATATTGCATGAACAAAATTGCACAAGTAATTACTTGAGCTCAAGTAATTACTTTAACTTGACTATAGATACGGGTGTTACTGACTATAATTACACGGTATTCCTCATCATTGCTTCTGGCTGAAGGTTTCCCTTTAGAACCCAAAGGGACACATTCGCCATCTCCACATTTAATGGTACACATCTGATCTAAACCCACATATATAAATGGAAACATGCGTGATATTTATGTACACATGTAACCTTATTTACTTTATAGGAAAGCTGGAAACGCCATTGTAATTTCAGAGGCATTGTGAATGCCTCTGAAATTACAAAATATCAAAATACAGAATCAAGGGATCGGCATTAAAATACTTTCAAAAGTACTAAAAATAACTGTTCCTAATTGAATACGCAACAGATCAAATGTCAAAGTAAAATATCAAGAAAATACCAAATAATTTGTAATCACCTTTTTTGGTGTCTACTAATTTAATTAGTACACACATTTAATTCTAGTCATAGGTAATCAGATCATTACTGCTAAAACCATAAAAGTACATTTTTATCAAAAAATTCCACAAACAAAAAAATGTGTACGGAATTCGACGTTTTAACCAGAATTCATACTTGACTGTACTCATTAACGTCATTAATTTTGAAATTAGAACTCCGATAGTTCGTAATACGAAATTACAAAATGGCGGTTTGACGTTTTGAACTTTATTCGAACGTACTAGAGGTGCGTTTCGCGCTCTACTCCGAGGCACTAGTGGTGTGCTTATTCGATGATTTCCCAAGTTAATCGATTGGAAATGCTGTTAATTACTCGATGTAATTTACTCCGTGGTTAATTATAACTTGTGAGGCCAATTAGCTGTTAGTTTAAGATGTAGTATGTTTTTTTCTGAGTCTATGTTCTTAGTTTTTGCCTGGAAATGTTTGTAAAGTAGGTTTTGTGACGGTTCAAGTGATTAACTGTGTTCTGTCTAGAATTAGTACTAATTACGATATCATTATAAGCTTGGGAATAAAGTAATGGAAGTGATTAATTAATCAATAAGCATTATACGCCTTTTTCATAAAATTATCTCTTTAGTAAGTGTGCCAAACTTTTAGATAGACTTTCCATCGGTTAAGTATTATCATCTGCCTAACCTTCTCCCAAGTATTTTAGGGTCAGCTTCCAGTTTAACCGGATGTAGTAAAAGATAACACATAACTTTATACATAATATTTTATTTAATATTAGAGTACAATAGGTGGGTACGATGTAAACGCGCGACCACACCGAGGGCTCTGTTCTAACTAGCTCGTATGCCTTTACACACACTAATACACACACAGAACGTGGCCCCGCACCGCGCCTCAGTTCTGCTAACTCTTGCGTTGTCTATCGGTAGCAAAATACCAGTATTTTCTATGAAACAACTGCTGGGTAATATCCATCACTTGGTGATCATCGCTTAAAAATAATTGTCGAAATTCAATTTTCATCCTGGTCTTTTTTTTTTTTTCTCATATGGTTTCAAACAGAAAAACGCCTAATAATATTCTTTTATTCAATTAAGATCAACAAAGCACTTCTTACTTCCCCTTCCCAAAAAAAAACAAGATTTATCGATATACATCCCCTCCCTATCACCCCTAAACATATGTTTTCACGCTCAAACTAGAGATCGCTCTTAACTTATTGACTATAGTGTAGTCACTTATCGTCACTCTCCAAGGGTGCAGTCGATTGAATTTCTCTAGCAAAGGAGATAAACTAATATGTTGGTTTCATTAGTTAAAGTTGTCTGGCGTTTTAGGGGTGAATTTTTAAGTTGCAATTTGTCTATTTTTAACCGACTTCAAAAAAAGAAGGAGGTTCTCAATTAGGTTGTGTATATATTTTTGTGTTTATTACCTCACATCTTCGTTATTTATGAACCGATTTAAAACAATCTTCTTTTAACTAAAAATATATACTTTTCGATGGGTCCCATAGAAATTTGATCAAAATCGGTTCTGTAGTTTGGTTTTTAAATCAAAACAGCTGGAAAAATATGTCATCGAAGTAAAAGAAATTGCAAAATTGATACATGACAAGGATTTGTGTGTAATACGATAGCTAAAAAGAGTAAAATTAAAACTTTTTTGCAAAAAAATAACCGACTTCCAAAAAACAAACACTAAAATAATGGAAAATAACTTTACTTTCGGAAGTCAGTGGCAAAAAAGTTAATGAAACAAACAATAGTCACCGAATACCGAAAGTAAAGTTATTTTCCATTATTTTAGTGTTTTATTTTTTGGAAGACGGTTATTTTTTTGCAAAAGCTTTTTTTGTATTTTGAAAACCGCCTAAGAAAATATAAAATAAGTTCATAGGACAGCCTCTTTTCGTACTAATAACAAAAGCCTCTTTTTCTTCATTTTTTTTAATGCTAAATAGTATCGGAACTCGCCTGATGTGAAGCGATGACGCGGCCTAGGGTGGAGCACGCGCGCCTAAAAGAAACCGATTCACTCGAACTTTGATAGTACCCGGGTATTGCATGCTTCGCTTGCTCACTGTCTGTTCGCGATTCTGGACTAAACTGCTATTTTCGTGTTATATTTTTCTTCACAGAATATCAATTGTTCTTCAAGGTCAGGGTTCTTCTAGTTTGAAGCACAGGGATGCTACTCACCTGCAATAGCCATAGTAAGTTGTAATAAAACTACACTGATTTGTTTTTTGGTATAAATAAATAGTTACTTAAGTACGGTACTTAAGAATGCCAATGAAATTGAAAAAAAAAAACGGGACATAAGAACATCAGAATCGCATCAGTAGTTGCGAAGATTACCACCCCTTACATAACTTACAAACAAATTTTAGCTCTGTATAATATTAGTATAGATAACCGTCATTGGACGCCTAAGTTCATCAATTCATCATTCACAGGTGTATTAAAAAATTCTTTGACGATTAACAGCAGAACTTGACATCTTAAGAAGCTCTCTCACCAGCTGCAATAATATTTATTAATTTATCGATAATTCGATACTCTATTCGCAGTCCCAGCCCTGTTTCCAAGCATTTCATTCCAAACGATTAGCCCTTGATGTCCCGGCATTTTTTCTCTTCAATACATCTGCAGTGCCCGTGAAAATAGTTGGACAAATCGCTTTTTACACTTCGCAGTCTCAGAGGAAACTGTTCAACGTTTAATGTGTTTTTAATGTCCCGAGTTTCGGTGGAGGAGAATTGGTTTGAATTGGTTGTTTGTTCAAGAAAATTGAGTATCATTGAGACTTCCGGAAATGAGTTTTAAGTCTGACTTAAGTAACACAGATATTATTATGTACATTATATACAAACTACGAATATAACTAAAATCATCTGCCTAGCCTTTTCCCAACTATGTTGGGGTCGGCTTCCAATTTAACCGGATGCAGCTGAATATCAGTGTTTTACATGGAGCGACTGCCTGTCTGACCTCCACAACCCAGTTAGTACTGGGTATTACGATACCCCTTGGTAAGACTGGTTGTCAGACTCGGATCACTGACTACCTACGACGACTGTCAAAGATCTATTAATGACAGCCGGGACCAACGGTTTACGGTGCTTTCCGAGGCGCGGAGGAAACTCGGTATGTAATGGGTCACCCATCCACAGACCAACCTAGTCAAGCGAGGCTTAACCTGAAGATTGATCTGAGCTGCTGTTATTATTTGCCCACGAGCTCTTACAACTAAAATAATAATTAAAAATTATTTATTTATTTATTAATAAAAAAGGTACACCAACAGCTTCTGTATATAAATAATTCTTTTATTAAAAGTCTTAATTTACAATTACCACATAATAATAATAATTAATTAATTATAATAATTATAAAATTATGTTTTAATTGTAAATTAAGACTAAAACTAAGTACTTACATCTACCTATCGTCGTTGAAGTTCTAACATCACGTAAGTCAATTTTTGGCGGTTTTGACATTTTGAATTTGATGCCGTTTCCTAGAGAATCGGAAGACGCGTTGTTTTGGCGAATCAGAAAAAGCAACGTCTCTATTTAATTTGAGTGGACACAAATTATAAAATGGTTTTGTACCACTACCTGAGTATAATTATGCAGTTATTTCACTCTCCTGTAAAATTGCTATTTTTGACTTACGCGGTGTTAGAACTTCAACGACGCTATGCAACGGCGACAATAGAACACATAGGCGTCAAAGTACTCCTCCACATCGCTGTCATCCGAGAACGTGCCCAGAAGACTGGCAGCATCGCTAGTTTGCCACGTTGAATGGCAATGCTAATAAAATTCTCTGGCAAAGAAACAGCCAGTCCTCTGGTCACCTCTGGTATCCTGAAGTTTGACTCCGTTCTTTAAAGGGTATGTCAATATGATCTGTTTTATTGGTTTAGTAGCCTATTAATAGAGACCTGAAATCTGTTGTTCCATAAATTTTGACCTGATAGGAGACATTTTTTTAAAATTTTCGGTGAAAAATTTCATGTGCGGGTGTTCGGAGTGATGTACTAAATATGTGGTATTCGTTTGTATGCCGATGTCACTTCACCCTGAATATTATCTATAATTCTGTATCGTGTGGTTAGTGCCTAACCTGGTGTCAGAGTTTTTATGCCGCCCATGAGCCTCTGACTTGGCTTTACATGCCGTCGAGAAATATCTCTCAGGCATGCTGGTTTCCTCACGATGTTGTCCTTCACCGAAGCAAGTGATAATTATACAATACGCACATGATTCTGAAGACATCAGAGGTGCGTTGACTTGGCAGTCCAACAGTCACACCACTAGGCTATCACCGTTTTATTATATCCATAATGATGTGGTGTTTCTGGTATCTGCAGGCAACAGTACCATCCACAAATCAAGAACATTAATTTCGATCACCAAAATCCACGGTTTTCTATAACAAACCCACGTTACAATTACAGTGTTCAGGTACAGTATAATTATTTCTCAACATTATATACTTCCTCACGAGCATAACTAGCTAGCATTAATTAAGAACAGCTCATTATATCTAATGAGCACTTGTTACATGGGTGCGAAGTAGACGCGAGCTCACACCTGGCGTGTGTAGTTAGTATATATACACACAAGTGTGTAATTATAGATGCATTATGTATTTATGTTGTGTTTGGAGTTGAAAAAATCGGGGTTTTTGAAAGATATAGGAAAGTACAGTGATATTAATTTTTAACGTCGCAAATACAATACAAACATAATATTGGTAGCTATTTGTTTGAGCCGTTTGGGGTTGAAACACTAGGGCCACGGGGTCCGAGTGCCCACCGAGTGTCTTTCGGGACATCGCCAAGCAGTTGGTCGACTCTTCTCGTGACTAGAGCGCTGGCCTATGTCAGCCTTCTGGACACTATGCCCGTTGAGAGCAATGTGGAAGAATTTTTTTATGATTAATGCTGTTCATGTATGCACATATTTATAATTTTAAGTTTTCTTGGATAAATTGCAGAGTTTGATTTTCAGGCTAGGCAAAAGGGTTTTTATTAGGATTCTGGTTCAGATAGGCAGTGGCCCCATGTAAAATTTTGGTATTCAGCTGCACATGGTTAGACTGGAAGTCAATTCCAGCAAAATTGGGAACAGGCGAGGCAGATAATGATTTTGGTTCCTTAACAGCCCTCTAGAATCTTTATTTACCCAGAGCCTGGTTGATTGCAATAGGCTCGCTTCTCTATTTGGTCACACGGAGCTGATAAATATTTAGCGAAATGTGGGTGTACAAAATCAAAGTGTTAATAAGAGCCATTTACTCATATATGGCTGAGAATTAGCATAGTTACATAAAACTGGGATGTGAAGAAATGCGTTATGGCTGATCTCATACTGCATTTCCCCACTTCCTATTTTTGTTAGCTAGTACTAGCCTTTGCCCGCGACTTCGTACGAAAAAAAGATCATTTCTGTGGTAAAATGTGGCCTATATTTTAAGTTAGGCATCTAGCAGTAGAGGGGTGAAACCTGCGTTCAAATCCATGCAGTAGTTTTTGCGTGATGCGCGTACAAACATACAGACAGAAAGACAGACAGACAAAAATTCTAAAAACATTTGTTTTGGCTTCTGTTGCTCTAATAATGGCATATATATATTTATAAGATATAATATTGAATTATATTTTTATTTCTATAAAAATATAATTCAATATATTTTTTTACAATATCTTCAATGTACTTACAGATATCAGCCTGTTACAATTTTATTATTTGTAAAGATGAAGAAGAAGCGGAACTAACTCTCCAGTGATAGAATCCAGTTCTGCTAACATAAACGACAGTGCGTTTATGTTAGCAGAATTGGATTATGTCCTATTGCATTAGGTACTATTTATAAGGCGTCGACAATGGGCTCGTTAAAGGGTGCAAGAATTGACTTTTATGGACCACTAGCTGACTCGCGCAACTTCGTCTGCTTTACATTTTTGATTAATGCTCCGCTCCTATTAGTCGCAGAGTGATGTTTTATATAGCCTATAGCCTTCCTCGATAAATGGGCTATCCAACACTAAAATATTTTTTCAATTCGAACCAGTAGTTCCTGAGATTAGCGCGTTCAACCAAACAAACTCTTCAGCTTTATAATATTAGTTAGTGGACCATCATAGTAGGTCACTCCTATTTTCCCAACTGTTAAACTGAATTAAGCAGTGAACTCACCGTTTCAGGCTAAGATTCAATTCAGTTGTAGTGTGCAACTGAATAGTGACCCAAAAAAGGGATGTGGTTATATGATATGATAGGCAGAATAATAGTTTGTTCTACTCAAATGAAACGCCCATTAAATCAGCCTTTTTTTGCAATTTTATGTAAAGGTAAAATCACGATTTAAGTTTTATTTTGAGGATGTAAGTACTTTTATTTCCAACTAGCGACCCGCCTCGGCTTCGCACGGGTGCAATGTAGATACTAATGGTTTCTCTACTATAATATGCATGTATCATACATATAAACCTTCCTTTTGAATCACTCTATCTATAAAAAAAAATGCATCAAAATCCGTTGCGTAGTTTCAAAGATCTAAGCATACATAGGCACAGACAGCGGGAAGCGACTTTGTTTTATACTATGTAGTGATTAACTCCTGGCTTCTCTGTTCCCTGATCCTTGTAATTTGGGTCTCTTCAAAGTTGGAGTGAATCTGTTTCTTCTATGCAAGCGTGCTCCACCCTAGGCCGCATCATCGCTTCACATTCAAATACAAGCCTATTTAGTGTAAAAAATCTACGCAAAGCTTATTGATAAGTGATAACCTTATACAATTGTATTGAAAACTTTATTAAAACCAACCGATGCTTTTGAATTCAGAATTAAAATATTGAGGTTTGAAATATGAAATTCTTATATTGAGAGTGTATTTTATACTGGTTTAAATGTTGATTGACACAACTAACATCAATTTAATACTAAATAAATAAATAAAAATAAATAAATATCGCTGGACATTACACACAGCGCCATCTAGTGCCACACTAAGCAACGAGGCTTGTGTCGTGGAATACTGTCTCGTTACAATTATAATTGGCTACCGAAATAATCTTGCAACCAATCTTCTCATACTCTCTAACCCCCAAAATCCAACCCCTTTCCATCTCAACCAAGACAGTCACTACCTAATTGTGACTACCTACCTAACTAATAAAATAAGTTAAAACAATAACAATTCTAATTGCTTCCATCGCTTTATTAAGCGCTAAAGCGTTCGCTTTCCGACGTCTGACTGACTTTTAATTGGCAAACTTGTGGCAATTGAAATTTCACTGCTCGCTGCAAGCGAGGGGTTGAGTTGGGCTGCGAAAGTGGCGGAGTGATTGGCGGAGCGGAATTTCGGGCAAAGGAAGTTCGCCTTTTTATACTTTAATCACCTTCTTTCTTGGAGTGAACCCAACTACTTGTAACAACCTGGTATTATCATACTTTAGTCTAGGAAAACTTCGAAACAAATAAGCCTAATGGAGACAACACAAAACTAAAAAAAAACGTTTTGTTTTTTGATAATACATCAATAACTGACTGTGAAATAGATAATTAAAGTCGAACTAAGTAAATAAATTTACATGTGTCCACAGTATTGATTACATTTTCTCGATATTTTGCACTTTTGTAAACGCAAGGCAACCCTTAGGGTTCTTTTTGAAGTCCAGAATTATTTATCAATAAATTGTTGAAACGAACACCATTCCATCATTCGTTCGTTTTTGTTCTTAAGTTAACTTTTTTGAAATCTTGTTTTTTTATTGGCAAGTTACCATTTTGTTTTGTCTAGTGCGAGACTAATAAATACATTTTCTTTCTTTCTTTGTTTATTCAACAAATAAAACTTTCAGCAATTTTCTTTTCTAATTAACTATTTTCGCGGATTTCTTGGAATTAGTAACCATCATCATCGGCCTAGCCTTTTCCCAAATTCATTGGTATCGGCTTCCAGTCTTACCGGATGCAGCTGAATAAATACCAGTATTTTACATGGCCTCAAGCCTATCTGACCTCCACAACCCAGTTCATACCGGCTAATACGCTACCCCTTGTTAAGACTGGTTGTCAGACTTTCGGGTCACAGACTACCTGTAACGACTGTCAAAAATCTACAAATGACAGCCGGGACCAACGGCTTAACGTGCTTTCCGAGGCACGGAGGAAACTCGGTATGTAATGGGTGGTCACCTATCCACGGACCAACCTAGGCAAGCGCTGCTTAACCTAGAGATCGACCCGAGTGGCTGTTATTATTTAGCCATGAGCTCCTCGTTATGTTATTCAGTTCTCGTTATATTATGCTCCAAGTTATTTAGAATGTATGTAAGTTATTGTCAATATCAACTACTATAGTATTAAAACTAGTTTTGTTGGAACTTCCTATAGTGGACTATAAAAAGACATTAGACGTCAATCAACGTCACCTGTCATCTAGATTTGTTGGCGAATCGAGTTTGATTGAAAACTATTTCAATTAATTTTCAGTCTAGATTTTGTTCCGTGAGCTGTGGAGGGTTGATCAACCATTTTAGACGAATATTTTCGTGATTTTACAACGAAAGTCTGACAACCAGTCTTACTATTGGGTGTCGTATTACCCAGTGCTAACTGGGTTGTGGAGGTCAGATAAGCAGTTGCTCCATGTATATCTAATATTGGTATTCATCTGCATCCGGTTAGACTGGAAGCCGACCCCAACATAGTTGGGAAAAGACAGGCAGATGATATTGATGATCTTACTTAATTTCACCATATCAGTGAGGTTCTTCAGAAAGGTCAGGTGCGTAGCACTCACAACCAGCGTGCGTGTATGACCAGATGTATGAACGTGGACGAGGCAAAACGAGTGTGTAAGGATCTTAGCAGGTGGCGTTCTGTGGTTTCTGCCTACCCTCATGGAAAAATGGCGTGAGTTTATGTATGCGTCTGAACTACTTCATTAGTTCTTCAATAATACAGTTACCGAAGTTGTGCCCTTTGTTGTGCTGGGTTGATTATAATACCGACAAACTTAACCTGCCTATAATGTTCCCACTGCTTCAAACAGGCCTTGAGAGGAAGTGGGGCATCCACCACGACTCTGTGAAGGGGATGAGCCATAATCCACCACGCGGGTCCAGCGCGGGCTGGAGGGTACAGCCTGGAAGGAACATATTACCACGTATTCTGAACCACCTAGAAACTTTTCATCGCTAATTTAAAAAAAAATCTGCTGTTTCTACATAATCGACTTCCAAAAAAAAAAACACAAAAATAAGTGGAAAATAACTTTACTTTCGGAAGTCGGTGACTATTGTTTGTTTCATTGACTTTTTTGCCACCGACTTCCAAAAGTAAAGTTATTTTCTATTATTTTTTTTTTGGAAGTCGTTTATTTTTTTGAAAAATCGTTTTAATTTTATCCTTTTTATTTAGCATGTCACACACAAATCCTTGTCAAGTATCAATTCGCAATTTCTTTTACTTGGATGACATTTTCTTAGCTACTAAACCGATTTTGATGAAATTTAAATGGGACCAATCGGGAAGTATTTCCTTTCAGATAAAAGAAGAATTCTTCAAATCGGTTCATAAATGACGAAGATATGAGGTAACAAACAAAAAAAAAAAAACACTCAAATTGAGAACCTCCTCCTTTTTTTGAAGTCGTTTAATAAGTGCAATATGTACATAAGTATTGGACTTTTTAACCGACTTAAAAAAAGGTCAAATTGTATGGAACAGTTGATTTAAAAAGAAAAAAACTGACTATAGTTTTCTATGTGGTTCGGAATGATGTACTTCTTCTTTTTCGTGTGGTTAGTGCGTAACCTGGTGTCAGAGTTTTTACGCCGCTCATGGGCCTCTGGCTTGGCTTCACATGCCGTCGAGAAATATCTCTCAGGCATGCTGGTTGCCTCACGATGTTTACCTTCACCGAAGCAAGTGATAATTATACAAAACTGATGATCATCACCTTTTCCCAACTATGTTGGGGTCTTCCAGTATAACCGGATGCAGCTGAATACCAGTATTTTACATGGAGCGACTGGATATCTGACCTCCACAACCCAGTTCATACCGGGTAATACGATACCCCTTGCTAAGACTGGTTGTCATACTTTCGGGCTAGTGACTACCGGTAACGACTGTCAAAGAGGTACAATTAACAGCCGGGACCAACGGTTTAACGTGCTTTCCGAGGCACGAAGGAAACTCGGTATGTAATGGGTGGTCACCCAACCACGGACCAACCCAGGCAAGCGCGGCTTAACCTGACAATCGACCCGAACGGCTGTTATTATGATGTACTGAATACGTGGTAATCGTTTGTGCATCAATGTCCCTTACATCCCGTATTCCAATACCAATCAAAATTAACAATATTGCCAATGTTATGGTATGGGGTCAAAGTTGTACATTATATTTAGTACATACAGGTCTATAGGTGTAATGACAAGGAATTTCCCGCGCATATACCTTACTATTAATGTAATCATAATAGGGGTTAAAGTATGAAATTGCCATTTAGTAATAGATACTTTGAATTGACATTAAACCTTCATGGTGTGAGATATTCGAGTGAAACTTTTTTTACATTATGCCTATGAGATTTGTCTTTTAAAAAAAGGTGCGACATTCGATTTTCGAATTTCAATTGTTTTTTTATTCGGCTTAGACGGAAAAGATGGATACTTCGAAAATCCGAGTAATTTTTGGATACGAGTTCTGACGCGGAACTAACGCGGCGGAAACGGCTCGCAATATCACTGATCTGCAGAAAGAAAAGCGAGTTGAAACTTGCGTTGCCTTGTTGAATCGGTACAGAAATGAAGGAATATTTGATCGAATTGTGACATGTGACGAAAAGTTGATTCTTTACGATAACCGTAAGCGAAAAATCTCACACTGCACGGACACACAGGAGCTGCAGTTAGAAACCATACGTCATCCTCCGTACTCGCCAGACCTTGCTCCAACTGACTACAATTTTTTTCGTGATTTGGACAATTTTCTACGTGGTAAAAAATTTCTTCCCAGGAGGCAGTACAAAATGCTTTCACACAGTTTGTCGAATCTAGATCCCCAGAGTTCTATCGCAAAGGCATAAATGAACTTCCGATTAGATGGCAGCAATGTAAAGAAAATGAGGGTAAATATTTTGATTAAATAAATATGTATGTACACTTTGGAAAAAAACGAGTTTTAATTTTTATAGTATAAATTGGCAATTTCATACTTTAACCACTAATATATTGCTCACAATGTAAACATTATGGCTAAGTGACACAGACTAAGATATGATCGCTTTTATATCACATGAGAACCATCTAACATAGTATATAGATAACTAGTTATGTATAATCATAATAATGCATACTAATATTACAGTGGATTGCCTCGTTGAGGTGGTCCTCATGACCTGGGTTCAATTCCCGGGTCGGGCCAATTCTTATTGGGTTTTTCCCTCAGGAATCTCTAAGAAGTCAGCGCGGTGTCTGGATTTGAGTCAAGTTGATGGCAACGGGGTCACCCTATTAGATGGGACCAAAACATAACTGGTGAAATGACCGAGACCCCTACGTGCACCGGAAATCACGCCAAAGCGCCAAGATATCCAGCGAAATTCAATTTTTCTTACGTTTTTTTGCAGTTTGCAGGTCAGTATCAGATTGTATGTTGATTAAAATGTGATTCGCGGCCGTAACAAATATGACTTTACTGAGTTTTATCATCAAAATCATCAATACATGAATGAATGACTTTTTCATGAAGTAGTCATTCAAAAAACTAAAGAAATTTGAATTTCCGTAACCCTGGCGCTTCCACTTTAAGCGTTTGCCGATTGTCACTCTATGATCTTTGACAGTCACAGATAGAAGCGTGAAAATCTGACAACCAGAGTCAAATGACCAAGTCTAGGGCATAGATAAGTCGAAATCGCTTTCAAAGGCTTTTGTTTTCCTACAACGAGGAAATCTCTCAGGAATATTACGCCATCGTTTTTGCTGAAAGCCTGACTAGACCCTCACTCACTGTACACTTGCCTCTAAACAAGACTTATAAGTTTTAACTAACATTATTCACGCACGATTTGAAGACTTTTAGTCATACTTTGACTGAAACATAACTAAACTATAAATAAACACCATAAAATTATCTCTAAAACAAGTAATTTCTGAAACAATAGACTGCAAATCTAGCACCACAGACAATTACAGTTCGCACATCGTAACTAGATATCACCACCAAGGGTATTGTAGTGTCTCGCTAGCTCGTGGCTAAAATATCGCTCGGATCAATCTTCAGGTTAAGCCACGCTTGCCTAGGTTGGTCTGTGGATGGGGTGACCACCCATTACATACCGAGTTTCCTGCGTGCCTCGGAAAGCACGTCTAGATCTTTGACAGTCGTTTTATGTAGTCAGTGGCCCGAAAGTCAGAGAACCAGTCTTACCAAGGGGTATCGTATTATCCTGTACTAACTGGGTTGTGGAGGTCAGATAGGCAGTCGCTCCATGTAAAATACTGGTATTCAGCTTTATTCGGTTAGACTGGAAGCCGACCCCAACATAGTTGGGAAAAGGCTAGGCAGATGATGATGATAGTATTGTACCTTCTTCTTCCGAACATCTTAAGCCAGCTTCTCAGTACTCTCCCTCTTTTTAGCTCTATCATCCTTTACACAATCCATTCTTTTCTACATTCACATACACTAAGATGTGGTTTGATTACGTCATTCATAACATGGTACTAAAAACTATCCACAAATTCACTGAACGAGTTTAGCGTCAAACGTTCATAAAACATCGTTCTGTTTCTACCAATCGATTGAAAATGACAGGGAAATGATGATTTGAATACGTTCAGCGCATAAAATTGTGATTTGTGGGAGATGGATTGGGCCATAATGCACCACGTGAGCCCAGTGTGGGTAGGTAAAAGTCACATGTCTTCAAATTTTTGGTTCTAGCACATGCGGGTTTCCTCACGATGTTTTCCTTCGCCGATTTGAGAGTGTGAATGATAAATTATACAAAGTACCATACCATAAACACCATAAAATTATCACTTAAACAAGCCGTTTCTCGAACAATAGACTACAAATCTACCTCCACAGACAATTCTTAGTTCGCACATCGTAACACAATATTCTCGTAAACTAATATGTAATTAAAGGCATTGCTCTTGCCTTCTTACCTCTGACTTAACCCTAACGAGGGCCGCATTCACACCGTATCGTAACATGTGTGCAGATTGTATCGGTCCTTCGAGCCGGATGAAATAAGTTGTGTTGTGAGATTATCTTTTATATGCGTGTAGTGTTGTATTGTTTAAGTGTTGTATGGAGAGTTTATAGGTTAGGCTATGTTTTATGTCGCCCTTCCTTGTATTTACATTAGTACATTGTGTTTTGTGCCACAGAATCTACGGGCATAGAATATAACATTTTTAATGTATAACGGGCTGGTGACCGCAACTCCACGTACAAAGCGCGTAATTTACGTACGAAATATAACACTTATGAATATTATAAGCGTAAGTTTTGATCGCGTGTTAAGTATAACGACTTAGCTACCTAATCAACAGACATGTTTGCCATTTGGTGGTAAAAGGTAGCTGGATATGATCTACAGAAAACTTTTTATCACTGAGAAGTTTGCTCGATGTCGGATTTGTAAGTAAATCACCGAAAATCTATTATTTTAATGTTTCTAGGCGTGCCTAAGAATTTGACTCCCTAGAAAAAGAAGGCTTTTCTCTAATTAATGTATATTTTTTCGTATTTATTGTTCTTTGGCTTAATCTATTCTATCTATTGAAAATCAAATAATACGAGACTATTATTTCAAAGTACAAAAATACTCGTCATAACATGCCTACTACAATTTTATAATTTGTCATTTGTGTAATTGGAACTAAATTCGACATTTTAAAACGAAACCGGTACGCTACATTGTAACAGTCATCCGACTTAAGACGTATAACTAATCGTCTAAGTAATTATCCCGGGTTATTGGCAGCGGGCAACGTTTCAAGATGGCGACCTGTCAAATTTGACGTTTACAAGTTTCGCGCCATTTGAACGCTTGTAAGCGTTAGTTTAGGATTATGGGTGATTGTTTATGGTAAGTTAAGATCACTTCATTGTTGGTGAACGAAGATATTAAAGAAGGATTTTGTCTTTGACAAAGTGTCGTTCATAATTTTATTTTATTTAAAGTGTCTTGTAGTCTTACTTCATTGAACTGAGACTTAGAGATAGCTAAGTCCATTATATAGTACTCTATAGAATGGTCGTAGCATAGACAAAGAGATTTTTTATTTAGAAACGTCTAAGATGTTTTGAAATGTCTTATGGACTGCCTCGTTGAACGAGTGGTCGCAAGCGCGACTGCTGAGCATGACATCCTGGGTTTGATTCCCAGGTCAGGCAAAGTGCCATTGGGATTTTCCATCAGGAATTTCTCAGTAGCAGCCACGCAGTCTGGATTCGTGCACGGTTGATGGCAACAGGCTCGCTCCCTATTACATGGGACTTAAAAACATAACTGGCGAAATGTGGGTGTACTATTAGGTACACAACCTCCTAACTCTTCGCGGATTACAAGCGTGATGGTGTGATGTGATGTCTTATCTACAGAAAAGCTAACGCCATATTGAAAGTCGATGTAGAAATAGGAATCGATTTGAAAGCGATAGTCATTTGTCCAAATAATCAAGAATTTTCCATACACGAAATGGCCACATAGATTTAGATTAATTTATAATTTGCTTGAAATATGGTATTTTACAGATTTTATAATATACAATAATTCTTCATATTCCGCCTACAAAATTCGGCACAAAAAAAAATATACAAGGTGTAACATAGTTATGGCAAAGATTATTGTTTTTGGACCTAAATCGTGACATTAATTCCGCGGTTTCTGTAAACTTAACAGATTAAATCTGTGGTTAATTCTCACGTCAACTGTTTTGGTAAACCAATTACTTAAGTTTGGAAGATATTTGACAAAAGATTTATTGATCAGAACCTTTATCTGATTAAGCTAGAAATGCAGTTGCAATATAAATAATAAGCTTGTATTGAATGTTGTTTTAAGAAAAAGTCGTTTTACAATATATACGTTATACAATACCTAAAGTACTTTATCGAATGACCACACTAATTATCGACGCAGAATCGTCTGGAGCTTGAGTCAATGAGTACTGTCCCACTGCTGGGCAAAGTCCAAAACATTCCACTAGTTTCTCCGTGCGGTTTTCTCCGGCCAATCTCTCACAAACGCCTTCAGTCGTCACGTCAGCGTTTTCTAGGCCTGCGGCGACGATGAACGTCTTCTGGCACCCAGTGCGCGACGACTCTGGCCCATCGGTTCTGATATTTTCTACAGACAATACCATGACACACTTCAAGAAAGAGTTTGATGATGATGATGTTCATGCAAAAGAAGCGATGAAGACGGCATTCGCCTCGTTTCAGTTCGGACGACATGAACCGACACCGCGTCGGAATATTGTGGTGGCTATACACTCTCCGAGAGCTCTCTCTGTGTCTCTTCTGCCGTCTCGCAGTAGACCGAGAAAGGACGGAGAGCAGAAGGAGCGCTACTAGTACACTCTCGAATTCGCCCTGCCACGGAGTGTCTCGGTGAGTGCACAGCCAATTTTAGCTTGAACAACAGCTCTTTTCTACCGGCTGTAGCTGATTCTGCGACGCTCAGTGTGGTCACTCCATCAGACTATAGACTTTCACAAAAGAAAAGAAATCATTCAACAAATTTTTTTTTACAAAAAATCTAGAATAATATTTTTAACACTCCGAACAAAAAGCAAAATATATGCCGTTACACACCCAACAAAAGTTACAGTTGTCACAAAAAAACTAGACAAACATAAAATACATGCTTCTGACACCACATAGGTGTTATTATATCAATTAAAAATTAATGAGACTCATATTTAACACCTCGAACTTATATTTAACAGTCACTGACAAGTCCAAGTAGTAATTATTGTGTTTTTCAGCTACTAATTAGTAAAATAAAAAAAAAATATATGAGATATTATATCTGCTACTTCAATATTAGTTTTTGTACAATAATTGTGCTGGATTTTAAAAAGAGCGTGCTTTATAATTTTAAGGTGTGAATGGAATTATTGTTTCTTATATTTTTTTGTAGCTAGTGTAAATTCTTATAATTATTTCTTCATTATTACTGAAGTAGCGGTGTCTAACTGTAATTTGTTACTTAGGGGTCGTCCTTTAATCACTTGAGGTTTGAACAGGGGGGGGGGGGGGTGTTAGAAAGATATCACGATTAATTATGAGGGGCAGGGATGGGATAATGTGACAATCACGTGTATTCGTTTCATACAAAATACACTTGATGCTGGGAGGGAAGAGGGGTAGCCGTAAACCTCACGATGCATCACCAAGGGGCGTCCCCCTTAAAATACCTCATGTGATTAAAGGACGGCTCCTTACCTAGATTGTTTTCATTGACAAAGATTAAAAAAACTGACTATACTAATGGGATTGTTGAGTGGTTTGGGCAAGAAACTTTGTACCCCCAGAACGAGAAGGTACCTAGTAAAAGATCGATTGGTGTGTTCTCCGCGTTGAAGACGTGGCACTATACCAGGTGTAAACGGACCCTTCACGAATCCGTCAACCAAGCATTCTGCACATCAAACTAAGTAACTATTGCAGTAATTACTGCTGGGTAACTACTTATTTTTTTGGGGTGAAAATTCACGTTTTACAGTAGGACTCAATGTAACGCACTCAAAACAGATCGATGCATTGAATAGTACGGGGATCGTGGACATATTTAAAGTAACATACATTAAAAAAATGTCCCCAACTTTGACCCCCAATATCTCCGTAACTAGAAGGTTCCCAGGTGTGGTCCAGAACAAAAACATGATCGCAATGACGAGGTGTACAAGTGCCTTTCAGCTTCGTTGAGGATACTTTTACACCCATTATTCACCATTGACCTGGAGGGCTACAATGATGTGTTAGTGCAGGAATGTTTTAGTATTATTTCGAATCTTTCTTTATCGTGTGGTTAGTGCCTAACCTGGTGTCAGAGTTTTTATGCCGCTCATGGGCCTCTGACTTGGCTTTACATACCGTCGAGAAATATCTCTCAGGCATGCTGGTTTCCTCACGATGTTTTCCTTCACCGAAGCAAGTGATAATTATTCAACACGCACATGATTCCGAAAAATCAGAGGCGCGTGTCCTGAGTTCGAACTCGAGACCTATGACTTGGCAGTCCAACGGTCACACCACTAGGCTATCACTGCTTATATTATTCCGAATAATCCTAAAACATTCCTGCACTAAAAGATCATGGTAACCCACCTGGTATCTACGATGATATGCCAGTCCCATCTACCAGCTCTGGTACTGGTGGAGTTCGATGGGGAAATGCACCCCTAACCTTATAGTAAGGGTGTAAAATAAATGTTTAATTCAAACGTCTCCCCCCGGATCAGTTGATCGCAAGTGTGGAGAGTTGATACCATGAATTTAGTTACGAGTCATTTGTTAGCGGGGGTTGGTTTGGCTGTGTTTAATTTTGTAAAAAATCCATTAAGTAAGTGACACATTGGTGCTGTGGTGGTAATGCGCGGCTCGAGCTGGTGAACGGTTTGATTCCCGGGTCGGATAAAATACTATAGATATATCTTTACCGAACCCATCGGGGATTATAGGCATGTATGTTAAATTAAGATAGAAACTACACACATCAAAAGTATCTAGGGATCAACATATATTTTTGCAATAACTTTTCTCCTGATTGATATTAATTAAAATTTTCTTTAAGGATTCATCAAATAAAGTGTTTTCGTTTGTCACAGTAACGATAAACCAAGTCACCTTTGCATTAATAAAGAAATTTGCCATTTTCCTAATAAAGGGATTTTTGACATTTGAACCACTAACATTAAAGTTCGAAAAAAAGACTGAAATAACAGTTTTCTTTAAAATTTTATTGGGTAACTTAAACAATTAATAATCCGTGTTTCTACCGCGAACACTAACAACACAAGAACATCGGTTTGGCATACTCAAAATGAGTTCATCCAAATCACGCTGTGGAATGGCCGCCCATGTTCGTTGCAACAACAAAAAAAGGTCTTCTTGCGACTGGATACCCTCCATATTCGGCAGAGCTCTTCTCTGTAGCATATCCCATGCATGCTCAATCGGGTTCAAGTCTGGCGACTGAGCAGGCCAGGGCAGGACATTGATGTTAGCTGCGGCGAGAGTCTGTCTTACAACTCTTGCGGTGTGCGGTCGTGCATTATCATGCATTAACTGAAATAAGGGACCGATTTGCACTTGTAGAGGAACGATGACGTCTGATACAATCGTCTCAGCATAAATTTGAGCGTTGAGGTTGCCTCTGATCCAAATCAACTCAGTTCTTCCGCCGATCCAAATACCCGCCCATACCATGATGGTTCCACCACTATAAGGATGGACTTCCT
Organism: Standfussiana lucernea; assembly: GCA_964057025.1. Taxonomy (NCBI): domain Eukaryota; kingdom Metazoa; phylum Arthropoda; class Insecta; order Lepidoptera; family Noctuidae; genus Standfussiana; species Standfussiana lucernea. Next base: position 2,715,973 of record OZ059812.1, read on the forward strand.
GGCAGGATTTTAATCGCTGTTGGCGTCCAGGGGTTCTCCAGTGTCGTATACGTCTTGTATCCGGTCTCATACCAAAACGAGACTCATCAGAAAAGCACACGAAACGCCATTGTTCTTCTGCCCAATTTCTGTGTTCAAGAGCCCATTGATATCGAATCCTACGATTGTGCATTGCTGTAGGTGGTACCCGTAGCGGTCTTCGGGAATGAAGGTTCACTTCATGCAAGCGGTTTCTGACTGTTTGGTCGCTAATTAAGTTCCCTGAAGAGTGATGAAGCCTCACGGCTAACATCATGGCGGTTATTGTTGGAGCTCTTCGAGTTAAGATTTGAATGTATCGGTCTTGTCTCCGTGTGGTGCAGCGATACCGTCCTCCATGGCGCTCAGCCACGGTACCAGTGCTTCGGTAACGTGTCCAAAGTCGACTGATAACACTCTGACTTGTATTCAGAGCTAAAGCCACAGTACGTTTCCGGGAACCAGCTTCTATCATTCCCACGGCTCTGAGCATTTCTTCCCTGCTTAAATGACGTCGCCGCTCCATAATAACGTTGGTTTTAATCAGTAGTAGGGAAACAGTAGCACTAATAATGTCTTCAATGCGTTGTATGTTTTTATAGGGAAAATATTGACAGCTTATTTTCATCTTTTACTCGAATTTGATTGAGAGTTCCTGATTCAAATTATGAAATGCACCAAAAAGGATCCATATAAATTTATAAAATCATAAATTTATTACAAAGCCACATCTCCATCTCAAGAAATCCGCATAAAAATGCTTGATCCCTAGACACTTTTGATGTGTGTATTATTTCTACTTTGTTGCAATAAGAATAATTCGAAAAAAATATCGAAGACAATAAATTAATTTTCATTTAATTATGATTATCCACAATCAGCGCTATTTTTACGCTTTTCCCAAATCTTTGAACTTTGGTAGACGGTTAAAATTGGGTTCGGATATTTTTATTATATTTTTTTTCGTGTATTTTATGACCAAATGCAACTTTACGGAACTATACAGATATAAAAAAAGAAATACGCTCCACCCTAAGCCAAATTCAGATACTGGCCGACTATTGCATCTTTTAATCACAAATAGACTTAAACATTCATTTGTTTTTAAAATTAACGACAGTAAAAACCATGACTAATAAGTCAAAAAGCTCGTTGTTCTGCGTGCGAGCGAGAGGGTCGTGATGTCAGGTGCTTGGTCTCGCTCGCACGGCGCGTTCGTTGGTTTTATTTTAGCTGCCACGGTATCGGACGCGAGGGCCACCCAGATGCGGACTTAGGGTTGGCACTAGGTTTGAAAAGATGGCAAAATTTTTTTTTTTGTTAAAATAATTTTATTGGAACATTACATCAAGCCGTTGATCTAGTGGTCGCTGTACATGAAGTCCTGGGTTCGATTATCAGGTCGGGCAAAGTGCTATTGGGTTTTTCCATCAGCAATTTCTCAGTAGCAGCGAAGGAGTCAGGATTTGTGCCAGATTGATGGCAATAGGCTCGCCCCCTATTACATGGGACTTAAACATAACTGGCGAAATGTGGGTGTACTAACCCAAATTCACCTCTGCCTATCCCTTCGGGGATTACAGGCTTTATGTTATGTTATGTAAGCAATAGGGGGCAAGCTTATATGTCCATAAAAAATGGCTCACAGCAATCAGGCTTCCAGTCTAACCGGATGCAGCTGAATAATATCAGTATTTTACATGGATTGACTGCCTGTCTGACCTCCACATCAGATCTGGCTCCGGGTGCTCTGTAACTATGGGGTAATACATCCACATTGTTTATTTACAAACAATTACAATACACATTGTGCAAATTTTGTTTGTTGTTTGTAATATATAACATGTTTTAGGACTGATTGCAATTTGATTATGAAGAATAATTAAATAAATTGCGTAGGTGATTGATTTATTTGCTGCAAGGACAGAGGTTTGATTAACTTATGTTCTAGTATTGATTATTTATTTCTTGCATCCTACATATTTTAAAACGCAATATATTTTTTGTCTCTTTGTCTGTGAACGATGTACTCGTTACTCTAAGTATTTTTATTTCTATGTTTGGGTAATTAATATTTAATTGCATAGAGCATAGCATGTAAACACGGTCATGAAACGTTAGAGCGAGAAAACACGAAGCAGTCTGTAGGGATTATAAATATACGCACGAATCTGTTTTTCTGTAGTGATCAGTTGACCAAAACAATAAAACTTCATAAGCTTTGACGCCATAACAGAGATTGATAGTTATGTGATAATATTAAAGTTTGTTTAAAAAAGTAAGGATAAGTTCATTTATTACATTAGGTTAAAATATCCTGCAATAATAAATGTAAAAAATGTAAAGAAATAAATTATTCTCGCACCCACCCGAGCGTAACTTACTCGCGACAACCCTACAACAAAATATAATTATCGGTAAACTCCTGCGCGGAATTAATTTGTCAAAACATAAGTCGGTTCCATTATTAATAAAATGGCTAGCTTGAGGTCACTCGTGGCCATGTACATGGACGGGGAATGTTTGATGTAAGGGATTGAGAGGTTGTATGGATTATAAGAATAATAAATATGAAATCTTCATTCATTTTCAGCCTATAATCTGCATGGTTCTCACATGATCTGACCAAGACAATGCAATCATCGCCTGCCTAGCCTTTTCCCAACTATGTTGGGGTCGGCTTCCAGTCTTACCGGATGCAGCTGAATACCAGTATTTTACATGGAGCGACTGCCTATCTGACCTCCACAACCGAGTCAGTACTGGGTAATAAGATACCCCTTGGTAAGACTGGTTGTCAGACTTTCAAGCTACTGTAACAGTACAAGCGCTCTATCACGCACAAATCCAGACTTCGTGACTGCTGAGCAATTTCTGATGGTAAAACCCTACTGGATTCTTCCACTTTGTCTGGCCCGGAACCCAGGACCTTATGGTCAGCGCTTGTGACCTCTAGATCAAATAGGCAATGGTGAGGAAGAAACTAAATAACCATTAATGGTGATAAAAAACGCTCGGTTATTGGTTACGAGGCGATTCTCCTGCCGACTCCTTATTAGTAAAAGTGTGAATTTAATAACTTATAACTATTTTAAACGTGCAAGTTTGCGTGGATGAATAGGTCGGGGCCTAGCACTATCGCGCGGCGCAAACGTAACGTAAATACGTCTTTAAAAAAATACCCGTTTACCCGTTTTTCAAGTATAATATTTTCATAATTTTAAGAATGTATTCATATGTATGGATGTTAGTGATTGTGTTTGTTGCAAACAATTTAATTAACATGCTAAAGGATAATTGTATTTTCGATCCAAACATCGACGTATTTATTTTCGTTACGTTTACACCGCGCGCTCGTGCTAGGTCCGCGAACACTTGTTACTGTATCACGCAAAAACTACTGACCGGATTTGGATGAAATTTGAACTACGGATAGTTTGTACTCCGAATTAACACATAGGATACTTTTATCCCGGTAATACGATCCCATGGGACAATTACCGAACTACGTGCGAAGCCGCGGGCATAAGCTAGTTAAGTAATATGCGCCATACTGTTGTCGTGTTTGTCGCGAATACATGCGTGGGCGCACATGGACGCCGGTTTTATTGTTTCTGGGCACAGGGTGTTGGAACAGTGGCGGCAGTTCATTTTGATATTATAACTTTGTTGGCAGACTATTTGAATAGAAATAATTTTCTTAGACCCTGTTTCACCACCAACGATTAAGTTTCGGATAACTTGGTAGATAATTTCGTACAAATTCTGTTCCATTTTTGTATTTATTCGGTAAGTAGTGGCTGTTGGGACATCGTGGAATAGGCCCTTATACTGTCCATAACTGCTCATTGCCCAATATAGAGGTCAATAAAGATAGATTGTGAAAAATTTAAAATGCGGAATAGTTGCCAACTATCATAAGAATAGCTGTTCAAAGAAAACTGTATATTTTGTAAAGCAAAACAAACATACAATTTAAAAAAAAATCTCTCCCTCCAAGCACTTTAGAAAACCATCGTGAGGCCCCAGCATAACCTACAACCAAAGACATTCAAATATAAAGACGGGACAAGACGAAGATAAAAGGTTAGGAACCTATGGTCTAGTGTCACAAGCCCGCTTGACAGGTAGCATTCGTGCGTCAAAATCGAAAATGTTCGGGATCAAAATGTTTGTATGACAATATTCCCAATGTCCGCTCTATAAGTAATTCTAAAGTCTTTTAAATCTCTTTTCCTAGAACTAAAAATAAAAGACACCTAACATCCGTTAACCCGTACTGTCCCCGCGTGGGTTACCTTTAATTGCCTCTCATAGAAAACACAACACCCTGTATTCGAATGGAGATAGTTGATACAGCCAATAAAAATGATCAAACGTCTATGGCTAGACTGCACTAAACATTACTTAAGTCATAAAATGAAGGAATTACAATGAAATAATAAAGCTCTATAGTTTGCAGTTTCCATGATGTATAAAGTTTATAGCTTTGGCAATATTTGGAACCATTGCTTGGCTTATTTGGATGGCTTTTTTGTATGAATGGAGTCGAAACAATGATTTGATTCACGACTGCACTAAGAGTCAGTTAACACAGGGTGGTAGAGACTCCGACGCTAAAACGGATACCACGAATTCACTACCTCATTCTGAACCCCCACATAGAAATTTATTTTATTTATTTACTTATGTACACACAAAACACATTACAGGAAAAATACATAAAGACAAAAGAGCACAAAGGTACCGCTTGTTTCATTTAGAAATCTCTTCCAGCGGACCTGCGAGAGGATAGATATAAAAGAAACGTAGACACAGTGTGTAAGAAGATAAATCATATAGATAAAAAAAATCATAAAGAAAAAAAAAACATATAAATATATATAGATAAGAAGATAATATATCGTCAGTAATTAAAAAAAAAACAGCTGTTCCTTACATTTTGACCGTGTAGGTGTTGCAGTTTTGTGCAATTCGATATCACATTAACACTGCGCATTTAAGTATGACCACTTTAAGTGTGCAGTTAAAGATTTCGTTGCTCGACAATAAAATTTGCATCGATATGTCAAACTTGGTACATTTATTATAGTTCTGTGTTTTGCCGCCTGCTGGTTGAGATTGCACTTATGAAAATAACTTGACGCAACTTTCAATTGGAACCTGCAGTCAGCAACGTCTACGCATGCGCATTTTCTTGAAAATATCATAAACGATTAGCCATCGCCAAAACTCTAAGATCAAAATTTATCTATCTACACGTCGTCTTAAAGACTGGGTGTAAAAATACCCATATAGAATCCGAAAGGCACTTGATTTTCCGTCATTGCGATATTTTTTGTTCTGGGAACCTACCAGTTACGGAGATATTGAAGGTCAACGTTCCAACTTTTTCACAACTTTTTTCTTTAATACAAGTTTTTAATGTTATAACTTTGCTTTAAATACGTCCACGACCCCCGTACTATTCAATTGCATACATCAGCACAATGTTTTGAGTGCGTTACATTGAGTCCAGTAAAACGTGATTTTTTACCCCAGAAAAGTCGATTCTCAGCAGTAATTTTTAAAGATACTTAGTTAAGTTACTACAGAATGTTTAGTTGACGGCTTCGTGAAGGGTCCGTTTACACCTTGTATTTATACTAGATCTTGTCTGGCTTTTTAAACCAGCAGTTAATCAACACAAGCCCTAATAACTACAATTTCAACAACACAGAACAATAGACACCCCTTTAATAAGACGTCTCTTTCAAGCCCCAAGCCGTGAGAGCATTTTTGATCACGGATCAATCGATGCAAGTCTTGAAACTACATAATTTATTCACGGTATGTCTTGATTGTCATAAGATCTTTTTATTTGAGTTCTTCTTGGTGATCGTAGTAAAAACATGGTATGGGGAAGACTGCAAAACAAAATAGAACACGAATTTATACTTATTGTAAAACAAAAGAGAAAGTCTTCATCTCCTGTTATTGGCTTAATAACTGTCATCTTTTCATTATAATTTTTTTAATCGACTTCAAAAAAAGGAGGAGGTTCTCAATTCGGTTGTATTTTTTTTTCGTGTTTATTACCTCATATTTTCGACATTTATGAACCGATTTGAAGATTTCTTCTTTTATCTGAAAGGATATACTTTACGATTGGTCCCTTAGAAATTTCATCAAAATCGGTTCTGTAGTTTGGTTTTTAAATCAAAATAGCTGGGAAAAATATGTCATCCAAGTAAAAGAAATTGCGAAATTGATACTTGACTAGGATTTGTATGTGATGCAATAACTAAAAATGGGCTAACCAGTAGCCCATTTATGGAGGAAGGCTAGAGGCTATAAAACAGCACTTAGCAATATGAGCAGAGCATCTATCAAATCAAAAATATTACGCAGACGAAGTTGCGTGGGTCAGCTAGTTAAAAATGAAACTATAATTTAAAAAAAAAACATGCTTTTTATTTTATTTCTCGTGTTCTTCTTAGCAAACCCTTTCATTTGATACCCACATCATAGGATTGCATAAAACATTAGTCTAGTCAATAAATAACTAGTCCGCCATCTTTGGGAGTCCGTCATTTTGGATTTAGAATGACTTCACTTTGCTGACCATGCATTGTCATCCAACTAAACATGTGGCAAATTTAACTTCGTAGATTTTTTTTACCAACATATTTAGTTACAGATGAAGTTAATAAAACTGTGTAAAACTTTTGATTTCGTACACCTACATTTACCAGTGCTATGCATGCATTTCAGTTAAATACCATGTAATCAAAAGCGAGCCTAAAGTGGTTTTTGACGTTCAAACATCGCTAATCATCATTCTAAGAATAAGTTACTTGGTTTTAAACAACAACTGCAAGTTGTCACCACCCTGTATACAAAATCAACAGGATTGACATCTATATCATCGGCGACTCAACGTGTGAGGTCTATAGAGCCATTCTGCCTACACCCACGCGAACGAGGCGATATCCTCCGACAAATTCGTTTTACACACCCGGCTATGGCTGTGGGAATGTTATTTTACTTGCGTCTTCAACGGATTAAGTTGTTATATTTATATTATTTATCTACTATACTGTCTTGGCTGTCATGGTTAAGAAGCTACGCTTGAGGTTAGACCTTGGAAGGGTGACCATGCAACGTGCACTCGCTTCGAAATTGGTGCTGGCTGTCATTTGTAGATCTTTTTCTGATTCTGTAGTCATTACGAGTTATCAGAAGGTCGAAGATCTGACAACCAGTGTTACCCAGGGGTATCGGGTAACCCATTTACAGGCGCTCTATGCTAAATACTGGTATTCAACTGCGTGCGGTTAGACTGGAAGCCAGCCTCAACATAGTTGGACAAAGGCTAGGCAGATGAAGCTCGTCTTGATCGCTCGGGTTAGTGTGGGTGTATTTTACCTATCGGATATTTGAGCCATACAGGCGTAACAGCTACGTTATAAGTCGCATGTTAAAAGGGAGCGAGCCTACTGCCATTAACTCTTAAAATTTAGTAACCCGAGGATCGAACCCAGAACCTCTCGCTTTGCAGTCTTACTTACAACCGCTAGTCCAGCAAGGCAATCGTCATGATCACTCTCAACCACGCTAAATGAATACTCAAAACACCGGTTTTTCAAAGTAAAACCGATCCTAGAACCGTATAACCTGCGATATGATAAAACTAGGATGAAAAATACCTCGGTAATTAAAATAACCGGTGACGGAACGAACCAATCCGTACGCACAAACTAGTCTCAGATAACATGGTAATAAATAGGGTTTTAAAACGTGTGAGATATATTCAATTTGTTAAATGAAGTGTGGTAGGTGTGGGCTGTTGTATTTGGTGGTGGGTTCTGCAGTATTATTTTATTAAGTTATTTTAGTTTATTTAAGGTGGAAGCGCCGGAGTAGCCCGCGAAATTCAAATTTTCTTACGTTTTTTTGCAATTTTCCGGTCATTGTCAGGGTGTACATTGAACAAAATATGATTCGCGGCTGTAATAGGTATTTAGTTACAGATTTATAATCATTAAAATCATCAATACAACCCTCAAAGTTCATACAACACCATTGAATGACTTTTTCATGAAATAGTTATTCAATGGGGTTGTATGAATTTCGCGGGTTACCCTAGCGCTTCCACCTTAAGTAATCGTTTTTTTTTACTGCTCTGATCTAGTGGTCGCAAGCGCGACTGTTCAGGTCTTAGGTTCCATTCCCGGGTCGGACAATCGGTGTTATTGGGTTTTCCATCATGACTTTCTCAGTAGCAGTCACGGACTCTGGATTTATGCCCGGTTGATGGCAATAGGATCGCCCCCCTATTACATGGGACTTAAACATAACTGGTGAAATGTTGTGGGCGTACTATTAGGTACACCTCTGCCTGTTACAGGCGTGATGTTATGTACGTAGTATTTTTAACCGCCTCCCAAAAGTAGAAGGTTATCACTTCGTCTGTTTTTTTTTTGTTTTAATTGCAAGATATGTGATGCTCTAACCAGTAATTATAAAAAGGTTTCATACTCATTTGTTTTAAAAGTAAATTACATCACTAAGGCTTACAGCACAAGGACATACCTTCCTTCCAGGAATTCACTGCCGGCTTCTCTGTTCCCTGATCATTATAATCTGGATCTATTCAAGGTTCGAGTGAATCGGTTTCTTCTAGGCAAGCGTGCTCCACTCTAGGCCGCGTCATCGCTTCACATCAGGCGAGCTGCAGCCAAACGGAAGCCTATTTTTTGTTTTACGAAAATTTCAAAAACTTTGCCGTTTCGCCATTAATCCATAGAACCCTAAAAAGAGTCTCCAGCCCATTAATCTGACTGACTGTTATTAATCGAAGTATTATCCGTTATCGTCAGTTTTAAACTTATCAACGACTAACCGTGTAATTTTGATAGTAAAAAATATCCCCAATTTGTCTATGGTAGCTAAGTAGGCTGACAATATTTTTTGCCTTCGCCTCCGCAGCGAAAGTAATTAAAAAAAAAGCTAATTGGAATAGTTTTTGGTTCGGTGGTACGTTCTAAGGAATGCTGCAGCTTGATCGATTAACGTTGATAAAGATTTTTAAGCGTTGATAAAATATAAGTGGGTAGTCTAGTAGCTTGTGATGACGAGTAATAGAGAAGTATGGAAGAAGAAGACATGCTGCGCCGACCACAAATAAATTGGGATAAGGGCGGGAGAATGAAGTTGCCTGGTAAAATTTCAAGGTGGCATTTGCACTCTCGGTTTCAGTTTAAAGAAACTTTATGCCTAATAAAGACATAAGTCACTTACTTGAGAACAATACTAAAAAACAAACATAAATATATTACAAAAAGTTCGTCATCAGTATTACAAATTAATAACCTATCCAATGCATTCATTTCTCTAGAGTGATCGATCCTCAATTATGTGCTGGCTAAGTTGAGATTTAAATGCATTGAAAGCATTTGCACTCTAAATACGTAACACATAATCTCAATCATAAAGGAAACTCCTAATACATTGCTTCATAAGTTTGAAAAACCCAGAAAAACCAAAAGTCTGCTCAGCAATGTAAATTACGCATGAGTGTTGTTGTACTGTTTAAATTAAAGGCATTGCCCATCTCTTGTATGTGTGTTACACCACTGTCCATTACCCCAGAGTTCATTATAGCTATTCGTAAAAATAATACCACAGAATACATAAGTAGCTAATACGCAATAAAAACATAACAAAACCTAGCACAGGTATTCTTGAACCAGGACCTGTGACTCCCAATTCTTCGCCAAACTTGGTGATGATGGTAAAGTTTTTTAAATTGTTGGTTTTTATAGAGTCATTTCTATTCATCTAGCAGTAGGTAGTAGTCGATCGCGGGAAGATTTATGAATGAAAAAGTACTGTTTATTCACACAATTAATTTGCTTATAAAAACACAAACTTATAAACAGCCACAATTTTTTAAAAGCTGTCATAAGAAATATTACTTCAATACCCTTTGACGTTTTTCTCTAAGAGCACAATATTTTACCACAGCAGTTTTCGCATAAAACTTCCTATAAATTCTCACCAATAAAAGTCTGTACACAAAGACCAATTCCAGAGACAATTTCTCTCTTCCCTTTCACACACAATTTAACAGCAAAAACATCAATGTATTGTCACTAACTGTCATTCAAACGTCAACACCTCTAATGTCAGAATGACTTTGACAGTTTAGTGTCACGAACACTAATTTGTCAGTAAGTTGTAGGTAATTATTGTCGAGTGAATGCCTTCTCGTTTCTCGACGATTTGTTCGGCATTAAACACAGAGGAACATCCAGGGTTATAAATATGTCTGTGGTGTCATACGTTTGGATGTAAAGAGGTGGGACTATATTTAGAATTATAGTGTTGCCAGTTTGGATAAGTTTTTAGTAGTTATTCGTGTTTTTAAAGGTTGATAATTGATAATGATGTTGGTTTTTATTGGTTTTTTAAACAAATAGTCTAGTATTTTAGAGTTTTGCGGAACTGTAATCATAGGTGAGTTAATTTCAAAGATAAGAATTTGTTTTGGAAGCTCTTACAATGTTTTCAGATATTACATTAATTATATATAATATCTTGTGATCCCAGAGGTGTACTCAATGGTACACCCAAATTTCACCAGTTATGTTTAAGTCCCATGTAAAAAAGAAATCCAGACTCCGTGACTGCTACTGAGAAATTCCTGATGCAAAAACCCAATAACACTGCCCGACCCGGGAATCGAACCCAGAGCCACATGCTCAGCAGTCGCCCTTGGGACCACTAGACCAACAAGGTAGTCACAGCCAAATATTCATCTGAGAGCCTTCATTGTGAATCACAGCTAAAAAAATTATTTTTGCAAAAAAAAAACCGACTTCCAAAAAAAACACTAAAAAAGTGGAAAATAACTTTACTTTCGGAAGTCGGTGGCAAAAAAGTCAATGAAACAAATAATAGTCACCGACTTCCGAAAGTAAAGTTATTTTCCACTTTTTTAGTGTTTTTTTTGGAAGTCGGTTTTTTTTTTGCAAAAATATTTTTTTTTTTTAAAAGTTTTTATTTTACCCTTTTTAGTTATCGTATCACACACAAATCCTTGTCAAGTATCAATTTCGCAATTTCTTTTACTTGGATGACATTTTTTCCAGTTATTTTGATTTCAAAATCCAAACTGCTGAACCGATTTTGATGAAATTTCTATGGGACCAATCGGGAAGTAAATCCATTCAGATAAAAGAAGAATTTTACAAATCTGTTAATAAATGACGGAGATATGAGGTAACAAACACAAAAAAAAACATACAACCGAATTGAGAACCTCCTCCTTTTTTTGAAGTCGGTTAAAAAGACATACCATTTCCTTTTAGGCCTTTCTGCAATATCAGGCCGGATCTTAGTAAATGATTCTAGAAAAAAAAAACAAATCACTTGGTACATTATATTTTAGATATAAAAAAACGCTGCTTGTTATAGCAATTTTTATTATACATAGACAAACTTGAGATGCACAATAATTATTAGCTTTGATCAAAACCAAAAACTATCAACACACTTAATTTATTTCTTTTAGCGTCAACAAATCTGGCAACACTATATTTTCATTGCGGCGGCATGACAGCATCGAGCAGTGTCACACACACAGATATGATTTATGGCGAGGCAACACCAGAAATAAATATACTGAGTTACGTACTGTGCTCAGCGGGAAGCTCAGCGATAGCTACGCTAATTGTTGGATTATGTTTGAAAACGTGGGTAAAGTGTATGATGGCGGAAACTATTCATGCTAATACTAAACATGTGAAACTGAGTTTGTCTGTCTTTCTCTAGTTTTGCGGCCCTTAGTGGCTGAACGGATTTCGATGATTCGACACACAAGTACATAGGTCGGCCCTGAGTTAAGACATGATACTTTTTATTACGGGAGTCCGTTCGTCCATCCGAGGGCGAAGCTGACAAGCCAGTTTTTCTTACCTTGGAATCGTTGTAGAGGCCCGAAGTTATCCATTACTGATCGTGAGACGTTTAATCATCACATGATCTACGAAGCCTTTTCTCCAACTCTGTTCAATGTTCATGTCGGTTTCCAGTCTTACTGCAATTGCAGCCTTTCTGACCTCACGACGTCACGCCTCTTCATCACGCAAAGATTGATACCATAAGATATATACCACCGTACCTTCTTAGCGCAAAAAACGTGTTTACACTGAGGAGAATGAGCTATGCAGGGTGGACGAACGCACAAACGAATACCACGTATTCAGAACATAATTGTTAACCACCCCACATAAAAAATTTCATCGGTAATTTTTCAAAAAATCTGCTGTTTCCTACAAAATTTCAATATCTGCACGGTCAAAATGTAAGGAAACAGCAGTTTTTTTTTAAATTACCGAGGAAACATTTCTATGTGGAGGTTCGAAAATATGTACTGATACGTGGTAACCGTTTGTGCTTCGGAGCCCCGTCAACCCTGAACAGATTCGATTTTCAGAAAAGTGAGCAACACAACACTATTCCAATGTCTAAGGAAGAGAAACGTCTTCATTTTTTGACGCGGAAAGGCGAATCAAATCAATCGATTTAAATCTTTTGATCGATGGTTATCTTTGGAAATCATTCGCTACCAACCTTTAATGGCAGTGTGATCTTTTCTCCTACCATAGACAGCTAACATAAAAAGGTGTTTAAACAGCCCAAGAAACAGTTAATAAAATATCTAATCTAACTTCCTTTCATCTTTATCAAAAGCCAACCTGACTAAATAGCCTCTTATACTATATCTCGTATCTCGAACTGGACAATTTCCTTAACATATAAAAATGTTTTATATCAATAAAATTTAATACGCGGGCCACACACAGCGATTGAAGAAGTTTAAAATAAAAATCGTCCATTTTTGTTGGCGCCCTGTTTCGATGTGGTTAAATAGATCACAATTGGAGTTGATAGGGATCGTTGAGTAGTACCATACTTTTGATCTATTATGAGAATCGGAATTAAAAATAATTTAATGAACGAATCAGTATTGTGGTTGTAATTTATATGATCATGCCTGTATTTCTTGAAGAGTAAGGCAGAAGTGAATTGAACCAACATCAAAACAAACATTACCCGTACGGCCGGAACCTCTATAGTTATGTAACTTTAAGCCAAGCTTAATATCACTAACCCAGCCCAGGTTTGGAGTCTGGACTGTTGACTGTGCATTCTGAAAGTGGACAACATCGCAAAATGCTCTCAAAATATGTCTTTTTACCTACTGATTAATAAATCAATATTTCAAAATGTAATAATGAAACACTAGTTCGGTGGTCGAGTGGTCGCAAGTGCGATAGCTGATTATGAGGTCCTGGGTTCGAATCCCGGGTCGGGTAAAGTGTTATTGGATTTAGCCATCAGGAATTTCTCAGTAGCAGTCACGGAGTCTGGATTTGTGCGCGGTTGATGGCAATAGGCTCGCCACCTATTACATGGGACTTAAACATAGCTGGCAAAATGTGGGTGTACTATTAGGTACACCTCTGCCTAACCCTTCGGGGATTACAGGCGTAATTTTATGTTATGATTGTTTTTCCGTTGCACTAAAATATTGTTTATGAATTGGAGAAATTCTATATTCCATTACACTTTGCCTCGACCCTGAAGTCAAATTCCAAACCCCTTAATCAGCAGACGCGCTTGGGTTTTTAAACCAAAGAGGCAGTATAATCGTTACTATACCATCCTACCAGGTTTTAAACCTACAACCAACTTGAAATACAAACCCATTAAGACCTATTAAACCCCATTACATCTTGCATTGTTGACTACCAAATGCGCGCCGTCAAAAAAGCCGCCATGATGAAAAAATTTGACAGATGTCAAAATAGCATTTTAGTTTATGATGGATGAGGGCGCTGGTTTAATGGTTTGAAGGTGTGAGCTACTGCTCGTTTTTTTTCTTTAATATTGTTATAAGGTATATCTTGAGAATTGATTTCGTGAGTCATTTGTCAAATATTAGTTTTTGAAATTGGTGTTCCTTTTGTGGAAGGTGGGTGTAGGCGACTGCTTCGTCGGTCGGTGGTCGCAACCGCGACTGTTGAGCATGTGGTTCGATTCTTGGGTCGGGTAAATTGCTATTGGATTTAGCCATCAGGAATTTCTCAGTAGCAGCCACGGAGTATGGATTGGTGCCTGGTCGGTGGCAATAGGCTCGCCGCCTATTACAAGGGACTTAAACATAACTGGTGAAATGTGGGTGATCTATTAGGTACACCTCTGTTTGACCCTTCGAGTATTACAGGCGTGATGTTATGTTATGTGGGTGTAGTCAACGCTTATAGCTAGGTCTACTAGTAGCATAATCAAAGTCATGTTTCTACTGTTGGACTATATTGTTCCCACAGCAGGGCGCAGTGCTCACTCTACCTGGAGTGCCGTAACCCACGCGGGCCTAGTCCAGTTGGTGAATGTCATATGCCTTCGAACTTCTGGTGTTAGGACCTGCCGTGAGAGTCGTTGTGAACCGTGTTCAGAGGAATTATACAATGAGTTTGTTTGAGCTTTGAGTTCGAAGTCACGAGATCTGGTGATCACCAATCTGTCGACTAAGACTGATGATATAGGGATTACCTTTTAGTAAAATTACTTTCCCTGATGGGTTTGGGGTACCATTATTTTGAGGTGACCCCTTGAAATTACTCGTGACCCCATATACCTATAAGTCTCACCTTGACGCAAATTTGTCTGTGCGTCGACGTTAACATTTTGACCTTGGGCTGCCGAAACTCTTTTCTAAATTTTAAATACTGTTACTGTTACTGTTGGCCTGTACCATCCCACTGCTGGGCAAAGGCCTCTCCCCATGACTTCCAAATTCTTCGATCCAGGGCTAAGGTGGACCACTGATCGTTGGTTCTGTCCAGCTCGTCCCGCCATCTTCTGCGAGGTCTACCGCGTCGCCTTCTGGCTGTGTCAGGGCTCCACATCGTGGTTATTTTGGCCCACAGCTCGTCGGGCATACGGCAAACATGGCCAGCCCAGTCCCACTTCAGCTTAGCGGCTAAATTTTAAATAATTATGACTAAATCCAGTTCCTCTAAAAGCCTAAAAGCAACTGCCCACTGACCTCTGGCAACCCGAAAAGAGAAAAAATCGCTAAATCGTAATGTTGCCATCAAAATAAATACAACTGTCAATCTATCTGAAACACAATATCACGACACTTTATTTTTTTGAAGACCACACTGAATAAGCTTTATACAAAATTAAAAAAATGATGCTAAAAAAAATAAAGGCTATTAATTTTCATCAACTGAGCTGGTTGTATCCATCATTTTGCTTTTAATTTAAGGCTAGGTAATAAGTTTAAAGCTAGTGTGAAGATACGATATATCACAAGGTTGAGTTACAGGATAGGTACACCTACAGCCCAGTGTGGTTCGTTTGTGAAGAACAGATTTTTGCTACTAGAATGTATTCTGTTCCCTTATCAAGTTTGACGTTCAGATATCGCCTTTTGTTGGCATAATTGAAATAAATGGCTTGACTTTGACTTTGAATTTGCAAATGGCTCAAGATTTTGAATAGTATGAGTGGTAGAAGTTACACGAACCCAAGTTTATTTCTTGATTAACACAATATTATGTCAAAATGAATAACTTGTTCAGACTTCCTCTTGTAAAAATCTTCAAGGAAAATCTCTGAGCTGCTATCCTTTTGCAATGAAAATGATGACGCTTATTTTTTAGTCAGATTTTTTGATGCTTCCACACTTACGAATTTTAGATCAACATTTATACTGTTTCAGCTATGCACATACCATCTTCTTATAGTAAAAACTCAATGATAAGAAAAAAAATCAAATCCAAAAAGCATTTACGAATTGACAACATCATCCTCTACCTGCCTTTTCTCAATTTTATTGGTTTTTATCGGCTTCCAGTCTTACTGGATACAACTTAATACCAGTATTTTACATGGAGCGACTGTCTATCTGCAGGCCTACTATGACCTCTTAACGCAGGAATGTTTTAAAACATTCCTGCATTAAGAGGTCATAGTAACCCCCTGGCTTTCACAACCCAGTGAGTACTGGGTAATACTGTACCCCTTAGTAATACTAGTTGTCAGTTTTTTATTTTTATTTTGAAGTAGTTATTCCCCCCCTAATCTCCTTCTATTCTGTGTGGTGACAGTCGGTCTCGCGGGTGTACAGTGTCCGGTTACTGCTGGTCCTAAAAATTAAGTCATCACTCACAGCATTCTCTTGCCTTTTATTTTTTTGTAAATGCCACGCGGGATGGCGTTATGTGACATAGTTTATGAACGATTATAATATTAGAAGTGAAAACCGGTCATTCTAGACTTTCCAGACTTTGGGATCGGCTTCCAGTCTAACCGAGTGCAGATGAATGTCAGTGTTTTACATGGAGCGACTGCCTATCTGACCTTCACAACCCAGTTAGTACTGGGTAATACGATACCTCTTTTTTTATTGAAATGGCCATTTTCTTTACGATAATCTATTGCCATCTATGTTGGGGTTCTCTAGTCTTCCCAAATGCAACTGAAATCAGAGTTTTAGGTTTTGTACTTTTTCTTAACATAATCAACTTTCTCCTGCCCTTATCCCAATTAATTTGATGTCGGCGCAGCATTTCTTCTTCTTCCATACTTTTCTATTCCTTGTCATCTCATCAGTCACCTCCTTTCTTGCCGTATCTTTCTTCACACAGTCCATCCATCGTTTCTTTCGTCTTCTTCTAGCATTCGTACCAAGTTAATTAATTCAGTTGAAAGACTTCCACTGCTGTACATTATGGGCCTCTCCCGCAAAATTGAGCATCAACCACCGATCCTGCGTTACCCACATCCATAGGTTTCCATCGACCTTCACAAGCCTTCACTAGGTTATCGGTCAACCTTGTGGTGATACATTCTGTAATCAATCAATCATCAAGCTTATCAAGACGTGTTGTCAATACTTCGCTCTTTTGCGAGAAGAATGATATAACTCGAAAAATAATGATTTTTCGATGTTGTTTGTAGCTTAGTATAAAACTAACGACCCGCCCCGGCTTCGCACGGGTGCAATGTAGATACTAATGTTTTCTCTACTATAATATGCATGTATAATACATATAAACCTTCCTCTTGAATCACTCTATCTATTAAAAAAAAAAACGGCATCAAAATCCGTTGCGTAGTTTTAAAGATCTAAGCATACTAGGGACAGACAGTGGGAAGCGACTTTGTTTTATACTATGTAGTGATGATAGTGATAGTGATTAACGAAATAAAGTATTAAATAACGTAACAAAATACGTAAAATAAACCTGTCAAGTTATCATTGGCAATATAATTTAAATATGTTTTAGTCTAAGTTAAAAAAACCGCTGTCCTGTATACAAGCGACTTCAGAGGTAGATCCTCTAGTGATTCTAGTCAGGAAAAATAGTCTTGCATAACGCCATCCAAACTTCTTTTATAATCCTTATTTTGACAGCAAACTCTTCAATGGAGAAAAAAACGAGTGTGCGAGAGAGACATCGCTATTCGTGGAACAGAGATGGCGCTGTTCCACTCTTTGGGTGGCATAGTGACTCACGCAAGCGGGATTAAAATGACGTTTTTTTTTTTGTTTTTCGAACCACGTGTCATACTTTTAGTGAGCAAGTGGGTTGGTAGTGAAAAAGTGTATAAATATTGTTAGGTTAAGTGTCAGTTGGCGAGGTTTGGAAAAAGATGGGTGGGTGTGAAGTTGTTTTTTTTTAACTTTTGTTTGTTTTTTTATTGTGTGGACAGTTTGTCTAGGATGATGAGTCAATTAGGTTGTGTTTTTGGAAGCTTTATTTTAGTTGTAGTTTAATGTGGAGTAGTGTACACGTAGTGGTAGATTGTGCTTCGAACCTAAACAAGCACTTTACTTTGTGTACACAATTTCGCTACCTTGAGTAAAACCAAAAATTCAAGGACGTGTTGAATCCTGGGTCTCAGGAGTGGGACAAACAGCTCTTTGGGAAGAAGGTGTATTAGACCCATTTCTGCCACCAATATTACAGGCGACAGACAGTCAGGTTTAGACAACTATGTATCTCCACGCCTCGTCGGTCTAATATAAACAACAAGTATTGGGTTCAGGGTCAGGTGAAGTGTGTGAAGGGTTTATCCATCAGGACTTGCTCAGCAGCAGCCACGGAGTCCGGATTTGTGCCCGGTTGATGGTAATAGGCTCGCCCCTTGTTAGATGGGACTTTAACACAACTGGCCTAACCCTCCAGGGATTGTAGGCGTGATGTTATGTTATAATCTACTATCAATAAGGTGGGCCGTCGGTCTGTGTGCCAATTACATAAAAAATGTGTACATATCTTTACGTAACTTTAATACGACTCATATAAGTTGACCATAAAATGGATTTAGTCGTTTATCTACGGGCTTTATATGACATTACTTTTTTACGACTTTGAAGTTTGTTTTGTAAAAGACATCTTAACTATACTTATCGATTTTAATGCCCGTCTAAATTGTCATCGTAAAATGTTAACATGTGCTATTGTCTGAAGTTCACGCTGGAGTATAGACAAGGTGAGGTTCTATAAGCGGTAACGATGAAAGTCTAACACCCGCATCTATAGTCAAGTTAAAGTAATTACTTGTGTAATTTTTTTTATGCAATAGACTACAAGAATTTAAACGACGTAAGAACCTTCAAACGAAGCAAAGCTAAGAATTTGTACTTTTTACAGTTGTAACTTTAAGCATTTCCTACACTACATAGTAAAAATTGTACCTTAAAAAATGACAATTTACTCAAGTAAACACTTTGACTTGTTTATAGATACGGGTGTAAGATACCGCTAAAGGCCGATCTTCACTCATCTGCTAATCATTGTTTTCCTTAGCATCTCATGTCCCACTGCTGGGCAAAAGCCTCCCCCATCGCCTTCCACTCTTCTCTCAGTGCGGTTTTCTCCGGCCAATCTCTTAAGTCGTCACGCCAGCGTTTTCTAGGCCTCCCTCTGCGACGACGCCCGTCTTCTGGCACCCACTGCGTGACGACTCTGGCCCATCGCTCCTGATGCATTCTACAGACATGGCCCGCTCAACCCAACAGTCTTATGACCCACATCAGCGAGTTCAGTTTTTGAGCGTATTGAGGTATTAGGAACGAATCGCTGGGCTCATTATCATACCATTGTAGAAATACGAAATTCTTTGATAACGGTTATGTCTTTGTTTAGTTAGTCTTATTTTAATTTGTTCTTAAGTTTACTTTTTTTTAAATCTTGTTTTTTTGTCAAGTTACCATTTTGTTTTGTCCAGTGCGAGATTAACAAATACTTTTCCTTTCTTTTAAAGAATAATAATACAAATATGTACAGATAAAAGAAGAAAAGTATTAAAGGGCATCAAAACATTCGTCCAAAACTCTTGTTTATGCCGTCTAAAAACTCACTCAAGTGTGCGCATACAATTCGAAAGCGAACTCATTTGTTTTTAAGGTAAACCACGAGACACCCTCTGAATTCTGAGCTCACGATGAGGCACTGTGTGTTACTTAAACACACATAACATCACGCCTGCAATCCTCAAAGGATTAGGCAGAGATTGTGTCTAATAGTACACCCACATCGCCATTTATGTAATAGTCCCTTGTAATAAGAGGTGACTAATGCTGTTAAACGGCACATTTTTTTATTTTTTTTTCTTAAATAACTGTTACTTTTCAAACAAACAAAAAAACACAGTAGTGGTTGAGTAGCGCCTCGTCGCTAACCTTTGTCAACAAACCTTTTTTTTTTGTTTTGCGTTGTCTATCAAAAAGATTACTCGAGCTTTGCGCAAAAGAAAAACAAAAATGTTAAGAAAAAAAAAAATACATTTTGAATAGTTTGTCAATGTTTTAGTTGCTAAGACATGAAGTTAGGAACAGAATCGCGCTTTTGCCCCTTTTAATGACAATACTAATAAAGCTAATGAAGCTACGCTACTGAAGGCGCCAAACTCGTTGCTCAATTCTGGGACGCCACAATTTAGATTGCCATAGACACGCTTAGAAGAAGAATAAAAAAAAACCAGTCATGTCAGTGCATTCTCTGATCTTCTTAATGATAAAAATAGAAGGAGGGCTATAAATGCTTGATTTTCAGAAGCTTTTTGCGTTAGGCATCACTACATAGTATAAAACAAAGTCGCTTCCCGCTGTCTGTCTGTCTGTCTGTCCCTATGTGTGCTTAGATCTTTAAAACTACGCAACGGATTTTGATGCGGTTTC
Source organism: Standfussiana lucernea (assembly GCA_964057025.1). Taxonomy (NCBI): domain Eukaryota; kingdom Metazoa; phylum Arthropoda; class Insecta; order Lepidoptera; family Noctuidae; genus Standfussiana; species Standfussiana lucernea. Next base: position 2,736,242 of record OZ059812.1, read on the forward strand.
TTTTTAATAGATAGAGTGATTCAAGAGGAAGATTTATATGTATAATACATGCATATTATAGTAGAGAAAACGTTAGCATCTACATTGCACCTGTGCGAAGCCAAGCGGATCGCTAGTTAACTATATGAAAAACCTGAAAACGGGATCTTCTTCTTAGCGTGTCTGAACAAACAACAGGACAAAATGTGATAGGAAGTCTTTACAAGACACAATAAGATTTATCTTCGCCATACAAAATGCCACCCCGTAAGTTGCCATAATACTTCATCCCTTAAACCCGTTTTTAAACAACAAATTATTACAGGAACGTGATTCCCACCTACATTTCTGGATTTTCACTATTCTTGCATTTTGGTGACAGGAAATTGTAACAATAAATGGGTAATGTGCGATTTTATCGACCATCTGTTAAAGGTAGGAAGTTTATCACGGAGTACATTCCAGTATTTCCTGGTTATACCAGTTGTATGGCCCTCATAAATTATGGTAAACTAATATACTAACTTTCATCCCCTACGTCCGTCTTTACGGGTAGATTAATTTTTCAGAAATCCTGCTATAGATTTCACTTTCGGTTCGCTTTAGTTATACAAGGTGTGACGAATCGCAAGTCGCAGACGTTTGCAACACAGCCGCCAAATTAAAATGGAACTGGGCTGGCCACATATGCCGCATGTCGCATCAAAATTGGGCCAAAGTGGCATCAGATTGGGTTCCAAACAACAGAACCCGCCGACGCGGTAGGACCAGAAGGAGGTGGCATGACGAGCTGGACTCTTGGACGCTGGATTGGGCCCAAATAGCCCAAGATAGAGAAAAATGGAAAGAGGGAAGGGAGGCCTTTGCCCTGCAGTGGGACACGTGAGGCTCATAATAAATAATAATAATAAATATACAAGGTGTAAACGGACCCTTCACGAAGTCGTCAACCAAGCATTCTGTACATCAAAGTAAGTAACCCTACCCAAAAATTTTAACTGGGAAACGATTTTTTTTTAGGGGTGAAAAATCACGTTTTATGGTAAAACTCAAGACATTGTGCTGATGGATGCATTGGATAGTGGAAGGGTTGAGAGAGCTATTTAAAGTAATATTATGGCCTTAAAAAAATCTTTGGAGCTTTGATCTCCAATATCTCCGTAACTAGAAGGTATGGTCCGTAATAAAAAATAAAAAAAATATATTGCAATGACGTGGAGAACCTTTCGGCTTTGTTTAGGGTCCATATATACTATTTCTTTAAAAAATGTAGGAGATTTGGCAAAACGATAAAGTTATATAATAACGCGTGCACAAAACTCTAGACTGTACCCGAACTCCTTGTAAAAAAGTTCAACCGAAGCCTGACGAAATACGTTTCTTGAAGGCACATAAGACAGTAAATTATGCCTCTAAGTCATGTTAAAGTAATTACTTGAGCTTAAGTAATTACTTGGGCATTTTTTAATGCATTAGACACGAATTTAAACGAAGTATGAACCGTCAAAGAAAGCAAAGCAAAGAATTATAACTTTTTACAGTTCGAACATCAAGCAATTCCTAACTACACAGTGAAAATCGTATCTTTAATAATGACATTTACTCAAGTAAACACTTTGACTTGTTTATAGATACGGGTGTTAGTGGCAAGCATAGATGTTACGATTAATGGTAACATCATGAAAGAAACAGGTGTCAGTTAAGAATTTTTGAAACAGGAACGCCTACAGTCCTCATTTATTTAAATTCGCATTGTCTGCCAGTTCCCACAGGATTCAAGATCTATGACGCACAATACCGTATCCTTCGTCACCTCACCAACTTCGTCAGCCTCAGGCAATGTTACGAACACCAAAGGAATGCCAGCAGACCTGAGGTAGTCAGCTAATTGCGATTCGTTACGCAAAGAGCTAAAATTTGATGATTCAATCTGTGGGATTTGGGTACCGTAGCGTTTATAGCAATGAGAAAACTTTTTGAAGTTGTGATTTTTGGGTTCGTGTTAGTATTGAAAACTTTTTCTAGGTTAAACTTGGAATGAGGAAAATGTTGAGTATGAATGTAGATGGTTATAAGAGTAGAGGAAGACCAAAGAAACGATGGATGGACTGTGTGGAGGATGATATGGCTAGAAAGGAGGAGAATGCTTAAACGACGAGTAATAGAGAAGTATGGAAGAAGAAGACACGTGCGCCGACCCCAAGTGAATTGCGATACAGGTAGAAGAATGGTGATGATGACTTGGAACTGTGCTTGTCCTGGCTAATATGTTTCTGGTTCCTTGGTCTTCTGACAAGTGTCAGATGATGCCTCACCGGGCAAAGTGTTAGAGAGGTTTCATTTTTGGAAATTCTCAGTAGCAACTAGGTGTCTAGATTTGTGGCCAGTTAGTGGGTTTATACGGGTATGAAGAACAGGGTGTAAATTTCTTCATCCCCCGTAGAAAAGGGAGGATCCTCCGTCTTCTTGTACTATGTTGCTGTATTCATTTGTCGCCGATAATGGAACTTCAACATACCAGGCGAAATTTGAGCACTTAAACACCTCTACTCATTTAATTTATCATCCAATTCCTTTGGAGAATACGGTTGGTCTTGGCTCACTTGTTCTTCTTTATCGTGTGGTTAGTGCCTAACCTGGTCTCTTATTTGGCTCACTTCTACACGCGCAGAGAGATGAATTGTTTGGGGATTGGTTTACACCACTTCTTCTTCCCAGCTAAAACGATAGGCAGAAGTGAAGAGCAGCGTTTTGAAGTCTTTCTTTAGTAATTTTAAACCTTCTTCTTTATCGTGTACTTAGTGCCTAACCTGGTGTCGGAGTATTTATGCCACACAAGGGCCTCTGACTTAAGGCTTTACATGCCGTCGAGAAATATCTCTCGGACATGCTGGTTTCCTCACGATGTTTTCCTTCACCGAAGCAAGTGATAATTATGCAAAACACACATGATCGCGAAAAATCAGAGGTGCGTGTCTCGGGTTGGAAATCGAGACCTATGACTAGGCAGTCCAACGGTTACACCACTAGGTTATTAAGTACGTCATTTTATTTCAACCTTTAAAAGGTCAAAAACTACTAATTCCCAGCCCATCTTTCGAATATGACTTTAATAGTTTTCACGGGTCCCTAACATATTTATATTTCTTAAAACTCTGTATATCCCAGCCAGTAATTAAAGTGTGAAGTTAATTAATAAAATAAAGCCGTTCACGGTCTAATGGCCGACTCGCGCATGACCGAATTTTGTTATTAGTGATTTTTTGTCTGTCCATCTTAACGTTGCTAATATACGCGATTCTAATATAGCTATTATTTTATTATGATGGTTGTTTGAGCTGAAGGTAGACATAGATCTGTTTGTATGTGTGTTCGTTTTTTTTTAAGTATGGAGTTGGTTTCTTGTTTAATTCCATAATATTTGCAAAATGGGCAATGAAGACTGGATTACCTCGTTGGTCCTGGGTTCGATTCCCAGGTCGGGCAAAAGTGTTATTGAGTTTTTCCGTCACGAATTTCTCAGTAGCAGCCACGTAGTCTGGATTTGTGCCCGGTTGATGGCAATAGGCTCGCCCCCTATTAGGTACATTGGATGTTGTATTATGGGCAATGAAGTTCGACGGGTGTGTGTTCTTGGATCCTGCAACGAAATTAATCAGACAAAAGGAAAAAATAGTGGATGTTTTAAACAGTGCCAAATCGTGGTCATCATCATCAGCATATAGAAGTCCACAGCCGGACATAAGCCTTTCCCCTTGGAAAGGCCTATGTCTGGCTGGCCTTCCATTTTCTAATCCTCAGCTACTTCCAGGCAGGTGCTGCCAGGAACCCTGCCGAAGACCTTGAGAGTTTCAATAAAACGACTAAAATTGGTCTGATCCAGTCTTACCAAAGGATATCGCTCTACCCAATAACTGGGTTGTGAAGGTCAGATAGGTGGTTGCTCAATACGTCGAAAAGGCTAGGCAGAAGAAGGTGATGATATTCACACAGGCAAAGTCACCGGTAAATTCTGTAGTTTTTATTATTTTTTCTTTTGTTCCCACATTAATCGGAGGATTTTAATTGAATAATCAAAGTCGAATGTTTCGCTAATGTTTTTTTTGACAACTTTTTCCTTATAGCCGTGGTTTGTCTCCGTTACTCTTTGACATTTAATTTGATAAACTTGTAAACATAAACATAACATCAGGGCTGTAATTTCCGAAGAGTTAGGCAGAAGTGTACTAGTACACACACATTTCGCCAGTTATCTTTAAGTCCCATGTAATAGGGGGCGAGTCTATTGCCATCAACCGCGCACAAATCCAGACTCCGTGGCTGCTACCGAGAAATTCCTGATGGAGAAACCCAATAACACTTTGCCCGACCCGGGAATCGAACCCAGGACTTCATGCTGAGCAGTCGCGCTTGCGACTTCTAGACCAACGTGGTAGTCAAACTTGTATTCGCTTCCTAATTTAAGAGGAAGAGGATAAATATCGATACTTTCAAAGACATGGGTCTTTGTTCTGGCATTATTCTCACACATCAGCACTAAATATTTGTAAATTGCTCAGTATAGTTAGCTAGTGTTCTTGAGTGAAGATCGCGAACTGGCAATCGTAAGGTGGGCCGCCCTCAGACTCGGTAGAGCAACGATCTTCGCAGGGTGGCTGGTAGCAAATGGATGAGAGTTGCCAAAAATCGAATTGAGTGGCGTGCAATGGAGGAGGCAGTGGACTGCTGAAGGCAGATGATGAAGATTAGCTAATGAGCCTGTAAGTTCCACCCCTGGGCACAGGCCAGTTCTCTGTAAGGGCGAAGGGTCACAAATACATTTATTTTGTCTACGGACGGTGCCTACCCAGAATACCATCAATACAGGATTCAGACAGTACTCAGGTCTTACATCATACATCAAGGTGTTGCTTTGCATCCTCGTCAAATTCAAGGAGGCAACTAATGCTATTGATTCTCGACCTGAATCAATAATAAAATGGGTAGGTATTTTTTTTCTTAATATCGGAAATCGGTAAGTGTAACACCACCCGTATTAAGACGCGGCCCGTGTAATACTAGCCCTATAACCGCGCTTTCACACACACAAACAATCGCAGACGTTTATTCTATAAACGGGTGATTCTCCTCTTTTGAAACGGGCGTCATTCTGAAATAGTGTCAAATTAAAACAACTAAAAAAAACAACGTTTATTATTATTGACCAGGTACAGTACCGTAATTTATATTGATTATTTACGTCTTCTATGACAATCTGTATTTTGACGCGGATGCAAAACTACACCTTGTATACACATACAAATGTATATTCAGTTCAACATAAATATATTCAGTTCCCTCCACATAGTTCATAGATTATTAGTTACCTAAAAAAATAATCAGCTCTTCCATACATTTTGACCAACCTACACGGTCAGTTTTTGTAGGAAACAGCAGAGTTATTTTTAATTACGTATGTAAAATTTCTATGTGTGGAGGTTCGGTATAATGGCTGAATACGTGACGCATGAAAACCGTTTATGCATCTATTTCTTCCACCCTGTATTTTTATCTGAAACTCTGATCGCAGCTTGCCTAGTTAGAAAGATCTTAAGTTTTATCAAACTGGTAATTACAACGGTTTTTGCAAAACCTATGCCGAACAGTTCCAATTTTTATTTTCGCGGACATCGACCCTGCCCCATCGGCCATTGATTCACAAGCCCGTTGAGATCACAATACATGGTCTTAGGCCCTAAGGTTAAATAGTGGCAGGTTACCAACCCAAACATAAAGTAGGCAGACAGACAGACACACAAAAAGACGACTACGGAAGACAACTCAATTAGTTCTCACAGTTCTTCAAATAGATAACTTATTAACGAAGAAAAATGTACCTTGGAACTAGTCAGCTAAAGTCTCGAGTCAAACGTCTTGAAACATAATTTCAAATCCCAGAATAAAATCTTTAACAACTAGTTACAATTAAAAGTAAGTTGTACAACAATTGAAATAACGTACAATTCTCTTTAAACGGATTACGACGAAGAAGGAATGGCGATATGTTATGCAAATTCCAAGCTTATTTACATAGAAATAAAGTGTGTTTTCGCTTGTAATGATGTAAGTACGCGGGCAGTCGGGCTTGAAATGTTTTGGTGACATGAGCGAACGGCTAGCGCAGAGGAAGATGTGGAGTCGACTTGTTTTGTTTTTATTTTATTTGTTTTTATTTAATTTGCGAAGTGGTATGCGAATTATGGAAAAGAATGGAGTGTGTTATTATGTTTTAATTGAACGGTTTTTGTATGAGTTTTTGATCATTTACTTTGCAGTATGTACGGATAGATGGGTTGACTATCTGTGTGGAAAATTACAATTATCTGAATTCAGGACCTATCTGGTTGTCCAGAATATGATTGTGTCCTCCATGTGACCCTAAAATTATTCATAAAAACTTATGAGTTACTTAAGGTATATCAATTGGTGCGCCACATCACTGAAATTTCTCCAATATGTAGGTTTATTTCTATACTTACTTATATTGCTGTTAATAGTTATTCCTGTACCCTTCTTTCTATTCTTCAGTATGAACACAAATGATTCCGTCTCAGACTTTAGTCGCATATAATATTTTCTTCTCCTATTCCACTTTTCAAATAAAACTCTTGGTAAAATCTTCTGCAGTAACATGCCACCAAAACAAAACAACACGCTCTCCATACACAATATTACTACACCAAAAAATTTAATTTCAGAAAATCTTTACACCGATTCGACTCCACACTTCCAACTCGTGGGTGGCAGACCACCCAGCCTGGTACTTTCCCATGTGTTTGTACGCCTCAAATTAGGCGATACCATTCTCAATTCCTAATTCCGGCTATGCGCAAGCTAGCTGGTTAAAGGGGTAAGCAGTATTCATAGAATCTTGGAACATTTGTTGGAATATTCTCTTCTTTCGACTGCTTTGTTCGTATAGTGCGCGCAATCGCGGCTGCTGAGCATCAATATGTTATTGGGTTTTTCAATTAGGAATTTCTCAGTAGCAGCCACGGAGTCTGGAATTGTGCCTGGTTGATGGCAATAGGCCCGCCCCCTATTACATGGGACTTAAACATAACTGGCGAAATGTGGGTGTACTATTAGGTACTTACACCTCTGCCTAACCCTTCGGGGATTAGAGGCGTGATGTTTTGTTATTTTTTTCTTCTTCAAGCCTCGGAATAAGTTGCTTCTAGGGAACTGCTTAACATCATCATCTGCCTAGCCTTTCTCCAACTACGTTGGGGTCGGCTTCCAGTCTAACCGGATGCAGCTGGATACCAGTATTTTACAAGGAACGACTGCTTATCTGACCTCCACATCCCAGTTAGAAGGTAAAACGGAAGCCTTTTCATAGACAGGTGGTCAGATTTTCGAGCTTCTGACTACCAGAAACGACTTTCAAAGCATCATCACAATATGTTCATCATCATCGTATCTTCGCTTAACATTAGGTGTAATAGAACCAAACGTTCGAAGTGACTTCGGCGAACCCGTTATGTGCTCGCGTTTTGGAATATGGACCACTCTTTCTCATGTACAGGCATGGACAGTCGTCTTGCGTCACAGCAGTGAGTCAAGTATAGACTGCCAATCTTGGTTAAGCACTGATAGCCTAGTGGTGTGATCTTTGGAGTGCCAAGTCATAGTTCTCGAGTTCGAACCCAAGACACGCACCTCTGATTTTTCGGAATCATGTTTGCATAATTATCACTTTCTTCGGTGAAGGAAAACATCGTGAGGAAACCAGCATGCCTGAGAGATATTTCTCGACGGCATGTAAACACAAGTTAGAGGCCCATGGGCGGCATAAAAACTCTGACACCAGGTTAGGCACTAACCACACGATAAAGAAGATATTTATTCTAAGTTTATCTTGCTTCATCCACTGTTAGAACAAAGCGTCCAACTGATCTCACGAGGCAATGGTGACTATCTGCGTTGTTGCTTTAACTGCCCCATTTCTTCTTCTGCCAGCTCTTCTCTTTCTGCTGGCCACCTTATCATTCCCTTATAATTTCTACCATACCTCATACAATCCATTTGTCTGTTCTGTGGTCGCTTTTCATTTTTTTCTTCTTTAGCTATTACCACATTTATCATCGGCCTGGACATTTCCCGACTACGTAAGGATCGGTTTCCAATCTAATTAGATCGGATCTCTGGAGAGGGCACGAGAAGTCTCTCAAATGTGTTGCCATGTCAAAAACGATACTAAAATTTCTGATATTATTATGTGAGCTGATTTGCTATCTTACCTATCTTTCTGGGAATTGCCACTATAAAATCAGTAAGTCTGACCAGCAAGGGGTATGATCTGCCAGTAACTATATGGTTGAGGTCAGAAAGGCAGTCGCTCCATGTAAAATACTGGTATTCATCTGCCTCCGGTTAGACCAGAAGCCGACCCCAACAGTTGGGAAAAGCCTAAGCTGTCATGATGATGATGTGAGCTGACTGCTATTCCCAAAATAAACCCGTAATTGTTATTAATTTACACCCGTAATTCCTTACGAACGAATGAACATGCTAAATATATGCGTTGTGCTCCACAAATAGACCTCGCGGTCTCATTCCTCGAAATTCAGTGTGGTCTAACGCTAAGAATAGCTTCTCTTTACTTATGAAGGATTAGTTGTTGTTGCCCGTGGATTGGTTTGTTGGGAATTTAGGACCCTCTATTTGACCTGTGGTATCCGATTCGCCTTACGTGTCGTGGGTCGAGTGTTTCAACTAGGACAGACACTTTACTTTGTGTAATTTATTAGATATGTCGCAGTAAGTTAGTTATAGCCGTGATATAGTTATTTCCCTGGGGATATAGCTATATGCGGTGGAAGGGATACAGACGCAAAAACGGAAACTATATAGGTACTCAGTACATCATTCTGAACACCTCCACACAGAAATTTTTCGTCAGTTATTTAAAAAAAAAATAATCAGATGTTTCCTACAAAATTGCAATACCTACACGGTCAAAATGTGTGGAACAGCGAATTTTTTTATAACCTTCGAAAAATTTCTATGTGGGGTTTCAGAATGATGTACTGAGTATGTGGTTTCCGTTTTCGCGTCGGTGTCCCTTGCACTCCGTATAGTAAGATAGTCATATTACTAGATAGTTTAAAAGCTACTTATTAGGTAGCCCGTTGGCCTTTTGGTCTCAAGCGCGACTGCTGAGCGTGGGGTTCGATTCCCGGGTTGGGCAAAAAGTTCCAAAGGCGTTTTCGAATTCTGAATTTTTCAGTAGTAGCCCGGAGTTTGGAAGTTGGCGGTATGATACCCCCATGCCTCGGAAAGCACGATAAGCCGTTCTGAACCTGATCTCTCTCTGGTCGTGTCGGATCGCCGTGCCATCGGACTATGAGAGTGAGGGAACAGAGAGTGCACCTGCGCCTGCGCACACACTGGTGCACTACAATATCTCCCGCGGCAATTACTAATCAACGTAAAGATTGGCCGCCTATATTGGGTGGACAGTTAGTAATTTTAGGCCTATTCTAAAACGATACATGGCCATGAATGTCAATGGAAATGTAAATTTGGGCAGAGACAAATTTCCAATACGTCAGTATTGTCAGTTCAGAAATAAGATTTATATCAACATTGTTCTGAGTTGCGAGCTTTTTCATAGCACTTACATTGACCTAACATAAAATATCCAAATAGGTACCATTAATTCTAGTCATTAAAAATGATCATCTTAAGTTTTTCATGTAATTAGGCTTTGACAAACACTTTTACAAGTAATATAAAAAAAGTTCAGTTAGTATACGAAATTTACAGAATATAAAGTTCTTTTTAACAAACAAAGTATTACGTACAAACTGACTTTCCAATAATAATTTCACATGCTTACCTAAATAAGCAATAAAAATCTTTTATTATATCTTAGGGTGCACGCTGCAGTTGCTGTCCATACAAAATTAAAAACACAAATTAAGTAATCCAGGTGCTCTTACGATCTCGATAAAATGCCGCTTTGGTATAATTGTTTAATTAACTAAAATGTTGTATCGGCTTCGGTATGACAAAAATGAGACCTTTATGTTTACCGACGTGGACGAACAAGGACGATAATTGGGTGGTTTACCTTACCGTTCAATAAAAGGAAATAAATTAATTGTTCGGAGTTAAGGGTATTGTGGTTAACATGGAATTTGGATCGTTAAGGAGTGGGTTCGAATCGTGGTTGTTAACTTTTTGTACCTTTTTCTACTTTGTACATGGGACACTTATGTCAAGTAGAGCGAGTGTCGTAGAGCAGTCTATCTATTGTACAAATCTATGACATTTGATCTATCTGGACTACCACGTGGCGGAGTCCATAATCATCTGCCTAGCCTTTTCCCAACTACATATGTTGGGTTCGGCTTCCTCACCTGACGCAATTCAATACCAGTATTTCACATGGAGCGACTGCCTATTTGACCTCCACTAACCAGTAAGTACTGGGTAATCCCATACTCCTTGGTAAGACTAGTTGTCAGACTTTCGGGCCACTGACTACCTGTAACGACTGTCAAAGATCTACAAATGACAGCTGGGACCAACGGCTTAACGTGGTTTCCAAGGGATGGAAGGGTCACAGTGTCATGAATCATTCAGTTCGCTTCAAAATGGTTGAGCTGAATTTTGCTGACCCACGCGTCATGTCCATGGAGTTTCTTGCACATTCTTCTCCATAGAGATGTTGATCGATAAAGAAGAATGTGCTAGAAACTCCATGGCATAATAACTGCGAATGGACTGTAGTTAGGCATTACATAGCGTAGGCTACACAACTACAGTCCATTTACAGTTATTATGCTTGCGGCTGGACTGTAGCTTAATCTTTTTGCTAGTATATTGTTTGAGTTTATGAAATAAACGTATCCACGGAACGACGCCGACGTAGCCACGAGCGACCCCTCAGCTATCCACGCTCGTACGGTTTTATGCCCACTATAATTACTTAAAAAACCATCCACCATAGACTATCAACCCAAGAATGTTGCCATGTAACGCAAATCCACATATTTATGCGTACGGAAACGAAATAAAATTATTAATTGGTAACATTGGCATAAAAACTATCATGGGTACAGTTGATGAAGCAATAAATGTCATTTAGTTATATTTATGGATGTTCTGAGTTATAAAATTTGCATAGTTTAGAGATGTGTGGGTGATTGAAAATACGAGTGTGAAGGATGGCGAGCAAATGGGTGAGTTTCTATGGAGTGTTTGAACGTATTAGACGAATCGAAGAAAATAAGCACGATGGTAATGTACATTGATTGACTGAACTAGAATTAAGTTCTTGTATAATTATAATTTTTGCGTGCTTATTTGCCGAAATAAAGTGCGACGTCAAAAAGTGGGGTTAAAAAGTGGAGCCAAAGCCTTGAAATTATGATTAACAACTTTGAAGCAAGCAGTTAGTAAATCTCTAGGCAACCGTGACATGTATGAAAACCTACATCATTCATTCACATTTTTGCAAGTGTCTTCTTTTGTAAGATAAACAGTTGTTTGTTTCATTCCCACCATTTTTCTAGCATTAGATCAACGATACTTAAAACGACAGCAATTTTGTGTGACGTGGTTGGGCAACTATTAAGATTTAAATTTTCACATTACACCTTTTAATAGATCTGCTTTCTTCTTGACACTTGGCCTTTTTCGAGAGCCTGATTCAATCCTTGTTATTTACGTTTATACAGCCACCTATGTCGTCTATTCACCGCATCTAGCTCACCGTTCTACAAAACCGTGTGTCCCCTTCAAAACTCAGTCGAAATTCATCAAAATCAGCATATTAAGGCTATTAAAAGTAGTTAATTAAAATTATCCAGTTTATAACCATTCATTTTAAAAGCAGCACTAGCATTGGTCGCATGCTTCGAATTTTTTCACTAATGAATATGTACTGGGAATATTTTAAAAATAGATTATACATTTGCATAATCACTACATAGTATAAAACAAAGTCGCTTCCCGCTGTCTGTCTGTCTGTCCCTATGTATGCTTAGATCTTTAAAACTACGCAACGGATTTTGATGCGGTTTTTCATAGATAGAGTGATTCAAGAGAAAGGTTTATATGTATAATACATGCATAGTAATAAAGTAGAGAAAACATTAGTATCTACATTGAACCCGTGCGAAGCCGGGGCGGGTCGCTAGTTTGAAATAAATGACAGTGTCATTAACATATACATATTATTATGCGTATCTGTTAATTTTAAGACTACTCTGTGTTGGACAAAAACCTGTAGTAGGTATTCTCAAAATTCGACGAGTTCACTTTCGAATGGTGTACGCTCCCTTAAGAGGGAGGGGGCGGCCGGGGTACCCCGCGAAGTTCAAGTTATCTTACGTTTTTTAATTCATTGAATTAGCAGTGTCAGTATCAGGTTGTATTTATTTTGATTTAAATATGATCCGTAATTAGATGGTGCCGAGGTGGCATGGTCCTGGATAAAATCAAAATCAAAATCAAAATCAAAGCATTTATTTCAAGTAGGCCAATTACAGGCACTTTTGAATTGTCGAAACAAAGACAGCAATAAAAAATGAAGCTACAGTCCCAGTCACAAGACATAATAACTGTGAAAGTACTGTAGTTGCCCATTCCAAAGCGTAGATCTCTATGGAGAAGAATGGGCAAGAAACTCCATGGACACTCTTTTAAATCATAATGTTTTTACAAAAAATCTTGGATACATAATTCTTGTAGAGATGGTACATTATGTGAGAACGATGTAGCAAGACGTGCACGTTAAAAGTGTCCACAGTACAAAAAAAAAGGCAATTAAAAAAACAAAATAATTAGTTCAAATAAACCGTGGCAACCAAGAGATGACCAGTCACAACTGACAGCGCCCGTTCACGAACATGACGCATGGATCAGCCATCATTCAACTCAACCATTTTGAAGGGAACTAAATGACCCGACACACACGCCACCATCAGCGAGACATTTGAGTGAGCATGACATACTCTTAACCGCCAGGGCACATTCAAGTCGAGAAAAAGTAAAAAAAGTAGGTTTCCTGTGACTGATAGCTTTCTAGTACATAGTACTCACACAATATAGGCTATGATGCTATATAATACTAAAAAGATTGAATTTATACAATGCAAAGACAGTTGAACAATCTTCAGCAGCCCCAACAATACTATTTAATGCTATCAATTTATGCGCCCCTGTCCTTGTGGAGCAGGACCAGCATTGAGCCAAGCATTATTATCAGCGATATAATCGCCCAACTTGTAATAAGCTTGCTTACACAGTGTGCGTTTAATGCATGTTTTAAATTTCGTCTCATTAAGTTCAAGAATACTTTGTGGTATTTTATTATAGCATCTCAAACAGTACCCCATGAAAGATGAGTCTACTTTAGCGAGTCTAAAGCCTGGCTGAACTAATTGGTCCCTATTTCTAGTATTGTAATTGTGTATGTCACCTCTTTTTTTAAAAAGATGCAGATTTAAGAGATAAAAAAAGTGATTGCAATGACGGGAAGAACAAGTAGTTTTCGGCTTCCTTGAGGGTTCATAACAGTTTGCCAAAAGTTCCATTATTTTATCGAAAAATCTTTGAGATCAGCCCTCGCATTCGAGCGAGATAGTCGTATGTCTATCTCGCTCGTTTTCGTAATGTCAAAGAAAGATAGACATACGACTTTCCGTAATCGAAATCGAATCGAAGCGTTGTGAGTACGAGGGCAGAATCGATTGATTCGATACGGAAGCATACCGGGACTTTATTGACATAATTACCGATAATTTTGTATCGATACAGATTAAAAGATAATGTTTGGTTTTAAAGACTTATCTTAAGTTACAATTGCCTTCTTTGCTTTTAATTTACTTACTAGAGTAAGATAGTGTAAGTAGGTATCTAATAGTTTATAGGTGCATTATATCCGTCACTCCTTGATTCCTTAGAAGGGGTAGGCAGGTGTTTAAGTAATGCAGCCTCAAATCTGCGACCTGCTGAGAATTTGTTTGATGAAAAACCGTGGAATCAAAGCCAGGACCCCTCACTCACCAATCGCTTCGAAGACCACTGGATTGATACAGCAGCTACGAACGGTGTACTATATATAAACAACTTTAAACTGGCCATAACAACATACATAACATCACGCCAGTAAGCCCCGAAGGGTTTGGCAGAGGTGTACCTATTAGTACACCCACATTTCGCCAGTTATGTTTCAAGTCTCATGTAATATGACGCGAGCCTATTGTCAGCAACCGGGTACAAATCCAGTATACATCGCTGCTACTGACAGATTTCTGATGGAAAAACCCAATAACATTTTGTCTGACCTGGGAATCGAACAAAGGACTTCATGCTCAGCAGTCGAGCTTGCGACCACACTCCAACAGGCCATATTCTCACAAAACATACCGAAAACTCAGCTGATCAGTCACTCCTCAAAAACAAAACAAAAAAACAACCTACTGAACCCAATTTGTGGACCCCTACTGGCTTTAAAACAAGTCGCCACCAACGAAGACTTATAATTAAGACATTTGCCCCGATACATGACTGCTTACTGTATTTCCACTGATAAACAGCTTAATTTTGGCCTACAGGGGACTTTCAATCTTACTACTTTATTTTAAAGCCCAAAACAACGATTTGGCCAAGACTTTGTCTCTGAATTAAAAATACAATAACATCAGATGTTAATTTTTAATTTCACAGGACAGATAGGCAGTCGCTCCATGTAAAATACTAGTATTCAGCTGCATCCAGTTAGACTCGAAGCCGACCACGACATAGTTGGGAAAAGGCTAGGCAGATGGTGATGATGTTCTTCTTGTTCTTGGGATGTTTTAAAGAAAAAGTCGCTAGGGTAGCCCACGAAGTTCATTTGATCCCATTGAATGACTAAATCAACGGTATTAAATGAACTCAAAGGGTTTTGTTGATGATGATGATTTTCACAACTCAGTTTTTGACAACTCAATAAAGCCATATATATCTATTACACAACCTGACACTGACCTGCAAATTGCAGAAAAAAGTAAGGAAGTTTGAATTTCGCGGGCTACCTTAGGGCATCTTCCTTAAGCTGTTTTCTTCCTTTATGGGTTTTATGAGGGTCCCTCACGTCAAAGTGCAAGATTTGACCAGCCAACCATGCTTGGTACTTTATACTTTACTACTGACCCGCCCCGGCTTCGCACGGGTGCAATGTATATACTAATGTTTTCTCTACTATAATATGCATGTATTATACATATAAAACTTCCTCTTGAATCACTCTATCTATTAAAAAAACCGCATCAAAATCCGTTGCGTAGTTTTCAAGATCTAAGCATACATAGGGACAGACTGACAGCGGGAAGCGACTTTGTTTTATATTATGTAGTGACTTTTATTATTTTATTCAGCAGAGCCCTTTGCCGTATCTTGACACAATATGGCAACATTACACTGCAAACACTGAAACTCCTTTCCGGACAGTTCCTGGTGGATATTCTAGGACTCTTCAAGTTTTTTTCTAAGGAGACGTTTACCATCGTCGACTATATCATCGCTTACTATCGGGTTAGATAGTGGTCAAACCCTTCCTTACCCAAAACTATCACAGACTAAAATAAAACCATCCAAATCTTATCCTGCCTACCCTTTTAAGAAGAACCCGTGAACATACTATAAAGCCCATGTTTTCGGCCTAATAAAACACCAAAAAAACTTTTATAAAAATAAACAAACATCGTACAATAACACTGAATGTCTTAATTATCGGTCGGTATGGGTGGTCTATGACGTCATGCCCGTCCTAATCAGTAGTTCCACCAACCACGCGGTCTTGGTTGCGGCGAAATTTGGTACTACACAAAATGTATGGGATTTTTGACGTTTCGCGAAGATAGTGGCGCCACCCGTCTGGGCGCAGTTGTTATGGACGGTTCAAAGCCAGGTCTTTATTCCTTGACGCTTATTAATTTACTGTGTAGATCGCCTGATTGGTACTAAAGCTTAGCAATGATAGTAATAATTATAAAAGTTGATGATTGCGGGTTTAATTTGCAATTTATTGATGAATAAAAGTTTATATTTGATATATGTATATTATATTCATTTATTGTTTATTGGTGGAGTTCTAGCTAGGTTTATAAAATTATTCGAAACGATGGTTTATTATGTTAAGGTTTTATGTTATTTTTATAATACCGGTATTCAGCTGCATCCGGTAAGACTGGAAGCCGAGCCCAACGTATTTGGGAAAAGGCAGACGTTGATGTTAATTTTATATGTGACAATTGTTCCAATAAAACAAATTATATGGTTTAATTGTATTTTTCTGTTTTGTTTCAGGAAGAAGTAAGTACGGGACGCGCTCACGGGGACCACGTGAGATAATTCCATTTATTTTATATTTATTTATTTTACGTACCTGCAAAATCATTTTCCTTATTTGTTTTTGTATTATTGAAGAAAAAAAAAATCCAAATCTAAAAAGAGTAAGATCATTTAAAAAAATCAATCATCTATAAGCCATCACAAAAAAAGAGTAATTCAATCTTAAATCTATAAGCTGAGAGCGGGCTTAGACAAAATAACATTGTATTTTCAATCCTGTTAAAAGAAGAACTTTTGGAAAAACTAAATTCTTTGAAAGCGATCGTGACTTTTGTGTGTGCATAAGGAAAATATCTCCGATTATTAACAAATTTCCATTACAAAAACGAGACCAATATTATCGCTGTCAAAATATAATTTAAAATGTCTTATAAATATTTTTTATAAATAAAAGTTTAAAGACATGTTATATTAAATCTAATAGAAGTTTTTATAATATTATTATTGGTCGAAAGTAAATTTACAAACATAATAAAGTAAGTTGATGGCTTTATTATAAAAAAAAACTGGTTGTCAACTAAAACTTTCTATGTCTTGAGTTGTTTAGACACGGCCAAGAGCGATCTCAATGTCAATTTTACAGTTCTCTATGTTGTGTAGCTACTAGCTATGCTTGTAAAAGATTTAATACTGTTGTGTTTAACTGACTTTTTTTTAAATTCTATTTAATAAAAACTCAAAACAAAAAAATTAAGGCAATTGGTGGTAGCCAATGCTGTCTTTCCTAGTTAATTATTTCCTTTTCATATTATCCGGGAATGAAAGAAAAAAAAATTAAAACTATTGCTCATTACAAAATAAAAATGTGTAGTGCATTTGTTTTAAACTTGGCCATTTCCTTTTTTTGACCTACTTCTAAAAAAGGAGGATGTTAAGTATTCCACCGTCATGTGAAGAGAGAGAACTTGCGTGCTAAAACTAAAAATGGTAAAATAAAAACTTATTTTGCAAAAAAAAACAACTTCCAGAAAAAAAAACTAAAAAACTCTAAAATAACTTTACTTTCGGAAGTCGGTGGCAAAAAAATATAAAACAAAGTCACCGGCTCCCGAAAATAAAGTTATTTTAGTCTTTTTTCTTTGGAAGTCGGTTTTTTTAGTCGATGTCATATCGAATCAAACTTCACGGCCCAATATTTTACCACACTGCATTTTCAGAGAACGCGGTTGGTTAATCATAGATATCGAAATTCGATTACCATTCCAGAGTCCCTAATTGGATTGTCACAAGATCAATTCAGTAAGTCTTCGCACAAAAACCAGTCTATTTTCGTTGGCACAAAGAGCAAAGTTGTAAAAAAACGATTGACAAAAAGAAACTCGTGAATCTGTTAAATAACGAATTTAATTGATTTGCTACGCGTAAATTGGGAATACGTGGTCTCTTTCAGTTATTTGGGCGAAGTTGAAAAACTGTTATTGTTGATACTGGCCGGTTGATTTGGTTATTAAATCTATAGAGCGAAATGTATCTATAGGAAATAGAAAATTGTTTAGTATCTAAGTTTAAATATACAGGGTAGAATTCATTCATTCATTTTGAACCCTCCAATTTTTTATCGGTAATTAAAAAAAATCAATAAAATTCGTTATTTAATGAATTTTGAAAATTTTCTGTGTCCCGGGGTTGAGAATGATGTACTGAGTATGTGGTTTCCGTTTTCGCGTCGGTGTCCCTTCCACTTTGTATAAGCAAAGTTGAAACATGACCATGATATTATTGTATAATTTAGATTTTTTTTTCGAACATTTTGTTTATGAAAAAATCTAGAAAAGCTTCAGAAATTAAATGTTTCCTACAGCCTGTTTTAAATGTTTGTGCTAAAAACTGCCCCTTAACACTGTTTGTGCTACCTTCATTTTTGTAACTTTTTGTAGTGTAACTAACAGCTTTAATAACAGTATTTTTTATGTAAATATAACTCGAGTTATTTACCTATGTTCGCAATAGACGTGATCGTGCCTCAATTTCTAAATGATTAATAATTCTGCTGTCAAATCTCATGTTAGCAGCTATCTATTTTTTATTTAAATCAGACTTTAAGTACATGCACAGAGCAAACTTAATCCTATAGGCATTTCCTGAAAATCAATCTTTGGGAGCTTTGCTTTGTGAGTGATTCAAAACAAATATTAATTTATAAATTTATAATATAAATTTTATAGATATACCTCTTTGATTATATAATGTCTAGATAGAGCGTCGCCCTAAAATCGTATCAAAGAAAACGAGTCAACATTTTCAAGTATGTGTGCGTGCAGGCGTCGTTTTACACTATGCGTCTATGTCTTTGTGTGCGTAAATAATGATACCAGCTACTACAATTCTCTCATAAATCACATTAAAAAATAGACTTATTAAATAAGATAAGTTTTAGGTGTATGACACGATCTGCACTGATTGGCGGGCAAGCACTTGTGAACCAATAGTTGGTTGACACTTTTTGACACGTTTGCGCGCACTTGACGCTCCATCTAGACATTATATAATCAAAGATATACCTATATAACGCAAGAGCACCTACTTCGCGTGCCCGGCTTAAGCATTTTATACTTAACGTGTCTACTGTCGCAGACAGCTAATTTGTTTAAAACAACAACGTTACAACTCAAGAACTTAATTCTAAACATTTAAAGAACAAAAACGTAGGTTATTTTGTGTAGGCTATTTTGTATAGTAAGGAACTTGTTTGTTTAGTATCTAAATAGTGCTTATGACGTCATAGTGGGTGGTCAAAAAATAGCACGCTTGGTTTTTATACGCATCGTGATACTTAAGTTATCTAGGTATATTTATATCTGTGGCAGAAAAAAAAAACCATTACTTGCCATAAGAGTTGACAGCAGACAGAAATAATGAGATTTTTAATTTCTCAGTTACCAAAATTGTCAATACTAAATTAATCTTCTTTTTGGACTCAAATCTTTGTGCACATTTTTTTTTTCTAACACTACAACTTTCGCTACAACCATTTCTAGACACACCTCCAAATTCCAGCGAAGAAGAACACATCGAATCATCACTATTGTCTCATCACCATCGTCACCACCAGCCCGACAGGCGGTCGGTGAAATATTTTGACCAATTTTATCACTTTTGTCTTCGACGCTCGTTTGAGCTCGAAACTGAATTGGTTAAGATATTGCATCGTCCGCTTGTCTCGGGGACTTCAACGAGGGACGTTTGTGCTACGTGTGTTTTTATTTGTGCTAATTTTTTATTAGTAAATGTTCAACCTGTATGTTTGGCGTGACCACCGTAAAATTTTGAAGAAATTCAAACATAAACATTGTATGTATAGTGCTGTATAGTTCCTTTTGATTTGTTAAAAAACATTTGTGTGCCTATAATAAAAAAAAAACTTGAGAGGTGTCAAGGGACACCCGGATGGAACGAAGTTCCTTTCGATTAATTAGTGAAGGAATTGTCATATTTTTTTTTTTGTTATTATTTACAAAAAACCTGTATACACTCAACAAAAATAATCGTCGCCACACCACACTGTTCAATGCGAAATAGAAATTAAAATATCTGGCTTGCTTTCTATAAGAGAGAGAGAGACAGACAGAGAAACATTCGACAACGATCAACGACGCCGCACAGCTTGCAATAGCTTACTATAGCAAAAATTGTCGTGACAACTTTTCGTAAGAATTTTTTCCGTCTAGCCCCCTTTCACAACGCGCGATAAGGAACTTCGTTCCAAAAACAAAAAAACTAGATGGTGGTGTTATTGCCGATTAAGGCTATGCACCAAAAGAACTATGAGGCACTGTAGAAATATATCTATGGCGTAAAGTCAATAATGAAGAAAATAAATGTAAATTTGTCTTTGTAGATACATATAGTGGTCAAGCTACGCGTGCTGGAGTAACGTTATTTTTTGTGTTTGTTTGTTTGTTTCTGCAAATAACTGTTTGTTTGTTTGTGCTAAATTGTGTTTATGTCATTTTTTTTTTGCTTTTTCATAGCTCAATATTTTTCTTGTTTGCTTTCAACACACTGTGATTGTTAATTAGTATTATATTGTGTTTTTTGTTTGCTATTTGTGTTTGTTTATGCTTGTGTGTTGTTTCTGTGAATGTTTTTTTTTTTTGTTGATGTGCTTGTTTTATTATGTGGTCATGTTTCAACTTTGGACTTTAGATTAATGATTTACTCCGAAATTAGACTGCAATAAATACTTTAGTTATCTGAATAATGAATACTACTCAGATAGCAATAAACTTGGCTACTTGTGCCACACCATTTAAAAAATAATGTTTGTAAAGAACTTTTGAACCATTTTCATGTAAAAGCGGAATATGTCACTCGAGTCGTCGAACTTTGTATAAATAGGATTATTGTATAATCTTATATTGGTCACAGTTATTGATAGACATAGACACTCTTCTCCGAAAACTTATCTATTTTATTATACTTGTCTTAGGGGCTCAGATATTCGTCCTCCAATTTAGTATGTTTGCGAGCAGGTCCCCGGACGCGAAGGCCTAAGAAACCCCCTGGAGACAACGCTGTACCTGACGAGAAGAGACCTCGCACCGCTTTCTCTGGACCTCAGCTCGCAAGGTTAAAGGTATGGGACATAAAAGCTAATTTTGTACAGCCATAGACAAATTTTAAGCTTTCATGGTTTATAACTGAACTTACACTGCCACTTACGGGATATATTGTGCAATTAATGCGATCATGGCGCTTGCAACAGCGTCGAAATATCGGGAGCTCACAATAATTATTATTCACGGAAGATATCAAGTAAGCGACAGTGTATGTATAGCCATAGACAAAACTCTGAAATCACTTATATGCACAATTATCTAGAACCAATTGAACTTTGTCGAGTCTAGGAGTGGAGCCCGCAATATGAGCAAGCGTTGAGTGGCGTTGAGTTCCTAGCTAGATGGATCGAGAACCTTATACGCCCTACAGACTCACGCGAGAAGTTTCAGCGAGAAGGCTCGCTGAACCGAGAAGTCTCTACACTCATACGACCTTCTCCCGAGACCCATAGAAACCCTTTGAAGCGGGCAAAAAGACCGACACAGATCGGAGAACAGGCGAGCGCGGGAACAAGATGGCGAGAAACACCCCGATATTCACGCTTCCCGGGTGTTCTTGGAGGTTCTCGGCGTGAGTCTGTAGGGGCCTTTATAAAGGATGCGGAAGGCGGCAGACAGGGTGTTGTTGTGCAGTTCGGGAGTACCCTATATCCAGCAGTAAGTTAAGAGCTCAAATGACGATAAATCGACGCAGAAACGACAATCAACTGATTTTTTGGTCTAGTGGTCACAACGTGACTGCTTAACATGAGATCCTGGGTTCAATTCCCAGGTCGGGCAAAGAGTTATTAGGTTTTCCATTAGGAATTTCTCACTAGCAGCCACGGAGTCAGGATTTGGCCCAGTTGACGGCAGTAGGCTCGCCCCCTATTACATGGGACTTAAACATAACTGCTGAAATTTGGGTTTACTATTAGGTAAACCTCTGCCTAACGCTTCGGGGATTATAGGCGTCATGTTTACAAATGACAGTCAACATTTTTTAAAGACAAGCCTTTCATATTGAAAATAACCTCCTCTATGCGAGGGTTGCAAAAAATACAGTTTAAACCATTACCGGCAAAAACCTCACAAGTCCAACCAAATTACACGAAGCAAAAATCGTTGAGCAACCACGGTTCTTCCAAGATTTTAATAAACACTTTTGCCCGCAGCACGAGTTCGCCGAAAACCGCTACCTAACTGAACGAAGACGCCAGAGCCTGGCCGCAGAGCTGGGTCTAGCAGAAGCGCAGATCAAGATCTGGTTCCAGAACAAACGCGCCAAGATCAAGAAGGCTTCGGGCCAGAGGAACCCCCTCGCGCTGCAGCTGATGGCACAGGGGTTGTATAACCACAGCACCGTGCCTCTGACAAAGGAGGAAGAGGAGTTAGAAATGAAGGCCAGAGAAAGAGAACAGCAGTTGAATAGAGTTTAGATTTTGAAGGGTTTTGATGTGGTCAGGTTGGTGGAATAGGACTCATTTCTTGTATTCAGTTTTTGCAAAACGTTTTTTTGATTTTTAAGACTAGCGACTTTATTTTGTAGCTGTGTGTCGCCGATATAGATTTGATTTTGAAAGCATATGGAACCGTTTGCGTACATGTATCCGTTTTTGGAAGATTTACAAAAACTGGCATGAAGAGAACCTCTAGATTAAAACCTAAAAAGTCCTATCCCAGAATACATTTTGTCCAGCTTTGTCTCAACTATGTTGAGTGCGGTTTCCGTACTATCTGTGCCAGCTACTGGGAAGCTATCTTAGATAAGGATATTCAAAATGATAACCATCTGAAAAACAATAAGATCTAAAGTAACTAAGCGGTTAGCAAAACTGCCGTATAGAACACAGTTTAAAATTCTCCCTGTAGGTAATTGATCAGTGTTATCCGTCATTTTCAAAGTAGGTATGTGCAAGTTCTATAATTAATAACAAAGAGATTTAAAAGACTATTAGAGTGGACATTGGGAATATTTTCATACAAAAATTTTGATCCCGAACATTTTCGATTTTGACACACGAATGCTACCTGACAAGCGGGCGTATGACACTAGACAGAACGATTTGTTACCAAGTTGTAACAAGTTTTGGATCACGATTTTCTTCGTCTTGTCCCGTCTATCGCTCGTAAATATTTCAATGTCTTTGTTTAATAATTATTTACGAAGGCATTTCATAACTTCTTGAAGGTCACCGTTATTTCTTCATACCATACAATTATGAATAACTTAGATCATACCTGACAATCACAAAGTGGTGTGAAAAATAACTTATTAGGTACCTACCTGAGTGCTAAAATGGTCTAAATTAGAAACTAGACTAAAAAAGACCTAATAAAGAAAAAAAAAACGAATTATTTTTTTTCTAATTCGCGGCCATTTACTGTACTACACAGAATGGTCGAATACAGGACCTCCTTTTTAGTGTTATGTATTAAGAATGGTCCGACTAGCCTTAGACGGAGATCTAGACACGATATATGTTTCCGTCTCTATCTTTCAGTTCAAATTTGACAGTTGCGCGACAGTGACAGGAATGACACCAAGCCAAAGAATGTGCTACAGTATGACCACTTTAAGTGTGCAGTTCAAGGTGGCGTTGCTTGTCAAGAAAATTTCCATCGATATGTCAAACTTGGTACATTTATTACGAAGTAACCTCTATAGCTGTCTGCTGAAACTAAGACGGAACTCTCTTTCATAGTCTTTCAACTCCGTTTGGATTTTCTAAAATCACAAACACGTCAGAGAAAACTCGTATAGTTTATACAGAGAATTCTACAGAAGAAGTGTCCTATCATAAATCCTAGCACCATAAAGACTCATCAAAACTCAACTGCTGAAGTTAAAAGAGATCAGAAACATCCTGCGTCCTTCTCGCACTCGTCATTAGTTTAAATACAGCAATAATACAACTGACATGACACTTTAATTTGTAGATGTTTTTTTGCAATGTTTTGTTCACTTCTTCGGTGTATCGTCGCAATAATGTATAGTGAATAAATTGTTAATTAAAGGGTCGTCCTTTAATCTTGAGAGGTTCGAAAAGGGGGAGTGAGTCAGAAAAAAAAACAAGATTAATCACAATATTGGGGGGGGGGGGGGGTGAAAATGTGAAAACTAAACTGTGAATATTTTTTTTCACGAAAAAATATTTTCGTGGGACGAAAAAATGTAATTTTTACTAACAAAATTAATTAAAAACCTGAGCAAGCGAATGTGTTTATTTAAAACATTTTTTTTTCTACTAAAACAGTCTCTAAAACTATCTCATTATTTCAATGATAAAAAATACATGTGATGCTGGACGGCGCGAGTAGGGGTAACCTAAAGCCTCCCGATGTATCAGCAAGGGGGAGCGAGGGCCAAAAAAAAACAACAAAAAACGAAAGTACAGACAAACAACAAAAAACAGACACAACAGATAGAGTAAAGTGGCCAAAAAAACCTCTCATGATAAAAAAATGGTCGCTTATCAAATCCCCGAAAATCAAGAGCTTCCTTAAATTGGTGATACCCTCGTATCTTCTCCATGTTGTTCCAAGCATGTCTGCCACTAGTATAAATCAACTCGATGCAGTGAGTAAAAATAGTGAAGAGGAATTTAACGAAGACACGGGATTTTTTCTAAAGAAGACATGTTGTTCGTTGCTTTAGTGGTCGCAATCTCGACTGCTGAGCAGGAGGACCTGACTTCGATTCCCGGGTCGGGCAAATTGTTATTGGGTTTTCCCATCAGGGATTTCTCAGTAAGAGCCATGAGGTCTGGATTTGTGGCCGGTTGATGGCAATAGGCTCGCTCTCTATTACATGGGACTTAAACATAACTGGCGAAATGTGGGTGTTTTATTAGTCAGGCCTCTGCTACCCCTCGGGAATAACAAGCGTGATGTTATTTTATGTTGAGACAGTCGAAGGAACAGCTAGACATTTCAAAAAGTTAAGATTGTAAGAGACCTTATGTACCTATAAATAATAATTTGTTTTGGATTTAATAACTGGGTCGATATTAAACACTTTTTTTTTACTTTGATGAAAACAACAATTTTTTTTTTATAATTTTTAAACGATGAGCAAAAATTAGGTTTCATTTTTAAAAAATTGGCACAAACTTCTAGAGACTGGAAATTCACAAGACGTTAATAAATGCCGCATTGCAAGTTCCATCTGTAAATAATTTCCCAAAATTAAATCATACTGTAATAACCACTACATCTTGAAAATTACGAAGTCATTTAGAGTATGTTATACACCAAATAGCATTCCGTAGCCGTGACATATAGCAGATAATAATAATAATCATTATTCATATTTATTACGGAGCCTCGACAAACATCTCTCGAGGCTCTCGCTTGGTGGTTGATAGGAACCTCCTCACAATGCGATCCGTGTATAGAAGAGATAAGGATTGCATTTTGAGGAGGTTCCTGTCTCTGGAACCCTAACTACCTGTAGCTTGGATCCTGCTAAAGGCGAATTACTACTGTCTAAATATTTCTATTTTTTTTCATTTCTATATAATTATAATTGGTGGAGATAGTGGGTGTCAAAGTTCCAACTTTTTCATAAGTTTTTTTTTAAATACAAGTTTTTAATATCATATCTTTAATTTAAATACCTCCATGACCCATTTACTATTCAATGCATCCATCAGCACAATGTTTTCAGTGCGTTACATAGAAGTCCTACTGTAAAACGTGATTTTTCACACGAAAAAAAAAGTCGTTCCCAGCAAATTCCTATACGAGAGTACTGCGTAGAGTTACTTAGTTTGATGTACAGAATGCTTAGTTGACGGCTTAGTGAAGGGTCCCTTTATACCATGTTTAAATACATATGTACATAAATTCACGCTTTTTTCCATGGGGGTAGGCAGAAACCACAGAACGCCACCTGCTACGATCCTTACATACTCCTTTCTCCTCGTCCGTTCATACATCTGATTATACACGCATGTCAGTGGCGAGTACTACGCACCTGACCTTTGCGAAGAACATCACCAATAAAGTCAGTGTATGTCCTTCAAAAGCGCGCCTCACGGCGTTGCGTTTTAAAAATGCATTCAATAATAATGTGAACCGAAAAATAAAGGAAGTAGTCATTATTTTATTGCGACGATGTACACGTAATTAAATGTTGTTTTCTGGTCATATAAACATTTGAAGATTACCATAGCATTTTATCTGACTAATTATTAACTTGCATTTCTTGTGTACACCATTGCCCATGTTGGTTTTGTTTGGAGTTTTGAGGTTAAATTTTTGCATATTTTTATATCATGTTTAATAAATTCTGGTTTCTGAAAATCTGAATCAGACCCTGTTTGGTAAATTGTTAAATCTCATGTTCAGTTGTTGTTGTTCAGGGATTTGAGTTAGTAAGATCTCTTTTTTTTAATTTTATATCAAAAATATGAGTCAAGATCCAGCAAAACCAATATGTGCGCAACCCTTTAAAATAATCCCATACGTTTGAGAAATTAATAAACACGAAAAACTTTTTTTTTGTAAAAAATTATAGTCGAATCTCCCACTCGAATTGTATAAAATTAAAATTGTAAATAATTAAAACTTAATTTTAAGACTTAATTAACAAATTATTATTAAGTTATTTATTGTGCAATGTAGCAGTATTAGTCATTTGTTATATTTTGACAACATTTTGGAAATTGGGGGCACACAAAATTACGTTATTGGCACAAACTAAGTATTTTAATTTCAGTTTTTTTTTTGTATATTTTTTTCTCGGTTTAATTTGTATTTTCAAAGTGTTGTCAATTTATAAATGTGAAAAAGTAGCGATTTATAGACAAATCTTATTAAAAGAAGTTAAATTATTTTTTTGTTTTA
Organism: Standfussiana lucernea; assembly: GCA_964057025.1. Classification (NCBI taxonomy): domain Eukaryota; kingdom Metazoa; phylum Arthropoda; class Insecta; order Lepidoptera; family Noctuidae; genus Standfussiana; species Standfussiana lucernea. The sequence goes on from OZ059812.1 coordinate 2,763,001, forward strand.
TTTTTTGTCGTGCATAAAAAGTGTCATTGTCATTCTATTTTGTAGCTAATGAAAATGTGGGCATACTACCGGCATAAAATAAAATATCCTAACCCAACTTATAGTCTATCAGGTAGACTATTAAGTCAGGGTCCAAATTAAGTCTTTCATCCGATAAATATAATAATATAACAGATAGATAGACAAAGTTAAGTTCGCAAAAAAAAAATGTATGATTTGATAAGAGTCCAAAATGCTTGGAAGACCTTCTGTGCCCTAAAAGAACATTTGAAGGGAAGTCTTCCAATGACAATAAAAAGAAAACTCATCGACATGTGCATCCTGCCCGTCCTAACATACGGTGCGCAAAGCTGGTCACTCACTGAACAACAGAAGTCCAAACTCAAGATTTGCCAGCGGGCAATGGAGCGCAGCATAATAGGTGTGAAGCGTACAGATCGCGGATAATAGTATGAATAGTATCGTATATGGCTAGAAAGGAGGTATTTGCTGAGATGACGAGTACTTAATAGAGAAGGATGGAGTAAGAAGACATGCCGCGCCGAGCAAATAAATTGGGTTAAGGGCAGGAGAATGATGAATGATGATGATGATACAAGTAAGTATTCTTCTAAAGTGAAAGCACTAGTGAATTTTTACAGAAATAGCTCAACTCATAGTAAAAAAAAATAACCGACTTCCAAAAAAACACAAAAACAAAATGATAATAACTTTACATTCGGAAGTCGGTGACTATTGTTTGTTTCATTGACTTTTTTTGCCACCGACTTCCGAAAGTATAGTTACTATTTTTTTTTTGTGTTTTTTTGGAAGTCTGTTATTTTTTTGCATAAAGTTTTTATTTTACCCTTTTCAGTTATCGTGTCACACACAAATCCTTGTCAAGTATCAATTTCGCATTTTCTTTTATTTGTATGACATATTTTTTCCAAGCTATTTTGATTTAAAAACCAAACTACTAAACCGATTTTGATGAATTTTCTATGGGACCAATCGGGAAGTAAATCCTTTCCGATAAAAAAAGAATTTTGCAAATCGGTACTTAAACGACGAAGATGTGAGGTAACAAACACAAAAAAAATACAACCTAATTGAGAATCTCCTCCTTTTTTTGAAGTCGGCAAAAAGTATCTAGAAAGGTGTGACTACTGAGATAAAGAATACTAGTATGGAAAAATAAGATGTGCTGCGCCGATCTCAAATAAATTGAGTTAAGGGTAAGAGATGGATGATAAAACTCAGCTCCAGTCGTGGTAAAAATATTAGCCAGTCAGCAGTGTGTATTTAAATTAAAAGACTAAACAATACATTTTATTCGTCTAAATAAACTTAATTCCATTCGCACCCATAAAACGTACACGTACATCTTTCTCCACCACGCCAATCGTTCTCTCCGCATTAAAAAAATGCAATAAAAAAAACACCCGAAATTAAAGTTTAGCACCCGGGAATCGAACCCGCATTCCCGATTCGCGATGCCGCCGCAAGTATTTCAATAAAATCACCCCTCTCACCCCCTGGCTGTCAGTTCATTCGCAAGACACCAAATTAAAAGGGGTGAGAGTTTAAGAAAATTCGTTAGGGGTTGTTTCAATGTTTTATTTTTTTGGAGATGTGTTTGTTTTAATGGTGATTTGGGGTTGAAAACTACTGTAGTAGTCTTGGTAGATCTTTTACCGTGTATTTACCACCATCATCTGCCTGCCTTGTCTCTACTATGTTGGGGTCGGCTTCCAGTCTAACCGGATGCAGCTGAATACCAGTATTTTACATGGAGCAACTGCTTATTTCACCTCCACAACTCAGTTAATACTGGCCCTGGGTAATACGATACCCCTTGGTAAGACTGGTTGTCAGACTTTCGGGCCACTGACTACCTGTAACGACTGTCAAAGATCTACAATTGACAGCCAGGACCAACGGCTTAACGTGTTTTCCGAGGCACGGAGGAAACTCGGTATGTAATGGGTGGTCACACATTCACGGACCAACCTATGCAAGCGCAGTTGAACCTGAAGATCGACCCGAGCGGCTGTAAATATTTGGCCACGAGCTCCTATACCAACTAAAAATGAAATTATTAATCACTAAGAAATCATGTCTGTGGTTTAAATTTAAAATCTTCTTTGGTCATAAGCATAACAGAGGTTTCAGTAGGTACTTGACTGATTGTTTGACAAGCCAAATGCTATGTATGATCAATCTATTTTTAAGCGACTTCAAAAAAAGGAGGAGGTTCTCAATTCGGTTGTATTTTTTTGTGTTTGTTACCTCATATCTTCCACATTTATGAACCGATTTGAAAAATTCTTCCTTTATCTGAAAGGATCTACTTCCCGATTGGTCCCATAGAAATTTCATGAAAATCTGTTCAGCAGTTTGGTTTTTAAATCAAAATAGCTGGAAAAATATGTCATCCAAGTAAAAGAAATTGCGAAATTGATACATGACAAGGATTTGTGTGTGATGCGAAAACTAAAAAGGGTAAAATAAAAACGTTTTTGCAAAAAAAAAATAACCGACTTCCAAAAAAAAAACACAAAAAAAAGTGGAAAATAACATTACTTTCGGAAGTCGGTGCCAAAAAAGTCAATGAAACAAACCATAGTCACCGACTTCCAAGGCCTCGTTAAGTTACCGTTTGCACCAAGTATGTTTCATTCCCGTTCATACATTTAGAATCAAGTCGCAACAACAACAACAGTTGTTCACTGTTGTTTACTGTTCTTGATTGTTGTTCTGTTGTAAAAAAAAAAAGTTAAGTTGAGAACATTCACGAGACACGCGTGCCTCTAGTTAAGGCGCCGTTTACATGGAGTGGGAAATTAATATAGATGATGAAATTGTATGTGTATGAATTGTTTTTGAAAAAAATAAGCATACGTGTTGATATGACTGAAAATATAAAATCATATAAGAAATACTTAAGGTGGAAGCGCTAGGGTAGCCCGCGAAATTCAAATTTTCTTACGTTTTTTGCAATTTGCCGGTCATTGTCAGGCTGTACATTGAACAAAATATGATTCGCGGCTGTAATAGATATTTAGCTACAGAATTATAATCATTAAAATCATCAATACAACCCTCAATGTTCATACAACAATAACTATTTCATGAAAAAGTCACTCAATGGTTTCCGTTTTCGCGTCGGTGTCCCTTCCACTCCGTATTTAAAAAAAAAACACATTCCTCCGTCATAGAAGTCGGTAATGGTGTGAAGAGCAGACATTTTTACAAAAATCTTGAAAGTTTCCACATTTTTCACCCATACAAACCCTACTCCAACTACTCTGTCTAGTAGGGGTGTCGACATTCTTACCAGAACCGATCGAGGGGGTTGTCAACACCCCTATCGAACCGAATTTGATTACAAGTCGCGACTTTATTTTAAACATCCCCCTGAATAAGGGTGGAAGATAGTCTTATTGCGATTTTTTTTTCACGGCTGACACTTAGATTGACGAAGGTGCTTATTTTTACCCGACTGCAGTAGCGCAAAAGAAGGGTCGTGTTATTTATCATGATATTGGATGACAAACAAACGAGGAGCTCGTGGCTAAATAATAACTGCCTATCGGATCCATCTTACCTGAAGTTTGATCCGAGTGAACGACTGCTTCTTCACGACTGACTACATGGTTGTGAAGAAACCAACGCCATCTACTTTATTTTCTAATACTGGAACTTAACCGTTCTCGGGAAAATAGACACTAAGGAATACGAGTACAAGGTGTAGTTTTGCATCCTCGTCAAAATTCAGGAGGTTGTCATAGAAGACGTATTTAGTCAATATAAATTACTGTACCTGGTCAATAATAATAAACGTTGCTTTTTTTAGTTGTTTTAATTTGACACTATTTGAAGCCCTTCTCAAAAGTGGAGAATCACCCGTTTATCGAGTAACGTCTACGTTTGTTTGTGTGTGTAAAAGCGCGGTTATAGGGTTAGTATTAGACGGGCCGCGTTTAACGGGTGGTGTACACTTACCAATTTCCGATATAAATAAAAAATATGTTTAAAAAATTTGCTACCCATTTTATTGTTGATTCGGGTCGAGAATCATTAGCATAGTAATTAGCTCCTTGAATTTGACGAGGATGCAAAACTACACCTTGTATACCTAAGGTGTAAGGTATTTTGCAGGTGAGAGTACGTCTTGCCCTCACTGATACAATAATACTGCTCTAAGAGGTGGTGTTAGACCCCAAGTGAGCTATTTATTTGTCATCCATCAATCAACATCTCATCATATGCCCAGCCTTTTGATTTTCCCAACTATACTGGGATCGGCTTCCAGTCTAACCAGATGCAGCTGAATACCACTATTTTACTTGGAGCGACTGCTTATCTGACCTCCACAGCACAGTTCTTACTGGGAAATACGATACCCCTTGGTCAGACTGGTTGTTAGACTTTCGGGTCACAGACTACCTGTAACGACTGTCAAAGATCTACAAGTGACAGCCGGGACCAACGGCTTAACGTGCTTTCCGAGGCACGGAGGAAACTCGGTATGTAATGAGTGGTTACCCATCTACGGACCAACCTAGTTAAGCGCGGCTTAACCTGAAGATCGACCCCTAAAGAATAATGGAGTAAGTATAGAAATGAAATGGACTATATTGTGTCCAAGATTACCAAGAAAGCAAGTAGACATCGCATCATAAAATTCATTCATTCATTGATTTGCGGTTGGCGCAGTGGCTGAGCGATTGACTGCTGCGTGTCGCGGGTTCGATCCCCGCACGTAACAAATATTTGTATGACATACAGGTAGTTATTCCGGGCCTGGCTGTCTGTGTATGTGAGTTAAAATGTGTAAACGCAGCCACGGTACAGGAGAAATTGCTGGAGAGGGGCGACGCATTTTTTAATAAAAAAAAGAAAAATATACTTCATGCTAAACCACTGGGCTTAGCTCTAGAAGTATAAAAGCGTAAGTTCCTTAAATAACTAAAGATACTATTTATATATTATAGCTAGCCCATATTGTTCCACTGCTCAATTCTTTCAAAAGGTCACGAAAGAACGAAAGAAGTTATTTTTTGTACTTTCATCGTCTTATAGAGTAAAAAATACTGCCGTGCTAAACGCAAAAGCCGTATCTCAGAGAAAGCCAGTTTCTAGAAAATTGAAGTTTTGTAGATATATTTTGGTTAAAACTTTACAGATTATTTTTTTAGCTTATTAGGTTTTTTGTTTTGTTTTAAAATTTATACTGCTTTTTATCTAAGTTAATTAGATGCGTATTTATTTAAGCTATCCGATGCCATCAAAATCTACTTTACGATTTTTTTTGAGATACCGCTTTTGTGCTTAGCAAAGCAGAATAGAAGTCCAAAGTTTGTGGATTTCATCATTTTAGCCGAAATCCTATTGGGCTCTTAGCTTGCACTATATTTGTGTATTTGCAAAAACTAAATTGGTTTTTGGCAGCCATTAATACCAGAACCTGAACTAATAAACTGATGAACTAACAAAAGGTGACTGGTAGAAAATGCCTATGGCATTAAGTCCGCCTCTGTACATTGTGCTTGAAGTGTTAAATAAATAAACTAATAAAGAGAGAGTCTTCACACCGGCCATACATCATTACTGTACTGTAGTAGTGTGCCAGTTGCCATGGCCGACCTGGAAGTCTCTAAATAGACTCCGGACCCAGATTGGCCGAAGCAAAGAAAACCTGTTCAGGTGGAGATTCATAGATGACTCTGCCCTGGAGTGTAAATGTGGTGTTGCCCCACAAAAGACGGGACACTTGATATTGTGTCCTGCCTGTCCTGTTGTTTGCACATCACAGGAGCTGATGGACGCTACTGAAAGTGCCAAACTCGTCGCCAAATATTGGGCTGACTCAATTTGAATTGTCATCGACACGCCAAGAAGTAGATATACCAGTAACTTACCAGAAAGCTAGCCTCTTACTCTACCTAACCTTCAAACCAAAAGCTTGAACATATTAATTACCAATTAATCAACGTTCAAACTTAAGAGGAACTATCTATCAAGTCTTGAATAACAAACCAAAAAAAAAGTAAAAAAAAAAACCATACAGGTGTCAAAACTTAATCGGACGGAGGTGAATGACCTTTTGACGGCAGTATAAAAATTACAGACCACCCACGACGAACGCACTGCACTAAACCACTTTGCGACAGCGGCTATCCCCGTCCCTTTCTCCCTTAGAACATTCCTTGCATTTCTTCGTATAAAAGAAAGAGATAGCTATAAGTTGCTGGTTTCGTTCAACATTCGAATATCGTTCGAAAAGCATCTAACGTAAGTTGAGCTGTCATTTAGAACATTCATTCAATAAAATGAGGCCTATTGTCTATGGTTTATTGTCTATTTTAACTTGAGCCGTTCTATGGAGAATCTAGTAGGTGTCGAAGGTTCTAGTAATACTCGACGTAACCAGTATAAATTAAACTGAGCTTTAGAACTTTTAAATAGAAATCAGAGTTCTTTGCCGATGGTTATAAGGTAAAGACAGATTGTCTTTGGTATAACACTGTCGTTTAGTTTCGATCTAAGTATCGGCCATCACATAATCCTTGTCTATGGGTTTCTTAAGAGGCGAATAAATGGGATTTTATCTGGTGAATAGATGGAACATAACTAGTAGTTATGAAATCACGAATTCGTTAAACAAGCTTCGAGATTTTATCGTGGGTGTTTTTAAATGAGTAATTTTATCAACTTTAATTACCTACTTACTACATGCAAATGTCGTTTTGCCCTAGTATAGGGCATGTTTAATAAGTGGAGACTCCTATGTTTACCGTTATTAAAATCTGCCTAGCCTTTTCACAATTATGTTGAGGTCGGCTTCCAGTCTAACCGGATGCCGCTGAATACCGGTATTTTACATGGAGCGACTGCCTATCTGACCTACACAAGGATTCTTTGATTAGAATAGAATAGAATTATCTTTATTCAAGTATCAGATGACTCAAAAATGATTAGTATGACTTACAACTATATTAGTAAGAATTGACACTTCACAAAAACAAACAAAGAGTAGTGGATCACCGTTGTGGCATCCCATGTGAAATGGCGCAACAGCGACCCACGAAAACACAGTCTAGGCGAGTTGAAATCATGCTTAGGATACTGTTGGAGCTACCCCACACCCTGCGCATCATGGAAGCGCACCTTTTGCGCATTGTTGCGTAGAAACAATCTACATGCGCATCCGCGAACATTCCCGACGCACTACAGAAGCGGACGAATGGAATGACGAATATAGGAACATTGTTAGAAACATTATCATTATTTTAGTCTTTTTAAAATTCAATTAAATCAAGCTTTGACTGCCTCCATGGTCTAGCAATCGTAAGCGCTACTGCTGAACGTGACATTCTGGGTTCGATTCTGTAGAAAAAGCAATATTTTATTTGTTTTTTTTTTTGTCACCATTACTTTGTCAACCTGGAATCTGGATTTAAATGGGATTATTAAAGCAACAGTCGAAAAATGTGGTTATACAAGGTGTAGTTTTGCATCCTCGTCAAAATTCAGGAGGTTGTCATAGAAGACGTAATTAATCAATATAAATTACGATACCTGGTCAATAATAATAAACGATGCTTTTTTATTTGTTTTAATTTGACACTATTTCAGAATAAAGCCCTTCTCAAGAGAGGAGAATCACCCGTTTATCGAATAAACGTCTGCGTTTGTTTGTGCGTGAAAGCGCGGTTATAGGGCTAGTATTAGACGGGCCGCGTTTTAATACGGGTGATGTACACTTACCGATTCCCGATATTAAGAAAATAAAAATGTAAAAAATTACCTACCCATTTTATTATTAATTCGGGTCGAGAATCATTAGCATAGTTACCTCCTTGAATTTGACGAGGATGCAAAACTACACCTTGTATTATTGTGTACACGTCTGCCAGCCACTCGACCATTACAGGCTTGATGTTATGATTAGCGATGTGTCCTCATGATTAACGAAAGTATTTTCTGGCTAGTATGAAAGCAAAGAGTTTATATTTACACTCTGACTATAAAAGAAAAATATTAAGACTTTAATGTCTTCTGACATGAAACCGCATTGTGTGGCTACAGTATTTTAAATATTTTTTCTTGCCAGTTTAACGTGCAATTTGCATGAGCAAAATAAATTCTCCTGTCTGCATACAGGTCCTCGGTTCGATTCCCAAGCCAAGCAAAGTGTTATTGGGCTTTTAGATAACGAGTTCCTCAGTGGCAGCATTACATATAAAATAACATATTGTCTTCTTGTTTCCACGAAGGGTAAGGCAGATGTGTTGTTCCTATCTCACACCCGCATTTCCTAAGATATTTGTTTAATTGCTATTTAATTGGGGGCGAGCCTATTGCCATCAGCCGGGTACAAATTCAGACTGCGGGACCTACAAAGAAATTCTTGGTAAGACTGGATGTCAGACTTTCGGGTCACTGTCTACCTGTAACGACTGTCAAAGATCTACAAATGACAGCCGGGACCAACGGCTTAACGTGGTTTCCGAGGCACGGAGGAAACTCGGTATGTAATGGATGATCGACCATCCGCGGGTCGACCAAGTCAAGCGCTGTTTAACCTTGAAGATCGACCTGTGCAGCTGTTATTATTAGCCACGAGCAATCATCTATGAGTATGGACCATCTGTAATGAGCCCATAATGTCCCAACAGCTGGTACACAGGTCTACTCTGTATGGGAGGGAGTGGGCTGTAATTCACCACGCGCGCCCAGTGCGGGTTGGTGAATGCCACATGTCTTCGAATATTTGATTCCAGGACATGTCGGTTTCCTCACGATGTTTTGATACATCATCTAACTATTTCCCCCAATAGAGATAATCAGCCATTTGTGGTCGGCTTCCAGTCTATCTGGTTAGGCTGGAAGTCGACCACAGACATAATTAAGATTAAAATTCCTTCCGACGAAAATAATCCTTTGAATCCCGTAATTTGACAGCTGGTGAACAAACTTCTTTTTATAAAAAATGCGAACGTATGCAGAATATATGTGGGAAAATATATAAATAATAATTATTTATTTAGACGTGTAGTATCAATGCGTGGAATTTTTGTAAATGTGCTGCGCAAGCGCCAATCAGCGGGTAGGGTTGGCACGAGCGAGAACTAATCATTTTAAAAGATTTTTTAAAATTGTTCGTTTAAAATTAAGAGCGTCAGTGAATCTGAAGAAAGTGGAGGAAACCGTTTGCTTAAAATTGTAATTATACTATAATAATTCTAATCTTGGCGAAATGGAAAAAACAGGGAGAAGATGTAATTCATATTCAATGTTTACAATAATTAAAAAGACTAAAATTAACTAACTATAAACGATACACTTTCCGATTGGTCCTATACAAAATACATCAGTTCAGCAGTTTGGTTTTTAAATCAAAATAGCTGGAAAAAGTATGTCATCCAAGTAAAAGAAATTGCGAAATTGATACTTGACAAGGATTTGTGTGTGATTTTTTTTTTGATAACTAAAAAGGGTAAAACAAAAACGTTTTTGCAAAAAATTTACCGACTTCCAAAAAAAAACACTAAAAAAGTGGAAAATAACTTTACTTTCGGAAGTCGGTGCCAAAAAAGTCAATGAAACAAACAATAGTCAACGACTTCCGAAAGTAAAGTTATTTTCCACTTTTTTTGTTTTTTTTTTTTTGGAAGTCGGTTATTTTTTATTAACTAAAATAGTTAAACTTTCTATAATAGCACAATCAGTTGTACTACACTACGTGTCAAGAAACCGTCAACACAGCTTTTCAACATTAAAATCACTTCATTTTAACTCACAATTCCCCAGCTCGGTAACCCTACCTCCCTCAACCAATCAGCGTCGCGGCCGCCGATCTATCACCGACCGGCGCGCGCGCAAACCAAAATAAAAACAAACGGCGCGCGATCTGGGTGGCCCGCAAGTTATATATCAATTTACAATATTCACTTTTAATCAGGCTAACTTGAGTTAGCGGGCAAAGGAAACAGTTGGAGTGAAGTTTTTGCGATGTTATGCGGCTTTAGTGTGCAAAAGTGTAGGGTTTTGGGGGGAAATATGAGGTTCTGTGATACATGAGATGAGAATAGATCATGGTCTTCTTAGCATGTCTATGACAATATTAATTAAGTCAGCCCATTTGAAAAATCGCAATGAGGAAGAATAAGTGCCTTTCAGCTTCGTGAAGGGACCTTTAACACCCATTTTTAACCGACTTCAAAAAAAGGAGGAGGTTCTCAATTCGGTTGTATGTTTTTTTTTTTTGTGTTTGTTACCTCATATCTCCGTCATTTATGAACCGATTTGAAAAATTCTTCTTTTATCTGAATGGATCTACTTCCCGATTGGTCCCATAGAAATTTCATCAAAATCGGTTCAGCAGTTTGGTTTTGAAATCAAAATAACTGGAAAAAATGTCATCCAAGTAAAAGAAATTGCGAAATTGATACTTGACAAGGATTTCTGTGTGATACCATAACTAAAAAGGGTAAAATAAAAACGTCGGTAAAATAGTCGGTGACTATTGTTTGTTTCATTGACTTTTTTGCCACCGACTTCCGAAAGTAAAGTTATTTTCCACTTTTTTAGTGTTTTCTTTGGAAGTCGGTTTTTTTTTTGCAAAAAAGTTTTTATTTTACCCTAAGTAATAGTTTTTTTGTGTATTTCATCGGCGCTGCTCCTCAAATCAGGGAAGGAAACGGGCATGGTAGGTATAGAACCAAAATTCGAAGACCATGTGGCATGTAGGCTGATTATGCTGCAAGGTCGACGCATGCGACTGACATCACTACATAGTATAAAACAAAGTCACTTTCCGCTGTCTGTCCCTGTGTATGCTGACGAATTTTTACGGATTTTGATGCGATTTTTTTAATAGATAGAGTGATTCAAGAGGAAGGTTTATATTTATTTATTTATTTTTTTATCATCTATGGAAGACTAACAGCTAACAAAACAGATTAAAAATAGTACATGAGACTGACAGCCAATGATAAGTCTTCACTTATAAAAAACAGAGTGTAAACAAAAAAAAGTGTGAACAACACATCGCTGCCACAATAAAGTAAAAATCAAAGGACACCATCAAAGCTTAAACTAAAACACATATCTTAATACTACCAATATAGACACTAATACTTAAATCTATTCAGCTTATATTTAACCTTTAATAATTTAACAACTAAATATGCCTATATGTATCATATATGCCTATTATAGTAAAGAAAACATTAGTATCTACATTGCACCCGTTCGAAGCCGGGGCGGGTCGCTAGTATATTATATATTGTCACTTGCAATAACACAAATACGAGTACCTACATTAGGACGACGACATTAGGAGTACGAGTGCCTCTAAGGACGCCAACCAAACTTGAACCAACTTATTAAATGTCCTAAATATCTCCGATGTTTTGATTTTGAGACCCGTTAAGGACCCTCTACAAATAAAAATACTTTAGAACCTACATCCAGTGCTCTCCCGCGCAATCAGCAACACCGTCCAAGGAGTTTAATATTAATTAGTCAAAGAGTTCGTCGAGGAGCTCGTGGTTAAATAATTACAGCCGCTCGGGTCGATCGTCAGGTTAAGCCGCGCTTGCCTGGGTTGGTCCGTGGATGGGTGACCACCTATTACATACCGAATTTCCTCCATGCCTCGGAAAGCACGTTAAGCCGATGGTCCCGGCTGTCATTTGTAGATCTCTGACAGTCGATACAAGTAGTCAGTGGCCCGAAAATCTGACAACCAGTCTTACCAAGGGGTATCGTTAGACTGGAAGCCGACCCCAACATAGTTGGGAAAAGGCTAGGCAGATGAGGCAGTCAAAGAGTTCGTCATTGCGTTGTCAACCTCACATACAAACCTACATGTTATTAAAGCGGCACCTTTCAAAGTGGAAAGCTGTCTAGCGGCTAAAGTGGATGAGAATATTCATAAAAATCATACAAACTATGTAAGATGACTTATTTCAGGGTAAATCTTGCTCATGGGAGCCTAAAACGACGTGCTTTCTTACTGTAATTATAGAATAAAGTTCAAATTTGAAAGATTAAGCTGCCATTTATTGGCTTCACAATTTTTTTCTGCACGTAATATCTAGAACCATACATGAATGCTTACTAAGCTCTTTCGCTTTACTGATAAATTAACGAAGCTTATAGAAAACACTGAGGGTTAATTGAGGTTCCTTTTATATCTTCACCATGACGTTAGACAGATAATATCCAAGTATGATTTCTGCTGAACATTGATTCTGTTAAGTCGGTATTACACCAAAAGCTATACAGTCGACATACAGAGAGCAAGCGTGGCGATCCACACTCGTGCCTTCTGTTTTAAGAGAAAGGATTTTGTCCAGAGGTGGGACTATAATTGCTTATCTACATCCTCATAAGATGTGAAGAACATAAGATCTGTATTTCGTTACCTATGTTAACAACACATAAATAAACATTTCATTTCATTCCATTTCTGATGTATGTAGGTAAAAAAATAAAATAAAGAGAAGCATGTAAAAAGGTGCTGGGGTCAATTTCCAGAATGTGCTAAATGTTGTTGGGTTCTGCCATCAGGTATTACCCAGCAGCAGACTGGAGTCTGGATTTAAGCTAGCTCTTATTACATGGGACATAAAAATGAATGATTGAACTGGCGAAATGTGGACGCACTGTAGGTTCGTGAAACGAGCCCGAGACACACATCCCCTTTGCCTAACTCTTCGGAAATACAGGCGTAATGCCATGTAGAAATGTGATGTCATATGTTATGTGGGGGTGTAGTGTTTTGTTGTGTGTGTGTGGGTTTAAAGGAGTCATCAAAAATGTTCTTTGAAAACGAACTCTTGCAAAGTTCGATCCTTGTGTTTGCCTAAGGCTTAAGAATAATCTCCACAAAGATTAAATTCTGTGAAGGATTTTTACAATTATTTGTGAGTTTATTTTCTGGTTTGAATAAGAAAAAGCAATGTGCAAATTGATATAAATGCTACTCATAAATAAAAGAATCGTCTCGCAACCGCTTAGCTTCCTCTACCCAACAATCCCAAGATCCTATCTCAACTTCAGATCAATTAGATCGATAACACACCTTTGACAACCTCCACATTTGACAGTTTTGACAGCTCTGACAGTTTTGACAGTATTGACATGTGTCGTGACAAGCGCGTGCTAGCATGTAAGCAATTATTGTAACATGGTCTGTCTGTTTATGACTTTATGATGGTGAGCAACGGTGGGTTGGGCTTAGATTTTGATGGGTGACCCGGGTGTTGGAAGTAGGTTACGTGAAGGGGTTTTGCGGTTTTATGTATTTAGACTAGATATTATTTATCACGCTTGCTAGCTTGGATTTATAAGTGGTAAGTATTTTGGAAAAGTGTTTTATTTTGGGATTTTCAGTAAATTTTTGAGTACCTAGTATCCCGAAAACTGGCCTTGTGGAATTTGACAATAGACTTAAGTCCTCTATATGGTACATAACTGATGAAATTTAGAAGTTACTATTCCCCTACCAACCCCATTTGTGAAAAACAGTCGTAATGTTATATCAAGTGATACTTTTTCGCACCAAAACCCACAGTCCCAATTTCATAAATGAGAAAAGTCCTTTCGAACTTGGAACACAACAGTGCAAGCGAGATAGCAACAGCTTTCTTCGCGATTAGAAAGAGATGGGACACTTAGAGGTCATAGGTAGACGCGTGAAATGGTGATATACAGATTGTACGCTTGCGAAAGAGATAAATATCGCGAAAAGGATAATTAAGTGAAAAGCATAGATTATTTTGGTGATAGAAGTGAAAATAATAATGTCAGTCTTTAAGTTGCGCTTTACAAGCGGTTTTTGACCAGAAAAAGCATCTGCTCATATAGAAAAGATACAAATAGCGATTATCAAAGTACCTACCTATTTTATAAATCTAAGGATTTTGTCATAAGTGTAAGGAGTTAAGCCGCGCTTGCCTGGTTTGGTTTGTGGATCACCCAATATTACATACCGAGTTTCCTCCGTGCCTCGGAGAGTACGTTAAGCCGATGGTCCCGGCTGTCACTTGTAGATCTTTGACAGTTGTTACAAGTAGTCGGTGGCCCGAAAGTCTGACAACCAGTCTTACCACGGGGTATCGTATTAACCAGTACTAACTGGGTTGTGGAGGTCAGATAGGGCAGTCGCTACATGTAAAATACTGGTATTCAGCAGTTGCTGAATACCAGTATTTTATATAGATAGGCAGTTGCCTATCTGAACTCCACAACCCACATACTGCTCAAAACGATACCACTTAGTAAGACTGCAATTAAATCAATTTATTTACGTAAATAAAACAGCTGTTAAATGTAAAACATATTATCATATTCGTAGCATAGAAGCTGTATTTATAACAACAGACAAAACAAACATTAATCCCCCTATCCCCAAATACCGACGCGTGCCGGAGTATGGCGGTCCCTAAATCCGTTCGCCAGTGTAACAGGCTCTAGGAACGCCCCAAATTACGGTACGAGACCCATTCAGTAACATCAGTAGTTATAGACACAAATTATATTGACAGCCCATTCTGGTCTTTTTTTTTTGGTCATCTCTCTGAAGCAAACAGAAATGAAATTATATATTTTGAATTATACTTTATAGTAGCTGATGCTCACTACCTTAGTCCGCGTGAAATTATTCTTAAAAAAAATATTACTTCTCTTTTTGAATCGGATTTTGTAAACAATTTAAAGGGTTTTTATTTTTTTTTGCACGGAAATTTAATCCTTTTTCTAAACAAAAATAACCTCAGTTACTCCGTATGACATCAGCCCTAAGTCTCGTCAAAATAGGTCCAATCGTTTCGGAGATTAGACGAAACAAACAGACAATTTTTCATTTAATTATTTTTATTTATTTATGTAGGTACTCACAGTAAACAACAAAAGCAAAAACAACACGATTCGTTTTTTTTTATTAAAAGTTTAATAGCAAACAAATTGCAATTGCCATTAAAATATTAATAAATAAATAATAATAGACAAAAAATAAATAATAAATTATTAATTAATTGGAATTGTTGGTGTTTTTGTTGTAATTCCTATGACATGTCACTTATTTTTTTAATTTATAATAGTAACCTACTATTTGCATGACCATGTTACGGTAAAATATGAAGAACCTTATTATAAAAGAACACCTATGTAGTATGTACCTATTATATTTGCAAAGGAATAAATTATCTGATTTGAATAAAAAAAAACTTTTTGAAACTAAAAATTTATTACTTAATAACCTTGCACATATCCGAAATGCAGGCAGTTTTCCAAAGAGAAAAAGATTCACTTAAAAATAATCTTATTCCATTTTTAACATATCATTAACACCATTTTCTAATAAACCAAACGATTACAAATTGTAGACATCGCAAGCGCCGTATTTCCTTTCAAAACACATTCCGAACACATTTGTATACAAAACTTCTGTTCCTACTTAAAAAACAAGAAAGAAACTTCAAAAAGGCGCTTCATTTCAGCACTCAAGCCCAATCAAAGTACTTGAGATCTATGATAGTACAAATTAAGCGAATCTTCGACAATCTACACTTACTCTTTGACAGCCAAACTTCAAGAGAGAAAAAGAGAGCAATACTACAGAATGTGAATGTAAGAGCGAGAAAGCACGTCCCGTTTAGACCACCCAAGTCGACGCTTGGCATCCGACAAACTATTCAAGTCCGCCATTATAATCTTGATAGTTTTTTCTTTTTAATTAATTTTTTTTTCGTTGTTTATTTAATAAGCGAATTTTGATGTGCAATCAAAAGTCACAATTGGTTTAGCAAAGTCCGGGTTTGATTCCGGTTAGGGATTTGTTAGTTTTTTGTGGTAATTATTCTTCATAATTGAGATGTTTCTATTATTTCGATATTTAGGTAATGTGAAAATACTGTAAATAAAGCAATTTATCATAATGTTGACACTTTGATTGTCACTACTGAAGTTATTTTGACTACAATTTGTACTTGTAGAAAAGAGAATAATTATTATTAGGTACATAATAAAGATTCGGGAATTTTTGTCTAGAAAAATAATAGTTTTTAATAGCAGTTAATGTTGTATTTTTCACTTATTGATAAAAATTGGCGGGTGTCCTGAAAAAAAGTATTTTCTTTTTTCATAAATTTATTATTACCTACTAGACATTGGCCGATAATTGCCTAAGGGTATCATTATAAAATTAATTCAATTTTTATTATATTATGAGTAATGAGTTTAGAACACAAGAGTATCATTCGTTAAAGGAAAATAAATTGTTTCACTACTTTGCCTGTGTACTTAATAATCTTAATGATATGCAATAAAAAGTTCATCAAATTAATTTTATTGATAATATTCAAATGATTATTTGTGTATAAAGCATCGTTTAAGATTGCTTGAAGCATTTGCAAATCATAATTAGTTAAGCTTATTGCAGAAATCCAGTTTTTGAACTGTTTGTCTGTCTGTCTGTTATCTTTTCACATCTCAATGGCTGAACGAATTTCTATGAAATTACACAATAAGTCTACATTTGTCTAATTTCATAGAAATTCGTTCGTTGTAGGTGCTAAGACCTAAGCCAGGTCATGGTCTATCATGACCTGGCTTAGCTCTTATCTCTTACGTTAATATCAAAGGCCGGTCATTAACATACCTACATACTATGGGAAGTATGTTTCCTCAGATCCTAACTATGAAGGCAAATCCGCAGGCAAAAGTAACTAATAAAATTCATCTGCCAGATACGATTATTATTAATGCAATTTCAGAATCATTGAGCCTCCTAATAAGGACTTTTGCAGGTAATTATTATGAAGACGAAATCAATTATGGATACATGATTAGTCACTCAATTTACGTCAAGTATCAAGTAAGTAGGTCGCAGTAATTCGGTTGTAATAGTCCAAAGGTTTGCACTAATACATTTTTTGATCTCAACCAATGATTGTACTTGCACTGAACGATTTAGTGTGGAAACATACGGGAGGACAGTCGGTGCGGGCCTGTTTTAGCTTTGACAGGTGGAAAGAAATGCACTTTTAAAAGTAAACATCTATAGAGTCATATGTACATTTTTGAAAATGGTTTGCTGTACGGAAATGAAACTACGGGCTACTATATTTCAGATTTATATCTGGTTGTTGGGACAGGCGATAATACCTACCTTTAAGTGGACGTTACTTGCGAAAACACTAAGTTATTGGGTGTCCCATGATTGCATTTTTTTTGTTGCCTTGTTGCGTATGCGTACAAAGTTAGTTTTAAACAGTTTAAAACTATTCCTATAAAACATTTTCATGTGTTTAGGTGACTAGCTTTGTCTTTATTAGTCGTAAGTAGGCAACTACATTATTATACTTAAGTATAGCAGTAATAAAAAAACATTAAATATCTGCCAAATGACTCACTTTGATTATAGACCAGTTCTTCTTTAAAGTAAACGTCCCTTAGCCGCTCCAACTTTCCCCCCGTGTATTTCCATCCACAAATGTTTGGTTAGCGCCTCTTTAGTACATTTTTAATCCAAAGTATATTATTGATAAATAATCGATTGATGTGGCTGCTGAGTGGTCCATCAGCAGTTAATGGGATGCATCCGCTAAAACATTAAAATGTTTGTGGCTATTAAGTAGTAGTTTGTAAATAGAGTTGATTTTCTCTTGTTCTGAGCTATAAGAGGTAAGTAATTCGTTCAATATGTCCGCGAAATTTTAAATTTATTCACGAAATAATCTTAATTTCTTGTAAAATGAGCAGTACCTTTATGCTCTTCGATTTTAATGCAATGTCCTGTTAAGTATTCTGTGTGTACGTAAATAAATAAACATTTTCTAAAAACATAAGAAATTTCGCGAGTGACCTCGACGAATCTCCCTTAATACAGTTTTCTCTTGGGCCAATAGCAGAACAGAATGTATGAAGATCTATTTTAATTTTGGCTATTTATGAAGCCAAAGAAGAAGATTGAACTGGTGTTTGCAGAAAGCCTAGATTAAAATGACATTCAGTCATCGATAACGGCGATGGAGAAAACAAAAATGTCAGGGTTTCACATTATAAGCCACCGGAAAGCTCATGTCAGACCTTTTTGAAAGTCTTTATAGAAAATGCTACTGGTCTAGGCCCTCACACATGTATCTAGTAATTACTTGGGCAAATAATTTTATGCAATAGACAAGAATTTAGACGAAGTGACAACCGTCAAAGAAAGCAAAGCTAAGAATTTTAGCTTTTTATAGTTCTAACTTCAAGCAATTATTAAACTACATTAAAAAAATCGTATCTTAAATAATGACATTTACTCAACTAAAAACTTTGATTTGTTTATATATAGATACGGGGGTATGCTAGTTCACTTACTAACAGAACCGTTCCGTTCCGAATTTGAATTCGCAATCTCATCTCAGTGACATTCAATGTCATTTATGTATACATGTTAAAATTTAGAAAAAAATGAAGATTTTTCGACAGATAGTGACCGAGGTTTCTATGTGAAATTTCTTAAAAATCCTCAATCATAAAGGACGTCTACGTTACAAAATCAAAATCAAAATATTTTATTTCATTTATAGGCCTACATAGGCACATATAAAACGTCGAGCACGGTTCGCTGGATAGGATATTAATATTTCGCAAGTATGGCCGAGACCTAAACGCCGAAACGTTTACTAAATACAAAACCAGAGGGTCGAGGAATCGAGGCCGCCCCAAGCTCAGATATTTTTTTTAAATTAGACTATTCAGTCCCACTGCTGGGCAAAGGCTTCCCCCGTTCCTTTCCAACTCTCCCGGTGTTTTGCCTTCTCTGGCCAATCAGACAGGAACGAGTCCAAATCGTCACGCCAGCGTTTCTTGGGCCTGCCTCGGTGACGACGACCGTCTTCAGGCACCCACTGTGTGACGATTCTCCCATCACGACGATTTACCACGATTTGACGATTATTCCCATCAGTCCTGACCTAACCTGGAAATGTGACCCGCCCAGACCCATTCACTCAGATATACCAAGATTTAAAAACCCATGATCTGGAATTTAGAAGAAAAAGGCCGGAAATACTACTACACTACTACTACTACTATACTTTGGAGAAATATAACTGCCTTGTTTGTCGAGTGGTCGTAAGCGCGACTGCTGAGCATGAGGTACTGCGTACGATTCCCGGGTCAGCCAAAGTGTCATTGGGTTTTTCCATCAAGAATTTCTCAGTAGCAGCCACGGAGTCTGGATTTGTGCCCGGTTGATGGCAATACGATCGCTCTCTATTACATGGAACTTAAACATACCTGGCGAAATGTGGGTGTACTAATAGGTACACCTCTGCCCAACCCTTCAGGGACTACAAGCGTGATGATATGAATGTCACCTAGGGTAGTGTTGTTTTAAAAAATACGGGAATTGCTCCTCTGTAATAAATACATTCACTTGTGCCAATATCAATTAAATTGTGTAGGTAGGTTGTGCACTATGATTAATTATCCAATTTTAATTTTAGCTTCATTAGCATTACACAAGGAACTATGTATGTAGCTATTAATTTGCAGCTCCCTCATTAATAATGATAACATCATTTTATATCTTTCGGTAGGTATTTTTAGTCATCTCTAGTAATCTGTTTTTGTTCTTTGATAAATCATAGATACACTCACGGACTTTAATCGATGTGCCACTTTGAAACTTTTCAATTTTGTAGTTTTATAACTTTACTATAGCTACGCTAAAACAATTGTCGCTAGGTTACGGTTGCCAGACCCACAATTGGTTGACTTTGGGTAGTCACTTTTTATTATGTACGAATATTACCGACCACATCCGATTTGCACTACACAGCTTAAATACGATTAGTAGCAAGTGGCTCATCAATTAAAGTCCGCGACTGTACTTATTTAAATGATTTGATACGGCGGTATCTACGCCCCTGTTTCTGGACCACAATCAGGACTAAAGCAGTTTGCCTTCGCACAATTTTTTTTTAATACTAAATAGGCTTGCCACAACTCGCCTGAATGTGAAGCGATGATGCGGCCAAGCACGCTTGCCTAGAATAAACCGATTCACTCGAACCTTGATTAAATCCAGGTTATAATGATCAGGGAACAGGGAAGCCGGAAAAACATACTTACATTGTTTTTATACGAAAATCAGTAGCTAGGATCTACCTACCTATAAAAGGACCCAAAGCATAATAATATCCCATCTTACCACTCATCAAAATACTATCATACCCCTTTTCCGAAACTTTTTAATCACAAACAGTTAATGATAACTTTGACTGATGTGGTGAACAGTAAGTAACCGCTAATGGGAACTTAAACATCCGTTTAAATACTTAGTGGCTTCTTATACGAGGGTTCACTATTAATAATAATCTGAGTCTCGGCTCATTGATTGATGGTGTAGCGGATGGTTTGATTTCCAGGTTTCAAGTTATTTTTAAGTCAGAAAATATTAGGAAGTAATCGGAAGCCCGGCTGTCAAAAAAGGGAAGCGCCAAGGTAGCCCCCCAAATTCATTTATTTTTTGCAATTTGCAGGACAGTATCAGGCTTTATGTTAAACAAAATATTAGCCACCGCAACACGTTCTAAGTTCATTTAATCCCATTCAATAATTACTATTTCATGAAAAAGTCATTTAATCACCCAATTTCCAGCACCATCGCAGGCTATGGTGCTGGTGATTGTATGTGTGCGATTGATTGTCGAGTCTGTTGCTATATAAAGTTTATTATAGTCTTCACTGACCGTCAAACCTGTCTTTTAAGCACTAATCACCACTCCAAGCACAATCACCAGTACCTCAGCATGTGTGTGCAATTGTATGTTGAGTCTGTCGCTATTACTCGCTATATAAAGTTTATGTTTGTTATATTGTCTTCGCTAACCGTCGAACCTCCCTGGTGATCACTAATCACCAGACTTTGGCCTGCGTGTGCGATCGGTTCTATCGTTGTACAAGTAAAGTTCACAACATCACTAGTCCTTGACATCACCACTCCCTAATCACCACTGTATGCACAATCACCACAGTTTGGTCTGCGTGTGCGATTGGTTGTCGACTCTGTCGCTATATAAAGTTTATTATTGTTATTAATACAGGTCGTTTATTGCTTCTGGACGATTACTGCGCTGGCGGAGCGGGATAATAGTATGGATAAGACTTAAGTGAGCTGTTTATATTTATTTTTTACTTTTATGATAAATATTTAATATTCATGTTCCTTATTTTAGATTAAAGAATTAATTCCTAAACATTTCGTTAAAGTATCGAGCTATCTTAATCGAAAGCAATTAAAATACAACTTATGTTTTAATCCTATGGCAATCCAATGTTGATATTATGAGTTATAAAATAATCTATGAATAATTTAAACCTTTATTACTCACATTTTCTCCAAATTAAGCCAAGGTGAGTGCAAAATTGTGAATGCATGCAAAAATTGAAACCACTAACAATGTTCAATTAGTTTTCATCATTACCACGTATTACTCACAAACTGGACAAAAAAGTAGTCTAAGTTTCGTTCATAATTAAATAAATACTATGTTAAATAAATAGGCTTGCGTTGCTGATGTGAAGCTATGATGCGGCCTAGGATGGAGCACGCTTGCCTAGAAGAAACCAATTCACTCGAACCTTGAATGGAAGGAACAGGGAATAGGGAAGCCGGCAGTGAACTCCATATTCCGGTTCGGTTTCGCACAATAAATGTGGAAGCATAGCGCTTTGTTCAGGTCCGCGGAACTTTTAATACTAACTTAGTCAGTCTCATTACTTAACTAAGCTTTTTTAATGCCTACATGCAGATTGGTCACAAAGAAACCTCTTTTTTCACAAACAAAAATTCCACTAAGATTTCCATAGTAACTTTGCCGGTCGTATCCTCTCTACTCCACCGCAGCGCACGCGGCGACCGCGTCGTGTGTGGTCCGCTACGGCTCGGAGTATGCTCTACTTGCGTTTTAGTTTTCACACGAATTTTATTCTATATTTGGGGGGATTTTATTAGTATTTTTAATAGGAATCTTGATGGAATATTTTTTTAAAGGGGTGGTCTGGTGGTGGTGGATAAATAAATTGAGAAACTTAAATAAAATAAATATTATTATTGTCACAATTTACCTAACCACACGCATGTAATTTTCGAAGGGTTAAGTAGGGTGTACCTAATAGTACACCCACATATCGCCGCTTCATGTAATAGGGGGCGAGCCTATTGCAATCAATCGGGCACAAATCCAGACTCCGTGGCTGCTACTGAAAAAATCCTTATGGAAAAACCCAATCCCACTTTGCCCGACCCGGAAATCAAACCCAAGACTCAGCAGCCGCGCTTACGAGCACTAGAACAACGGGGTAGTCAATAAGAGGAGTCTATAATTATTATTACTACCGTGAAGCGCGCACTAACTTGGACTCCACGCAGACTCCTACTGTGAAATTCCTGATAAAACACCTGCATCTGTAAGCAGGTATGTAGTGTAAACGTGTCTTACCTTAACATTCTGAAAAAGACTCTGATTCTGATTTTGTAACAACATAATGATTTAAAAGAGTGTCCATTTAGTTTCTTGCTCATTCTTCTCCATAGAGATCTACGCTTTCGAATGGGCAACTACAGTACTTTCACAAGTTATTATGCCCTGTGACTGGGACTGTAGCTTAGTATTTTTGTGTTTTGACACTCAAAAGTGCCTGTAATGGTCTAGTTGAAATGAATGCTTTGAGTTTGAAAATTAAAAAAATCTCACCAAGTCTCTCTCGCATGTTTGATTTATTTTTGTTTTTTATATCACACACGCGTATCAATCCGTCGTAGGTGAATTTTTACTCAGTTCTTCAATTGTTTCTGTACTCGAATCGAACCCGATAACACGAAAGGTGTAACTTGTGCCAGAGTTCCAGACTCCGCTCTGTCACTAAGAATTTCCTGAACTAAAAACCCAATGTCACTTTGCCCGTCCCGAGAATCGAGCTCAGAACCTCATGTTCAGCACTGTAGAGCTTGCGACCACTAAAGAAACAAGACATAAACAAATAAATAATTAAATAATCATCAAGACTTTAATAACTTCAAAATGATAGTGATTGGCTCGCAATTTGTATTTTTTTAATCATCGGTAAGACAGTTATTATGCCTAACCTGCTATTATTTTTGAGCAAAATATTATCAGAAACGCTTAATAGGTATAGTAAAAAACTTTTTTGCAAAAAAAAAACCGACTTCCAAAAAAAACACTAAAAAAGTGGAAAATAACTTTACTTTCGGAAGTCGGTGACTATTGTTTGTTTCATTGACTTTTTTGCCACCGACTTCCGAAAGTAAAGTTATTTTCCACTTTTTTAGTGTTTTTTATGGAAGTCGGTTTTTTTTTTGCAAAAAAGTTTTTATTTTACCGTTTTTAGTTGTCGTATCACACACAAATCCTTGTCAAGTATCAATTTCGCAATTTCTTTTACTTGGATGACATTTTTTCCAGTTATTTTGATTTCAAAACCAAACTGCTGAACCGATTTTGATGAAATTTCTATGGGACCAATCGGAAAGTAAATCCATTCAGATAAAAGAAGAATTTTTCAAATCGGTTCATAAATGACGGAGATATGAGGTAACAAACACAAAAAAAAAAAAAACACAACCGAATTGAGAACCTCCTCCTTTTTTTGAAGTCGGTTAAAAAGTTACTCTATGTTGTTTATTTATTTTTCAAGCTACTTCTTAAATTCAATACCAATTTCTACTTCTACTTTTCCATCGTAAAAATAACCCAAGTTTAAAAAAAAAATTATTACACCTGCAATCGCCGAAGGGATAGGCAGAGGTGTACCTGAAAGTCCACCCACATTTCGCCTGTTATGTTTAAGTCCCATGTAATAATCATCAACCGGGCACAAATCCAGACTCTGCCGTTGCTACTGAGAAATTCCTGATCCAAAAACAATAACAATTTGTCCGACCCGGGAATCGAACCCCGGTTCTCATGGTCAGCAGTCGCGCTTCTGACCACTAGTCCAACGAAGCAGCTGCAACCTTTAGTAGGATTGATATGAGCTTTGAGGTATCTGGTCAATCCAAAACGTATTATTAACTTTTCCACCATAATCGTTAACGCCGACAGAAAGATATTTTGTAAATTTCCTACTAAAAACCCTCGTAAGATATTCACTTGTGTGTTGCACTTTTATCATCTCCCATAAACCATTTTGAACCCCTTTTCTTCAATTTTTAATTGTATTAACTCAAAAACAACCACCGACGCTACAGTTTTCAAATTATCACCAATTCACTGCTATTTGCTATTAGAAGCCGATGTTTGCCGAACGCTCCCGATGTTTACCGAGCACGACCGATGTTTGCCGATCATGATCGACTTATGGAACACCATCAATATTTACATTTTTCATGTAATACTCTCACAAAGTTATATCTGCGGTTTCGGCTCTACCAACTTTCTTTAAACATAGAACGTTCGGAACTGTAAACTTAATTTTGTATTTTAGTATGACGTTTACAAATTTAAATTTACCGTTCGATTTTTAAATAGATATAACATTTTGTTAGTGTTTTTGAGTTACACAGCCGCATTTAATAAGTTTGTTTTGTGTCAATATTAGGTTTAGTTATGACCATGCATTGTGATGGTGATTATGACTCTTAAAGAGGTGAAAACGTGAACTAATATTTGTGTGCACTATTAAATGTAGTTCACGATGTATTTTTAGAAAGTTTTTGAAGAATAAGGGCAGGCGAGCATAAAAATAGGGTCTTATTTAAACATACTTACATTTGAATCGTATAAAAGCAAAACCAGCAATATCCACATAGTTTTGAAATTGACATTTCGATGGCGCCAAAAATGTAGCAATATCTTCAACACGTTTCGTAATTCATAACACTCCTAAGACAGCAATATCCCGTAGTAAAACAGCTACAAAAAATACGGTTTGTTGCAAACACAGCAAGATCCATGTTTGACAAGTGCATAGGTAGCAATATCCTAATCAGCCAATCAGAGCGCATCAAGCGGCACGGTTTTAATATGGCATCGATTGTTG
The DNA here is from genome assembly GCA_964057025.1 of Standfussiana lucernea. Taxonomy (NCBI): domain Eukaryota; kingdom Metazoa; phylum Arthropoda; class Insecta; order Lepidoptera; family Noctuidae; genus Standfussiana; species Standfussiana lucernea. The sequence goes on from OZ059812.1 coordinate 2,788,060, forward strand.
TAAACGCGAAACCTCGCTCCGTAAATTCTCGAAATTTTTAAATAGTTTTTTAACCCTAGAAGCCTAATCTACGCCTGCGAGGCGTACACGCATTCGAATATCGTTTGTGTCTTTCTAACGGTTGAAGCTAGCGCGTGGTGCTCTTCTGTTACCTCAGTGGCCGACGGGAGCTAGAGGACGGTGCCAGTATCGTTAAGGTAAGTCCCGCCATTTATGATTTATCGAAGTGTTGCACGCCTGCGAGACGTATGTTTAGGCTTTGTGTAACTTTTAACTAAGATTGAGTGATTTTGCTTTTGTTTGTTTTTCGTATATTTTATATCTTTTTTCGGCGTTGTTTCAGGTATAAATATGTCACGGTCTAATATATTAGACGAAGACGATATTTTTGCAATTTTGACCGAGGAAGACAATCCTTCTCAGTAAGATTCAGATTCCGAAGTTGAGGATGACCAGATTATCGACGACGTTCAAAGCGAGGACGAAAATATGTTTTACTGAGAAAAAAATATCTAATTTCCATTAAACCTTTCCCAAGAAAAGTACCATGAACAGTAAATTACAGAAAAATTCGTAGTCAAAAACCCCGGTGCGTGAGACCGGGGACACCAACGATGTAAGTCAAATACACGTCACCAGTGGCGGGTTAAAGTCTGATTAGTTGTAATGTTTGCCCTAAGAATAAATAATTAGCGTAAAAAAAAATTATATTCTAAAAAAATTATATATGTTTTAGTTGATTTTGAAGAAGTTAATTGTTGTTGTTCCAATTTATGCATATTGTTTTTTTGTTGTAATAAACAACTGTGATTATGGTTATAATTAATAACAGTGTTGTTTTATTTTTAGTTTATATTCCAAATTCAAATTTCTGCTTAATAATAAAAATAATAATTAAATATGTAGTATACTTAAAATAGGGGCTTTTATATGTGTACGCCTCTGAGACGTATATTAAGGCTTTGTGTACGTCCGAAATAGATTAGGCTTCTAGGGTTAAGTTTTGTCGGAAAAAAGTGGTATATCGTAATTATGGATTGTTCCCCTGTACCTGTTGATAATAGTTCGGCTATAAAACGTATAGCTCAACCCGAAAAGTGGAAGAGAAATTTGGCCAAAGTAACAAGGTTTGTATGTACCTACTGTTAGATAGTGTGATCAAATAAATTATCTTGGTCCTTGTTTTGATCTTGTTAGCATTTTTTTAATTTATTTATTTATATCTAAGTATTTAATTAATATTCAATAACTACAGTGTTACTTAAATATATTATTGCATAAGTACAGGTGAACTATGGCGTCTTGTAGGTCGTTTATAGCAAACACAGCAAAATCCTTTGAAGTGAAATTCAAATACAGCAAGAAGGTTAGCCCGGTTAGCCCGCGAAATTCAAATTTTCTTGGGGTTTTTGCAATTTTCAGGTCAGTTTAGTGTTGTATGTTGATTAAAATATGATTCATATTCATGGGCATATTGCCCAGTAGCCTACTGGTATTCAGCTGCACCCGGTTAGACTGGAAGCCGACCCCAACGTAGTTGGGAAGAAGTTCGGCAGATAATGATGATAAGCTGATTATACTTAATTTTTAAGCTCCCCAGCCGCCCATTTTCAAATTCCTCTCAATATCAACAGAGCACACTTACTGGCTCGCCCACTTGCGCGTGCGCAGCGCTTATGTGACTCACATTAACAATTATAACGTCCCTACTTCTGAGACCATTAAAGCAATGAAGCAGTAAGTATTATTTTTTGATTTTCGGATTATGCTTCCATAACCTACCTTTCATCGAATCCCTCTCAATATACTCTAAGTACAGCCAGTACCTCTCGGAGTGACTCACATTAATATCTTAGCGCGTACACATGACGGATGGGCAGGGATGACAGATTTACTTGCGTGCTACATCATCGAGGAGTTTTATTGGTGGTGGACTAGTTGGATCGTTGGGGTTCGCTTGGAAAATGATTATTAATTTTATATTAATTCTTTTATTTTTTAATTCGACTGTCATGGTATGGCTGTGATGAGATATGATATAAATGTTGATGTATGGAGAAGTAGAGGAAGACCAAGGAAACGTTGGATGAAATGTGTGAGGAGTGAAATGAAAGAAAAATGAGTAAATGATATCGTGACATTTGACAGAAGAGAATGAAAGGAAAAAACGTGTTGCGCCGACTCAAAGTAACATGGGACAAGGACAGGAAGATAGTGAGATGACGACATTAATTTAAAAAAAAAACTAAAAAGTCTTATTGAATGCTCTAATAAAATACTTACTAACGACATACAACAGGACTGACGTTAGCAGCAGACATAAAACCGAAGCAGAGTAACGTATTTTTCTGTACGAATCCTTCACAATACGTCTTCTCCTTTTCAGCCAATCGTACGACGGAGTATCGTGGTTACCCAGTAACTGGGTAACGGAGGTCAGTTAGGCAGACACTCTATGTAAATATGTTTGTATGTGTATGTTGTTTTAAATGGTACAGTGCCATACTAAGATACGGGCTTTCCGGCCTCGTACAGGACCAATTTTAGTTATGTCTTATTTTTAAGTTTTTCTTATGTTCACTTTTATGTGTAATTTTTGTTTAATCGTTAATTTCAGCCATTTTGTTTTAAATACCGGTCCAGCTGCATCGGTTTGGATTACAAGCCAGACCTACCCCAACGAAGGTGGAAAAAGGCAAGGCGGACAATAAAACGGACAAACTTTCCAAATTTATCATTAGTTATTTAAGTAACACCAGAATGTATTTATAATAGAATGTTTTAGTTCGTTTACTGACAGAATCTTTCCCGCAAACTATTACACGCAAGTAATGGCCAGATTATTTTTGTCTATATTATTTTTAAATATACTGTTGAGGAGAATTATTGTGGGAGGGAAGTTACTTATCTTTACTAACTATCGATATGATTGATCTTTTCAAGTTGTGTAACTTTTTAAAAAACGAATGATAGGATACTACAATATTAACTACATCAACACTTCGTTGCTAAGTTCAACTAATCCATTTTTACTAGTATGCGCGTCATCTATAGCTACGTATAGCGACGACTCGGGAGGCGGGTTGTGCGAACACGAACGAATTATTGTCCGGCCTATATTTTACTATTGTCTGGCAGTTTGAGTACTATAAGCGACCTACACAAATGTCCTTTCTTTGGTATTGTTCGTCGTTTCGTTGAGCTCCTTGAGTTATGAGTCGAGTTACACGATAACTGACAAATGCTTGCACTGGCTGGACAGGTCCACTCAAATCTGTGTGGTTCTTTCTTCAAAAGACCATCTCAGACACTCATCTGCATAGTCCTCATGTGAGTTTATCACGATTATGTCTGGACCTTAAATGAGACTATGACCTCTGAGTTTGTTTCGGTTGTTTCTTCTCAGAGTAGTCAGGTACGAAACACCGGCCTCATCTAGTTTTAAAAAAGAAGACGTGTAAAAGTGTTTGTAAAAATCAAAAACATTTATCATTATATGCTGGGTGGTTAGCACCGAAAGTGTACGTAAGTTGGTGGTGGGTGGGTGTTGTAAGTGGGTGTAATTGTGTGTATGTGTGTGTGTGTGTGTAGTGACTACCCATTGCATAATGTCAAACAGAAAGTTTGGATGCAACTTCGATTTTCTTAATTTACTCTTGAATTGCAGGCATTTGATGTTACGCGAATGGATTAAATAAGAAATAAGTTCATTGGAGGAAGTCTGAAAGTGGCGCCGGTGACTGAAAAGTTGTGCGGTAATCGGTTGTCGTGGTATGGGCCTGTGATGCTGAGGAATGAGGAAAATGTAGTGAGGAAAGTTTTGAGTATGAATGTGGTTGGGTATAAGAGTAGAGGAATACCAAAGCTACGATGGATGAACTGTGTGAAGGATGATATGCCAAGAAAGGAGGTGTCTGATGAGATGACGAGTAATAGAGAAGTATGGAAGAACAAGACATGCTGCGCCGACCACAAATAAATTGGGATAAGGGCTGGAAAGTGATGATTCTGGAACAAAGAAACATACCTACACACGACAAAATTGCCTGAAATCCTTATATTTATTATATAAATATTAATAATATCATAGAAATGTTTTATTTCAAAATTGTAACAAGAATAATAAATAAGGATCGTAGCAGGTGACTTTCTATAGTGTCTGCCTAACCCCATGAGAAAAAAGCATAAGTTTATGTGTATGTGTGTGTGTTTGTGGGCTTGGTCCTCATGTAGGTACTCTATGTGGTAGACAAAACATCTACTACAAAAATATACGGCAACCAATTTATAGTCCCTATTTTTTCACCTTTCACAACCTGGACATGAGTTGTCATGGCTGACTTGGAAGGCTTTAAATAGACACCAAGGTTGGCCGCAGCAAGGAAAACCTGCTCAGGTGGAGATTCATGAATGACTTTGCTCTGGAGCGTAAATGTGGTGGTGTTCCACAAACGATGAGGCACATGATATCGTGTCCTGCGTGTCCTTTTGTTTGTTTATTACAGGAACTGATGGACGCTACTGAAGGCGGCAAACTAGTGGATCAGTTCTGGGCCGACACAATTTAGATTTTAGAAGAATTAAGAAGGCCTTTCCCAAATTCCCTTCCCTGTCCAACGCAAAACTTCACAGCTGCCACAGCGTCACAGACAATTTCAAACATCAAATATTAACAAGCAAAAACGCCAATTAGCACCAGAACTACAAATAAACAGTCTCCATCTATTTCAGTACAAAGTATTTGAAGACACATTCGCGGGAACTGAAGAGGCAAGATGGACGGCCGAATACCGAACTAATTGGAGCCTAATTTTCTATGTCATAGCTTTTGAATTATGGTTGTTTGGTGTGAGCTTAGTAATGAGATTCGATTGAAGAGTTTTTTTTGAAGAAGAAGAAGATTTCGCTGAAGGTTTATGTAATTTTTAAATTGGAGGCAATATACAAGATGTATAATATACAAGGTGAAATAAAAAAATATACAAGGTTTTTTTCCATAACCGACAAAAAATTCACATACTATGTATACAAGGTGGCAGGGACACCGACACTAAGCCAGTTACCAAGTTTTCAATACATCATTCTGAACCCCACCCCCCACATAGAAATTTTTCGTCGATTATTAAAAAAAAAACAGTTGTTTAGTACATATTGCAGTTTTGTAGGAAACAGCAGATTTTTTTTTTAATAACCATTTAAAATTTCTATGTGGGGGGGTTGAGGTTAATGTACTGAATACGTGGTTAGCGTCGCTGTCCCTTCCACCCCGTATAAGATATTCTCGTTCGCCCTTGATTGTGATAAAAGTATCAAAAACTTCAGAAATAATTGGATTTAGTCGTGATACATCAAAATCTGCACAAAACATACCGCTTTGGCTGAGATCATCTTCTACCTACTGTTGGGGTCGGCTTCCAGTCTAACCAGAGGCAGCTGAACACCAGTATGTTACATGGAACGGCTGCCTATCTGATCTCCACAACACAGTTAGTACTGGGTAATACGATACCCCTTGGTAAGACTGGTTGTCAGTCTTTCAGGCCACTGACGACCTGTAATGACGTCAAAGATCTACAAATAACAGCCGGGGCCAACGGCTTAACGTGCTTTCCGAGGCACGGAGGAAACTCGGTATGTAATGGGTGGTCACCCATCCGTGGACCAACCTAGGCGAACGAGGCTAAGCCTTAAGATCGATCCGATCGATTTATTTAGCCACAAGCTCCTGCACTTTGGCAGAGGTGCACTCCCCTAAAGACATACGTCCTATGAGGAATTTGGCAGTGTGCTAATTAGCGTACAGGTAAATACTGCTGTAAAACATTCACGACACCTAGGGGACACGAAGTTTCGGTGTTTTTTTTTTAGTTTTATCGGTTTTACATCACAAAACCACATGCAATCGCCATTTTTCGGCCTACCATCAAGACGCCGAAAGCCGAAACCGCTACCAATCTCCTAACGCACATCACTATTCGAAAACCTTTACATCACACCATTTTAAAACGCACTCAAACTTCAAAGGTTCACCATGGCTCAGGAGTTAACAATTATCGCGACATCCGCAGTTCGATTCCCGGTAGAGTACATTTAAATCATGCGGTTCGCTGTAGGCGAGTTTATTTTGATTTATTATAGTTTTATTGTGAATTCTTCGGTTAGTTGTAAATCATGACGTTTGTGTTTTCGTTGTGGCAAAGGGTTTTAAGTATGGTTTCAACGTAGTTAGAGTTGAAAATAGGAAAACTATACAAGTTACTGTATAAGTCAGTCTAGTGGCGGCAATCGCTACTGCTGAGCACGAGGTCCTGGGATCGATACCCGGGTCGGGCAAATTGTTATTGGGTTTATACGGGATTTTTTCAGTAGCAGCCATGGAGTCTGGATTTGTGGCAGTTTGATGGCAATAGGCTCGCTCTCTATTACATGGGACTTAAACATAATTGGCCAAATGTAAGTATACTTTTTTTTTGACTCACATACACAAACAGCCAGACCCCGAACAACTACCTGTGGGCCATACAAATATTTGTTCCGTGCGGGAATCGAACCCGCAACATTCCGCGCAGCAGCCTATCACTCAGCCACTGCGCCATTCGTGCCGTCTGTTAGGTACACCTCTGCCTAACCCTTCCGGGATTTCAGGCGTGATGTTATGTAATGTGTAATTAAAATTAATTTCTGGTACCGGGGTCTGCCCTGGTTGTATCAGACAGTATCACTTTTTGGATATCCACTCTTATATGATATGCTTTAAGGTCTATTTATGAATGTGGTATACATCCATGAAAACCTATCAATGATAACCTATAGTATTGTTAGCATACAAGAGCTTCATATTTTATTCTTAACTAGCTCTTGCCCGCGACTTCGTCCGGTACTCTGAAGTTGTGTAGCTTACATCAGAGACAGATTTTTTGAGAACTGTGGCCCTACCATGTCTCATGTCATCATGATTTGGTTCTGTTCCAGTGTGTCCATCCTGTATAGCTCTGTCTCTTTCCCACGATGGTATATAACTTAAACATTCTTGCATTAAGACGTCATGGTAGGGCCATAGATGAGTAGTTTCGGTAATTGTAACCGTAGTTCGGTAATTGTAATTGTAAACTGTGTTTGGTAATTATAAAATGTGTTCGGTAATTGTAAACTGTGTCCGGTAATTGTAAACTGTGTTCGGTAATTGTAATTGTAAACTGTGTTTCGTAATTGTGAACTATGTTAGGTAGTTGTAATTGCAAACTGTGTTCGGTAATTGTAATTGTAAACTGTGTTTCGTAATTGTGAACTGTGTTAGGTAGTTGTAATTGCAAACTGTGCTCGGTAATTGTAAACTGTGTTTCGTAATTGTGAACTGTGTTAGGTAGTTGTAATTGCAAACTGTGTTCGGTAATTGTAATTGTAAACTGTGTTCGGTAATTGTAATTGTAAACTGTGTTCGGTAATTGTAAACTGTGTTCGGTAATTGTAATTGTAAACTGTGTTCGATAATTGTAATTTTCTTCTTCTATCCAAACTTAAAACTTTACCAGTTTATTATACTAGTGTAGATTTAATTCTGCCGTTTTTGGTAGGGATTGATGAAAAAGAAACAACAAAATAATTTTATAACGTAATATAATTTATTTTATTATTTTCTATACATTTAAAAACTAGCACAGTCACAATAACTACCCGGATAGTAATATTTTTATAAATAAATATTTACAAATAATATGAAAAAATTAAAACAAAAAAAAAATGGAAGAAATGAAATGACTAAAGGACAGCATTTTCTAGAAATTAAAATAGAAACACCGTTTTATTTACAGAACACACATAAATAAAAATATTATGTACTTAAAACTATATTCTTTACATTATAATACAAATAAGTGAATTAATTATATTTAATTATTTATTATGCCAAAATAAAATTAAGATAAATTAAGAAAAAAATACAGTACCTCATATAATTTTCAAGCATTTCCTTTATGAGTAAAAATGCCTTACAATAATTTAAAACAATACCTACTCGATATCAGAAGTATAAGGTCGGATGTACCAACACAGAGAGTTTGTACATCTAACCTTATGCTTCTGAGCATAAGGTAGCATATTATATTCCTCAATAAGAAATGGTTCTCTCATTTTCTCCACACTCCGAGACATATTTCCTCATTTTTATAATATTCATAAGTATTCTTGTACAATGCCTCACCGTATTATTAAATAATATTTTAAAATTATTTTAATAAATTATAACTAAACAAACTTACAAACTATTTGGTTATTATATCGCATCATTTATCAGTACCATTTAGTTTTTAGCTATTACAGAGATTGAAGTTTTAAAGTCAAGACTATTTTTTACTTATAAAGCCAAACCAGTATTAAAATCTATATAAATCGGTTTCTGAAGTCTTCATCCACGTTTATGAGATCTTCACATAAAAAAAACACTCAATAGCCATTAATTCGACAAAGTCACCTATACGGCATGTATAAGAAAGATGTGGACATAAAATATTTAAGTACTGGGTAATACGATACCTATTAGTAAACTGGTTATCAGACTTTCGGGTCACAGACTACCTGTAAGGACTGTCAAAGATCTACAAACGACAGCCGGGACCAACGGCTTAACGTGCTTTCCGAGGCACGGAGGAAACTCGGTATGTAATGGGTGGTCACCAATCCACGGACCAACCTAGCAAGCGCGGCTTACCTAAAGATCGGCCTGAGCGGCTGTTATTATTTAACCACAAGCTCCTCTCTGATAGTCCATACCACACTTTTAAATGATGACCACACCTTTATGATACACGCTGTATAACTGTACTAACTAAGTTCGTCCTTAACCTTGGATTCAGAAACTGACCATCGAAAATATAAGTTTCAGAAACCCCACCTCAGAAACCGGACGTTTGAAGATATATATCATCCAAAAAATGCTAGCAACATTTACAGTAATTGATTTTAAGAACAGGTCACTATTTTCTACGTTAACATCTATAATATAAGTCTTAAAGTAACTACGTTTTACTCAATAGGAATAAATACGTTAAATTCTATATTATATACATTACCAGGAACATTTACTTCATTTTGCAAAGTACCATATTTATAATACACTATGTTTTAAGGTATGCTTCTGAAACTGACCGCAGCGGCAAACAGCAATACCAACCGCCCCTAAACTCCATTGAACTCGCCAAGGTAGCCCGTGAAATTAAAATTTTCTAACGTTTTTTGCAATTTGTTGTTCAGTGCCAGGGTTTATGTTGAACAAAATATGAATCGTAGCCGTAACACGTATGTGGTTATAGAATTATAATAATTAAAATCATCAATACAGCCCTCGAAGTTCATTTTACCCCAATCAATGACTATTTCGTGTAAAATTAATTCAATAGAGTAAAATGAACTTAGAGGTTTGTATTGATGATTTTAATGTTTATAACTCGGTAAACCCAAATTTGTTACGTACGCGAATCATATTTTTATCAACATACAACCCTAAACTGAATTGCAAATTGCAAAAAACCCAAGAACCCTGGCGGTTTCATTTTTAAACGGTGACAGGCGACAATTTCGCCATCTACCGAAGCTTTTTCATAGTGTTAGAACAAGACTCCACCAAGCTAGAGACGAGAGGAGAGATGTGTTGTGAACCACCAATAGAATTTCGTTAATTACACTTCTCATCTCCGTTTAGCTTTACTGGAGACGGTTGAGCAGAGTGGACATGTCTCATAGGTACCTATATGTTTCGGCAAGTCTCCGCTGTCGGTGACCAAGCAAACAGCGGAGACGAGAAGAGACGACTGTAGTGCGGTGGTCCGTCACACTGTCACCCTACCTTCTATGCATCTGTCTCCCCTCGTCTCTGTTTCACACATCTCCACATACCACTGCTTTGTCTGGGCCCAACATAGAAACCCGCGAAGCTGTGGTCTGACATTGTAGTTGTCTTCGGAAGCGCAGCTTCATTATAAAATATCTCATGTAGTCTCAAAATGGCCTTTTATTTCATTTAACATATATACTCGAGAAATTGGACGCATTTTTTTTAGGCAAACCATTTACGAATTATCTTTTAAGAGCTATATTAATTGAGGATCCATAGACAATACTTACCATTTCTGCTTCTATACTCTCAACAAAACAATATTACTTAACTTTCTGAATGCGTTTTCAGTACATCAATGGTTGTGCTTAGAAGCTTCTATTTAACTTGCATTGTTTGTATGTTTGTTTAGATCAAACTTTGCAACTGAATTTCAAGACAGTAATCCCTAAGCCATTGAGTTGAATTTCGATGACAATGCATGGTTAGGTAAGTGACATCATTCTAAATCCAATATGGCGGACACCCAAAGATGGCGGACTAGTTATTTTTATGCAGCCCCATGATATGGGTATCAATTAGAAGGTTTGCTGAGAAAATGACGTCATTTTTAAAAGCTGGTTTAAAAAAATGTTTTAATTCAGTCAAGCAATCAAACAGCCAACGTGACATTTGACAGCATTCATTCTCTACAGTCCATTCACAATTATTTAACCTCTGATTTTCCAACACTGTCCAAATAACAGTGATCGCTAGTGACCTTACAATAAGGTTGCTCTTGGTTTGCTGCTGCCACAAGGTAAATAACTGCGGAAAGACTTTAAATTTTTTGCTCTCTGCATTCCTTATGCGATAATCGTCAAATCTACGTGACATTAATCTCCTCTTCCTCATCGCTTTCCGTCACCGTGCTGTGGTTATACAACCCCTGTGCCATCAGCTGCAGCGCGAGGGGGTTCCTCTGGCCCGAAGCCTTCTTGATCTTGGCGCGTTTGTTCTGGAACCAGATCTTGATCTGCGCTTCTGCTAGACCCAGCTCTGCGGCCAGGCTCTGGCGTCTTCGTTCTGTTAGGTAGCGGTTTTCGGCGAACTCGTGCTGTGGAGAAAAAGCTTATTAGTTTATATAACATAACATCCATAACACGCCTGTAATCCCCAAAGGGTTTCATATTGCCATCATCTGGACACAAATCCAGAAACCCTGGCTGCTACTGCGAAATTCCTGATGGAAAAACCCTGTAACATTTGCCCGACCCGGGAATCGAAACCAGGAACCTCATGCTAAGTAGTCGCGCTTGCGACCACTAGCCATCGAGCCAGTTAAATATAATTAAAATACGACGTGGTGACTGTGATGTAAATGATAGATCCAATAATGATAGAATTTTAATAGCATCGCCGGCAAAGGTTTTTAGCGCATATCTAACGGATGGGGCGCACTTTAAAAGCTTTATTGAATCATATTAGAATCTAAATAATTCGCGATATCAATTACTGACGACTCTTATGTATTTTAGCGAGTAATTATTTGAATGCTAGACCTTTGTCAGTTAAGTAATTAATGCCTTAGTCCTTATGTTTAGTGACCTCTATTTTACTGTCAGAAATCGATACCTCTTGGATTACAAAGTACTAAACCTATTTTTTCTGTTTAAATTAAAGTCGAGTGCAATTAGCCAAAAAATACTCTACGAGGTGGAACGAAGTTGACAGTGGTCGGATTTTTATGGGACTTTTTTTTGAGTTCCTAGAGGTGTGGAGGAAAAAAAAATCGCAGCTCGCGACTTTTTTTGAATCATTAAAAATTCATCGGGAGCTCAGGGGGCCTAAAATGGGCGCGCTCCTTGAGGCGGCGAGCCGCCCATTATCTGAACGCGCCCCAAAAGGTGATAGCCGTAAGGATGGTCCGTGGGTTCCGCACGATCTCGGGCGAGGCTGCGAGCCTCCTAGCCGGATTGCCACCATGGGATCTGGAGGCGATAGTCCTCGCGCGCCTACATGAATGGCGCGCGGAGGTTCTTCGCCGGGGGGTTACTCCGCTGCCGCGGCTAATTGCCGCTCAGCGGACAAACCTCCGAGCCGATCTCATGGTGACATGGAGAGAGCGACTGTCGCAACCCCGTGCAGGGCACGCCACGATAGTGGCGATAAGTCCCCTCTTTGAGGAGTGGCTTGAGAGGCGCCACGGCGTCCTCACCTTCCGCCTGACGCAGGTCCTCACCGGACACGGTTGTTTCGGGAGGTTCCTGCACCGAATCAGGCGGGAGGAGACGCCCGGGTGTTTCCACTGCGAGGATCGACCGGAGGACACGGTGGAGCATACGGTGGAGGTCTGCCCCGCTTGGGCGGAGCAACGCCGTGTCCTCCTAGCGGCGATCGGCGGCGGCGACCTCTCGCGTCCGGCCCTGGTTCGAGCCATGGTCCGGAGCGAGACGGAATGGGAAGCCGTCACCTCCTTTTGCGAAGCAGTCATGCTAGCAAAGGAGGAGGCGGAACGTGAGAGAGAGCGTTCCTCCTCACGTCCCAGCCGCCGCGGGAGACGCACCGGGCGTCGGGGGCCACGTGGTGGCCCCCGGCCACCGTAGACGCGGGCCTGTGGACGGTGAGCTAAGGGCTAGCTCGCCGTCCCTCCGTCTTAGGACGACAGGCCGTGTCGACGGCGCGTTCGTGTTCCACGCGCGCCTCAAAGAGATGTCAGCAGAGGGAAGGGGCCCGCAAGGGCCGATGCCTGCCGGGTGCTGCGGGTTGTTCGAAAGAGATACCGCGGCCCCGGAACACAAAGGGCGATGAAGGAACATGGGTGGGTTTTAGTCAGTAAAAGTCTGACACACCCTCCCGCTCAGCCCAGAGCGGGAGAAGTCATTTGATGATTTCCCATCCGGAAAAAAAAAAAAAAAAAAAAAGGGGGCCTAAAATGGCCACTTTAGCAGAACATAACAGGATAATAATATGAATCACATTAAAATTCTTAAAATGGTCACAGACACAGTTAATATGTTGAATTATCAATTTGTGACCATTTTACGAATTGTAACGTAATTCATATTATCCTATTATGTTCTGCTAAAGTGGCCATTTTAGGCCCCCAGGATTCTCGTAAGAACGAGAGATTTCACCAATAAAAATGAATGCGATCAGCACATCAGAATCTGAACCTCGCTCAAGCGATGCCAATATTCAATAAATGTGATGACATTGACGGCACTTGAACGCGCTTTAGATGGGCTGATCACGTTCAGGGGGGTTACCATGATCTGAGATGATGATGACAGTGGGAAAGTGACAGCGCTAGACAGCTGTCTAGCGCCATCTCTTACCCACTCTCGGAATAGTACTAAAACATTCCTGCCCCAACAGATCATGGTAACCCACCAGTTAGTTCTTTTGCTGAAATTCGGCCTTAGTCTTTTTAATGGATTGTTGTCCAGCGTTAGGCCAATTCAAGCTAATATTGTAATAATTATCTATATGAATGGTGATAATTACCTTTAATCTATTGAGTTGTGCGGCGCTGAAGGCAGTTCTAGGTCTCTTCTCTTCTGGTGCTGGGGCTCTCTTCTTCATCCTTCTACTTCTGGGACCTGTTGACAAAGAGAACAGACCGTTAGTTTATGAGAAACTACTATATGCCTGCGACTTCGCCCGCGTGGAGTTCGGTTATTGTCCCACGGGATTGGACTACCTGAATAAAAAGTACCCTATGTGTTAATACAGGTTGTGAACTATCTGTATGCCAAGTTTCATCCAAATCCGTTCAGGAGTTTTTGCTTGAAAGAGTAACAAACGTACAAACTTTGGCGTTTATCATATTAAGTAAGGATATCATCATAATGCAAAAAAAACCTTCCGAATCTAGAACGAAGACAGATTATGTTCTGAAGAATTTGTCAGTTTCCTGTCTCTTCAGCCAGTTGAACCTCACAAGTATATTGTATATTTAAAACTTAGAACGAAACTGAGCAGTGAAAGCCTCGGACAGCGAAGTCATAAGTCTCGAGTTCGAACCCAAGACCTTCGATTTTTCGGATTCATGTGCGTATTGTATAATTATCACTTGCTTCGGTGAAGGAAAACATCTCGAGGAAACCAGACCAGCATGCCTGAGAGATATTTCTCGACGACATGTAAAGCCAAGTCAGAGGCCCATGGGCGGCATAAAAACTGATACCAGGTTAAGCACTAACCACACGATAATGAAAGTAGAAGACGCAAGAATTGCGTATTATCCATTAATAAATGTTTCAGGGTGCTTATTAAAAAAGTACATCACTACATAGTATAAAACAAAGTCGCTTCCCGCTGTCTGTCTGTCCCTATGTATGCTTGGATCTTTAAAACTACGCAACGGATTTTTTAAATAGATAGAGTGATTCAAGAGTAAGGTTTATATGTATAATACATGCATATTCTAGTAGAGAAAACATTAGTATCTACATTGCACCCGTGCGAAGCCGGGGCGGGTCGCTAGGTAATACCAATTAATATCCATAATAAACATTCCTTTTTAACATCCATAATCAAAGCATTTATTTCAAGTAGGCCAATTACAGGCACTTTTGAATTGTCGAAACAAAAAGCAATAAAAAATGAAGCTACACTGTAATTGCCCATTCCAAAGCGTAGATCTCTATGGAGAAGAATGGACAAGACACTCCATGGACACTCTTTCTATAACCCTGTTAAATTATCATCAATTGGAAACCCTTCCATTAAACTACTATTTAATTTAATAACCTCAAAACTTTTCTTAACCAATGGTGCCGTAACGAAATCATAAATACAATAAAGGGAGGCGTGGCTACGGAACCCTTTTGTCGTTATTGTCCTTGATAAATAATTTAATGAACCCTAATGATAGTGTTGTGGTTCTAAATTATGTTTGGTTCAGTATTTTGGGTTAAATAGTGATGGGACGTTAATTTTAATTGTAGTAGGTATTCTTAGAGTAATTAGAAAAGTCTTACAAAAAATAAGCATTAAAACAGAGTTTTTTTTTTAAGTAGCTGTTTTGTTAAATGTTATGAATAAAAAAAGTTACCGTGGACTTAGTTAATTACTATCTTTGAAGACTGGCTGTAGGTATGAATGTCGATGATGTCGGAAAATTTATAACTTTAAAGGCAAATGTTTCTTTCAAAATAAATAATGAAGAAATATTTTTTTTAGATAGTAACATAAAATTATTTATTTTATTATTTACGTACTTTAACTATATTTATTATAACAATTAAAATAACTAAAACAAACTAACTACAAACTATAAAAGGACATCAAAAAACTCCTCAACGCTGTCAGCCGGTAATGTGCCCAAGAGACTGGCGGCGTTGCCACGTTGTATGGCAACACTTAGCCTCTGGCCAGGGTAAAAGCCAGCCCTTGGGTCACGGGAAGAGTCAACTAGGCGTTTGGAAATTTTTATAAAGAAATAATTATTATCATACCTTAGATCACTACATACTGGGGGCCTAAAACGGCCGCTATAGCAGAATCATAATAAGATAACTATACAGACGCATGTAGTATATTTAATTGTCAACTTGTAATTATTTTACGAAATGTAACGTAATTCATATTATTAACCTATTATGATTCTGTTAATTCGGCCATTTTAAGCCCCCTGGGTTCAAGTTATACATTACCTATAATGTCTGATATAAAACAAAGCGGCATTGAACCCAACACTCAGTACGCCTTTAAGTAAACCTTTAGGTAACCACAAAATGTAAACCATAAATAAAATTCTCAGAAACCAGAAAAACACACACAATTTCTTGAAAAAACAAAAAACAAACTGTCATAATGAAGTGTCAAATCCAATATGGTGGTAGTACAATCGCATACACAAGTGTTAAGTGTGAATATTTTACTGGCACTGCCGTGATGGCACGCCACTATGATTTATTATGCCATTCGTGTGCCAGTACTTTAATTGTTAGGAAATGGCTGTTTTAATTACCTGTTTTCAGAATTTTGAGTGTGAATGGCATGTTTTTATAGATTTTTGACGTTTCGTTATGATATTGGAGAAGAAAGATTCATTTTGATCATTGTGTCATAGTTTTTTGAAGCATTAAATATGATCTGATTTAATCACGTGATATACAAACTACAAATAGAACTAAAATAATAATAAAAATCACTACATAGTATAAAACAAAGTCGCTTCCCGCTATGTGTCCCTATGTATGCTGAGATCTTTAAAACTACGCAACGGATTTTCATGCGGTTTTTTTTAAGAGATAGAGTGATTCAAAAGGAAGGTTTATATGTATATTTAGTATCAGCCTTGCACTCGTGCGAAGCCGGGGCGGGTCGCTAGTTAAAACTAAAAGTAAGTACCTACATAGATGTATACAATGATGACAATAGGACACTTAGGCATGATATTTATCAATAAAGTCATATGCATTTGAAACATTTGGAGATGCCTAATTTAATCACGTTACCAAAAAGAAAACACTTTAAAAGCACTGCCGTCAGCATCTGCCAGCTAAATCCCAAATTTGTCAGTCTAACTGGAATCCAGTTAGACTGAAAAAGATCTAGATACTGGACACAAGCTTGTATTTAACATGGAGTGGCTGCAAATGTGACCTCAACATCACCGTTACTTGATAAAACTATACCTCTTGGTAATACGGTTGGTCAGACTTTCGGACTTCATGCAAAAAAGGAACTAATTAACTTCGAATTCTACCTCAGCAATGCCTCAGCAGTCTCTTTTACAAGGTGGAAGAAATACCTAGCTGTACTAATTAATCACCTACTTAGTAATAAATAAGTGTCTACATCCACTAAAACACCAGCCAAAGATAGCATACATTAATACCCCAACAACAGCCACGCAAAAGAATTTATATTCTTCCTGCCACAGACAATAGACTCCCAGAAACAATCGCACGAACATTTTTAAATCCGCCATCTTGCTTACGCCAAACGCTATTCCCACACTAGGCTACAGTGCTTTCACAGGTTTTTTACCTCCGACTTGACATCGCTGTCAAAATCGTAGCGATCTATAAGCCCATAGAAATAAGATTGTTGTTAGGTTACCATTCATCTTCTAAATTACTATACTTATAAAATCTTTTGTGCTGACGGATCAATGCACAGCTCAAACCACTGGTCGGATCAGCCTATAATTAGGCATACAGATGCTATTATGATGAAGGGGTACATTAAAAAAGCATTTTGTAAAGCTAAACCTCTAAGCGGGTGAAATAGGAGTTGAAAGTTTGTATGAAAATCCATCACCGGACGAAGCTGATGAAGGATGTAGTTGTGGAGCTGTGTCGCAAAATATGCTCCACCTCCTATCCTGCCCGCTGAGCCCCAAAATATGCAGCCAAAGCGACCTCTGCGCTGCCCCCGACGAAGCCAAAGGAGCGAAGTTTTGGGCCAATAAAATATAATGTTATGCCAGCGACTCAAAAAGGAAGAAAAATATCGATCTTTATTCTTGTTTCCATAAGGTTGGTAATGGACTGCAGCTGTCAAGAGGTAAAACAACTGTGAACGGACAGTACACTAAATTCCTTTGCGAAAAAAAATAAAGCAAGTACAGGAAGGCAGAGAAGTGTTTACGGCTATACGCTACCGTTCGCGATAGTGTTAAAATGTAGCGAATTTATAGCCCGTTGGCCGTTTGGCTAGATCTTTGTGTGATTGTGGCCGATTTTATTATTCGTTTTAAATTGTAATGGGGTGTTGATGGGCTATGTGGGGGCTGTGTTTGTGGTGGGGACTGGTGTTGTAGTATGGTGGTGTAGTGGAGTGGGTTTAATTTTTTTTTATTTTTTTTTTTGTTTTACTAAAGTGGGTGTTTGATGGGATAGTGCTCCTAATTACCTAGGAGATCAAAGAAATTATAGATGGACTGTTTGAAGGATGATATGGCTAGAGAAGAGGCTACATTTGAGATGACGAGTAATAGAGAAGTATGGAAGAAGAAGACATGCTGCGCCAATTCCAAATAAATTGGGCGATACGGCCGCCATTGTAACCATAAAATTAACAATATTGTAAAACCGTTGTGTTCAATTTTGGTGTACAATAAAGTATATTCTATTCTTTTCTATTAGGATAAGGGCATGAGAATGATGATGTATAAGTAGACTAAATGATATTAAAACAATTGCTGAAAATAGCTTAACACAAAATTTCAAGTTAACCAAATGACATTAAACGTCAGTTACTATTTTATTAAATTCTCGAATTAAAAAATATTTCAGCAAAAATAAGAAAATCACAATATTTTTGTGTTTAGATTATGATTTTCCGCTCATAAAATAAAATATGAATGAATGAAATAATTTATGTTTACATATTACTACTGCTTGCTTTTGAACTGAAACAAATAAATAAAAAGCCGTTACATTTATTTGAGTTGGCAACACACCAATCTTGATCAAAGAAATAATAATTTAATCACGATTTTATTACTTTTTAAAAGATGAACGTAAAGCCGAATATAAGTCGTGAAAAATAACCATTTACACTTTATTTGAGCACAGCAAAAAGTTTTTGTTTGGCAAACGTAAGAAATCTATAGGTGGGAAAGAACTTGAAAAAATAAAATAATAGATTATTTATATTATGTGTATTTAATAGCTTAAATCTGCAAGAAACATCAAGCACGTTTTGCAAATAAAGCCCATTAGGTTCCACAATACTTAAAATTCTGCTCACAGCACAAGAAAATAGAGCGTGAAGCATACAAACGAAACTCCGGGAATCAAACGGAAAATCACTTTCAAATCGAAACAATAACGCCGCAATCAAAATTCTATTTTATAACCCTCAAAATAGAACAGGAAATCGTAAAACACTGGACTTCTGAAAAAGAATACCGTAACGCCAACACTGAAAATTGCGTTTTATTTCGTCGGAAATACAGTTTATTTTTGTGGAGCAGTTTAAAAGGCCATACATCAGGGTAATAAAGGAGGCAAGCTAAATTTTTATTCGCGTTTTTAATTAAACAAGAGTTTGAAAATGTTTCGGACATTTTCTGTTACGGAATTGTGCGAGAAAATTGCTGGTCACTTTTGAAAAAAGAACGGACGCCGTGTTTTTGATTTTTTTATTCTTCTTTTAAAAAAATTACGTGGCTGTGTAAGAAATATGGTGTGTGTAATGTTTTTAATTCTTTAATTTGACTTTTAGACCATTTTATCTACCGTTTTGCACGGGAAATGCGATGTTCAGCAAATGGTAAGGTCTATTTACTTAGTTTAAGATAATACTGGTGTTTTACTGCTTCTATTTAAGATAATTGCAATGAAATCCAATATTAGGGGATGGTTTTGTTGTCATTTAGTTAATTTTGACGCAGTGGCGAATTTAGGAACATGAATTATGAGAATCTTTGAAAAGAACACAACGGAATTTTGTTGTTACCTTTTAAAGTGACCGCAGTCAAGAAATAGACAAATGGCATGATTTTTCATCACTAGTTTTCTTCATTGTGGGAATAGACAAAACTTTGCCCCTGCTGTTAAGGAAGGAAGTGGAAGTTATGGTTTTCCTACTCCTCCGCTATTCTTTTCTGATTAATTTCGTTACGGGAACCAAGACAGTTAAATTGTTTCTCTGGGACTTCATCGAGCTCCATTGTCTCGGCGCTTTTCTGGTGGTCGCCACTGTTTATTCTGGCTTTCAGGACTTGCAGTGGTTTGGGAACAGTGAGGCGGGCTTGTCGCATTATAAAAAAATTACAAAACTTTTCATGAACGATTTTCCGAAAATTAAGTCGATATATATGTATATCTAATATGTCGATAAGTCAGTTTCCGCCTTTGAAAATTCAATAATCTTCATAAACACCAATTATTTATTTATTTAACACTTCAAGCACAATGTAAAATGGACGCTACTGAAAGTGCCAAACTCGTCGCCAAATATTGAGCTGACTCAATTTAAATGGTCATCGACACGCTAAGAAGAAGAAGCACAATGTACAGAGGCGGACTTAATGCCATAGGCATTTTCTACCAGTCAACCTTTGGGTGATGCAGAGACAAACAGCGGTAGGTGTGTTATCCGAAAATAACTTTAATCAAATACTAAACTAAACTACAAGGATATATAAAATACTATAAATACATATAAATGTAAAAGAACAAATACACGGATATACTACAATAAAAAGACAAACAATGAGGCAAACATTAGCGTTGTGACGATATTGCCAGCTTTTACCGAATGTACTCGCGAACTTTGATTTTAAACGATAAACGATTGGTTGCCATCCTGATTTCCTGGGGAAGCGCATTCCACAGACAAATAGATTGGACTAAGAATGATCGGTGAATGAAGTCAGGGGGTCTACACTCTAAGTCCGTCAACGAAGAAACGGGCCCGTCCGAAAGTAGATCGAAACTTCCAAATGAACCCTACGACCTATTATTTTGGGATTCATGAGTTTTGAAAATATATCGAAAGTAAGGACAACTATCCAATCGTGTTGTCATTCGTTTTTAGTTCGGATCCCTTACTAATCGTATGTCCGTAAGTGATACGGAGTAGGAAACGCCCGTATCTTCGGCCGAAACTACGGGTTTCGTGCTTAGAGAGTAGACCTGAAACGGAAAAAATGAGCAACGGCGTGGGAACGGAGAATTATCTTTCTTACTGGTAACAAACTAGTAAAACTGCGGTTCCATTTAGTGTCTCAACGTCAGAAGTCCAACCCTTCGCCCGATTTCGTCGCGTACACATTAAAACCTCAATTCATCAACAACTAAGTACGAAACAAAACAAATTAACGGGCATAAAGCAGTTAAAAGACATAATTTGAATGCCCCTACCCTTACTTGGGGCCATTTAAATTCCTGACAACCCCATCTGGACATTAACGGGACAAATGAGGTGATATATCTATACATGGTTAAGGAGATAAATTCATTTAAGTA
The DNA here is from genome assembly GCA_964057025.1 of Standfussiana lucernea. Lineage (NCBI taxonomy): Eukaryota > Metazoa > Arthropoda > Insecta > Lepidoptera > Noctuidae > Standfussiana > Standfussiana lucernea. Next base: position 2,808,802 of record OZ059812.1, read on the forward strand.
CCTACTTCATTTTTTTTTGCTGTAGAATTCACTCCATTTTTTCTTGACTTTGAATGAGAACTTCCATCGTATCCACGTAGTATAGCTTTGTGCTCGGTTGATGGCAAAAGACTCGCCTATTACATGGGATATAAATAAATATAAAATAAATATCGCTGGACATTACACACAGCGCCATCTAGTGCTACACTAAGCAACGAGGCTTGTGTCGTGGACACCAGATAGTTGATATACTACATAGATACTTTTTGTTTGTAAATACATACTTATTATACATATAAACATCCATGACTCGGTAACAAATGTCTATGCTCATCACACAAACACTTGCTCCTACCGGGACTCGAACCCGGAACCCTAAGAACGTAAGGCAGCCTCACTACCGCTGCGCCATTCGGGTCGTCATATGAAACATAACTACCTCGTAGGCCCAGTGGTCGCAAGCGTGACTGTTGAACATGACGTCCTGGGTTCGATTCCCGGGTGGGGTAAGGGTTATTGGGCTTTCCCACCAAGAATTTCTCGGTAGCAGCCACGGAGTCTGGATATGTGCCCAGTTGATGGCAATAGGCTCGCCCCTATTACATAACTGCCTAACCTTTCGGGAATTACAGGCGTGATATTATGTGGAAGTAGTCTCCTTTCTACTTCAAAAAACATACACCTATGCTTAAAATCTTATAATTACGTAAATACATACAGCAGTTTCCGACAAAAATGGTGACAGATATACGAACAACCTCTCACTTCGAGAATCGACGGTCCAATCATAAACCGGTTCAAAACAACTTCGGTTCAACGTTAAACTGTTAGCTTAGAAGATAATAACTTAATTAACTTGAACTTGAGTTCAATAGTTTACTTAGGTCATTAATTCAGAAGTTTTAATTGGAATTTCGAATCTATGTATATTGTCTTGTGGTTTAAAATAAGATGGACTATTCGCTTAGCTCATATTACTGAGTGAAGAGACTGTAATATAAGATACATAATTATGTATATCTTGTAATTATAATAAAGTACTGTTTAATATAGTCTGTATACTTTTCAAAAACTCGGAGGGGCTCGTGGTTAAGTAATATCGATCGATTTATAGGTTAAGTCGCGCTTGCCTAGGCTGGTCTGTGGATGGGTGACCACCCGTTACATACCGAGTTTCCTCCATGTCTCGGAAAGCACGTTAAGCCGTTGGTCCCGGCTGTCATTTGTAGATCTTTGACAGTCGTTACAGGTCCAGTGGCCCGAAAGTCTGACAACCAGTCTTACCAAAGGGTATCGTGTTACCTAGTACTGACTGGGTTGTGGAGGTCAGATAGGCAGTCCTTCCGTGTAAAATACTGGTATTCAGCTGCATCCGGTTGGACTGGGAGCCGACCCCAACATAGTTGGGAAAAGGCTAGGCAGATGATTGTGATACTTTGCAAAAAGTACAAAACGTCACCTGCTAAGATCCTCACATCTTCTTCGTTATCGTGTGGTTAGTGCCTAACCTGGTGTCAGAGTTTTGATGCCGCCCATGGGCCTCTGACTTGGCTTTACATGCCGTCGTGAAATATCTCTCAGGCATGCTGTTTCCTCACGATGTTTTCCTTCACCGAAGCAAGTGATAATTATTAATGTTATGTGTGATAACAGTGGATATGTTATCCTCACATAACATGTGTATACTTATAATATTATAAGTAGGTAAAATAAGTTTGTAAGTTAATAAGTTTGTACATATGTAGGGGGTAATCTTAAGAACTAATGATCCGCTTCTAAGATGTTTTTCACTGGTCAAAAGCTATATTATTCGTAAGTGATACAAGCTATAAAAATTTTTGCGAATGACATCGCGGGCGAAGTGTTTGTCACTATCATCACTACATAGTATAAAACAAAGTCGCTTCCCGCTATCTGTCTGTCCCTATGTATGCTTAGATCTTTAAAACTACGCAACGGATTTTGATGCGTTTTTTTTTTAATAGATAGAGTGATTAATGAGGAAAGGGTATATGTATAATACATGCTTATTATAGTAGAGAAAACATTAGTATCTACATTGTACCCGTGCGAAGCCGGGGCGGGTCGCTAGTTTTCAATATTTTGCTTCGTCCAGGTTCATACGCACGCTGGTTGCGAGTACATACATCACAGTTGCCCTATTAGGCTCTATTATTATTTTAGCTCGCCGTCCGGTAAGAACCAGGCCCGGGTCGATGGCGCGTTGTGTTCCACGCGCGCCTCAAAGAGATGTCAGCACAAACTGACGGGGTCCATTAGGACTGATGCCTGCCAGGGTTGCGGGTTTGTTCGAAAGAGTTAGCGTGGCCCTTGGCACCTTGGCACAGGCAACTGAAGGAACACGGGTGGGTTTTAGTCAGTAAGTCTGACACGCCCTCCCGCTCCACCCAGAGCGGGAGCGGTCATTTGATGATTTACCACCCAAAAAAAAAAGGCTCTATTATTATTTAGATTTACCTAAACCATAATTTTGTTATAATAAAAATATGCTACGGCGGCGTAGTATGGAGTGCTACGCCGTAGCATATTGTTTATGATTTGTTTCTACGAACGCGTAGGCTTACTTACTTCCTATGTTCCCGACAATAAAATACCAAAATGACTGTTCTATCTACCCCTTTTATAAGTAGCAAGTCGTGAAGTCAAAACCGTAATACGTGTAATTTCCGTAATAATACGATTACTGGATAAATAAACTGTATGAATCGATCATCGTTAAAAACCGGTCAAAAGAGGTGTTTTTTTACGTATATATTCAATACTCATACTTGTGGCAATTGTGGTTTGCGGTTTTCAATGCATTATACTTTAAAATGCATTATCTTTTAGTTGTTTTGATCAAATATTGTGTTGTTGGTTAAGGTCCCAACGAATTCCTAGATTCGGTTTTCATGTATACTAATATTATAAAGAGGTAGAATTTGTTTGTAAGTTTGTTACTGTAGGGGTAATCTTCGGAACTACTGATCAAATTCTAAAAAAAAAACATGTAAAAAAGACTGATAGAAAGCCACATCATTCGTGGGTGCTATAGGCTGTAAATTATATTTATATCATGCTTATTTTAGCCGAGCTACCACAATTTTTGCGGAAGGAGTCGCGGGCGATTTTCTAGTGTTCGATAAACCGCTATCGAGTTTTTCTTTTAGAAAATTTCGATTTATGCGCGGCAAGGGGGAACTTGGATTTTATTTTAACTGAATTCTCTAAACGAAACTTATATTTTTTTAATAGTTTCCTAATTACATGGCTATCCCAAAGGGTTTTTTATAGATGTCATCGAGAACTTGGGTAGCAGCGTCCTCGTGTCTGCTAATAACAAAATACTAGGATTACCAATCCGCTTTTTACCAAGCATGGACTCTGGCAAAATGTTTTAAGAATGTAAGTCAGTTCGCTCAATACCAAGATTGTTTTTTTTCTGTCACAGATGCGTGACAAATGGATGCGGCATAGGCAAGTACGTACCTATTTAAAATTAGAAACATAAGAAAGAAATTGAAGGTTTTTTTTTAATAAATGTCACATTGTCTTACGATTTTATACTAAATCGATCAAAAGTGTTCGTTTATGGATTATAAGATGATGAATGGGGAAAAATGTGTTTTATTTTTTGGCTGTGACGTTACAGACTCCACACCCTATTGTAAAATGTAAATGTATGCCTGAGAGATATTTCTCGATGGCATGTAAAGTCAAGTCAGAGGCCCATGGGCAGCATAAAATTTCTGACACCAGGTTAGGCATTAACCACACGAAAAAGAAGATTGTTAAATCATCTTTTATAACGTTTGGAAGTTTTTTCTGTTTCGTATGTCTTGTTTTTTTATTGCTAGCTTACGCCCGCAGCTTCTGTCGTCTTGTGGTCGAAAGATATCCCTAGGGAACGTACTGTGGACCAAAAATTTCCTAAGTTAGGCCATAGTCTAGCTAGGTACTTGTGTGTTGATTTCATCGAATTCCGTGGAAAAAGTAACAGACAGACATGGTTACTTTAGCTCTCGTATTAATAATATTAAGTACCATGGATTAAATCCTTGTTTGCGGGGCGAACATGGCTAGATATTGCACAAGATTTGGGATTGGGTTTGGAAGGAGAAAGGGGAGGTCTTTGTCCAGCAGTGTGACACATAACAGACTAACAAAAAAAAAAAAACTTTTACACTTTGGCACTTCCATTTTCAACACAACATAGTTTCACACATCCCTATTACGTATTCAGTACACGCGCACTCAACCCGATTCCAAACACATGGACTTTACTTTCAAAACAATAAAGCCTATAATCGCTCGCACAATTTTTACCATTTCCTTCGCGATTCTATGAAGCGATATTGAGTCCTATGCCTTAGGGAAGAAAGTTGATATTTTATTGTGGGTTGTGAGGTATTTTTTTCACGTTAGAATAGATTTTCTTCTACTTTGATTTTTAGTGGGCTGTTAAGGGTGGATTCCTATTACATGGAAACGTTTTGTTTTTCTCACCCTCTAGTGGAGGTAAAGATTTTTTTTTTATTCTTTTTTTTTTTGGGACTTTTATACTACATGTATATGTCAGTCCGATTAATCTTATTCACTACTTATCATTATCACTAATAGCTTAACTTAAGATGCCAATAGATTAAACAAAAGACAAGCTCCTTCACTGTTAGGTTTTGACAGTAAGGAATTCATGATTCCGACTTGCAGTATATCCAGACCTAATTTTTCTAGTAATTCCTTTCTCTCTGCATGGAACTGAACACATTCCATCAACAAATGGTATACATCATCGATTACGCCACAAGTATCACAGTTAGGGGAACGCATCTTCCCCATTAAAAAGGCAAATTTGTTAGATGGAATATGTCCAGTCCTGATTCTGTGCGCTATAATAATCAGTTTCCTACTTAGCCGACTATATGTACACCAAGGTATCCGAGGAGGCTGACATTGGATAGTTTTATACCATAGACCCTTTTCCAATGATCTCTGATCGAAATACTCCTTCCATAAATCATAACACTGTCCATTATATTTTGTTAAAATTTCTGAATAATATGGTTTTACATAAATTTCTTGTCCTTCTGTACTTCCAATTTTCGCCAATCTATCCGCTTCCTCATTACCACGTATCCCAATGTGCGAAGGAACCCACTGCAACCTCAGATCCACTCCTTTCTGCGCTACTTCTTCGATTTTAGAGAGTATCTCGTATGCTATCGGTGTACCTCTGCGGCCAGAGGCGCATCGAGCTATATGATATAACGCACTCTTACTGTCTGAACATATAACAGCTCTATTGTCAGCAATGGTTTTGATATATGATAGTGCTTCTGAGATTGCTATAAGTTCCAATGACATGATACACACATTTCCAATTACTTTAAAGCATCCACTACAGTTTTCTTGCGAGCGAACATAGAATGCAGCTCCCCTACCTTTCTTGCTCATAGATCCATCTGTGTAAATAATTATCCAATCAGCATATTTCTCTATTAATTCTTTCATTACAGTGTGTCTCAACAGATTTAATTCGTAACAGTCTTTAGCTCGATGCATACTATCCAAATCAACCGAGATCATATTATTCGTATCAATGTAAGAGAGGTAAAGATTTTGTTGATCAAAAATTACTTTTTTTGAAAAAAAAAACCGACTTGCAGCTACTTTGATTTAAAAACCAAACTACTGAACCGATTTTGATGAAATTTCTATGGAACTAATCGGGAAGTATATTCTTTCAGATAAAAGAAGATTTTTTCAAATCGGTTCATAAATGACGAAAATATCAGGTAACAAACACAAAAAAAAAAAAAAAAACACAACCGAATTGAGGACATCCTCCTTTTTTGAAGTCTGTTAAAACATTGGAATAACCATAAAATTGCTAAGGCGTAACTTAAAAGATAGAAATAAAAGGGTGTAATATGCTACTGCAGCCAACTTTTTCCAACTATGTTGGGGTCGGCTTGCTGAACGGGGTGAAGCTGAATACCAGTATTTTACATGGAGCGACTGCCTATCTGACCTCCACAACCCAGTTAGTACTGGGTAATACGATACCCCTTGATAAAGCTGGTTTTAAGACTGTTATATGATAAATGATGTTTATTTTGCTAACAGGTTTTTAACAACACTTTTACACGTCATTTTTTAAAACTAGATGAGGCCGGTGTTTCGTATCTGACTACGCTGACAAGAAACAGCCGAAACAAACTCAGAGGTCTCTTTTAAGGTCCAGACATAATCTTGATAAACTCACATGAGGACTATGCAGATTAGTGTCTGAGATGTTCTTTTGAAGAAAAAACCACTCAGATTTGAGTGGACCTGTCCAGCCAGTGCAAGCATTTGTCAGTTATCGTGCAGCTCGACTCATAACTCAAGGAGCTCAGCGACCACTGCCTAGCTGTAACGACTACAATAAATTTATCTAAGGAAGAAAAAATAGTACCTAAATTCTAAAAAAAACCGGTCAAGTGCGAGTTGGACTCGCGCACCGAGGGTTCCGTACAAACCTGTGGGTATATAACTTTTTTTTATATGACGAAACTAAAAATTTACGGTTTTCGTAATTTTTCCTATATCTGTACTATAAGACGTGACTTCGTACAAAATTTCAAGATTCTAAGTTCACGGGAAGTACCCTGTAGGTTTTGATTCCCGTGCGAGTTTCGAAAATTTGCGGAAATTTGCGGCCTAAGTGGCTGTATCTTTTGATTGCGTTGACTTAGAAGGTTGATTTTTCTACAGCTTCCAGGGACAGTAGAACTAAGTATCATATAGAAATTTCAGTTTGATACCTCCACGCGTTCATGAGAAAAACGGTCTTGACAGACGGACGGACGGACGGACAACAAAGTGATCTTATAAGGGTTCCGTTTTTTCCTTTTGAGGTACGGAACCCTAAAAAAATATACGTTACTTAGGAATCAAACTCTAAACCTCAAGCCGACCTACCACGGACCAGCCACTGTACATCATCTGCCTAGCCTTTTCCCAACTATGTTGGGGTCGGCTTCCAGTCTAACCGGATGCAACTGAATACCAGTATTTTACATGGAGCGACTGCCTATCTGACCTCCACATCCCAGTTAGTACCGGGTAATACGAATACTTATAAAGACTGTCAAAGACCTTCAAATGACAACCGTGACCAAAGGCTTAACCTGCTTTCCGAGGCACGGAGGAAACTCGGTATGTAATGGGTGGTTACCCATCCACGGACCAACCCAGGCAAGAGCGGCTTAACCTGAAGATTCATCCGAGCGGCTGTTATAATTTTAGGCACGAGCTCCAGTCACCGTACCAACCATCAATAAAAATACCTACACATAATCGCACTATAGTACGCATGAAACATTTTCAAATCCAACGACTTAGAATTCTACCTACCCCTGTATCGAGAACAATCCGCGATAAACGGACCAAATCAAGTTATTAGGACATTCTTTTGATAAACAAAAACTCTTGCGCACGGTGGCCTGTTCTTAGTAGCTAGCGATGGAACGAGTCGATGTTTTTTGTCGATATTTTTAGTAGTGATATATTACTCCTAATTGCTGCTAAATATACGTTTGCATTTTGAATATTGTTATTTTTTGTGTAAGAGATAAATTAAGTGACAGTTATAATTGAATAAATATTTATTCAATCAAAAAAGTTAGATCATAAAATCATTGATAAGCAGCTCTGAATAGTGAAATGAAGGAAGAGTTTTCTTTGTTACAATATAATATCTTACTTTATCTAGATATTTTATATAAGACTTTCATGTTCAAAAAACTCATAAATTACCGTCATCATGTCTTAATCACTCAATCCCATGACCTATGAGAACTAAAGTATAAACGACAACCAGAATCATTCACTCACTCAGTCGTCTCTCTTGCCATATATTAACAACTAGCCCGCGACTTCGTTCGCGTGGAAATTTTGATGTGCAAAAGTGACAAAAAAATACATTCCATGTTCTATTCCAGACTATAATCTATCTCTGTGCCAAATTTCACCCAGATCCGTTCAGCCGTTCTGGCGTGATTTAGTAACAAACATCCATCCATCCAAACTCTCGCATTTATAATAATATAATATAGATAGTATAGATTTATTATGTTGTCCTAATTTATCGACGTACCTACCCAAATTAGTCCTCAATAATAAACCCATAATACAGAAAAATCCGACCGAACCCGTAATATATAGACTAGTCTAAAAAATTCAAGACTCATTCTTGAGGATGGCATCTGTTATTGCCCTATACAATACCGTAAACGGTTACCATTAAAAATAAAGACGTATTGTTACCTAGGGATGGGACAGCGATCATTATCGACAAGCTCTTATCGATATTTTTGAATAGATAATATTTGAGGACGAGAGTGAAAACATTTTTTTCCAAAAAAAAAAACCAATACATTTTTGTTTTTTTTTTCAGAATTTTTGAATTTCAGATTCAAAACTTTCACTATGTATTTTTATATGTATTTAGTGCTCACGAAAGTATATTTTTCAGATATAATCATTATGACCTCATCCTTAGATATTTCCTTAGAAGAGAAAAACTAGCGTTCTAGTCGTGCAGAAATATAACGTAACTCATGCCTTTTCCCATGAAGAAAATAATCTATAGAACGCCACCTGATAGGTTCCTAACATACTCCTTTTGCCTCTTCCAGGTATGAACCTGGTTTCAACATGACCAGATGTGGTTGAAACATATTTTACAAAAATTCAGTTATCAACTCTTAAATCAATTTGTGATACAGTTCTCCCATTACGGCGACTCTTTAGTTTTAAACTACCTTGCAATTTACTGACTCACACAACAACCCAGTCAAACACAATGGAAACATAAAACTAGGAAAATAACTTTTAAACGACCTCAGCAATAACTTACTCAAGAAAACAAACAATCCATGTAGTAAACTGTTAAGTTTTTAATTTAAACATAGTTAAAAACAAACAGTTTAACAAATAATAACTACTTTGGCATAAAACTAGCAACAATTTTGTCTATAACTTGTCTTTAAGACTCGTCCTCAACCTTAGGTAATACGATTTACGACGCGTTAAGCGACTGCGACACGCGTGTGTGTCACTTATGTCCAACACATGAGTACCGGCGTAGTGCAAGTCATGTCCCGGTGCCCTGTACCATGCTGTTGACAACTTTATTAATTTTTTTTTCTACGCAGTCGCCGTCTTCAGAAGTAGCTTGTGGCCAAGCATTAGACTTAGTCAATCATGGAGACAATTATATTATTAAGCAATTTGCTTTCAATAGAACCTTTATTGGACATAGTTGGTAAGTAACTATGTAGTTGATGTGATTAAAAGCCGTTTACTTCCTGAAGTATTGGAAAATTGTTTAATCTGCACAAGAATTTATGGACTCATATTTTTAATGAAATCTTTACTTGCCCCGCCAAGTGAGCTATAAATGGTTCTGTGTATTACTTTGATGAAATTTTTATTTAAAAAAATACCTGCTAAAGCGGAAAACTGATAAAAATTTTAGAACAATAATAATTATAGTTTAATTTACCTACATTGAGATTATCATTTGAAAACTCAAACATTTTCTGTATTAATTTTGTAAAAATAGATTAGTTTTTTGCTATTTTTAACTAGCCTTTTTGTTCGTTTGGTACTAAATATTAATGACATGCATAAAAAATGTCACTGTAACAATAATCTGCAAGTGACGTTCTGGATTTATGTCAAAATCTATCGATATATTTATCGACAAGTAACGCACATCCCTGGTTTTCCCTGTAATCCCAATTGTCACAGTAGCGAGAAGGTCCGCACTAATTAGTTCAGATGGGTGGTACTTATAAACGATGTACAGATATGTGCTAAAGTCTTTTTGAAAATACCAAAAAATAGTAGTTAAAAAAAAATTAAGAAACTATTCCAATATTCGAAATTCCGGATAGTCTGACTAATCTAGTCACTATGAATGTATTTGCTAGATTATAAGTAACATCGTCAGTCACTGGACGCCTGAGGGAAGCTGTTGTCATCGAGGTAGACTGTGCCCATCCGATATTGTTTGCGGGACAAACACGGCCATAGTTTGCAAAAAAGAGCGATTTGGACGGAAAACGGGAAGGCCTTTGCCAAGCAGTGGAACTCAATGCAAAACACAAAAATATAAGTCTACTAATACAAAGATTGATTTTTAACCGACTTCGAAAAAAGGAGGAGGTTCTCAATTCGTTTGTTTTTTTGTGTTTTTTACCTCATATCTTCGTCATTTATAAACCGATTTGACAAATTCTTCTTTTATCTGAAAGGATATACTTCCCGATTGGTCCTATAGAGAAATTTTATCAAAATCGGTTTAGTAGTTTGGTTTTTAAATCAAAATATCTTGTAAAAAATATGTTATCCAAATAAAAGAAATTGCGAAATTGATACTTAACAAGGCTTTGTGTGTGATACGATAACTAAAAAAGGGTAAAATATAAACTTTTTTGAAAAAAAAGTCAATGAAACAAGCAATAGTCACCGACTTCCGAAAGTAAAGTTATTTTCCATGTTTTTGGTGTTTGGAAGTCGGTATTTTTTTCCCTTAGATTTAACTTTTTTTGACAGTTCAATTTAGAAGTAGCCTTGCACTTACGGATCAGTGAATGAACGAATCACTTTTGCTCTTCAATGTACAGACATTTTTGTCATACTGCACAAACATTGTACCTTTACCGAAGCGATTCTGATTTCGCTTCTTATTGAGACATTGTGGATGATCAGGTGGGTGCAACACCTTGCTATCATTACGACAGTTCAGTAAAATAAGGTTGGTAGAAAAGTTAGCCGATAATAAATGGACTAACCGCTTGGTAAAGTTCACTACGTTTTTTTTTTTTTTTCAAAAAAAATATCTATCCTTTGCTTAGCCGCGACAAGAACAGCTTTAACCTCTGTAGAAACTACACAAAATAAAATGACATAGCGTCACGAATGATCACCCATCCTTTGAGTGACCGCGACAAGAACTGCATAACATCATCATCTGTCTAGCCTTTTCCCAACTATGTTGGGGTCGGCTTCCAGTCTAACCGGATGCAGCTGAATACCAGTATTTCACATGGAGCGACTGCCTATCTGACCTCAACAACCCATTTCGTACTGGGTAATACGATACCCCTTGGTTAGACTGGTTGTCAGACTTTCGGGCCACTGACTACCTATAAAGACTGTCAAAGATTTACAAATGACAGCCGGGACAAACGGTTTAACGTGCTTTCCGAGGCACGGAGAAAACTCGGTATGTAATGGATGGTCACCCATCCACGGACCAACCAAGGCAAGCGCGGCTTAACCCGACGATCGATCCGAGCGGCAGTTATTATTTAGTCACGAGCCACTGCTTAACGTCACTTGAAATTAAAATGTAAAATCATACTTTCATAGCAATAAAAAGTAGCATTATTTCATCCGTCTGTCAGCCATTATCTAAGAAACTAAAGGTTACACAGTGAAGTTAGTGTAACTGTGGAGGAATGTGTCTATTACCATTTTGGGGCATAAGCAGCAGTTATGGTTCAACGGGTAATTAACTCGTTTTTCGCGCTTAACGATTCCTAGGGGTCCGTGTGAAAATTGATTCAGGTAAAACCTTTAGTTCATGTTGTTGCATTTTCTTCTTACTACTAAGCCTTTACGATTTCTATAATTTAAATAGTTTTGAGTTTTAAATAGTTTTGCAAACTGCTTACTGCAAATAGCTCACCAAAAACTTTTGCGTCCGAATGTGATAAAATATATTTAAAAAAAACAATATACATATGAACCACTTACACAGTTAAATATTACATGGGCCCTTTGTACAATATGTATTAGATTAATTAGATTAACTCTTTTCACAATATCAGAAAGAAAGGACCCTAACAGTTTCGGAACCATGGCGTCATTGGATATAAATGTACTAAGTTAAAAGATCTTGGTATATTTAGTAACAGCTTCAGGCAAAACGATTTTTCGGCATTACTAAAACCATACCCATACCACAGACAAAACACGCACCATTTTGAAAACCAGAAAAAAAAGCTACTTCGTCATTGTACCATAGACGTATTATACATTATTGTACGGGACCATAGAGCTAAATTCACGTTCGATTACACCTCATTCTATTGCAAGTATAGGCATAGACAAGTCTGACGATATACCTACGCGTTTGTTTCATTAATTTCTCAGAAACGTAGTTACGGGTAAAAAGTATCGTGTTAATTGATTAATTGCTACTGTTTGTTCGTATGTTCGTGTGTGTGTTTGCGAATAAACTTGTTCGAGTTGACTAGCTTTTGTTCCTCGGCTTCGCTTGCGTTAGTATCAGAAAATTATCCCATAGGAACGTTTCAATTGGGGATAATGCAGCTTCCCATAAACGATGGAATTTTTGGAATCGGATCAGGGGGTCTAAAATGGCCGCTTTAGCAGAATCATAATAGGATAATAATATGATTCACGTTAAAATTCTTAATATGGCCACAGACGCAGTTAATATATTTTGGTCTTTTTGGTCATTTTACGATTTTTAATGTAATTCATATTATTATCCTATTATGATTCAGCTAAAGCGGCCATTTTAGACCCCCAGTAGTTCCGAAGATTAACCATCTTTATTAATTACTAGCTGACCGGCGCAACTTCGTCTGCGTAACATTTTTGCTCCGCTCCTATTGGTCGCAGCGTGATGTTCATAAATGTGTTGCATGTGTTTGTAACACTAAAAGAATTTTTCAATTCGGACCAGCGGTTCCCGAGATTAGCGCGTTCAACCAAACAATCTCTTTTACTTTATAATATTAGTATAGATTATTAAACATCTAAACTTATAAACATACAACTTTACTTCTTTATAATATTAGTATAAATAGGGAACAGTATAAAGAAATGCTTTTTGCATGACTAGATACGTACTAATATCGTGGGTTTTTTTTGTAAGCTTTTATTGAGTTTTCACTTGCGTGCACTGGTTTAAAAATAAACTTTAATTTTGGTATGAATTTTGTTTTTTTTTTCGAAACTCGTCAAAATCAGAACTTCACATAAAAAAGCAAAAAAAAATCTGAGCCCTGTGTACTATCATTTTCATGATTTAATCATGGATACCTGCTTATTATTTTTTCATAAAGATATACCTACATTTTTAAAGCTTGATAAGTTATTAACCTTGTTAAAAAAGGGTGTGCGAACTTTTTTAATTAAGGCCCCAATAAAAAACCACTTGAATAATAGTTCTTATCTGAACCGAAAATATTAAATGGCTTCAAAAGTTCAATGCATAATAAATAAATATGACCACACATTTCACACCTTAAGTGAAAATAAAAAAACAATTCATCGAAGCGATATTTTATTTTAAAAATAATTATATCCCGCCACGGAATCTCACCTTAAATGCTACTGGGCGTTGCCAACATAACGCGAGTGCAGCAAAATGGCGGACGCTCAAAAAAGAATAATTGCACGATATAATTGAGCTAAATTGTTTCATTACTTCACCTGTTAATTCTACAAACATACTCATGCTGCTCACTGAAAAAAAAATCAATCGATTTACAGTCTTATTCCAAAGGAAAAAAAAGACGTAATTTTTTTTTGCCTTTTTGCTAACTGTAAAAGTTAAATTGTCCATGCTTATGGAAAAATAAAGGTAGTGTCGATGTGTTAAGGGTTTCCCGTTGGTATTGCAAAATTAAACTCTAAATTTTGTTAAATAGAGTTGAATAATGGTTAAAAGACATGTTTTTTAATAATTGGTGAGCTATAATTATGTTGTCAAGGCATTTTTTTTTAAATAATGAGCTCTTTTAGCAGCGGTTGCGATGAAAGATCGAACCGGTTTTCTCCTTAGGCTTAACCGAGTGATTATGAAATTCTACTAGATTTTTTCGTGGCCATTAAAACGTTTAAATTTATTTCGAGAAATTGTCTTCGGATTACAAAATGCCGACTAGAACAGGGTAATGCTCTCAATGTACTTGGTTTTCTTTTTTAACATTCGTTTTCTGTGTGTTATTTCTAAACGAGACTGTTTTGTTTCCAAAAAGATACATTTTGAAATCCAATAAATAAGTTTAATTCTGTCTTCAAGAGAAACTTGCGAAAGTTAATAAATCATTTTCCGGAAACCTTATTAAATTGATTCAGTCATACATAAATTCATTTAGACATAAACTCGTGTATTGGCAAATTGAAAGTAGAATATTATTTCTTTCAGATAAATCATTTAGAACATTCAAATTTGCACCATGTTTAAATGTACCACCGCTCTCACAGTCCCAACAGCAAAATTTGCCCTTACAATAACGATTTTATCCTGGTAACACCAACTGGTAAGGTAAACTAGCTTCAAATCCGACGGGCGTATTCTGAGCTACTTTTAATTCAAACGGAACCCTTTTGCCACGTTATCCTAACTGCCAACTATGGTAAGATTCCAAAAGGACGATATTTTTGCTATTACTCCGTTTTCCTAGTATAGAAACTATGTGTTTTTGAGAAAACCTTTATTATTTAGTATCGATTTGTGTCGATAGCATAGACTCCTTATTTCCTTCCTTCCACTAATCTCTATCCACTATTGTTCGTGGTCAATCTTAAAAAAGAATCGAGTGCGTCTCATAAGCTTCTTAAATCATAGTAATAATATAAAGGTTTAGGTACGGTAGCCAGTTGTATAATAAAATATAAAGTATTTAAAGTAAAAGTGTTGAAAAGAATATTCAAAAAGTTAACAACCATAAACAAGAGTCAAAGTTCGGTTTACAAGATCAAACCCAACGTTATTTCATTCACAAAAACAAACAGTTTTAAAACAATAACACTTTTAAATTACTTCCATTGTTTTCCCGAGAAAATTCACATTCGAATTGTTTCCGTTATTTTCCCGTGTCATGTCAATGTGACAGCTGTCAAGGCCGCCATCTTGTTGACATGGAATGTCAACGATTTATTGTGTTCCCTTCCAAGTTTGAATTAGCGAGGTTTTTCTTTGAATTTATGCAAATATCGTCATGGTTTATAATTATATGGGTTTAAAAGTTAGTTTTCATTTGTATTATTAAATAATTAGGTACTTTGAAATACTAAGTCATACACTTAATATTTCAAAGTAATTATTTAAGATGTTGTACATTTTGTCATAGGCAAGCAATAACGACTAATAAGTACCCAATATTAAACTAGAATATCTAATAAATAAGTCCGTATTGCCATAATTATATGAGTAAGTATTTGACAAATTCTTGAGTGAATCGAATAAGGCTCAGTAATTTGATTTCTTATTGGTATCGATAAACTTTGTACAATTTACATCTAAGTAGGAAATCTCTTCTCTTTTGTTAAGTGTCGTAAAGTGTCATTTTATAGGGCGATTAAAAAATAGGTGAATCGGTACCTACAGTCTAAACTAAACTAGCACGCTTCGCGACAACAGTTATTTTTCTTTGCTTCCAGCGGTCGTTAAAAATAAATGAAAAAATTGTTTACCAAAGACTAGAATTTGTGTGTGCCTATTATTATTTTAATAAAATATCAGCCGTTTGCATAATTTTATACGTTACCAATAAATTATTAATTTTTCAATGCAGAGAAAACGGCCCTTTTTTACATTTTTTTTTTTTGTGAAAAATGTCATTTTACAAAAAAAAGTACTTAACAAAATAAGGTCCGTTTCTGACCATTCGGTATTTTAGTAAATAGTCGAACTTCGTCGCTAATTTGGTAGACAGACACAGAGTGATCCTAAGTATAAGGGTTACCCTAAAAACATTTAAAATAAAACCCGAGTACCTTAATTAGGCTTAAACTATTATACTCTCAAGCCTCATTCCTCAGCCAGTCTCCCGCAATTTTAATTCCGTCCCTCGCAAGACCGAAATCATGAAATTAACATACAATGAGTACAAAAAACAATAACGTGTTAAACACGATGACAGACATACATATAATCAGTGTTTGAATATATTATTAACGCTCAATTTTAATAGGTAAAATAAATATTTATTTAATGTCAGTTAAAAGTCCTACTGGTTCTTTTAAATAACTATTGATACCAAAAACTATCGCATTTATCTAATCACGGCGCTTAGAAATCTTATTAGTGATTTCAATAATTTAGCTGATCTCAAATAGTATTAGAAATCTTTTCGTAAATAACCAGTTAGAAAAAAACTAACTACATACTTTTTTTTTTAATTTATAAGCTACGCCATTGTCTATGGACAGAAGAGCCGTAACAAAATCGCAACGTAATTATAACTTTGTTTTTCTACGGTACCTCGAAAAATCATTGCAAAAACGACCATACTACCATGCCTATACTAAACTCCCAGTCAAAGTCATTTAGTAATAAATAATTCATTTCTATACAATATTTCTGTCAATAACTAAAAGCATATGTAACCTCTATTACATTTTGACCCTAACACCTCACTGTTGATTTGTCAAAACACTTTCACTCAGCGAAAGCTGGTTTTTAAAACATGACATTTAGTCAAATGTCACTTTGACAGTGTCATAGTGACAGGTCCAGGCTTTGAAAAACAAGTGATTTGATCATGAGGTAGGTAAAGCTGCAATTGCCGTCATTCTGAAGATATTTAGGTGGAGATTTAAGGCTTCCGTGCTACGATAAACCATCGTTTCCAATAATGAATTCTATGACAGTAATTAGGGTTTAGCCAGAAACCAGTAAGTCTGGAAACCATTTTAAACCGACCCAACATAGATAAGAAAAAGATACCCAGATACATAATTAAAACAGCTTAAAATTAACGAATAAGCGGAAATGTAATAAAATTGTTGAAATAAAACCATTTATTTACACCTCAGTAGATATCACGACTAAAAAGAACGAATTAGTTCAATCAAACTCAATTAAAAACAAACTGTTGCAATTAAAAAATAATTAAGTGTTATATCCGGCCGAAAAAATCGAAGCAAAAAAATACTGCCGAAAAAAAAACATTTGCGCAAAGTAGAGCATATTCCCCAGCCAAGATCGTAAACCGACGGGGTATCAATAAGCCTATGCAGCGCTGCCCTAATTCTTGCTCCTTTTTTTGTAATGTTGGCACACAGGCCGACGGGCCCGTAGAGGATACCGCCACGCACCTATAGTATAGACACCAGGTGGGTTACCATGATCTGTTAGTGCAGAAATGTTTTAGTATTACACCGAGAGTGGGTAAGAGATGGCGCTATACAGCTGTCAAACGCTGTCACTTTCCCACTCTCGGAATAGTCCTAAAACATTCCTGCACTAACAGATCCTGGTAACCCGCCTGAGCGCACAGACAAAGGGACAATCTATCTGCGAAAAGACAAAAATGTGACGTAAGCTACAGTAATGCTTATGTCAATCCGGTTGAAAGTTTCGCCAAAGTTAAAGTATCATGTGAATGGAATATAAATTCAAAACTATTGTAAAACGGAACAAAGCAATGCTGATTTGTGTTAAAGTTACAGGGGCAGTGATGTAACCTATTTGCAAACCAATGACTTAAAACCAGAAGCTCTATATAACTAGTTATTATTGGTACCTAAAAAAAAAGAAATTCGAATTACTTACAGGAAATATCATATTTATCGATACATATGTAGTTCTGCCGTGGTCAAAAATTTAAATCTAGTAACAATAATAGAAACTATAACAACAAAAGTATAAACAAAACAGTCATAGGCCATTTTAAATTCAATACCGGAAAAACAAACAAACTCCTATTTTAAATTTTAAATGCAATAAAGATGTCCTATCCATTAGAAGTCCCATAAAAGACACCGCATTCAACCTAAATTTAATTCAGAACGAAATAAAAAAGAGAATAATGTTTTGAATAAATAAATACGAAAGTCATTACATCTGTAGTGATGTGTCAACAGACAAAATATACTGCATACGTTACGGATCATTTCTTTTTAATGTATTCTAATACATACACTATGCTTCGAGACTCATTGTCAAAATATTTATGTATGTTTTTGTCCGAATGGAATATTTTACTCGTTTAAAAGTTGTGTTACGACGATGTAGCACGAAGTTTCTGTGGTGGAATAGGAAACAATAAAAAATGAAATGATAATGACGTCAATGTAAATTATTAATGGTTTTGTCTACAAAAACTAACTGCAGTTTAATTTGAAACACTGAAGCAGAAAAAAAAACTAGGTACGACACCATTACACTAACCATTATGGATAATGGTTATCTGAATTAAAATAAAATTACAACTCTTATATTTTGCTAATTTGGCTTATTAACAGCCTGTTTAGATCAAAATCATCAATACATAGTGATCTGAATATAGGTACCGTTGCTAACGCTTTTTTAGACCAACCAATAAAAAAAGGGGAAACAAGAGTCGACAAATTTACAAAAAACTAAAACTACAGGAGCTTCCACGCAAAAAACAAATTCTTACAAAAAAAAATGCAAGAAGCCGAAGTAATATCAACAGAAAACCTGACAAGTGTCTCACGTAAAATAAAGAATAATACTACTAAAAAAAAGCGAAAAAAAAAACTTGACACTTACCGGAACTTGGCCTGTCACTGTATCTGGTACAGAACACCCATGCTGGCCATAAAGATGCATTGCCCGACTGGCTGTTCGTGTCAGTACTGCCACAAGTAGACAAAGCCCCGCTTGAAGTAGAAGAAACAACTGAACTGGCAGAATCTGGCCTCTTCTGATTCTCTATCACTTTCGGCATCTCCCTTTCCTTAGGCACCTGCTCCCCGATTTGGGAAACCGTCTGTCTTAAGCCCCCAAGAGGAGGTAACGAGCCGAATTCTGATTCTTTTGATTTTAGGTAATCGAAACTGTATTTCTGGAAGTCATTCTGGGGTTTTGATAAATCATAGGGTTTGTACAAGATGCTGTGGTTTGGACCAACTGGTTTTGGACCTTCAATTTTGTTTGTTTTCCTTAAAGCGTTCAAACCAAATTCAGGGTGTAAAATATTGTTTATTGAGAAGGTTATAGGGACCGACGGCTGCTGTCTTTGAGCTCGAAGTTTATCACTCTCAAATCGTTGGTTGTCAGGGTTTATTTGGGGCTTAACATCAGGCGTTTCGGGTCTATAGTAGTTTTGGAAACCGTCCATTTCGTTTTGGTTCTCAGGGCTTGGTGGGGGAGAATTTGGCTGCACTTTGACTATATTCATATTTGGGGACGTTCGCTCATATCTTGAGTCGATCGTGGTACAAGTATACTGACTTGGGGGGCAGTAGTTCATCGTGTTCTCCGCATGTGGGGCAGGTACTCTTCCAGTGACGGGTCCAGGGCTGTTCGCCTGGTTCGGGCTGCAACGATCTTCGAAAGCCATCTTCGCACTTTTTTAAACCGATTACAAGTTTATTAAAGTCAGTACATTATACAGCACAGTCCACAGTATAAAATAATGTCAGTTTAATTTGAATGAGACACAGTTCTCACATTAATATTTATCGGGATCGATTAGCATGATTTCTTAATTCTACCGCACTAGTTTTTTGATGCAAAGGGCGCGTGATGGACAGCCAGTGCTGTCAGATTGATATGTCAGTTGCGTGTGACGTGGGGACTGGTCCCGGCGGCGACTGCCGTGTGACTGCGCCCCTCGCCTGGCCGAGGGGACACGCCCTCGAACAAACAAGCTTTTTACCCTTCCCCATTCGTTTTGTAGGCGTTAACCGTTCGCTTTTCATTGCTCGACAACATCTTTTACATTCTCTATCCTTGTTTAACTTATAGCGTTTGTTGGAGTAGAAAAGAGATGGATGTACGACAATTGATTTAACCCGAGTGTATATTTAGTGGGGCTTCGACCAGATTTGTAATTCAGTTGTAAATTGCTTCTATGGCTCTTTCGCGCACTCATAATGTATCAATAATACTGCGGTGCTCTTTGTACAGAATTTCAATTAAACTTTGACAGAATTATTATATTGATAGACGTGGCCATGTTGAATTATTGAACGGATATCGGCGAAGATGGATTTTTTAAAGAAATTATAACATAATACGTTGGTAATTAAGTTGTGTTGGTTAATATTAAATTGTATGGACGCGATAAAAATCTACAATTGTTGGACTTTTATTGCTGAATGTAATTACTGTTTAGGGTTCTGTGTAAATGTTGCGGATTGTAGTTTCGACCTAATTTTAGTTTTTTTTTTTTTTGTTCGCGCTGATCCAGTAAAATAATGAATAAGGCACTTATTTTGGTTGTTCCTAAAAAAGCTCCCTTCATTGGATCCCTCGATTCGGTACAGAATTTTGAAGTTTCCGTCGGTTGAGGTATTGTCTTAATAAAAATAAAAATATTCTTCCTCTATAACATTTTTGTGAATTTATCATTTACCTACGATACCGGGATTAACGGTGAAAAAATGTGTAAACATTTTTCATAATATTTTAATGTGTTTAGCTATAGAATGGGGTAGATATTAGTAGGGACCGTGGTTTTGGCTCCTTAATAAAAAAATTGGTAACAATTAAAAATATCAAAATTCTTAGTGGTCTTTCTTTTTTTGCACTGTGCCTTGCATTAAGGTGATAGTCAAATACGTAGTACGAAACGCGCTTTAAAAAAAATATACGGAACATGTTAATCAAGGCAAACTCGTCATTTACATGTTATACCACTTTTCACACATATTTTTATAATTTCAATTATTTTTTAATGTGATTAGTTTCACACTTCAAAATCATTGTATTCTTGCAATAATCATTAATAATAACTCGCTATTAATAATCTGAAAATAAGCGTGTCAATCACATGGATTTGTAATTATTTCTTATATTAATTAAGTAATTTTCATTCCTTCTTTATAGATCAATCAAGAAATCTTTTCTAATTATAATTTACAATCTACGTACTAATTGGTTTGGTTATAAGTATATACTTTAATGTGTTAAACTTATAATTGAGTTTTGGGGAGAAATAATCAAGAGACTAATCTTGCAAGCCTCATTAATTTTGCTATAATAGATGATTATGATAGATCTATAATTGGTCATAGTAAGATGACTCAAAGATTTCATACAAGCTTATTTTAATAACTTGTGGATAACTACAAGTTATTAAAATAAGCTTTTTTTGAATCTTTGAGTGAAATTCAGAAAAATTCTGTTAACTTCATAGGAAGTTACTAACGATTCATTATAAAAAAGTAACTGAATTTTACTATTTTCATAATGAAATCAGTAAAAGTTTAATAATAATAAAAAAGTCGTTGGTCCGGCATTGTTTTAATATCAATCGAAACAATAAAAAAGAAAAAAAATCTGTTTTAAATATTAAAAAAAAAAACTCATTTGATTCGGACTGAATGATTTAAACCTTTCCGGTGCTTTAAATTTAAAATAAATCATTTAGAAAATCATTGTTAATTTAGCCCAATTCTATTCACCTAGCATCCCAATTCTTTTCATTCTATGGTTTATCTAATTACCTTAATCACAATACCACTATGACATCACATTTCATTTGATTCCACCAAACAATTTAATCGGTATCGAATACATTGACCGTAACGTGACTACCAAAAGTTAACCAATTGTGACAGAGTGAGGTTGTGTAATGCAAAGTATTCAACCGGAAGATTGGAATGAACAATTGTACTCTATTTATTTCTGTGGATAATTGTTAGGGCAGTAGGTTCTATTGTTATTCGAATTTACTAGTAGTACAAGCTATATTATAAAAAAAGTTGAAGCTATACTATAAAACCGACCAAGTGCGAGTCGTACTCGCACACACAGGGTTCCGTAGCACCAGAAACTTTAATAACGTTTATGTTTTATTTTTCATCCCTCAGTTATATGTATGATTTTTGTTGCCGTTTATAGAAAATCCAAAATCCAAATTTCAACAGTATGGTGCCAACAGTCCCGGAGAAAAATGGCTGTGACATACGAACGGACAGACAGACAGAATGGAGAGGACGAATCTATAAGGTTCCCTTTTTGGCTATTTGGCAACGGGACCCTAAAAACGAAAGTTTGTAAGGATGGATGGATGGATGTTTGTTACGCTTCCACGCAAAAACTACTGAACGGATATGGATGAAATTTAGCACACAGATACTTTGTAACATGGATTAACACAGGGTACTTTTGATCCCGGTAGTACGATCCGGTGGGACAATTACCGAAGTCCACGTGGGCGAAGCCGTGGGCATAAGCTAGTAAGCCAGTTAGGTAGAAGCTCGTCCGAGGAAGGCCTAGACTTCAAAAAAACGGAGACGAGCGGATATGTGCGGAGCGGAGAGGGGAGGAGATGTGCACCGCTCACCGCTCCCAGCACGCCACCCTCGTGTCTTCTCGTCTCCTCTGTGCGCTTGGCTGCCGAGTGCAGAGGCTGGCCTTAACAATCACGAGACGTCTCCTCGCATTTCTGCTCAACCGTCTCCACTATAGCTAAGAGGATACGAGAAGTGTAAATAACGACATTCTATTGGTGGTTTTGGCTTCGGTGAAGTCCAGCCCTCATACTTATTTCTACCTTTTAAACTGGGCTGCTCTGCTATAAGTATTCAAGCTTAAATTCTATATTAAGTAGACCGTTGACGAGTGACCGTTGGACTGCCAAGTCATAGGTCTCGAGTTTGAACCCAAGACACGCACCTCTGATTTTTCGGAATCATCTGCGTATTGTATAATTATCACTTGCTTTTCGGTGCAGGAAAACATCGTGAGGAAACCAGCATGCCTGAGAGATTTCTCGACGCCATGTAAAGCCGAGTCTGAGCCTCATGGGTGGCATAAAAACTATATAAAAACTAGGTTAGCCACTAACCACACGACAAAGAAAGAAAGACTTACATATTTTAAAACAATGTAACTTGCTGACAAGGGCAAAAGATCGTATCTTTGGTAAACCGACTGCTATTATCACTTTCAAGTATTTTTAAACATTCATTCATAATATTCAGTTGTGAATGAATATTTGACCCTGACAATTTTAGTAATTTTCATTACAAAGCTCAGAGGCCCAAGGAGGTCGATTTGTTATGAAATACAGTTATCCTACAGCATTTTAGTTAATTTGTTTGCAACAAGCACAATCAGTATCATTCATGGATATAAATACATTCTTAACTATGAAAAGGTTATGTGAAATGGGTATTTATAAATGTAAAATCGACGTTTACACCGCGCGCTCGTGCTGAGGTGCATAATACTGGCAACCGTCGTCCGTTTGCAGAACGACTGACTATCTAACCTCCATGACCCAATTATTTTTTTTATAATAGCCTTTTATTTCCAAATTTCATACTTTTACAGTATAATCATTTTAAACTTTAATTTATAAGATATCACGTAATTCGGTGTGCCTTTGGCATGGGCCTCCTCCAACAGTTTCTATTGTGCTCTGTCCAGTGCCATTCCAGTCCAGAGTGGCCCCAATATTAGTCGCAGTTCATCCTTCCATCTTCTTATCGGGCGTCCCTGTTTCCTGGTGTCATCTCTAGGATTCCAGAGGGTGACCTGCTTGCTCCGCAAACCAGTTTGTACTGGGTAATACGATACCCCTTGGTCAAACTGTCAGTACTAGCTAATACGATACCCCTTGTCAGAATTTCGGGATACTGACTACTTGTAACGACTTGTACTTGCTTTCTGAGGCACGGAGGAAACTCTGTATGTAATGGGTAGTCACTCATCCAAAGACCAACTTACTCAAGTGCGGCCTAACCTGAAGATCAACCCGAGCGGCTGTTATTATTTAGCCACGAGCTCCTCAAACAGACCTCACTCCTAACTCATAAACTAGGTAAGTAGGTAGGAAGGTATACATTTACATAATACATATTTTAACTTCTTCAATAATTCATCAGTTCAAACTTTGACCTTTCATTGTCGGCTCACAATAGGTTTCGGCGACATCAAAAGTGGCACTTGCGCTTATGCAGATTAGCTGACTTTGGCGGAGATTAAAGGAGGTTCTGAGTTTACTGGTGTCTGCGTATCATGTAGCTGAGCGGTTTGTGTGGGTCTTTATGGCGCCATAGATGCCTGTGTCATTAATACATTCATCAAAATCTCTCGATCGTGTCGGTTTGCTGAGTGACGGAATAGAGACTGCACCAGAGTTTGATAACAATAAAGATGCATTTATTTGTATAACATGTGTAACATGGTACATATATAGATATGCACATATGGAAACGAGTTCAACATGTTTGCTCACATTTGTGCACTTTACCTACCTTCTTCGACCGTGTACACAACACCACACTGCGCTCCAAAACACAAATTATTGACGTTGCTCAAAAAGCCGCTAAGCTAAAGTGGGGCTGCACTGGCCACGTCTTCCGCATGCCCGATGAGCTGTGGGCCAAAATAACCACTTTCTGGAGCCCTGACACAGTCAGAAGGCGTGGCAGACCTCGTAGAAGATATCGGGACGAGCTGGAAAAGACCAGTGGTCCACACTGGCCCTGGATCGAAACAACTTGAATTCATGAGGAGAAGTCTTTGCGCAGCAGTGGGATGACGCAGGCTAACAGTATCAGTACCTATCTTCTGCTTTGATGGTTACTCTTCGTTGAGATAGACTTACGTCATATCAAACTTTGAAATGCTAAACCTGGAAATATAAATCGTGCAACTGTAGACTCGTATGTTATTGTGGTTCAAAGAGTAGAACAATTACTTATATCAAAGTTCGGGTCCCAGTCTAACCGCATGCAGCTGAAAACATACATGGAATGCAATACAGTTCGCTATCACATTCTAAAGAAACAAATAACCAACCAAACATTAGAAAAAGGCGCTGAAACCTCACCAAATTAGCATGTTTTAAATTAAAATTAACACTAGACTGTAAGCGCCGTCGGCTAGACAATGTGTAAACAAAAATAAAAGAAAAATAAACTAAGATGGCGTCGTCAATGAGCGCGCTGTCACTTCCCGCCTAAATAGCTGTCAAATGTCAAGTGAGGCTGCGGTCTTACAATAAGAGAGTAAATTTAATAGGGTTTTTATTTTTTATTCTTTATCTAACAAATTATCGTGGGGTTTCCTTTAGATGTGATGATCTATAGGGCCTGAATCAGAATGAATTCTTCTTCGTTAAGGTACGCGCGATGTGCGGAGGATCTTTGGGGTCATGAAGCCAATAAAGTACCTACTGTTGTTTAGTAATTCACGAGTCTAGATGCTATGCTCTTCCCAAAGGGGGTTTGCAGGCATGGAAGAGCAAATGGCTGCTGCTGCAACCAAGCTTTGATGGAGAATACGCCAGTCAAAGTAAAGCTCACAAAATAACTGACTTCCAAAAAAAAAAACACTAAAACAGTGTAAAATAACTTTACTTTCGGAAGTCGGTGACTATTATTTGTTTCATTGATTTTTTTGCCACCGACTACCGAAAGTAAAGATATTTTCGACTTATTATTTTGTTTTCATTTTTTGTTAAAAAAAATATTTCACCCTTTTTAGTCATCGTATCACACACAAATCCTTGTCAAGTATGAATTTCGCAATTTCTTTTACTTCGATGAAATATTTTTCCAGCTATTTTGATTTACAAATCAAACTACTGAACCGTTTTTGATGAAATTTCTATGGAACTAACCAGGAAGTACACATATATACTTTCAGATAAAATATTTTTTTCAAATCGGTTCATATATGGCGAAAATATGAGGTAACAAACAAAACAAAATACACCCGAATTGAGAACCTCCTCCTTTTTTTGCAGTCGGTTAAAAAGTGCACTACCTATCATTTCTCGGACACAGTCCAACAGTCAACTTCGATATGCAACTGTTTCTCCAAATGAAATAGTACCTAATAGTACTCCGAATCGCTTTCGATTATTCTAAGATCAGAAGTTAGCCATGGACGAAAAAAAAACTGCCTTTCCATACATTTAGACCGTGAAGTTCAGAATGATGTACTTACTGAATACGTTGTAAGCGTTTGTGCGTCGCTGTCTTCCACCCTGTAGTTATGGTATATTAAAAGTGTCTGCGCATAGGCAGGTGCACACTCTGTTCCCACACTTAAAGAAATCCCAGTAGGTAACAATAAGCTCGACTTGATAATCGAACTCAAAACCTCACAATATCTCTACCAGTAACATTAACACCTTATGCAAGTAACAGAAGGCTGTTGTCATCTATTTACCTAAATAATCACCACAACCTTTCAAGGCGAACACAAAACATAACTATCCCTTGCCTACAACTCCCCGCTAACATTATGACCGTGTCCCTACGCTTGTCGAAATGTCGGCCAGCTGACATTGTAGACGTAAACTATTGTTTATAATAACGAATATCGATTTGTCTAGTCGCTAGTACGCAAATTATTGAACATCGATTAATATATTATCGATTTAAATATGTAGGTTGATGAATAATTTGTTGGTGTGGGATGGAGTTATATTGTAAAAACAATGGTAATGTTCATTTTATCTAGTTGTCATCAAAGTCAGCCGACTATAAACGTCAAATGCTGAACATAATCTGCTCAATAACCAACCAAGGACGAAATTATCAAAATAAACCCGTTTGATAAAAGGATTAATGCTTGATGGTGATCGCAGTACGTTGTTAGTCTTCTTCTTAGCGTATCGAAGGCAAATAAGTTCAAAGATTATGTTTAGCCCAAAACTCAGCCACACGAACTCCTCTCACTGATGCAGTAAGCAGATCATGAAGTGCGCAGGTGACAGGGCATGCGGTGCAAGATGGAAGGTGGGCTATTGTCTGTGGGGAGACGCCGCATACGCACTTGAGGTCTGAGTCGTCCATGAACCCCCATTTGCAGAGATTGTCTTTGCTCCGGCCGACTTGGGTTCGAAGTCTGTTTAGAGATTTCCAAGTCGGCCATGGCAACGCGTGCCCAGTTTGTATCCACTGGGTGTGCGTAAACAGAACAGTCCCATACTGGACAGGCATATTCACAAGCAGAGAAGCATGACCGCCATCCTAGTGACTGTGGTTCGCAGAACTTTTGGAGAGTCCCCCACTTGGTGGATGTCAGACGGCATAACAGGTGGTTTCAGTATGCTGTTAGTTAGTAGAAGACAGAAAGACAGGCAGTGATAGCCTAGTGGTGTGACCGTCGGACTGCAAGTCATAATTCTCGAGTTCGAACCCAAGACACACACCTCTAATTTTTCGAATTCATGTGCGTATTGTATAATTATCACTTGCCTCGGTGAAGGAAAACATCGCGAGCAAACCAAACCAGCATGCCTGAGACATATTTCTCGACGGCATGTAAAGCCAAGTCAGAGGCCCATGGGCGGCATAATAACTTTGACACCAGGTTAGGCGCTAACTACACGAAAAATGAAGAGTAGACAGAAGGATGCTGCCATACCGATCGTTTGGTGCGATCTTTTCGAAACTAAACTTTCACTATCACTTACGGAATATCTTCCGCGATTAATGTTTATATTGAGCTCCCGATATTTCGACACTGCCTCGAACCCATTAATATTTGTTCTCTATACCAGGATTTCGGATATACCTTCCTTGCCGGTAGAGTACCTCTAGATCCCGCTGAAATCATAGATATTTCTCTAGATACTTTCTAATCTAGATCACTGTAAACCATTTAATTTAATGTCACTCATACGAGGAGCTGCTACTTGTTTAGGTACTCCCTACACAAGACTTAGACGGAAATGACAAACTCGATACAAAAATAAATCTTTTACGCAAATTCCAATTTTAAGGAAAACCATCAGTTTATTTCGACAAACAATATTCTCCAAACAGTTTCAACCAATTCATTTATTTCTGCCTCATTATCAAAAATCAAATCAAAACCATTCTTGCCTCATCAGCACTACCATGCCATATGATTAGTCTTTTATTAATCAGGTTGGATCATTGGATCGGCTTCCAATCTAACCGAATGCAGCTGAGTACTGTATCTGACCTCTACTACCTAGCTACAGGAAAATAAGATACCTTGGTATTACCCTTGGTAAAACCATCAAAAATCACTGATTTCCTTCCACCAAATCCGCTAAAACTCCCCACATATCCACATATCTTGAAAAGCCGCTCGTTCCCATTCCGGCGTGTGATCGGTTCTATTTCCGAACGTCGTGTGTGGTCCGCGCAGGCGTTTAAACGTGCGCCGGCGCCGGTAAGGGGGAGACTGCGAGGATGCAGGAAGGAAAGATGTTTGGTTAGTATTGAATATTGAGGAATGCTTCTGCTAGACTTTCAGGAGAATAAAAGGTGTATATTTTTTATTCTAAGCCTGATTGTCATATGGGGGGTCAAAGTTCCTAGTATTTTTTTTTAATGCTAGTTCTTAAGGTTAATAACTTTACATGAAATAACTCCATGACCCGTTTACTATTCAATGCGCCCATCAGCACAATGTTTTGAGTGCGTCACATTGAGTGTTACCGTAAAACGTGATTTTTCACCCAAAAAATAAAAGTCGTTTCCCAGCGATAATTTTGCGTAGGGTTATTTAGTTTGATGTACAGAATGCTTGCTTGACGGCTTCGTGAAGGGTCCGTTTACACCTTGTATAGGAAGAAAGAGTGGGTAATGATGAACGATTATATATACTAATTGAAGAAGCATAATTAGACATATCTGTGTCAGTAGTTGCTTTTGAAAACATCTTCACGAAAGTCTTCTTCTCCTAGTCTCAGCATCACCACTATTCAGTGAGTGCAAAGACACGCGTAGGGTAAAGTTGTAGAAATGGCTACATTAAATAACATCATAACATAACATCACGCCTGTAATCCCGAAGGGTTAGGCAGAGGTGTACCTAATAGTACACCCACATTTCGCCAGTTATGTTTAAGTCCCATGTAATAGGGAGCACGCCTATTGCCATCAACAGGGCACAATTCCTGACTCCGTGGCTGCTACTGAGAAATTCCTAATGGAAAAACCCAATAACACTTTGCCCGACCCGGGGATCGAACCCAGGAGCTCATGCTTAGCTGTCGCGCTTGCGACCACTAGATCGAGCCAGTCTTCATTATTGATAAGTTATTAAAACTTTTCAGCAGGTGTCAGACCTTTTAAAAATAATGGTTGAGGAACTGCTGATGCAAATACACCTTTTCACGGAGACAAATGCCGATGACCTACAGATTTCCTTCACGGTTCCGTATTCGTTTCCGTTGTCAAGTTTACAGAACAATAAAGTCCCATCATCTTCGTCTTCGCCTTAAGTGCAGTGGCGGGCACACGCGTTCGCCCAAACAGTCGTGTGCGCAGCTACTGTAACTTACTGATATATGTACATACTTCATATACCGGATAGTGTCAATAGACGACACAGTTCTATAGCAAACTATGATATTTCCTCTGAAAATATCGATTACTTATCGGATTTTTATGTGGCACTTAAGGTATTCAGAAAACAAAACTTACACTGTCACTTAATGGGAATATGTTCCGTGATTATTGGTTATTATAAGCTCTCGATATTATTAGTTTAGTTAGAAACCGTGAAAGCTTAAAACAGTGTTTATTCAGAAAACACTTATTAAGAAGATGTTATTAAATGGCACTACTGTAGTTATTTCGAACTGTCTAGAAACCTAGCTACTGCAAAAAAAGAAAAAAACTAGTAAACCTTATTCATCAACAGTAATTCGTTACAAACACAGATAACAGATGGCGCTGTCTGTACTCTCATCAGATAATATTATATTGAACTAGCTTTTGCTCGCGGATTCGCTCCCGTTATTTACGGAAATTAACCCACAGAAACGTTCTAAATGTAGCTTATGACACTTGGAGATAATGTAGCTTCCCGTTAGTGAAAGAATTTTCGAAATCGGATCAGTAGTTCCCAAAGATTACCCCCTGCATACAAACCTACAAAAAAAATTACCTCTATAAAATATTAGTAGGT
This sequence comes from Standfussiana lucernea, assembly GCA_964057025.1. Classification (NCBI taxonomy): domain Eukaryota; kingdom Metazoa; phylum Arthropoda; class Insecta; order Lepidoptera; family Noctuidae; genus Standfussiana; species Standfussiana lucernea. The sequence continues at coordinate 2,838,653 of OZ059812.1, forward strand.
ATAGATAAGATTATGGTTTAATTTTCTTTTTATCGACTAATCGTTCTTGAAAACCAGCTACCATTCCCGGTCGTGTAATGGCCGCTGTCTATTAGTACCTACCTATAATTTTATTATAGTGGAACTTCTTGCAAAAGAAGTCGTTCGGGATATCGCTATAGGTATTTCCGCGGTCCCTTCGCGAAGCCGCCAGGACACTAATTTGTAGGGTCCTCGTGTGAGTTAACCAAAATTATGTGTGGAACTTGAAAGAGAGAACTTAACCACTGAGTTTGTTTCAGCTGTTTCTTCTCAGATTAGTCAGGTACGAAGCACCGGCCTCATATAGTTTCAAAAGTGTTTGTAAAAACCTATTTGAAAAATTGGTTTTAACAAGCTAAATATGTATTTTTATTTAACCTTTAAATAGTATTTTAATTTTTACATTTATAATATATATTTATAGTATTTTAATATATGTTTATAGTATTTTATATATCCTTGTAGTTTATCTTAATATTTAATTAAAATTAATTTCAAATAACACACCTAACGCTGTTTGTCTCTGCATCACCCAAAGGACTGGTAGAAAACGCCTATGGCATTAAGTCAGCCTCTGTACATTGTACTTGAAGTGTTAAATAAATAAATAAATATCATTTATTAATTTATAACTAAGCCTAGAACTAAACTAAACTTCGTGGAATAACTAAATAATGAAAAACAAACAATATGTTAGGAAATTGCAGTTAAATTGATGACTGTTAACTTGACAATGCTATATGTAATCATCTTGCAATATTTAACTAGGATATTATGCCGATACTTATATTTTCATGCGGGTCTGCTCGTGCAATATTGTTTTTAACCGACTCAGTATATGAGTTACTATTCTTTGGTTTATTAAAACAGGTTGTGGGTTTACAACCATATTCGGTTACTACACACATACCTACATAAACTTACGCCTTATTCCCAAGAGGGTAGGCAGAAACCACAGAACGTTACGTCATCTGCTACGATGCTTACAAACGCGTTGCGATTCGGTTACCAGACCTGTAAGCCAACATGTCAAGTATGGGCATGTGATGCGGAGGCAATAGAAAATTAGGTACATAGCTTTTTGAGTTCAAGTTTGTTTGGAGTGTCAAGAGATTTTTCAATTCCACTGCACTTTCTTAGTCAGTCTGCAGCTTGGCTTGGTTTATGCCGATGCAGTGACAGAAAGTTAAGCTAAGGATACCTGTCTCGATACAATTATGAAGACACTTAAGAAATCTGATTTCGTATATATTCAGGCTGGGCCATTCTGTCTGTCCTAGGTGCGAATCTAGCAACAAACGAAGATGAGAACTAAAACGTTAAAAATAATTTATTTCTGATAACAAATATACTATTTTATAGGTTCATTATATCCCAATTTTTTTAAATAAAATCGTGTTACACCTTCTTTATTTCTCTTGCCGTCAAAATGTATTTATTTATTTATTTAAACTTCATGTACAATAGTGGTACATAGGCGGACTTAATGCCACAATGCATTCTCTACCAGTCGACCTTTGGGTGATGCAGAGACAAACAGCGGTAGGTGTGTTATTTGAAATTAATTTTAATTAAATACTAAGATAAACTACAAGGATATATAAAATACCATCAACATATATTAACATGCTTTTATTTAAAAAATTGGGATATAATGTACCTTTAAAATGGTATATTGTCAACATATCACAAGGAAAATAAAGTGAGTTGAAATCGTAGAACACATCCTAATGGATTTTTCGATTAGGTACAACAATGTCACAAACACAATCTTCTATACTATCTATAATATCAATTATATTCTATATAATAATATAATATTTTAATGAGGTATAATTTGTTTGTATGAAGGGGGTAATCTTTGGAACCACTGATCGCTTCTAATTATTTATTCACTGTTAGGAAGCTACGTTATTCATGGGAGCTATAGGCTATAAAATATATTTATAACATGATTGTTAGCCGAGGTATCACAATTTTTGCGGATGAAGTCGCGGGCAAAGTGCTCGTCACAAATAAACCAAAATAAGATGCCTGGTACCTCGTCAAAGTTGACGAACAAACTGACATTCATATTAACTATCCATCACATTATTCAAATACAGAAAACATGACATAATTTCCAAGAAGACATATGGAAATGACAGAAGAATAACAAATTGGATAGAAGGGACTCAATTTTGTGGACGATGTTACGATCTAGCTTTTGCCCGCGACTTCGCCTGCAAGGAGGTAGATAGTTATCCTACAGGAAAGTACTACCAACCGGATAAAATAAATTAGTCCATCATCTGCCTAGCCTTTTCCCAACTATGTTGGTGTCGGCTTCCAGTCTAGCCGGATGCAGCTGAATACCAGTATTTTACATGGAGCGACAGCCTATCTGACCTCCACAACCCAGTTAGTACCGGATAATACGATACCCCTTAGTAAGACTGGTGGTCCGACTTACGAGCCACTGACTACCTGTAACGACTGTCAAAGATCTACAAATGACAGCCGGGACCAACGGTTTAACGTGCTTTCCGAGGCACGGAGGAAACTCGGTATGTAATGGGTGGTCACCCATCCACGGACCAACCGGAGAACCTGAAGAACCGAGCGGTTGTTATTTTTTAGCTACGACCTCCTATACCAATGTTGTTAACATTGTTAGTAAAAAAACGAACCTTCAATAACTGAAGTCAAAAAGTCCCCACAAAACAATAGACAATAAGCCCGCCAACAAACACAAACTGACGCTTCTACACATTTTTCACTAAGAAACAAACAATATTCGCATTCACATATTGTGACAGCCCAGGCATCGAACAGGCATGAATAATAAAGCTGTATTGACGTAGCCAATGCACTAGGGTGGCCGTACGGGCACGATTCAACGAATTTATTATTTAGGGCGTAATGGACTGGCATGCCCTTTCGTTTGTTTTGGGTGAGGTGAAAGGTGAAGGGAAATAATACTGGACACGGAAGACATCGGTATCTACCTACTTATAAAGTTTCTGGCACTAAAACCGTATATACAGGGTGGCGCCGACAATACGACACTAAATTAAACTGCGTATACCTCATGACGTTCCCAGTCTGCATGCAAAAATTCAACCGAATATATCCAGTAGTTTAGTCACAGGACATTATTTTTCATATTCAGATTTTTCTACATGATGTTGATTAGCTGGCTAGCACCGACAGGTTAACGACCCTCGCATCGGTATAAACACTAAACAAATGTTGTCAACTCGCTATTTCTGAAATCTTTGCCAAATCTGTTCCTTAAATGTTACTTTCAGACGCGAATTAGTGCAAATTATACCCAAGGTTAGTAAACCAATATTTATAAATGGTGTTGTATGTCGTAAACAGTTGTATGCCATTTAGTTTGTTTGAAAAAAATATTTTTTTAATTTCGATGTTAAAAATAGAATTAATTAATTAATTTTTTTATCGTTTAATTTAATATATTTTATTTTTAATGTTCTATTTATTTGTTATATGTTATTTATCTTTAATAGTTTAAAAATATTCCTATGAACGAGTGTTTTCATTTATTGTCGTATTGTCGGCGCGACCCTGTATATCATGAGTATGACCACCTTGAGTGTTGACTGCTTCGTTGGTCGGTGGTCACAATCGCGACTGCTGAGCATGAAGTCCTGGGTCCGGTTCCCGGGTCGAGCATATTGTTATTGGGTTTTTCCATCAGGAATTGCTGAGTAGCAGCCGCGGTGTCTAGATTTAAGGCCGGTTGATGGCAATAGAGTGCCCCTTTGACATGGTACTAAAAATCACTAACTGGAGAAATGTGGGTGTACTATTAGGTACACCTCTGCTCACCCTTCGGGGATTACAGTTGTCGCTTTAAGTGTGCAGTTCAAGGTGGCGTCGCTTGTCATGAAAAAATGCATCGATACAATATCAAACTTGGTACATTTATTTTAGTTCTGTTTTTACCCACCTGGTGAGATAAGGTTGAAGTGTAGACGCAAAACTTCTGTCACGGACCGCCTTCAAATCCATCAAACCCCGAGGAGTTAGGTAGAGCTGAGAGCACTTACAGTACCCCCACATTTCTATGCCAGTTATGTTCAAGTCCACTTTCACACGAGCCTAAAAGCTTCGGTTGCCCTTGTAACCTACTACTCTTCAAGATTTTAGGGTTTCTGAACAGTCTGCTTGCCTTATGGGCTCGCCGTATTGTTGATCCCTAGGCACGCCACTGCCCCGTGTCAAAACTGGCAGTTTTCTAGAGTCGGTAGTGCGATTAATCGGTGAGACAATCAATCCACCACTAGCAGTGACAAGTTGCTGCGGAGGTGTCTCTGTTGTAAGTAAAGGTTTGAATTAAAAGATAATCAAGAAGACGGAATGATCATAATGCCATGGAAGTTGCGTAGGTATTTGGTGTGGAATACAACTTACGTCGACACTCTTGCACCATCCCATCTTCCTAGCACGGTGGGCTGCGCTGGGGCAGCCGCTGCAGGAGCTAAAAACCTCAAACGGTGCAAATACAATAACTTAATTGGTATTTATGTGTTTGAGCAGTTTGGGGTTGAAATGCTAGGGCCATGGGGTCCGAGTGCCCACCTAAGTATTATTTCGGGATATCGCCAAGTGGTTGGTCGATTCTTCACGTGACCAGAGGGCTGGCATTTTTTTTTGACCAAAGAATCAGCATTGCCATCCAACGTGGCAATGCTGCCAGCCTTCTGGGCACTTTTCCCGTTGACAGCGATGTGGACGAATTTTTTGACGCCCCGTAATTGTACATATTTTTATTCTTATTCTAGATCTAATATTAGTTTGTAAATAAGGTAAATATATTGATGATTTAATCATTTAAAATTTACCTCATTAATAACCCGATAAATAAATTTTTCAAAAAAAAAAAAGAAAAAAAAATTGGTATGTCTTTTGTTTTTGCAACAGTGGAGGTCGTCTTCTGCTTTTGGTTCCAGCTGTGTAGTGTAGAGACGTAACCTTTATGGTAATTTATGAAAGATTTCTTGCATCTATATAAAAATCAATGTCTGATCGTCTGTTCGTACCCTACAGACTTCTTAACTACTGACCCGATTTTAATAAATATTTTGCGGTTGTTCTACGCCAAGAAAGGTTCCTGAAAAAAAGAAAAGCCATTGCAACGCATCCTTGGGCCAACTACATAGTTATAACTATGTAAGAAGGTTTTTTAAAGGGGATGGGCAGAAAGCTTGACACAAATAGAAAATCCAAGAAGAATAAAAGACGCTAGAAACGCGATTAACGCTTCAAGAGAATGTAACTACCACCTCATTTACTAAAACGGAACAATAGGTCTATGAATTGATCTGAACTCGACAACATTTTCTTTTGCTCAAGACGTGTCCTGTATACAAAATTCTTGGTCACCTCACACAAAATGATATGTTACGTCGACATACTCCATACTACTGCCAATTACTGCGTGATTACTGCAAATAGCAGCGTTTTGTTTAACCAGCAGTTATACGCTAAATGTATGCCATTTATTAGCTGGTAATATACAAGCGAAAGCAGCATTTATTATGGGTTTATTGCGTTGCAGTTTGTTTTAACATCTTTAATGGATTTTCTGGAAAATCACTTCGCTGCTATCATACTTGAATATAACCAATCATTGAGCATAACCAATCTTTTAAATTGGAGTATCGTCGACCTGCATCTATGGGGCAGTTAATATCGTGTCCTGCGTGTTCTGTTGTTTGTTCATTACAGGAACTGATGGACGCTACTGCAGGCGCCAACCAGTTCCGGGCCACCGGACATGCTAACAAGAAGAAGATCGATCCTGCATCTCAAACACATAATGACTGCGCAGCCTCGTCACAAGATATACCGCATCTTCTGTTCTGCCCGCCGTGTACAACTACTTGCACCCTCCAAAGCTGTTCAGGTCGTTCTGGATGGACATAAATATCAGGCTTGGTTAGCTCTGCCTAGCCTTTCCCAACTATGTTGGGGTCGGCTTCCAGTCTGTTGCGGATGCAGCTGAATACCAGTATTTTACATGGAGCGACTGCCTATTTGACCTTCACAACCCAGTTAGTACTGGGTAATACGATACCCCTTGGTAAGACTGGTTGTCAGACTTTCGGGCCACTGACTACCTGTAACGACTGTCAATGATCTACAAATGACAGCCGGAACCAACTGCTTTCCAAAAAAAATAGCCCATTCTGGGTGATCTCAGATATTTTGTGGTTGAATAACTTCTCGTTGGACTGCCTTACGACTTAGGTGTAATAATAAAAATGCTTATTATGTTATGTTCTATCTAAATAACACGTATATTTTTGTTGGCACTTTTAAAATTAGCCCAAAAATGTATGGAGGGTGGGTGATCTCCTTTCAGATGTAAAAATCCAAAAACACCTTGCCCGACTTTGAAACCGAACACAGGACTTCATGCTCAGCAGTCATACTTGCCACTAGAAGAACGAGACAGTTCAATATTCAATACGCACTAAATTGCCTTTCAACTCCAATAATAAGCAGTGATAGTCTAGTGGTGTGACCGTTGGACTGCCAAGTCATAAGTTACGAGTTCGAACCCAAGACACGTGTCTTGGGTTCGAACTACAATACGCACATGAATCCGAAAAATCAGAGGTACGTACCTCTGATTTTCCGGATTCATGTGCGTATTGTATAATTATCACTTGCTTCGGTGAAGGAAAAACATCGTGAGAAAACCAGCATGCCTGAGAGATATTTCTCAACGGCATGTAAAGCCAAGTCAGAGGCCCATGGGCGGCATAAAAACTGTGACACCAGGCACTAACCACACGATAAAGAAAAAGAAGAACTCCAATAATTACAACAACCTATTTATCTAAATAAATACTCAACTCACATAGGTGTACGAACATATCATCACTTAACATCAAATATAATACGTGTGAACAAGCATTAAAAACTTCACACATGAAACTGTCAGTTTTGACTGACGCTCGATTAGACATCAAAATATAAAAAAAAAACACTCAAGCGCTCATCGAAATGTCAAACTTGTCACTGTCATTGGAAAGAGATGGAGTTATGACAGTTTTGTAGCGTTGTCTCGCTCTGATCTTTGAAGAAATTTTAATGTGAATGGGATTTGATCTTTGACCTTATAATTACGCTTTCTTATAAGTTGTTAGTGTTGTTAAAATGGAGATAATTGTTTCTATTATGTATTTGGGTTATAGTTATCTTATGTGGTTGACAGTCTCGCTGTTCCAGGGGTCGCAGAGTAGCAATCGTGACTCCTGAGCGTGGGGTTTAATTCCCATAACGGGCCAAGTGGTCTCATATTTTCTATTAGGAATTTCTCAGTAGTAGCACGAAGCTTGGATGTGTGTCTGTGTGATGGCAATATGCTCACCCTCTATAACACGAGACTCAAATAAATTGGCGTAATTGTCAACCCGGTTGGTACAGAGGTCGTAAGTGACTGCTGAGTTTCAATTCAGTTGCAACCGGGAATAAAACATAATAATTTTCTTGAATTTTTATATTGAGAATGTCTTAGAAGCAGCCCGATATCTGGATTTTTGCCGATAAATGATAATGGGATCGCCCCTTAAAACTACAAGGAACCTTATCTTCCAAAAGCAAATAAAGATAACCCACCCCCACAATTTTCCTTCTAAAAACCATAAACAAAATTCTTAATTCAAAACCCTGAGAACCATAAAGCCGGAGACTATTCATCTAAACATGTCGTCCACGACAGTTGTCAAATTTCCCGCGCGCGGGTGTGGCGGCCATTTTGAAACCAGCGAGATTTCTATAATAATAATATTAACAAATGGGTTAGGGGTTTGTGTACGCTTGCTATAAATTAGTCGGGGTTGCGTTTTTAATTGATAATTTGGGTTAATTTTGATAATTATTATTGGGTATGATGCAATGGGATTCTATGACTTATGAACATAGAAAGTGAAGGACCCTCAAATCACTCCTTCTAGCTACTCATGCCTTTTCTTTGATGGGTAAAGCAGAAGCGTTTCTCTAATATACCCACATTTTCGCGTTAGTTAACTTGACAGGACTTTGAGCGGATAGCTGCTGCAGGCAGTGACTTGAGCGAGCTGCTGAAAACCTGTAAATAAATCCTTAACTTGGCCTTCGGCAAATCGTTTAGCAGTAAAAGCAGCATTGAAATTTTGCATCTTCCTTTAATATCTCCTGCCCTTCTTATAGAATCAATGTAATACAATAATGAAAGATCTGTCTAATTTATTCTTCGTCTACTTAATATTCTGTCTCTCAGTACTGAAGACCGTGCCTCGCTTTATTGATTTCTTATCCGGGCTTGGCGCCAGATTTGTGGGTTCTGGTTCTGATTGAGGCTTCCTAAGAAGATATCCCAAAGACTAGAGGATCGGACTGGTCTATCGTTTCTGTCCAACAATGCAATTATCACTAACAGTGACAGCCTAGTGGTGTGACAGTACGACTCATAGGTCTCGACTTCGAACCCAAAACACGCACCTCTGATTTTTGGGCTGCATATGCGTGTTGTATAATTATTACCTATCACTTGCTTCGGTGAGGGAAAACATCGTGACGTCACCAGACCAGCATGCCTGAGAGGTGTTTCTCGACGGCATGTAAAGCCAAGTCAGAGGCCCATGGGCGGCATAAAAACTCTGACACCAGGTTAGGCACTAATTACACGAAAAAGAAGAATGCATTAAATTATTGTACAAGATTAATAATTGAATCGAAAATCTCAGACACACCGCCTCTAAGTTGCCAAAATGCAAAACGATGTAACTCTTATTAAAAGCATTTCGTTATTCACTTACTGTGTTCTGATTTCAAATATCATACCGAAAGCAACACTGCAAAATGGAAGCGTCATAGCTCCTGAGCCGCTTAAGAGAAAACGTACCTTATCGTCTTGGAAATGAAGGTGGTTTTTACGCTTTAAAGGTTGTGATATAGAATCGTTTAGTTGTGTATAAGATTTTCGCGTGAGGTTTTCATTGTATGCTTACCTTATTTCGGGCTTGTTTAAAGCAAACAGGGTCGAATTGGGGTTGAATAATTAAATTGATAAACATATTTATTTGATTCGATAATTCACAATACTACCTCGTTGGTTTAGTGGTAGTAAGCGCGACAGCCGAGCATGAGGTCCTGGGTTAATTTCCCGGGTCGGGCAAAGTGTTATTGGGTTCTTCCATCACGACTTTCTGAACAGCAGCCACGGAGTCTGGATCTGTGCCCGGCTGATGGCAATAGGCTCGCCCCCTATTACATTGGATTTAAAAATAACTGGCGTAATGCGGGTGTACTACCAGGTACACCTATATCTAACGCTTCGTGGATTATAGGTGTGATTTTATGTATAACTGACAAAAGTATTGGAAAAAAAGACAAGGGCGATTTTGAGAATACGTCTGGTTACTCGATTTAATTAAAGAACTTAAGGCAAAACGGAATAAATCAGCTGATATTATGTGCTTGCAATGAGACTAGTAGAGGTGTAAGAAACTAACCGGTTATCTTCGATGAGGGTGTTACCAGCTGGTAGAGAACAGCCGAGAATCGTGTTGAATGGCGTGAACTTGGAGTCTCTTAATCTCAGCAGTAAACTGCTGGAAGCTGATGATCACTGAATACACATAGAATTACCAGCAAAAGTTACATGTTTGTGATACTTTTTTTTATAAAGTAAAAGAAGGTATACAGTCCGTCCCTGCTCAATTGCTAAGCTCAATTGGTTCATAGCTTGCTAACAGCTCGTATCAAATAATATTATCTACGGTGTTCGGTATTACTGCTACAACAGAACGCTAGTATTGACTAAGCTATTTATGTTTTGAGTTATATTAGCAAAGATATTAAGTACTTACCTACTATTATATTAGTTTGAATTATAATTCTATTGTGTACGGTTTCTCATAAAATGGTACGATCTATTTTTAGGGTTCCGTACCTCGAAAGGAAAAAACGGAACCCTTAAAGAATATCTTTGTTGTCCGTCCGACCGCCTGTCTGTCTGTCAAGGCCCTTTTTCTCAGAAACGCGTGTGAGTGATGAGTTATCAAGCTGGGATTTATATCAAATACTCAGGTAGCTGTGAAAAAATCAAACTTCTAAGCCAACGTAATCAAAAGATACAGCCGTTTATGCCGCAAATTTCCGAAAATTTTCGACACTCGCAAGGTACCTACACCCACAGGGTGTAAACCTACAGGGTACTTCCCGTGAACTCAGAATCTTGAAATTTGGTACGAAGCAACGTCTTAAAACACAGATAAAGGAAAAATTGCGAAAACCGTAATTTTTTTGTTGATTGCTGTGATGGGTGAACTTTTACTTTACATACCTAGGTACAGGTTTGTACGGAACCCTCGGTGCGTGAGTCCGACTCGCACTTGGCCGGTTTTTTATTATTATAAGCTTTTATTTAACTTGCCTTATTAGTATTACTTAGCTTGTTTGTTAGTTAGTATGTATTGGTTAAATCTTACAACTGAATTTCAAACCAGCTTCCCTTAATCAATTGACCTGAAATTTTGCACACGCCTTTGGTTCTGGTGACAATACATTTTCATAACAGACATTACTTCTGGCTGCTGGACAGCCAAGATCGCCCTCTCACGAGAGAACTCCTCAACTGTTAATAGAACAGACACGCAACTTTGTACTTATACGCATTCGACATGGATAGATAAACCTAATTTTCGTCTTTTCATTTTAATAAAAGAATGGTTTTTTTTTTTAGTTTAATTTATTTGTAAACTTTTTTTTTAAATTTGGTTAATTTTAAGGATTTATAAATGAACTGTTAAGAATGGAATGTTTGAATAATGGTTTTGTAATGTTTAAATAGCAATAATGTTACATAACATAACATGACGCCTGTAGTACTCGATGGATTATACAAAGATGGAGGTAACACCTGTAACACACCCACATTTCACCAGTCACGTTTAAGTCTTGGACCATTAAGGTAACCGATCCGTTTCCAAACCTTGGAAAGAGTTGCTTAACCCATCCGTTTCTATACCTCGGCAACAGTTGCTTAACCTGGATCGGTGAGATAACCCATCCGTTTCCAAACCTTGAATCAGCTACCCCGATTTACTTAACTACCCATCCTTCTAGTAATAACAGGCGTGATGTTACGTTTTGTCTGTATGGACCATGGCCTTAAAAAAAAAAAACTTGAGAGGTGTCAAGGGACACCCGGATGGAACGAAGTTCCTTTCGATTAATTAGTGAAGGAATTGTAATAAAATAATATTGTTTTTTTTTTTTTTTTTCCTTTATTTATTTCTCTTACTTACTAATTACATTTTTAAATATTCCTATAAAAAAAAAAAACATTTAAAAATATAAAAAATAGTAGCCCACCGGTATCGGGAACAGGGTCCAAGCTACCGGCGGTCAGGGCTCCAGAGAGAGGAACCTCCTAACAATACGAGCCGTGTCCAGGAGTACCGCTTTCTGAATCAAGCCCTTGATCCAGCCGCCTAACGAGAGCCTCCTCAGGTATTGGTCGAGGCTCTTGGCAATTAAGCCATGGGCTGAAACTACTATCGGCACAATGATCGCCGTGTCCACTTCCCACATGTCGACAACCTCGCGAGCCAAGTCAACATACTTGATTTGTTTATCTTTCTCGGCTTTCACGAGGTTCCCATCATGCGGGACCGTTATGTCAACAATCATTGCGCGCCGCTCTGATCGATCCACCACCACTATATCAGGCTTGTTGGCCACAATAGTCCTGTCAATGATGATGGATTGATCCCAGTACAGTGTGATATTGCCATTTTCGAGAACTGGGTCGGGCACATACCTATAGTACGGCACTTCCGATTCCACAAGGTTGTATTTTAGAGCAAGTTGCTGATGGATAATCCTGGCTACAAGGTTGTGTCTATGCAAGTACTCACCGTTAGCTAGACGAGAACACCCGGAGATAATGTGACGAATTGATTCGCCCGGACGGTGGCATGCCCGACATATGTCAACCGTGCCGTCCTTCACAATAAATCTCCGGTAGTTATTCGTCATCATAACTTCATCCATAATTGCACAGACAAAACCTTCGGTTTCTCCGAAGAGGTCGCCGGAACGTAGCCAGGTTACGGACGCTGATAGGTCTACATCGGGCCCATGAAGGGCCCGGAAAAAGCGTCCGTGGAGCTCTTTACTCTGCCATACCTCCTTGCGGTCGTTAGTGTTAAGTACTATAGGTTTGCGCCAGTTCTCTTTAGCCAAGGAGAGCAGGGTGAGGCCCTTGTCCACCGCGACCACATCCCGATGCATCCCCACGTCGGTTTCTAGGAAAAATTCCCTGAGACTGCATATCTCGCGATTGTGGAGAGTCTTAGCGTTTAAAAAGCCTCGACCTCCGCACCTCCGCGGGATATACAGTCTCATAACCGAAGATCGTGGGTGATGCATTCGATATGCCGTCAACAATGTACGGACCTTCCTATCCAGGGCGTCTAGTTCTGTTTGTGTCCATTTGAGTATGCCGAAAGAGTACATCAAAACCGGCATGACCCAACCGTTGAACGCACGCACCTTGTTCCCGCCTGATAAAAGACTATTAAATACTTTTCTCAGGCGGCCAAAGAAGCGCTCCCTCAACGATTGCTTCATGTCAGCTACATTGATGCCCAGCGCTTCCGACATACCCAAATACTTGTAGGTTTCGGTTGCTGAAAGGGATCTAAGATTTATGGAATCCGAGAGTTGGGTTCCCACAGATTCCACAATCTCCCCTCGCTTTACATGCATGACCGCACATTTGTCCACACCAAATTCCATCCTGATGGCGCTACTGAAAGTTTCAGTTACCTTTAGTAGCTCCATCAGTTGCAAATCGTTGGGGGCAAAGAGTTTCAGGTCGTCCATGTAAAGGAGGTGAGATATAACCTGACCACCTCTCCTCAACCGATAACCTAGACCTGAATCCTCCAGCAGCGTGCTAAGAGGATTCAAGGCTAAGCAGAACCAAAGTGGACTCAAACTATCGCCCTGAAATATACCTCGCTCAATCCTTATCGGCTCGCTATTCCTCTGGATTTGTCGACATCCTGGAAAGCGAAGGACTGTCCTCCATTGCCCCATACACGACATCAGGAAGGTGCGCAGAGTTGCATCAACTTTATACAACTCTAGCACCCTCATTAGCCATGTATGTGGCACCGAGTCATAGGCCTTCTTATAGTCTATCCAACATGTCGACAGATCTCTCCGGGAACGGCGAACTTGTTGGCTAATGGCCATATCAATGAGGAGCAACTCCTTAGTACCACGGGACCCGTTCCTACATCCATTTTGAGAAGCGGACATGATGGAATTGTCATCAATGTGTTCGCTAATTTTAGCTCTCAAAATTGATGTAAGAACTTTATAGACTGTCGGAAGACAGGTAATCGGTCTATAATTTTTGGGTTCCGCAGTACTACCCGATTTATGGAGCAGATGGGTTATACCTGTTGTCAGGAACTCGGGTAGCAAGCCTGACTCTAAGGCTGACTGGAACAGGGTCGCCAGACGAGCGTGCGACCTTACAAACCACTTAATCCAGAAGTTGTGCAGCCCATCCGGCCCTGGAGATTTCCAGTTAGGCAACGGACGGACTGCACGGGCTACATCTTGGGGGCTGATAGTGATTGCCCCCATTTCTGTTATTTCATATTTTTTTTATTATTAACAAATATAATTAATATATATATATTTATATTTCGCATTGAACACCACACTGTTCAATGCGAAATAGAAATGAAAATATCTGGCTTGCTTTCTATAAGAGAGAGAGAGAGAGACAGACAGAGAAACATGCGACGCCGCACAGCTTACAATAGCTTACTATAGCAAAAAGTGTCGTGACAACTTTTCGTAAGAATTTTTTCCGTCTAGCCCCCTTTCACAACGCGCGATAAGGAACTTCGTTCCAAAAAGTCACGCAAATGTCCATTCGCGCAATTGTCCATGCGCGCAAATGTCTTTTCGCGCAAATGGGTTCGCGCAAGTGTCCTTCGCGCAAATGTCTTTCGTGCAAGTGTTCCGATACCATGTAATAGTGGCCTATTGCCATCAACCGGGCACGAATCCAAACTCCGTGGCTGCTACTGAGAAATTCCTAATGAAAAACACATCGCCCGAACTGGATCCTGGCAGCCATATATATGAATTGGTAAAACCATCGGGAATCAGCAAAGGTTTATCAAAACATCGTCATCAAATAATTCATCATCTGCCTGTCTTTGCCCAACTAGTTGGGGTCGGCTTCCAGACTAACGGGATGCAGCTGAATGTTAGTATTTTACATGGAGCGACTGCCTATCTGATCTCCACAACCTGCTTAATACTGGGTAATACGATACCCCTTGTTAAGACTGGTTGTCAGACTTTCGGGCCACTGACTACATGTAACAACTGTCAAAGATCTACAAATGACAGCCGGGACCAACGGCTTAACGTGCTTTCCGAGGCACGGAGGAAACTCGGCGGTATGTACCTAATGTCATCAAATAATTCAGAAATTAAATAATCTCGAAATGATTATTAATTACTCTATCACGCCTCTTTAAATACACATAATACCTACATGCACATACAATAACCAGGATTCGCCTGCCTATAAATAACGTATACAAAGCGAGCGCGGTCGGGTGTAGCATTAGTGCTATTGTAGACACACCTGGCTTTTCACAGGGTAGGATGGCCATGGGGTTTAGAGTGGTAGGATAACAGAAAAGTGTTCTTCTGTAAAAAAATAAACATGCATTTGAAAGCTGTTAATTTAATTTGTAGCCAAATCTCATGTTACTTTTGTGATGGACGGATCTTATTTGAATGTAGTATGTAGTAAGTATTCAATGACGACACTTATTAACCACATAAGATCTGACAGGTGATTTAGCCTTTACTTTTGCCAAACAGCGTGTTTTATAATATCAAATAGGTATCATTTTTTTTTTCAAATTAGTCTGACTATCAGCCCATTCCTAATGTTTTGTACATGACTCATCACACATGACGAAAATAGGATATTATATCCAACGAAAATCAAACACCGATCTTAAAGCACTTGCTGCGAGTTAAAGGAACTTAATTTATGTCTCAGTTTAAATTAAAATAAACAAGCTTTTCCCGCGGCATCGCTTGCATTATGGTTGGAAATTATCCCAAGGGGACGTTTTAAATATAGCCTACACTGACACTCGAAGATAATGTAGCTTCTCAATAGTGAAAGACTGTTTTCGGAATCGGAAGTGTAGTTCCGAAGATGGGGTAATCTTACATACAAACCCACCACCAACCACTTAAAAACTCTTTATTATAATACAGATAAGTATAAATATAATGCAATACTGCCAGCCTTCTGGGCACTATTCCTGTTGACAGCGATGTGGACGAATTTTTTGACGCTATTTAATGTTTTCATCTTTTCTCTATAAATAGATAGACAAATAAGTACCAAAAACATCTGCCAATATCCCCATACAAATCCTTGTCACCCTACCGCACCCCAAAATGGCGGCCTCCCATTCTATAATCTGAGGAACATTTTTCTTAATCTACTTCCATCGGCTTCAGGGCGGGGCTTTAATGGTCATCATTATTGCGTTGCGGTTATATTTCCCACTGACAACACCGTGTTTACATGATTTTTGATGTGCAAGCAATAATGGGACGGTTTTTGGGTTTTTATTTAATGTGTGTGACATAGTATTTGTATGAGGAGCTCGTGGCTATTTAAAAACAGCCGCTTGGGTCGATCTTCTGGTTAAGCCGTGCTTGCCTGCTTAAGTCCGTGGATGGGTTATCACCCATTACATACCGAGTTTCCCTCGTGCCTCGGAAAGCATGTTAAGACGTTGGTCTAGGCTGTCAATTGTAGATCTTTGACAGTCGTTAGGTGGGTTATTGGATGATTCGCACGAATTGAACTCGCCTGAAATGTGCGAGTCGACAGAGTGACCCGAAAGTCTGAAAACCAGTCTTACCATGGGTTATCGTAATACCCAGATTACCCAGTACTAACTGGGTTGTGGAGGTCAGATAGGTAGTCGTGTTAACTTCAGCAAAATTAGCTTGAAAAGAGTTTCAGAAAAACACCAACTGTAACGAAAGAAATACAAGACATAATTTTAGCACTAGTCTTGTCTACCTGATTAATAACTTGATTTTTTTGAATAGCGAAAACACAGATTGCTTCACGATTCGAAATGAATGAGTCACTTTAAAATAAGTACATTCAATGTAGCCAAAGCCTACACTTGACTTCTGCGCATATCGGTCAAGCAGTAATGAACGGGGCCTTTAAGGTTTCGCGAAAACATTATCTTTTATTACATATAAGCTTTAGCATTTTCCCCGTACCAAATCAACGCAGATATAAAATGATTATCACCAATATATCGTAAATATATTATTGTAAACGAAAATATTATAATTTTCAACTCCGAAAATAATAAAAAAGTTACATTTAAAACTCGGGCATAAACAACATATCGACCGAAATATATGAGCCGATTAAAACATTATTAATATTTGTGTCTCTTTCTGATTTGTAGCTGCATCTCTTACTAGGGTCATTTTGAAAACCGAACGCGGCATGAGTGCATGAAATTAGTGCCGCTTTTTCTTTCCCGCCGAGAGAGATTTGTTTTTTTTGTACTATATAGCAAAGGACGATGCGACGCCATATTGCTTTGTTTTTTTTTTCAAAATAATTATCAAACGCTTTGAAACATACGTTTTGGTTTTTATGGAGGCAGTCGGTAGTGTAGTGTCATTTGAGGCTGATTGCTTCTTATACAGCGGGTTTTTTAAAGGAAAAATAATAAAATTGAGAGAGTCAAATTTTATCGATATGATAAAATAATAGGTACAACATAGGAACCAAAACTTATTATAGTCGTAAATTTTGAAGAAAAATACCTACAACATGGTTCTTACCGCTGGCATGAACGGATTGAGCAATTTCTTATGTAATGTAGGAAAGTACTTTATTTCAGTAAAGGTTTTGCAACTATAGTCGCCATGAAAGAAGTAATTTAGCTACGTAAGTGGTTTATTTTTATTGCTATGTACTTTTTCCTTGTATAGGTATATGTAATATCTAGTTTTATTTGGATAAATATGTACTTAAGTAGTTGAATTTGTTTGAATAAATGAAAACCTACATAAGCAGAACTGAATAACGACATTGACACCCGTATCTATAAACAAGTCAAAGTGTTTACTTGAGTAAAAATATTTAAAGATACAATTTCTAGTATGTAGTTTAGTAATTGCTTGAAGTTAGAACTATCAAAAGTTAGAATTCTTGACTTTGTTTTCTTTGTTTCGTACATTTATTGCATAAAAATGTTTGTAGTAATAACTTAAACTCAAGTAATTGCTTTGACTTGTCTATAAATACGGTGTGAGACTTCGAGGCCTTTATTTTGTTACTACAAAAAATACCTATACCTACCTACTAATATTATAAAAAGGTAAAGTTTGTAACTTGATATAGATATATAGTAAATCTTCGATAAATATAGGGATAATTTCAGACCATAACGGGATCGAGGCCGCGGGGAAAAGGTAGTTAGAAATAAAAATATCACAAACTTACAAAAACTATGCTCGATAATACTTTGTTACTCCAAAGAATAATAAAGATGTCTTCTAAAACAACACACTGTATCTCTCTCCGCTGAACGATTTCAAAAATCCTTATTTCCCAAAATTTTGTTATTAAGTTTTTCTGTTTAAAACCGACAGCAGGCAGATGGCATTATTTTTTCAACAGGGCAACACTACGGGAATTAATTACTTCAAGATTAGTACTACCATAGATTGAAATCTCCATTTTTATAGATTTTTAATACGTTTTCTATGTTTGATTTAAGAATTTTTATAGGCAGCTGTTGGTTTTTTTTATTGTTAGAAAAACATAAATGAAAATGTGTTTTGTGTTATTCAGTCTAATGAACGTTTAAGGCATAACTTCACCAGTCCCACAAAAATCATCCATTCCCCGTGACACCGCTGAATCTAATTTCTTGCTAAAGTAGTAGTATTGATACTCGTATTATAATGATGATATTAATTTTCGCGCGTCAAAAAACGTAAATGAATAAAAAACCTACAGTTAATAGCTAAAAAGTACGTTGAAAGACAGTTTTTGCTTATTTTATTTATATATAAGTATATTATCAGAAATATGTCAAAATGCCGTGCGACTTGTTTGTACACAGAACCTCCTTTTACTGAAAGAAGTTACTAATAATCGTAATTTCCTCTCAGTAATAACGAAATCCCAATTTATATTTAATTAAATCACACCAATTAATATTCACCCTTTAAGGCATCATTTTAAATTAACCCCATTTCTCAAATACATGACCAAAAAAAAAGTCTTTATCACCCACTGTTTCCTACCTCAACAGTTCCATGAAAAGTCCGACATAACACTAAAAACCGGTATTATACCGAAATCCACTTAGTACCGAAACCAGCGACTAACGACCGAAAGAATTAAGTTTTTAAAACTCGACTCTGGCGTGTTCCCGAACGATTCCAAGATGGCGACCGTTGAAATATTTTTTTTGTTGTTACCACCATAATTATATGGTAGGTTTTTGGTGTAGGGTTCTGTGTAACATAGGTGTGAATCATGAGAGATTTAGAATTTTTATATTTACCTGATTTTTACAGGGTAAACTATTTAGTTTTTCTTTTCTTTCTTTGGAGTGTTTTTGAGCACCCTGTACCTACCTTAAGCCCTAATGCGTATCATTGTAATAATCTATTAACAAATAGGTATAACTCCTTGATAATTATCTAGAAAACCTATTTGAAATCATTTAATTCTATAATCCAAAAAAAAAGCTTGTTAACCAATCAAACATTTTTGATCAAACTATATTGAAGTATCAGGAAAATGAGGAAAATTTCTTGAGGAATTGAATATAAATGTGGATGGGTATAAGAGTAGAGGAAGACCAAAGAAACGATGGATGTACTATGTGAAGGCTGATATGGCAAGAAAGGAGGTGTCTGATGAGATGACAAGTAACATAGATGTATGGAAGAAGAAGACATGCTGCGCCGACCTCAAACAAATTGGAATGAGGGCAGGAGACTGATGATGATGACGATATTGAAGTAGACAGAACTTATCTAATAGTGTCGGCTTTAGACGTCGAGTTGCGGCAACAGCCTGAAATACAAGTACAAGGAAGTTAATTTTATTCTGAAGTCTCATAAATTCTTTGAATAAAAACAAATCCCATATTGGCATTCATTCAAGTGAATTTTCCTTTAAATATCAATATTCGACGAAATCTTTTAACAAAGACTGCAGCAAAAATCTCAATGAAATAAAAACCAAACAAATATCATAAAGAAAATATTATGACAGCAGATAAAAAAATATATCAACACAGTTCTAAAAATTCCAATTCTTTATTCTATTTTCAAAATGAGGTCGGATTCATAAAAGTCTATGAGTTGGCAACCCTGTTTATTCGTAAGACATAAAATCTTTTTCAGTGTGGATGTTGAGATTAATATGTGGGTTCCGTCGTTAATAAATTATAATTATTATTTGAAGTGTAAGTATTAATTATTGCTGTTCGATTTTAATTATACATTTCTTGTACCTTACAGTTTTTGATTCGAACATGCACCGTGTCATAGACAAACAAAGTGATTTAAAAGACTAGAGTGGACATAGGGAATATTTTCATGCTAAAATGTTGTTGTCGAACATTATTGATTTTGACAAAGATTTTGACACACAACTGCTACCTGACAAGCGGGCGTATGTCATTAGACAGAATTATCTGTTACGAAGTTGTATCAAGGATTGGATTACGATTTTTTTCGTCTTGTCCCGTCTATCGCTCGTAAATATTTGAATGCCTGTGTAGACAAATAACAATTTTAAGCTTCCATTTCAAGAACAGAAAACATTAATTGGTTTGAAAAAGACCTTACAAAAATTTTAATTACTGTTTGACTGCTACAATAAATAGGTTTTCAGTCCTTTTACAATAAACTAGTGTCTAACCAAAACAGGTTTTTCAGCCGAAAGCGAAACTGATCTTTCGGCCAGGATCTCAGTTTCAGCCAAAACCGAAACGAAACTTACATAAACATCTTAAAATTTCTTTTTATACCAAAATCTAGTGTATTTTTTACACATTTATTTGCATATACATACAGACAGTTAAGTAGTGTTAAATAAAATAAAAAGACAATAATTAAAGTAGGTAACAAACATATTTTTTATGTCATGAATAATATTTATAAACTAAACAAATATGTACAAATAAAGACTTTCTTGGAAGCAAACTTTAAAAAAACAATATTCAGTCAGACTTAGACATATGTACACTACATATCTACAGGCTGTCAATTGATTATTTTAATTATTGTGCTCACAATATTTTTAAGATTAATCTATTTTTTTAATATATTAGGTACCTAGTTATCACAATAATCAGTCCAGGTATTTAATCTAATCATTAAATTCTCAGTCTCAACAAAGATAGATTACAATAACTTGTACGACAATCATGTATCTACTTACAACTCAGTGACTTAATTTAAAAAACAGCAGGCTATAAAATCAATTTAAAAAAAAAAAGAAATATATTACTAATTTCAAATTAGTATTTTGGTATTCATAATTATTTTTTTTATATTATACGCTAAGGAAAGCAGTTTTTCCATGTTCTCATCCAGCAGATTATTCCGACGATCTGAGTATACATATTTGTCCGGCAGCACTAAACAGTTGCTCACTTGGAACACGAAATTTCGGTCATTTTTGGCCGAAACCGAAACCAAGGCCATAACTAGATTTCTTGGCCGAAACTGGCCGAAACTGACACCGAACTTTCGGTCGGTCACTACAGTGAATAAACCTTTACCTCTGATTATACATCACTGACAAAATCACAATTATCTTTATCGGCACAACGTAATTCTTGTTGGGTTGCTGCTGGCAATAGTAAAATAAGCATATATATGTATTTTACGCAACTAGCCGTAGAACCGATGACCGTTGGGGTAGACGTGCTCTCTAGTGGAGACCGCGAATCGGCAAACGTAAGGTGGGACGCCCTCAGGCGCGGTGGAGCGACGATCTTCGCAGGGTGGATCGTAGCAACTGGATGAGAGTTGCCGAAATCACTCGTGCACTTTTCCCATGTTACGGGTCAGCGAAACACGTTTTTTTCTTGCATTCTCCCCTGTCATTCGCTCATGCTGCCTAAATGACAGCTACTATATAAATTGCTACACACATAAATAAATGCAATGTAGGTTCGTTAATCAAGATTTCTTCACTTCCTTTGAAACCAACAAAAAAACATTAGCAACAGGAAAAACGGATAAAAAGATAAATAAGTAATACTAAGCTACTTTCCATCGATTGAACTAGAATCTCTACCAATAAAATAAAACTGAACAGTTTGTTTGTTTGAACGCGCTATACTCAAGAACTACTCGATCAGATTTAAAAAAATATTTATTCATTTGTTAACCACATTCTTGAAGTAGGTCATCGGCTATTTAACATCACCCTTACGAGCTGAGCAAAATGAAAAAAAAAGTCAGAAGGCGAAACCGCGGGGCACAGCTAGTCATGATTCATGAATAAAGAATAAACGTTTAGTTATTATGTTTGTCACATGTCATCCATGTTATGAACATGGCTGGATAGGGGCGCGCCTGTAGCTGTCAATTTGTGTAATTCAATTATCTGTATTGATTTAATAGCTTTTGATATGGTAGCTTTAGATTGCATTATAATGGAGACATATTTCGGAGCCTAAATTGTCGGTTTCTGAGTTTATTCTTCTTTAGCCGTATCGAGAAAGTTAAAAGCTAGAGTTTGACACTTTCTCAACTTCAAATTCTCAAATCTGAAACAGTTTCGTCGAAAAACGAAAAGTTATAAACATAAATAAGAATTCACTGTAACCTTAACCCCTGTAGTGCCAATATCAATTCGAAAAAGGATAAAAAAATATCTTGATAAACATACACAAAATCGAATAATCAACTAGTTTATCATACAATACGCATTCCAACTCATTCTAATCATCATAGAAAAATAATAATTAAAATTCATTCCGTAAGTATGTTCCACCGAACCCTAAATCTTTCCAAAACCTATATAATCAGAGCCAGTGATTAAAAAAACAAATCCCTTCGCATAAATTAATAACGTCATCCCGTAATATTCATTAGCCTTAAAAATAGAACGATCCCCCCTCAAAGACAGAGACAGAAGCTTTGACAAACGATCCATACCACATTACTTTTGTACAAGCAAGAAAGAGATAGCAACACTTTTTGTCGTTGCCGCCGAATAGAACAGGCCACGCGTCATTGGCTGATATTTCCCGCGCGCAGGGCGTCGCCGGTTTCCCGCCATAAATTGAGTTGTTGACACATTGATAATGAGGTTATGTTTTAATATTAACTTTTTTTTTCTCTCGCGCGAAATTATAAGCTGGGGTAAAATTATTATTGTTATGATTCGTGTTTTAATGAGCAGTGTGTGTGGTCCGTTCTCGGTTCTCGGGTTTCTTGTAATTAAACTGTTTCGGTTTTGCGCAAGCCGCCATATTTAAGTTTTCATTGCCGGTTTCTAGAGTTGGTTAGTTCAATAGGGTTTTACGCACTAGTGTTTTTAGCCGCTCATTGTGTACGTTTGCTCGGTAATGTACGGTTTTAGTTGTGCGGTAAAATAACTATTCATTTTGATTATGTTTTGCGGTTACATTATGGAGTTTAAATATGCAATTGGAGATTGTGTAAAAGCTTGGCTGGTAAGAGGTTTGAAGCGCTTAGAGGTTGTAAATGTCTATGAATATGTTACTTCAGGGTATGTTCTCAACTTTGTAACTAATAGACCGGTTTTTACGGGAGTGGAGTCGATATTAGTAACTTGTTGAAGGAAATAATTTTCTTACTGGTTTTCTAGCGTGAGGCGTGGATTTAGCATCCATCTGTAAAGCGATTAGGTATACATATCCGAAATGTTCTTTGGCAAAAGGGTTTTTTTATAAAAGTTAAGAACACAAAAACTATAGACTTAGACGCAAAATCCGGGATACGCATATTGGTTACGCGGATTCCAATATTTGGTAGATTTAATCCCAGTTGGGTAAGGATATCCATTTAAACCTTCACTGTCTCACGACACCATCATCTGCCGAGCCTTTTCCCAACTATGTTGGGGTCGGTTTCCAGTCTAACCGGATGCAGCTAAATAATAGAATTTTACATGGAGCGACTGCCTGACTTCCACAACCCAGTTAGTACGAGGTAATTCGATATCCCTTGGACTTTGACTGGTTGTCAGACATTCGGGCCAGTGACTCACGTTATAAAAAGGGATAATATTATGCTGGTCCACGGGCAATTTAACGGACAATTTAGACAAGTAGATAAAGCATTAGTACTCGTTTTTCGTAACTTATTTAACAAAGAAAGAAAGAAAATTGTGTTTATTGTCATACTTACCAATATTATAAACGCGAAAGTTTGAATGTATGGATGTTTGTTATTCTTTCACGCAAAAACTACTGAACGGATTTGGACGAAACTTGGCATGCAGATAGTTCATAACCTGGATTAACACATAGGCTTTTTATCCCGGTAGTACGATCCCGTGGGACAATAACAGAACTCATAAGCTAGTTACTTATAAAAAACAAACACCTTAAAATAAAACAAAATAAATAAGAGCCTCAGCTCAGCATTATGCCAGACACAAGGTATACCACCTGGCGCTGATTTTCAGCTGCAGCCCACGATTACAACACAACAACGTACATAAGTAATTGATAAGTACAGCTTCAGCCGCCCCCACAATGTGTAGGTACCAATGACCAATAGCTGGATGAAGAATGCAGGCATCCATCATCTGCCTAGCCGTTTCCCAACTATGTTGGGGTCGGCTTCCAGTCTTACCGGAAGCAGCTGAATACCAGTATTTTACATGGAGCGACTGCCTATCTGACCTCCACAACCCATTTAAGTAGTACTGGATAACATGATACTCCTTGCTAAAGACTGGTTGTCGGACTTTCGGGCCACTGACTACTTGTAACGACTGTCAAAGATCTACAAATGACAGTCGGGGCCAACGGCTTAACGTGCTTTCCGAGGCACGGAGGAAACTCCGCATGTAATGGGTGGTCACCCATCCACAGACCAACCTAGGCAAGAGCGGCTTAACCTGAGGAATGATCCGAGCGGCTGTTATTATTTAGCCATGAGCTCCTCGAAGAATGCAGGAATCCAAGAGATGTAAAACTATTTACTCAATACTCAATACTTTATTGCATTCCATAATGTGTACATCATATAACAGTCGGTATGTTAAAACATCGAATCAATTATGAACCCTGTCGGGCACAGCAAAGTTAATTTTTAATAGGAGAGAGGATGAAGGCGCTTTTTGTTAAGGAAAAAAATAAATATATATATATATATAGTAAATTAAGATAAGTATCTTTAAAATAGTATTATTATTGTATTATTATAGTATTATTTGCTTTTATGGTATTTGTATATTTGGTTTTAAGTTATATTTATGTATTTTTGTATTTAGCCATAGTTCTGTGTCTTGGTTTAAAAAATATTAGAAGACAAAAGAGAGATACTTATCAAATTGGACTTTCGCATGCGGGACTACTGAGCAAGAGATTCTGGGTTGGATTCCAGGGTCGGGCAACGTGCTTTTGGTTTTTTCCATCAGGAATCTCTCAGTAGCAGCCACGGAGTCTGGATTTGTGCCGAATTTACAGCAATAGGCTCGACCCTATTACATGGAACTTAAAACATGACTGGCGAAATGTAGTGCACCTCTTTTTTTTTGGGTGGGAAATCATCAAATAACCTCTCCCGCTCTGGGTGGAGCGGGAGGGCGTGTCGGACTCTTACTGACTAAAACCACCCGTGTTCCTTCAGTTGCCTGTGCCAAGGAGCCAAGGTGATGTAGTGCACCTTGCAGGCGTAATGTTATGTATGTATATACCTATCGACTTTCATAATATTATGTACCGTGACGGCACCTACTTATAATATCATGATTAGTTCATCGCCTCAAGAACTAGACCACTCTAATTTAAACTTAATGACTTCACAGCGAAGATAGATAGCTTAATAGACATCATGATTCACTTTTTACCGTCGACGCCATTATGTTTTTTTTTAGTTTTTATTGCAAGGAAATTACAAAAGGTATCAAGTTATCTAGAAGACTTAATTCTCTTAGATTAGCTTTTAAATGAGGCGTGATATTTAAATAGCGGTAGGTAGGTATTTAATTTAATAACAAGCCAAGAAGAATGTGTATGAAGGTTCCGTACTTCCGCAGTCAATAAATAAATTGTCTGTAAAAATACTTTTTGTACTTTGTGTACTTTTTGTTTTTGTTTTTTTGAGGTTAAATGAATAACTAACTACTCCGTTTGGATTAAGATTATTTGAGGTTGTGGGTTCAAATCCGGGCAAGTGTCAATGTGACTTTTTCAATTCATACGTACTTTCTAAGTTTATCTTGGACATCACAGACATCGGTGAAGGAAAACATCGTGAGTAAACCTGGACTTAAAATTAATATAAGTCTGAAATCGCCAACCCGTCTTGAGCAAGCGTGGTGATCAATTCTAGTGCCTTCTCTGTATGAAAAGAGGCCTTTGCCCACCAGTGGGACAGTCACAGGCTGGTATTATTATTATTTTTATAGCGGCTATAGCTTCATGTATTCTGTAAAAAAACATCTATCAAGTAGTGCGGTCATTATCTGCTTAGCCTTTTCCCAACTATGTTGGGGTCGGCTTCCAGTCTAACCGGATGCAGCTGACTATCAGTATTTTACATGGAGCGACTGCCTATCTGACCTCAACAACCCAGTTTGTACCGGGAAATACGATACCCCTTGCTAAGTCTGTGGTTGTCAGACGTTCAGGCCACTGACTACCTGTAACGACTGTCAAAGATCTATAATTGACAGCCGGGACCAACGGCTTAACGTGCTTCATCAATCGGGTAGTGAGGTATTTTAAACAATTCTAAACATACAGCCCTGTGGCATCCAAACAGACGGCTTAGGCGTAGTAATAAGAGTGAAACCGTTTCGTTACGTAACCCTAAATATGAGAATAATCTAGGAAGATATTAAGCGAGTTTTTGGTATTTTTTTGTCTTAATTAGTTAGACAACAGCTTATTCTTTGAGGCTAATAAAATTTAATTGAGCGGAAAGTTAATTTGTAAAAGAATCTTTAAGAGCTTTCTAGGTACGGGTTTTAATACTTACCAAACTATTTTATCAAGAAACTGCTTCTTCAAAATTAGTTTCAAGCGGTTTCACACTTTATAAAAGATTTTCTGCTATCAAAAAACCGCTGTTTTCAGGACGGATAAAAAAACACCTAAAGTCATCATTTCACTACATAGTATAATACAAAGTCGCTTCCCGCTGTCTGTCTGTCCGTATGTATGCTTAGATCTTTAAAACTACGGAACGGATTTTGATGCGGTTTTTTTAATAGATAGAGTGATTCAAGAGGAAGATTTATAATGTATAATAGCAATGCACCCGTGCGAAGCCGGGGCGGGTCGCTAGTTTTACTTATAATCTCATATGATTATGCAAGATGCTAGTTAAGATCTGCGACAGTAAAAGTCTTGTGTGTAATATGAAAACATTATGGAAGACAAATATTTGGTATGGGCATGTGATGCGGAGGAATGAACAAGATGTAATGAGGGAAGTTTTGAGTATGAATGGCTATAAGAGTAGAGGAAGACCAAAGAAACGATGGATGGACTGTGTGAAGGATGATGTGGCTAGAAAGGAGGTAACTGCTGAGATGACGAGTAATAGAAGAGAAGTCTGGAAGAAGAAGACATGCTGCGCCGACCCCAAATAAATTGGGATAAGATCAGGAGGATGTTGATGATGTGAAAGACAAATATTTTTAAAAGGATAACCGACAGTTTCTCTTCAGTTCTTCTCCATAGGAAACGACCAAATTGGAACCGAACATCGAGCTTTTCATTTCATAAATTTGTCATTTTTTTTTCCTTTATTTAGGAAAAAAGGCTTTAATCGTGCAACGATTATGTCAGCCTCGTAGTTTTACAAAATATATAGATGGTACATAATAACTAGGATCTTAACTTAATAAATTTAACAATCAAATAATTTAACTTAATAGCTAATTTGAATGTAGGTTTAGACAAGATCGAATTACACATTCCAACATCTATAAATATGTCCATTAAGTGAAATAAAATATTAAGTTCAATTTAAATGCGCTTTTAAAACCGCGCTGGACAAAACCGCCGCGTTTTTTTCGTCCACTAAGAGCCAATTTCCTCATAGCACAAAATCGCGAACGCAGTAAAATGTACAACAATCTCACATAAACAATATTATTGTTATTGCGACCACCGGTCGTTGGTCCCCGGTGTTGGTCCTCGGTCGTTGGTCGCTTATTTATTTCACGCCTGAACAAACGCCCAGTCAACAATAATGCGACCACTTGGCTTTTAAAATCAAAAGTATCGAGTTATATTTTCATTTTGTAATTTCCTCGAGTTTTGATTTGCTTTGCTATTACGTGGAAATGTGATATGGTCAATACCAATGATTGTATGTATGATGATGAACTGCATCAATGTTTGCATGCCATACAAAATATTATTGTAACCACCTAATATCTACAATACCTACATTCTGAGCAAATAAATGAATATTCTATTCTATTCTACTTGTATTTTACCTGTAGCAATATACACTCACTGGAAACGTGATGGAGGAAATAGCCGCCGAGGTAGACCGCGGCGAAGTTGGTGTGGCGATCTGATCTTGTTTGCGGGGCGAAGATGGTCAGAGATCGCAAAAGATAGAGAGTTTTGGGCGGAGAATGGGGAGTCCTTTGCCCAACAGTGGCACACTTGACAGGCTAGCAAAAATAAATATAAGCATTCTGAGATGCTATTTAGAAAAAAAAAGACCGCAGCAAAATCCTCCCAGTTTGACACCGAGGAGATTTTTGGCTGCTTTACCGGGCTGTGCTGTGGGTGCCTTGAGTGTAAGGCGTCCAGCCAGGAGAATATAGGCAGGCGCATTGCTTTGTGTACTTCGTTTCATCACAACTGCTTTATAAACGGTGAAGGATAACGTCTTTAGGGAACCAGCATATCCTAAATCCGAAACTTCGAAGACATGTGACATCCACCAACCCGCACTGGGCCAGCCTGGTGGATTATACAGCCCACTACCTGTCGTGGACGAGGGGGCCTGTGTCCCAGCTGTGGGGACATTATACGCTAAGAGCTCATTCACACGGCTTCCGTCATAAAACACAGTACGTTATGACGGAGGACGTTCACATTGCATACGGAATCGTGTTTTATCACGGTCCCACACACGATTCTACATATTAGTGATTTTTCGGGAGAGAACGAATCAGCGAATCCGTCACAAAAATTCACGATTCGGTTTTTTTTTGACGTACCTGATTTTTAAAAGACGATCCGTGATTTAAGACGTACCCGTATTTTTTCACGATTCGAGTGAACACGGACATTTGGAATGTATTGAGGCCGTCAAAAAAAAAAATACGGATCGTGAAAAAAGACGATACGTCAAAAAAAACGAATCATCGTCGTGTGAACGGGCTGTAATAATAGCAATAACATTCCCCTATAGCTCCGTTGTTTTTCAGGGCTTAAAAGACGTATAGGCGTTTTCTAATAGAAACCAACATCGCGCGAATATGCGATCGTCGCTATCGTTACTTTCTGAGAGTCAGGAGAGCCCAAAGAAATAATTGTGACGATCGCTTTAAGGACACCGGGATACATTATGAAAACTACTCTAAGAAACACTTTTGGGGACATACGGGAGGACTTTTATTTTAAGATGCGCATGCCACATTCTGACAATGGATAAGTCTTCTTTCTTTATCGTGTGATTAATGCCTAACCTGGTGTTAGAGTTTTAATTCCGCCCATGGGACCTTTATCTTGGCTTTGCATGCCGTCGAGAAATATCCCTCAGGCATGTTGGTTTCCTCACGATGTTTTCCTTCACCGAAGCAAGTGAAAATTATAATTATGCAATACGCACATTATTCCGAGCAATCTGAGGTGCGTGTCTTGGGTTCGAACTTGAGACCTATGACATGGCAGTCCGAATAGGTCAAGTTAGTTGTTGTTGTAAGGTAGTAGTTAGTTATCTTAAATCGCCAATACTCATGCGATCATTCCTTCTTTCGTACTAGAGACGAAACAATGATGGCTCTGCGTTGAAAAAACTTCTTACTCTCTTTCTGTTAATAACGGAACTTGGCATAAACATACGTTCACTCAATTTCCGTATTTCATCTCTACAGAATAGACACCTAAAAACTGTTAAAGATGACACCAACAAATCACATCTTTGTCTAAACTTCTCCATTCCATCACCAAAGGTATTAGCTATAAAATTGGGCACGCGTAACATACCTACCCAGTAGTACTAACAAACGACGAAACAAAATAAGACAATAAACACAAAAGTACTTAACAATATACTTACCTCAAAACACCTACAAAAAGTTTTCACACAAAGGAGACTATTCTAAACACAAATTCGCGACGGTGTAAACACACCATTGTCTATGGCCAGGTGACAGAGACAATTCGGTGTTCGTTTTTCAAAGAGCTGTCAAACTTTACGTCAATATTTTGGCGCGATTTGTGACGCTGTGGGAGTTTGTATTTTGACTAGTAATATCCTGTGGGTTCGAACGGGATTTTTGGAATCCTTTGATACGGTGTGGAGGAATGTTCACGGTGTGTGCCTAATGAAGTTTTTGCCGTGAGTTTCGAAATGTGCAAAGTTACCTTAGATAATTTGACACAAAATTTGGTATGCATGACACTAACATGACAGTCATAATTTCAAATACCTACAGTCGTAAACTAAAAATGTTAATCGGCTGAATTGGAACTTACGTGAACCATTTCTGTGTGTTCATATGTGGCTACGCGGCTTAAAAAAGTTCAAGTGTGTCTATGGAACAGATGGGAAATCTTCGATTTTATTGGCGCAATACTTCGTAACTTCCACAGCATCGTCTGTGGCAGAATAAAGGTCGTTTTGTAGGTTTTGGGGCACAGAGAGCAGGAAAACAGGTGAGACAAGACCAAGAGATCTAATTCATGGTCTCGAATAGGTAGGTTCAATAAATGGGATTCTCTCGTCTCATTCAGACGATGACACAACCAAATCAAAATGACTTAAGTACAAATGCTTATTAGACATAGTAGGTACATACTAATAAAATAAAATTATACTAGATCTACGGTATATAGATATTACAAACACATAAATAGGGTCTACGCGAACTGAACTAAACTGCTACGCGAGCTACGAGATGGCTACGATTAAAAGAAGAAAAATATTCACTTATGGAATATTTATGATGATATTTATGATGATACATGCATGACTTATGTGAATATTTTTATGAGTTCTGTTTTTAACTGATATTATTACCATAAAACTGTTTTAGCATATATAAACTACCTTACTGCCTTGTTGGTCTAGTGGTCGGAAGCACGACTACTGAGTAAGAGGTCCTGGGTTCGACTCCTGGGTCGGGCAAAGTGTTATTTGGTTTTTCATCAGGAATTTCTCAGTAGCAGCCATGGAGTCTTGATTTGTGCCGGTTGATGGAAATAGGCTCGCCCCCTATTACATGGGACTTAAAACATAACTGGCGAAATGTGGGTGTACTATTAGGTATACCTCTGCTCACCCTTCGGGGATTACAGGCGTGATGTTATGTTATGTAAACTTCCTTATATACATAGCATAAACAATTGGTGAGGTGCATAGATACAAAGAACAAATTTTAGTACTAAGTACCTTAGTTCCATGGACAGAATGTCCACAAATCTCCAAACAAACCAATTCAAACACAGAAATATGGCGTCCTCGGTCAAATACAGGTCGCATTGTCAATGTTCTGATGCATTCATACATCTAATAAGTTACGCTTGTCGCTAATGAAACAGATTTAAAAACTCACGGCAGGTTTTCTAAGAAACCATTGTTGTTAACTCACAAACTTATAAATGCAGCTGTTCAAATGCTCAATCTACGAACTTTCCGAACAAAAAGCAGTTTGACAACCGCAAGCACAACTTTGTTACATATTTCGGGGTACAATTTTCGCGGTAAAATTGATTATCAAGTGTTTTGACGTTTATTTTTTTTATTTTTATTGACGGGCACGGTTCATGGCTGATTGGGCCTTGTTACTTTTTTTCTGCAAAGAGTTTAGTTGGGTTTAAAATTTTACGGTTAAGAATAAGATTGGTATTGTGTGCATAAATAAAGGTAATACCTGTTGTGTGACTAAAAGTGTGTTGGAATTTGGTTTAATATTGAACTTACACTTGCTTTTCAATGCGTTGACGTTTCAGTGACATATTAATTTTATCAATGTTAATTAATTTACAAATAACATTACGGCTGTAATATCCGAAGAGTTAAATAGAGGTGTACCCGGCGTACACCCATATTACGCCTGTAATTTTCAAGTAATAATAGAACATAGAATTTAATGTCAAATCACGGTTCGTTTTCAAAATAATCCTTTAATTTACCTTCAATTTGTGAGACCGGACTAAACTCCGGACTGACTGAAGACACCGGACACGGACAGATACTTCGGTACTTACCTTACCTGCCAAAGTGAGTTGTCCAGTTCAGTCAGTTTTACCTAGACAAGTAGGTAACTAGGTATACGATAAAATCTCTGGCCCTCCGAAAAAGGCCGATTTACAAAATAAAAATTCCAACTAAACAATATCACAACGACAATCGAGAACAAAGTGCACTCGAAAGGCTTGACAGGCGAGAACGTTCCTATTTCAAAAGTGACGCGCCAAATTGGTTTCGGTCAAAGGAAAATTGCCTCTGTTGTCTGTGGAATTGTCTATATGAATATTTGTCGAGACATTTTCTTGAAGATAATATGATCGAAAAGGATTGATCTTTGACACGATTTCAGTATAACATACTCGCAGAAATATCTCCTTTTGATGTTCCCCACTCTATAAAAGATCCTTTTCCAAAGTTATTTAAGGATCTGTCATCAAAGTTAAATCGCTAATTACAGTAACAAAAAATGTAAACTGTTAGACGCTAACATAAAAACAAATCCATCAATGATTTCAAAACTCCTTGCCAGTGTTTAGTCAGGCTACGAAGACTTAGACAAAGTAAAATTTCATGTTAAAATCTTACCTAGCTATGCCTGTATCAGGCAACTTTAGATGTAAAAGTAGTTAGCTACGCCTACATTTTCTACATATTAACAGTATTGTCCCTGCGGGCGTCAATAACAACAAATTTATACAAAAAAAAACCCACAAAAGGCATCAATTCCCGCCGTCCCCATTATTTGTTCTTTTGGATCCAATATGGTGGACAATAGAATATGCTATGATACCCGCCGCGAGCTAATTACCTAAATAACGAAGAGGTGAAAGTATTCAAGGTGTTTTCAACCACCATGGGTTAGAGAGAGGATATGGGAGTGAGCGGTGGCGATGAGCGACAGCGATTTTGGGCGAGTATAGAATTTTATCCATAATGAAGGAAAATGTAGTGAGAAAATGTTGAGTATGAATGTAGATGGCTATAAGAGTAGAGGAAGACAAAGAAACGATGGATGGACTGTGTGAAGGATGATATGGCAAGAAAGGAGGTGTCTGATGAGATGACGAGTAATAGAGAAGTGTGGAAGAAGAAGACATGAGGGCAAGAGAATGATGTTAGACTTTTACCCATAGTGAATTTAAAAAAAAATGTTTGATCAGAAACATGATGGTTAGAAAGGTCAGGTGCGTAGTTCGCAAAGGGCGCGTGTTTAAAAATAGATGTATATATGAACGCGGATGAAGTAAAAATAGTATGTGACGATCGATAGCTAGATTGTGAAGTTCAGACAGACATTCGCTCCATCACTGCTAATCCACCATGGAGTTTCTTACCCACTCTTCTCCATAGAGATCCACGCTTTGGAATGGGCAACCACAGTACTTTCTCAAGTTATTAGGCCTTGCGACTGGGACTGTAGCTTCGCTCTTTTTGTTTTTTTTTTGACATTCAAAATGTCGTGAATTACAATTATTCTAGCAATTAATGTTAGCATGTTCTTTTATTTTTGTCTGTCCATTATAATTTCAAATTTGTTAAATATGAATGTATAATTTTCAATTTTAATTGTAATGTAAATGTAATTCTTTAATTTGACTAATCATTTTTTGAATTGTCATGATCCATAGATGATTGAAATAAATAAATAAAAGTGCCTGTAACGGTCTCATTGAAATAAATGCTTTTAGTTTGAGTTTACAGCATCGGGTTAGATTGCAATCCTACCATAACGTTTTAATTATTTTACATTAATTATAAAGATGTTCTAAAAAAGTCTTAATATTAATTTATGGAATAGAACGGACAAGATACTCCATGGTAAAGCCTCATCGTTCTAATCTAAATGCGAAGAATAAGAAACAAATTCTTGATAATATAATCATTCTTTGGCTGAAAGGAAATTAAATAAGACATCTCAGAAATTCAAATCGAATGTTATTTACCTAATGTATTTGTTACATAACACATTGACGTAGAAAATAAAGTCGTAAAGTCTAGCCAAACATTTTTATGTGTCTGCTTTTAAATCGATAAATTAATATAATCTGCATTTCTGCACTAGTGATCTGCCCTTGCTTCGCACTTCGCAGGTTGGGATTCAACATCGAGATTCTGTGCTAAATGTATATTAAATATTATTGTGTTATACACATAAACCTTCTGAAATAAATTGTCTAAATTATGGTGAAAACTGCATCAAAATCTGTTGCGTAGTTTAGAACATCTAAGCGAACACACAAACAGATACGAACAGCGACTTATAAGAAATAAATATATAAGTATAGATAAGTCGGTAATTATTCTTCACAAAACTTAACAGGATAAACACCATACCTACCTACTTTAGCACACAGCAAGCAAAAATGCAGTCACAAGAATGACAAAAGCAAAAATAAAAGTCGAGACCCGAAAATTACCATATACTGGGTCTAAAACCGATTAGAGGCAACACGCAGCGCGTTACGAGATATCCTATTGTGTTACCTGTCAAAATAATTCTCGTTTTTTCAATCCCGATTTTCGTTTTTTTTTATCCCGTTTTTTACCAACCCGCCGACGGACGGCCAAAATGGAGTCGGCGAAAATTGGATTTCAAAAGGGGGTCTTAAAAAGTTAAAGATTTCGGTTGATAAGGTTCAGGCTGTTTGTTTTATGTTATCTGTGGTTTTAAGGCTTGAATTGTTGCTGAAATACGGTTATGCAGAAACCGTATTTCGGATTTGAGGAAGAATTAATGATCCGAAATTCTCGTACCATTTTAGTGAGAGTTTGGTTTACGCTGCACTTAATATCTAATTGAAATAGACATTTCTTTTTTTAAAGTAAAGATTTCATGACAAGCCAGTGCGTAATCGCTTTTTTTAAATAAAAAAAAAACTAGATTACTTCTATAGTCAGACGTGCTTTAAAACAACATCATTATTGTGGTTCTAATCGGCTCTATGCTGTTAACATTTCTTTGGTTGTTGCCCAGTTCGACACAAAAGGATTTTTCCCACCTCGTTGGCCGAGTGGTCGCGAGCGAGCGGGACTGTTGATCATGAAGTCCTGGGTTCGATTCCCGGGTCGGGTAAAGTGTTATTGGGTTTTTCGATCAGGAATTTGTCAGTAGCACCCACAGAGTCTGGATTTGTGCCCGGTTGATGGCAATAGGCTCGCCCGCTAGCACATGGGACTTAAAACATAACTGGCGTGATGTTATGTTGTGGATTTTTATTAAATCTGAATGAAGACGTTGATGTTGGTGGTCCCAAAGATCCGTTAGCGTGTTAGCAAAGTCTGACTTTGTCTGAAATTTTTTTTAGATGGACTGACGACCTTAAAAGTCACTAATGACTAACACCCGTATCTATAGTCAAGTTAAAGTAATAACTTTAGCTTAAGCGATTGCAAATTTTTTATGCAATAGAAGTAAGAACCGTCAAAGAAAGCAAAGCTAAGAATTCTAACTTTTTACAGCTCTAACTTCAACCAATACCTAAACTACGTAATAAAAATCGCATCTTAAAAAATGACATTTAAGTACTCAAGTAAACACTTTGACTTGTTTATAGATACGGGGGTAAGAATGGCTAGGCTGAGATCCAGCTGTTGTAGTGCAACTTGAGAAGAGCCCACGAGTCTAATCATTCAGCAGTAGACAGGACATGCAGGTTAAGGTAATATTTAGCTAACTATTTCGTTTCGTATCTTTTTATCTATACTTAATATATATAATATTATAAATGCGAAAGTTTGGATGGATGGATGTTTGTTACTCCATCACGCCAGAACGGCTGAACGGATCTGCATGAAATTTGGAACAGAGATAGATTATAGTCTGGAATAGCACATAGGATACTTTTTTTTTCTCACACTTACACATCAAAATTTCCACGCGAACGAAGTCGCAGGCAACAGCTAGTAATATTATAAATGCGAAAGTTTGGATGGATGGATGTTTGTTACTCAATCACGCCAGAACGGCTGAGCGGATCTGGATGACATTTGGCACACAGATAGAATATAGTTTGGAATGGCACATAGGCTACTTTTCATCCCGGTAGAACGATCTCGTGGGTCAATTATCGAACTCCACGCGGGCGAAGCCGCTGTCATAAGCTAGTTAATAATAAATAAATAATTTATTTATTTCACCACAAGCCATTACATTAAAATATCCATAAAACTAGCAACATTTTTTTTATATTAGATGGGCTCACTCTTGACGTCAATCTTGTCTTGAGAAGAGAGATGAAGTCAACGATAGAACGAGCTAGCCCAAAAGAAGCCAATTAACTCGCGACTTAAACAGATTGGTGTCATAAGTATAAACTCGGGAACAACGACGCAGGCAGGAGATTCCACTCCTTGGCAGTACGCATAATAAAAGATGTAGCAAAGCGCTTAAGGCTTATTACTAAGTCACAATAATTTAGATGCTCGACTCCTAAACAAGGTGTATGCCTGTGACTTAGTAGTCAATGATTCTTCGTAAACAAACAAAGCCACAATGAAAGTAAATCGGGACGTTTCAACAGTAAGAAATGGCGGCAAAGAACACAGAATCTAAATTTAAATAAAGGGCAAAATTAAAAACGTTATTTTAAACTGTATGGTGGTGAGTTGTATTGTATTTTATTTAAATAGTCGACGCAAGAGGTCTCGTTTTCAATCAATCAAATCAAAATGGACGTCACTGAAACATCCATTCCATGCTAATACTATAAAGATTTTTTTTTCTTGACCTATATTGTCCCACTGCTGGGCAAAGACCTCCCCCATAGCCTTCCACTCTTCTCTCCGTTCGGTCTTCTCCGGCCAATCTCTCGCAAACGCCTTCAAGTCGTCACGCCAGCGTTTTCTAGGCCTCCCTCGGCGACGACGCCCGTCTTCTGGCACCCACTGCGTGACGACTCTGGCCCATCGCTCCTGATGCATTCTACAGACAAGGCCAGTAATAATACTGGTATCTAATACACGAAAGTAACTCTGTCTGTATGTAACGTTTTCACGCTATAGCGGTGGAGCGGATTTATTTTTATACTATGACCTAGGTTAGGAAATAGGATAAATTTAATCCCGGTAGAACGTTTCCGTGGGTTATTTTCGATCTGCACGCGAGCGAATCCACGGGCAAAAGCATAGCATAACTACACGCCTGTCATCCTCGAAGGGTAATGCAGAGTTTCTGTCTTTAATCCCGGTACTTCTTACGTTCCGAATCCCGTTGGAACATATCCAGCAAAATCGTGGGCAAAAGCCAATCTATGTACCTATATAAAGTAAGAAACTGACTGGCTGACTGATTCACTGACTGATCGATCAACGCACAGCTGAAACCTCTGGTTCTAGAAGCATGAAACTTTACACAAACGTTTCTTAAATTACGAAAGTGTGCACTAAGAAGGGATCCTTGAAAATTCATCGCCTAAGTGGTTAAAATACTTAGGGGCTGAAAGTTTATCCACGCGAACGAAGTCGCGGGCAACAGCTAGTCTTCAATAATAATTACATCGTACACTAAAGTACCCAGGTTACAGCATGCACCACACAAAACATGGCCGCCTCGTTAATCACCAAGTAGTTAATCATATGATTGACACCTGATATCATATCTTGTTGGTAGGTAATGAGTTGCAGATGTTCCGAAGACAGGTGTGAGTTCCCACTGCCTTGTTTTATGATGTTAAGTTGTTGGATCGTGTATGGAGGACTTAATGTGCCGAGTTTGTGAGAGACAAATAAGTACATCACTATTCTCACGTTGTATTCCCCGAAGGGGTAGGTAGAGGTGTATTTAATAGTACACCCACATTTCGCCATTTATTTCAGTCCCATATAATAAGAGGTGAGCTTTTGACATAGACGCAAATCAAAATAAGTAAGGAATTCCTGATGAAAAACCCAATAACACTTTACCCCACCTGGGAATCGAATAGACTATACTCCCGCTAGTAGGTACTTGTGACCAACGAGGCAGTTTTATCTAATTATTGCTTATCATTTTATTTAATTTTATTACTAACTTATCCCCGCGGCTTTGCCCGAGTGGTGTTCGGGTTTTGTCCCACGGGATCGCACTACAGGGATAAAAAGTATCCTATATGTTAATCCAGTTTATAAACTATCTTTGTACCAAATTTCAACCAAATCCGTTCAGTTGTTTTTGCGTGAAAGAGTAACAAACATCAATACATACAAACTTTCGCTTTTATAATACCTATTAGTAAGGATTTTCGGAAAACTTACAGCTAGGCAGACACAGTAGTTTCTTCATCTAATCATTAATCATTGGCTGCTACTTGTAGTCTACTTCGTAACGTAATAATTATGATTGTGGTTGATCTAAGCTGTATTGCGAAATAATTAATTTGTAGTTTACCTTTTCGAATCATTTAATGCTTATAAAAATAATTCCAAAAATGGCGACCTTATAAAACGCTAGCCAAGTGGATAAAATATAAGTCAAGCAAAAAAAATTAAGCAATTTTCCTGTTAAAACGTTAAACATCAAAATTAGCACATCGGTTTTCGATGTGGAATGCACGACACATACATACTGACACGCCTTCTTTCTTTATAGTGCTGATTGAGGTTACATGTCTATTCATTAACTCTTTGTTAATTTGTAACGATGTAGATAAATAATGTAGCTTAGTGAAAACATGAAATACTGCAATTTTTAAATTGAAAATATTACTTCTGTTTTCTCCAACAGGATAGGCAGTGGTGTAGCTACCATCGTACACCCATATTTCGCGAATTATGTTTAAATTTTGAGTATGAATGTGAATGGGTATAAGAGTAAAGGAAGACCAAAGAAACGATGGAAGGACTGTGTGAAGGCTGATATGGCTAGAAAGGAGGTGTCTGATGAGATGACGAGTAATAGAGAAGTATGGAAGAAGAAGACATGCTGCGCCGACCACAAATAAATTGGTATAAGGGCAGGAGACTGATAGATGATGATGTTCAAGTCCCATGTGGCGGTGACGAACAGATCACAATTCCAGACTCAGTAGCCACTACTTAGAAATTCCAGTTGAAAAACCCAATAACACTTTGTCCGACCTGGGAAACAAACTCACAATCATTATTAGGCTAATGAGATTTTTTTAAACCAACATGTGATAGGGTTACTGCCTGCTCCCAAAGAAGAAGCCTGGATGCAGTGGCTTTAATAATCACTACTTGATGATTTTTATTTAATTCGAGATTGATTTGTAATTCTGAGAATCTGTCATTCAGCGAGTCTGCCATTACGCGAATCTGTCATTATCAAATCTTGTCATTTTGCGACACCTGGCATTATCCGTTTCTGACAATTCGCTAATCTGTCATTTTGCGTTACTGACGTTCTCCGCCCAAACCATCATTATTTTGTTGATATCATCATCTGCCTAGCCTTTTCCCAAATATGTTGGGGTTGGCTTCTATTAGTCTTATCGGATTCAGCTAAATACCAGTATATTACATAGAGCAGCTGCCTATGTGACTACCACAACCCAATTCGTACTTACGGTAATACGATACCCCTTAGCAAAACTGTCGGGCCACTGACTACCTGTAACGCCTGTCAAAGATCTACAAATGACAGCCGGGACCAACGGCTTAACGTGCTTTCCGAGACACGGAGGAAACTCGGTACCTATCCACGGACACGCGTAGACAAGCGCGGCTTAACCTAAAGATTGATGATTCTCAACAAGAATGATGTATCCAAGATTTTTGTAAAAACATGATTTAAAAGAGTGTCCATGGAGTTTCTTGCCCATTCTTCTCCATAGAGATCTACGCTTTCGAATGGGCAACTACAGTACTTTCACAGTTACTATGTCTTGTAATTACTTAAGCTCAAATAATTACTTTTCCGTAGATTTCTTTTATATTCCACTTCGAAACCACATAACGGCGATATATTTTCAAATAGCCTATCCATTAAAAAAATACATAAAACCAGAGAATTCCTCAAGACAGGCACAAACGCAACGCTAGGCATTTCAATTAATATACCTGGCAACCCCGCCATCTTCGCCAATTATCTGCACATAATTACTTGCCACGCTTTAAGCTGGCAGCACCGCAATTATCCTATTACTTGTGACGTGCGCAGGCGCAGGTAATGGTCGTAAAGAAGTTATATTTTATAGGTGGAATGCTATAAGTGGTGGGTCGCCATTTCGGGGTTGATAGGTACCTACTAAAGATATTGTTAATTAGAAGTACTGTTGTATATCAAAAGTAGATTTTAGGGTTCTGTGCCCAAAGGCAGCTAACCAACGGGACTAAGGCTGCATTGTCTATCCGTTAGTAGAGCTGTGAACCAGTTAAACTCAAAATTATTTATTTGCGGTAAATATGATACAAAAGATGGGTAAATATAACAAATAGTGCAATAATCAATTTCGCCATAAAAATAGCATGCACCTATTAATAAACACAAACATTTAACTAGGTAAGTTAACTAAATAAACGCAAACATTAATTATTGTTAAATTCCTTTGTAGATAGACACTTGGAATTTTCACGGCGTGTGTACGAGTATTACTATAGTCGCTATAACAAAGAATGTTGGTACGGAACCCTTCATGTGCGAGTCCGACTCGCACTTGGCCGGTATTTCCTTTTATAGAAGTTGACTATATGGGGTTGTTGGAATTAGGTACCCGTTAGTAATATAATTGGTGGTCACCATCTCTTATCAATTACACAATACTAGCATTGGAATATTTTTATTAAATAACTAGCTTTGCCAGCGACTTCGCCCGCCTGGAGTTCGGTTATTGTCCCACGGGATCCTACTACCGGGATAAAAAGTACCCTGTGTGTTAATCCAGGTTATGAACTATCTGTATGCCAAGTTTCATCCAAAGCCGTTCAGTAGTTTTTGCGTGGCAGATTAACAAACATCCATACATGCAAACTTTCGCGTTTATAATATTATTATATAGTATGGATGGTTTTCACACAAACACACTCACAGCCTTACGGCAAATTGAAAAAAAACGTAAGAAAATTTGAATTTTACAGTCTACCCTGGCGCCCCGGCTCCGCAC
Organism: Standfussiana lucernea; assembly: GCA_964057025.1. NCBI lineage: Eukaryota > Metazoa > Arthropoda > Insecta > Lepidoptera > Noctuidae > Standfussiana > Standfussiana lucernea. Next base: position 2,879,452 of record OZ059812.1, read on the forward strand.
GGATGCAATGTAGATACTAATGTTTTCTCTACTATAATATGCATGTATTATACATTATAAACCTCCCACTTGAATCACTCTATCTATTAAAAAAAAAACGCATCAAAATCCGTTGCGTAGTTTTAAAAAGCTAAGCATACATAGGGACAGACAGACAGAAGCGACTTTGTTTTATATAAGTATAATTATGTAGTGACAGTGACAGGCTTTCGTTTGGCCGCAAGTCGCCTGATATAAAATGACGCGGCCTAGGGTGGAGCACTACCACTCAGATCCAGCCTGTCCCCTTGCTGCCCTCCCCCAGCGACGCCCTAAGCCGAGGTCCGAGCCCCACAGGGGGTGCCCTTAGCGTTTAGTCGCTTAGTTTGTAAGTTTTTTTGCCCTGGCTGGAGGCCTTAAATTCAAGGCATCCACAGGATAGTCCGGTTAAGCAGACGACAACCTCCTAGGTTGCACTGCGAGATGCCATTCAAAAAAGAAAGTGGAGCACACTTGCCTAGAAGAAACCGATTCACTCGAACCTTGACTAGATCCAGATTATAGTGATCAGGGAACAGAGAAAACACAAACATTAAAATGTTATTTCTAAATATAGCTAGTGACGTTGATTTATTCAATTGTTCACTGAGTGAGTTCACAAAAAATGCATTGTTTGTGATTAGTTACAAAATTTAATTTTGTTATTGTGTACACTATCGCATTAGATTACCCGGTAATGATAGTCGTAAGATGGGGAAAATAAAATAAATAAATAAAAATCATTTCACTTCGTTCCCTTTGCGGTACAGACAGAATCCTCATCCCGTTGTCAACAAAACGATAAATGATTGAAATTGAACCCTTCTGCCTGCTCAATGATCATTTATCTCAATTGATTACCTTATCTGTACCTAAGTGTCACATTTCGAGCCGACGGGAACGAAAAGGTAGTTTTTTGGGTGATAAAAAGTATTTGATGAAAAATATTTATGGATAAAAGAATATTAAAAAAAAAACTAGCGACTCGCCCCGGCTTCGCACGGGTGCCATGTAGATGTTTTCTCTACTATAATATGCATGTATTATACATTAAACCTTCCTCTTGAATCACTATCTATTAAAAAAAACCGCATCAAAATCCGTTGCGTAGTTTTAAAGATCTAAGCATACATAGGGACAGGCAGCGGGAAGCGACTTTGTTTTATACTATTTAATGATAGTGATGATATTAAATTAAATACGCAGATACATCTATATGTAAGCACCTATAATTATACCGCTGCATGTGTAGTTTCCATAACCAAGAAAACTTTATTATTTTCCAATTATCTTTTACTTCTGAAGCTTATCCAGTATAATTAGATTAATCTGAAAAAACATTTTTTAATTATTTCCTGCTACGTACTACTTTCAAAAGAATTTTTAGGTTTAGCTCCAAATTATTATTTAAGTAAAAACATTTTAGGTACTTATCAATAAAAACATGAGGAAAGCTAATAAGTACCGTGATATTGGCATTGAATTATATTGACCTTCAGTAATTCATGGACTAAAGAGACTGACAGCGCCATCTGTTGAGAGTTTTTATAACAAGAATGTTTGCAAAACAAATATTTTTCTGGAGAATGTGAAAACATTTTTTAAGCAATAACACAGATTATTCTGTTCTGGTCGTGCTTTCGTATAAAGCTATCCATACTGTAATATTATAAATGCGAAGGTTACTCTGTTTGTTTGTTAACTTTTGACGAGTAAACGGCTGATCGGATCGTGATAAAATTTTGCTAGGAGGTAGAATTCTGGGAAAGGACATAGGCTATTTTTTTTCTAATTCGTACTCTCCAAAATTTCTACGCGCACGACAGCTAGTTAACTACATTGTGAAGCCTGTAGCTAGCTTTAATTGCACATCAATCTTTATGCGTTTGGCCATGGTAAAAACTAAGGCTTCCATCTTGTTTTCAATACAATTTCCACAGACAATTTTCAAAAATGTTAATCATTAAGGCGCCAAAAGAACTATACTGTACTTACCGCGAGGTTACGGTTATGCGACTTATCAATAAAAGCCAATAATATGCATGAAACATTCCAGGTGTCTGAAAAACAGTCCACGACTAAAATTAAACCAATTAAACAATACACAATATTGAGTCATACAAAATTTAGGAAAGTCAAAACATACGCACACACACAAAACTAAAATTACATACAATTTTCTACCAATTAAGTTCTTCAAACTTCCAATATTCATACACATACTACAGAAAAACATTTCTTGAAAAGCCAAACATAGAAAAACCAACCTAATCTTGAAGAAGCAAAGGTTAAAAATGTCTTGTTTCGAATCCATTGGGACCACACACGACGAAGGTTTTTAAAAAAGGAACGCGCCGACCGCGCCTCGTTCGTTACCTCATCGTCGGGTGGTTTTTTTTTTTTAATTTTCTTTTTTTATGAGCAAAGGTATCGAAGCTAGTTATATACACGCCTTCCAGTGTAGGGGGGATTTTAGTAGCAAACGTTTGTGAGAAACTGGAAGTTGATTTTATAATCTTTGTTTTTATTTAAGTCAATTGATTTGTGTGGTTTGGAAATTTTCGAGGGAATTTGTGTACTGTGAGCCAGATTTGCTTTGTTAAGATGGGCATCAGAACGTAACGTCAAGAGCTCTTGTTTTCAGGGATTTCAAAACTCAAGTGTTGCCATATTTACCGGAAGGGTGTCTATTTATCACAATAATACCTAAGTATGACAGCTTAAAAAGAAAAACCTACTCATACTTATCAAAACTTTACTGACATTGTGTATATCGGGCTGGTGTCCGCAACTTCACGTTCAAAGCACGTATTTTGCGTATGGACTCTTACTCTATGCCATTCACATGCGCTTGGCTGGAAATAAGATGCAATGAAATCATTTGATTCTGCGGGATTAAGAGCGTTTACGCCGTCCATGCGCTGTTTGACTCCAAAACAGTACTTTTCAAACCCTTTAATACCATCAACCCTTTATTTTACAAAAATGATAATTACTAATAACTTTAGGAAATTTCGTTGTCTCAATAGTTGGGGAGAAAAATATTTCAATTAATAGAGTATTGGTAAATTGTATCAAGATAACTCAACAGAGGTTTTCTTAATTTCCCTTTTAGCGTCAGTTTCGACGCTCTAATTATAGGAAACCACTGGCAAACCTAATTAGATTTTTTTTTTACCTATTGCTAAGATCCTAAGGAATATAGTTGGAGAAGAAAATTTTTTGATTTAGGTTTCTTTATATAAGAAATTAAAGTTCAAACAATGTAAAATATTAAGGAATTAAAATGATTTTTTCACCGATATATCTTACTTGATTTAATATAATAATAGCATAATATAATAGAAGAACATATGCTTTAAAACATCCAATTTAAAATTTATCAAAACGGATCATAGTGGGTTAGTTTGACTATAGCGCGCGAGAGCGCGCCAGCGCTATACACACAGGCACGCGCGCTTCTGTGTGTGTAAAAAATGCATTGAATTACCTAAACTTGACTTCGCGCGATAGACGTAAACGCTCTTAATGTATTTTTATTTTTTAAATGATTTTCTTTTTTAATTAATATTTAATATAGTTTTTCAACTCTTCTGGCAATGCTGCCAGTCTTCTAGGCATTATTCTTGTTGACAGCGATGTGGACGAATTTTTTGACGCCCTTTAATGTTTTCTTTTTTTTTTACTTTCATATTTTTATTATTATTTTAAGTTTCGCTATAGATAATTATGAAAATAGGAAAAATAAAAACTAACTAGGTACTCTTCTGAAACGTTTTTCTTAATCGCATTAAATTACTTTGTCCTTTTTTGAGCGCCCACATTTCGCGGCCGTCGGAAATAAACCAAACCACGTCTTGGTAACTCAAACAGAAAGAGGTCTAAAGAGTATATATTAATAAAATGACCTAAAAAACATAATATAGCAAATAACCCAATAGATATCGTGATTCGTGATATTTTCTTACCCCAGATTTGCTTACTAAAATTTTCGATATTGACGTGCGCTGTAGCCGACGGCCGACCATATTGAAATCGGTTGCCAGTAAGTCCTAGAACTTTTCAGCATTTTGCGAGTTTGCGACGGTATTTCGTTTTATCGGTTGGCGACCTTTTGTAATAATATCAGAAAGACGCTCATACCGTTACATTCAGTCAAAGAACTTTAAAAGTCTTATAGAGCGGACATTGGCAATATTGTCATAAAAAAATTTTGATCCCGAACATTTTAGATTTTGACACACGAATGCAACCTGACAAGCGGGCGTATGACACTAAACAAAACGACTTGTTACTAAGTAGTAGCAAGTATTGTAATATTACGATTTTCTTCGTCTTCTACCGTCTATCGCTCGTTCATATTTGAATGTCTTTGCATTCAGCCGAAAATCTAATCCGTTTTTTGTTTGTTCCTATTTGAAATCCTTATTTATATCTACAATGGTTGTTTGTGCTGCCGGGGTGAGAACTCTTCCTGACTAACGATTACCAACCTTAAGCCGAGGAGCTGAAGGACTTGCGCCATCCGTCACGCTCCCCTGACCAGATCTTGGCCCTCATGTCTTCCTGCCCCCAGCTAACCTACTTTTAATATTGGGCAGCTAAAATATATGTAGAATAAAGGGCTGCTTCTCCGCCGACCAATTGGATGGTCCAACTAGTTGTGCAGTCGAGAACGCTATTGCAAGATCCTTCCCCAAGGCACAACCAGTTGTGTAGTTATATATTTCTATAAAAATAATTTTTTATCGAGTCCCTTCAGACCGACTACTAGATTAGGAGGTATTTCATTCAGCGCACACACAAAGTGTGACCACAGTTAGAGAGGTACAAATTGACTATTGAAAAATATTGACGGTATAAAAAAATGATTCAGGTGGCGCAGGAAAAGAGTAGGTACCTGGAAGGATATGAGGGAGACATTGAGGATAGCCTCAATCATTACATAGTATAAAACAAAGTCGCTTCCCGCTGTCTGTCTGTCCCTATGTATGCTTAGATCTTTAAAACTACGCAACGGATTTTGATTCGGCTTTTTTTTGAATAGATAGAGTGATTCAAGAGGAAGGTTTATAATGTATAGTAGCATTGCACCCGTGCGAAGCCGGGGCGAGTCGCTAGTCGTTTCGCGTTTGTTAGTCTCACAAAAAGTCGAGAACGGCTGAACCGATTTGCCTAATTTTGGTTTTAAAAGTGAAGTCCAAGGAAGGTTTAAAAGGTGAGAAAATAGGGAGGTAGGTAGGTCGTAGGTAGATTGGTCGTGTAGTAAAAAATACAAGGAGGTAATACTCGGTAGGGAAAAGTGCATTGCAACACATGCTGGGTACAGCCAGTCTACTTACTTTAAATAAAAAGGCTTTCAGCAACACAGCTACCTATATATTTTAAACAATGAACCACATATAATAAGGATAAAATTCAATTGTCACTTCCGTGCACAGACAAAACATGTCCTCTTTCTAAATTACTTTTATTTCAAACTCTTTTGAAATTCGAATGCAGCTTTATGCAGCCTGCCTAATTGAAGGTTAGTTGTTTGTTTTAAAACCTTATAGTTCTTTAGCTATAACGTTTACTATGAGTGTGGCACTATTGCCATACCCAAGTAGATGAGATCTTTCGAAAGTGCCAAAATATCGGAAACTAAAACAAATAAAAACCATGGTAAATATCCCGTTTTAAGTGTAAATTATATGTGAGTAGCCATATCAGTTTAAAAACTTACCTCAGTATATCTTTCGAAAGAGGTTTTATAGCTACCAAAATAATTAATTACCTAATTTTTTTATCATCATCTGCCCAGCCTTATTCCAACTATGTTGGGGTCAGCTTCCAGTCTAACCGAATGAAACTTAATACAAAATTTTACATGGAGCGACTGCCTATCTGACTCCTCCACAGCCCAGTACTGGGTAATACGAGACCCTTGGTAAGACTTATTGTCAGACTTTCGGGTCACTGACTTCCTGTAACGACTGTCAAAGATCTACAAATTATGTCCCGTAACAACGGCTTACCTAGTATTTAATGTAGATATTTATTTCTATGAACATAATGTGCCAGCCTTAGACAACATATGACTTACAGCTGTTCAAGTAATTTTCATAAACTATCATTCTTCTGTAACATATAATTAAGCAGTAAATAATTTTAATAATAAATTACGCTGTTTTATGTTTATTACTGATGGATATTATTTTGTGGGTAGCCATTGCAGTAACTAAATTGACAGGGACAGGATATTCAAAATGGCTGCAAATATTCCTATGAGCTGCAAGAAACTACATTTTGAGACTAGCCGACCCGCGCAACTTCGCCTGCGTAACATTTTTGATCGACGCTTCTCTCCTATTGATCGCAGCGTGATGTTATAATTATAGCCTTAATCAATTAATTGAGCTATCCAACACTAAAAGATTTTTTCAATTCGAACCAGTAGGTATTTCGTGATTAGCGTGTTCAAACAAACAAACAAAATCTTCAGCTTTGTAATATTATTATATTAGCATATATAGATTTGAAATTGGAATGAGCAATTCTAAATTCTTCTTTTAGGGGAGTTCTCAAATTGAAGACGTAAATGAAAAAAATGTCACAAATTATCGCACACAAGGAACATATTTGAACTAAATTAAGGCGTGGATATACGTGAATTGAGCTTCATTTAGGATACATTAGAACCTTTTTGTTCCGTAACCATCACCGGATGTTTTTTCCAAAAAATATATATTAATCTACACAATGTAAAGCATGTCCTCTTGGCTTTAAAAAAATTAAAAATATAATTTAAACATCATAAATAAATACGCAAAGTAGCCTCTGTTTTTGTAACTAACTACCATTTTTCTCCTAAACTATCAATCATAGGATCTTTTTATTGCCATCAATATATTATATTAAGTAATGCCGAGGGGACCTTTGGCTTATTTTTGCCAATAACTTTCTTAATTATTTATATGGCTTTTTTTACGTAATCGAGGCGCACGCGGGGGGCTTTATCGTCGAAACGCCCACATGACCAAGGTCATTGGCGTATATCCAGCTCTTAAGTAACGTACTAAATTTATTATTTAAAATGGTGAGTCGTACGAAGGCGACGAACTCAAGATGCATTAGCTGCTACCATTGCATCTTGATCAAATGGCTGAATAGCCATTATGCGGGCGGGAGTATTGCATCCTTCACCCAAGTATGCATCTACATATTTGCGGATTTCAAACTAAATGTTTTGCCTAACATTCAATGTCATGAACTGATACCATAAGTTATCCACAGGCACTATGTACAAACAAAGGTTTCCAATTATACCATAGCACTTGTGATTTTTAAAAGCTCGTGAAGGAACTCGTGGCTAAATAATAACAGCCGCTCGGATCAATCTTCAGGTTAAGCCACGCTTGCCTAGGTTGATCTGTGGATGGGTGACCACCCGACATATACCAAGTTTCCTCCCTGCCTCACGTTAAGCCTGGCTGTCATTTGTAGATCCTTGACAGCCGTTGTAGGAAGTCAGTGGCCCGAAAGTCTGACAACCAGTTTTACCAAGGGGTATCGTAATACTCTGAACTAACTGGGTTGTGGAGTTCAGATAGGCAGTCTCTCCATGTATATTCAGCGGCATCTGGTTAGACTGAAAGACGACCCCAACATAGTTCGGAAAAGGCTAGGCAGATGATGATGTCTTTTCAGGTAAAACTATTAACATCAAAATAAAACCATGCCAGTATTCAACCGCTGAAAATGAATCGTTCCTCACCACAAAATGCCGTCTAAATCGCCAATCAAAGACAATATCAGGACTACCTACTCCAATCACACCTTGAATATATAAATATAAAGGGGCCCGGAGCTTAGACCCGTCCATAAATAACAATGTTTTATTACGAAGATCCAAGGTTCTTAGCGGGCCGCCTTCGCCAGTTTTACTTTTTATAGGTTTTTAAATATCCCTCGGTAAGTATGTGGTTCTGCCTTTGAAGATTATTTTGTTATCTGCATGTAATAAAATAGGTGTAGGTATGGCTTATTTTTGTAATCGTTTTTCGGTCTTTTTCGTTACGTGGAACGGAACGGGGCGATTTTTCGTTTGTTGTTTTTTTTTGTTAAGGTGATTAGTTGCGTTCTGCGTTTGAATTTGACGTTTGTGATTTGGATTTTGGATTTCGGCGGAAGTTGCAATTTATTTGGTGATTTACTATAAGTTTATTAAGTTTATTTTAGTAGGTTACCTCGATGATCTAGTGGTAGTTAATTACAAGGACAGGCAAAATAATACCTATTTGGGGTTTTTCATCAGAAATTTCTCAGTAGCAGCCCAGTCTAGATTAATGTCGTTCGGCTCGCCTCTTCTTATATGAGACTTAAACATAACTGGCGAAATGTAGATATTATTTTACGCAAAATTTATTGTCTACAAGATTACCTAATGTCATAAAGGGTGTAAATATACCCTTAAGGAAGCCAAAAGTCACTGGTTCACCCCGTCGTTGCGTCATTTTTTCGTTGTAGACTATACCTAGGAATCTTCTAGTTAAATACGGAGATATTGGGGGTCAAAGTTCCAAAAAGTTTTCATTTTAAATACAAGTTTTTAATGTCATAAGCATATATTTACTTAAAATACCTCACCGACCCCCGTACTATCTCTATCTCTCTTTTTTATCTTTTTTTTTTATAATTTATCAATCCACTAAGAAAGTTGTTTGTATTTAATGTTATTTTATGTATTTTACCTGTTTTTCTCTATATTATGTCATGTTAATTTAATTTGGTTTAATTTATTGGCGCTTAATACCTAGTAAGTTAGCTTATCTTTGTAATTTGTTATTTTGTGCATGTGGTGTTTACCTATAAGTAATTATTACGCTGTTATTTAATTTTATGAATGTGCTATGTCTCTGTATTCGGTGTGACAATTGTTGGTGAACCTAAGTCAATAAATAAAATAAAATACTATTAAATGCATCCATCAGCACAATGTTTTGAGTGCGTTACATTGAGTCCTACTGTGAAACGTGATTTTTCACCCCAAAAACAAAAGTAGTTTCCCAGCAATTTTTTATGCGTGGAGTTACCGACTTAGTTTGATGTAAGTATAGAATGCTTGGTTGATGGCTTCGTGACGAGTCCGTTTACACGTCTTGTGTGTGTAAAGATTAGCCAGTTAGCAGTAAGCAGCGATAGCCTAGTGGTGTGACCGTTGGACTGCCAAGTCATAGGTCTCGAGCTCGAACGCAGGACACGCACCTCTGATTTTTCGGATTCATGTGCGTATTGTATAATTATCACTTGCTTCGGTGAAGGGAAACATGGTGAGGAAACCAGCTTGCCGGAGAGATATTTCTCGACGGCATGTAAAGCCAAGTCAGAGGCCCATGGGAGGCATAAAAACTCTGACACCAGGTTAGGCACTAACCACACGATAAACAAGAAGCCAGTCAGCAAGTTTAAAACAAAATTCCAGTATCATCACTTACTATAGCCAATGATCGTTCTTCATAAACAAACCGACACTAACAGTCCTGTCATTAACATAATGCCGCTGATTTTGCAGTACAATGACCTTTATTCTCGAGGTCATAAGGTTTATATCCAAGCTAAAATAACTGGAAGAACTTTAAGTAACAATAACGCACTCCCCACTCCACTCTATTATGAGGAGAATAGGCAAAAATGCACCATCACGCCCCCACGAACGCTTCGTAACACTAATCTGTTACTCTCTCCCCCGAGACGAGGAGATGTGGGTAATTTGGACTAGTTAGCGTCTAATTGTGCCGCTACGCCCCAGTTTGGTATTGTTAAGTGATTTATTTCATTTTTGGGGTATTATCGTGTCTGTGGGGAGTAAGTAAATATGGTAGGGGGCAGACTGGATGTTTTGAGAAGACGTTTTTCTATACTAATATTTTAAAGAGGTATAATGTGTTTGTAAGTTTGTATATAGGAGGTAATCTTCGGAACTACTGACCCGATTCTAAAATATGTTTCACATGTAAAAAGCTACGTTATTCGTGGGTGCTGTAGGTTATAAATAATATTTATATCATGCTCATTAGCCGAGCTATCACAATTTTTGCGGACGAAGTCGCGGGCGAAGTGCTATAGTGTGTTATATCTTTGGAAATTAGCTCAGGAACTGTCCTTTAATGTACGAATAGATAGTTTACTGATTTGAATATTGTTAGATCTAGTCAAACAATTGGTTTTCTTCATATAAAAATTATGTTGATTGAAGCACGGGCGTAGAGAGAAGCCATTTTGGCCACGATACAGGGCGTAAGGGACACATACACACCGACAAACGGTTAACACGGATTCAGTGCATCATTCTGAACGCACATAGAAATTTTTCGTCCATCCATCATCATTTTTGACCGTGTAAGTCACTTTTCTAAGAAACGGCAATTTTTATTTTTAATCAACTTCAAAAAAAGGAGGAGGTTCTCAATTCGTTTGTTTTTTTTTTGTTTGTTACCTCATATCTTCGTCATGTATGAACCGATTTGAAAAATTCTTCTTTTATCTGAATGGATCTACTTCCCGAAGAAATTTCAACAAAATCGGTTCAGCAGTTTGGTTTTAAATCAAAATAGCTGGAAAAAATATGTCATCCAAGTAAAAGAAATTGCGAAATTGTTACTTGACAAGGATTTGTGTGTGATGCGATAGCTAAAAAGGATAAAATAAAAACGTTTTTGCAAAAAAAATAATCGACTTCCAAAAAAAAAACAAAAAAGTGGAAAATAACTTTACTTTCGGAAGTCGGTGCCAAAAAAGTCAATGAAACAAACAATAGTCGCCGACTTCCGAAAGTAAAGTTATTTTCCACTTTTTTTGTGTTTTTTTTTGGGAGTCGGATGTTTTTTTGCAAAAACTTCTTTTTTTTTAATAACAGATGAAACATTTCCACATGGTATTTCCGCATAGAATTTTTTCATCGATCAGGCGGTACCATGATCTGTTAGTGCAGGAATATTTTAGGACTATTCAGAGAGTGGGAAAGTGACAGCGCTAGACAGCTGTCTAGCGCCATCTCTTATCATCATGATATCAGATCATGATTACCTTCCAGAATTATGTACGAATTATATATGAATATGTGGTAATTTGTGAGCCGGTGCTCTATCTATCCTGCATGTGTTTGTAGTACTCAGCAGTGTAAGAGTTGAATATCAGCACAATGCTAGGAGAGTCTTTTTTGGTCACGACATAAGCTTATTTCTTTGTAACAATTATTGTTTTTCTACTCCATTTATTTCCATATTTCTTATTTATTTGCAATGAATTTGTTAGCACGCTCAATATCCCCTAACACGATAAAACAGCTATACCTATTAAAACCTAATTAGCAGCTATTTAACGTATTAAGTACGTGCATTAAAAAGCACTTCGCACTGTAAGCCTATCTGACGAGCCATCTAAACATTAACCACTGGTAAAGACAGGTGAGGCTGCTGTTTTATAGACGTATAGTATAAAATAATTGCTGATAATGTCCTTAGTTTGCACGTCATAATTATAATAAGTGACGGCCCTGGGGTGAGTTGTGTGACGTTGAGTTAATGTGTAGGATATGGGAGCCATTGGAGGTCTAGATGAATCCATCATACAACCAGACCATCTTACACGGATCTTAGAAGGCGCAAACGCTTTTTGGGGACACAAATACCGGATAGTTTAACAGGTTGTGTACTGTCCAAAAAGTGTACAGAATTGTATTAAACATTCAATAGATATCTACCATTATATAAGTTAGTGAGGTGTGGGAGCAGAGTGGCAGATCCAAATTCATTTCAGGGCTTCGGTGGTAATGCCATCCTCGCCAGGGTTTTTATCATAGTGCATTGCCTTGAGCACTCGGTCAACCTCGTATTACGTGATAGGAGGGATGTGTTCTGGGCAGCTGCAAGTATTTGTTTTCTGATTATATTCTTGAATTATCTGAATACAGAGAACTGTGGAACTCTGTGCAAATGTCTGTAATTTTTTGCCTATTGTGTTGTTTGATTCTTTACGAGTCCAGTAAACTATTAATCCAAGGTTTGGATCGAGAGATTCCCTGTTTTGCTACTCTTATCGAACGGTGATTTTCTAATGCTACTAATGCTAAGTTTCTTATATCTCTTTGGGACTATGGGTCATAAGATTGCGAGAGTTACAATACAACCCTTACTTGAAGATCAAAATCAAGAAAAAATAACAAATGTTCGAAGTGTTAGAAGCGCGGAAAGCAGACTTGAGCGAAATTTTTATACCGCGAAACTCTTTATCTTTAAAATAGATGGTATTGGTTCCATGAATGTATTAGGTATTTGTATAATAAGAGGCCATTTCAAGAAGGCCAGTTACAGGCACTTTTGAATTGTCGCAACAAAGACAGCAATAAAATGAAGCTACAGTCCCAGTCACAAGGCATAAAACAGTGAAAGTACTGTAGTTGCCCATACCAAAGCGTAGATCTCTATGGAGAACGGGCAAGAAACTCCATGGTCACTCTTTTAAATCAGAAGATTCCTACAAAACCTTGGTTACATCATTCATGTTGAGATTGAACATCATGTACCTCATCATTATTTAGCCAAAATATGGCTATGTCCTGCTAGACACCATAGCGAGTGAATAACTCATGCCGTCATGCCATGGTGAAAATAAAAGTCTGTCATCAAGATGAGACCTGGGGCACTGCTTATGGCACCCGGACGTACTTAATGCTACCGGTCAAGAATATTTTAACATAAACCCTAGCTCAAAAAAAAAACCCTCGAACTCCAAACAAGTTTATTCCACTTACCACCTCATCGTACCTCCGTATAATACAGAACAATATAATCGTTTGCACGGCGTGCCTTATCGCGGTACGGCCACCGTGCTTGACAAATAACAATTTATATGTTAATAATTCGGGTTTTACGAGCGGCTGGATGCGGGTAGTGACAGGAGGAACGTAACTGATTTTTGGCGTTCTTTTTTTGAATAATTTTTGAAGGTGGAATAGGTATTTTTTTAGGTAGGAGTATAAAGGGTGTAAATAGACCCTTAACGAACTAACGCACTTTTTCTCCCCGTCATTGCGATTCTTTTTTTGTTCTGGACCACACCTGGGAACCTTCTAGTTACGTAGATATTGTAGGTCAAAGTTCCAACATCAATTTTTTTTAAAAACAGTAGTTTTTAACTTTATAACTTTATTTTAAATTCCTCGATGACCCGTTTACTATTCAACGCATACATCAGCACAATGTTTTGAGTGCGTCACATTGAGTTTTACTGTAAAACGTTATTTTTCACCCCGAAAGAAAAATTTGTTTCCCAGCAATAATTTTTGCGTAGGGTTAATTAGTTTGATGTACGGAATGCTTGGTTGACGGCTTCGTGAAGGTTCTGTTTACACCTTGTTTAATCACGATTGAGTCACAAAACTGGCTAGTGGCCCACAGCCATGTGGTGGACGACAGCCCACTCCCTCTCATGGCGAAGAAACCTGTGTCCCAGCTGTGGGAATAGTTCAGGCTGATAATACATGAAGCTAGAAAGGCAATAATAATCTTAAAAGGATGCTAGATATTATTCTATCTATCGGTCTAGATAAGAAACTAGAATGGAGTACAGGAAACAGGTAGAGTGAAACTAAGGAGAAAAAATTAAGTTTCAGAACTAGATTTAATAATATTTTTTGATTTTAACCTTTATAGTTGTAGCCATACAAATTCTTGTCATGAATTAATTTTACATTGTAACTAGGAGTTATTAAGAGACCATAGTGTCATCAACATAGGCCAAGAAGAAAAAATACATAAACTCCTCAACTTAAGTTAGTACAATTTATATGGGACCACTGCGCGGGTTTCCTCTACCAAATGAAATCGCGTAAATCGCTCCAGTAATCACGGAGTAATCGGTTTACAAACATAAAATTTTAAAAAAATGCTGGTGTAAAACACAACCTCTTTTTTTTGTAGTCGGTTAAAAATAATTGGTATCCTCTCAATCAGTGATGCAAAAGCATCTACTTCTCTAAAGATCCACTGCACTTGTTCCTATACTCAGTACTAATGATCTACCTATGTATTTCTTAACTGACACAAACTACAGATTAACTTACTTCACCGTCACCATCGTCATTCAAAACCCTGGACACGACGTGAAGGTAGCAGGGAGGTTCCTCTCTCTGGACTCCTGACCGCTGCGCTGGTAGGTACACGCTAAAGTTCAATTTATTTAATGTACCTTTTAAGAATCATCAGTCTCCTGCCCTATCCAAATTTATTTGGGGTCGGCGCAGCATGTCTTCTTCTTCCATACTTCTCTGTTACTCGTCATCTCATCAGACACCTCCTTTCTAGCCATATCATCCTTCACACAGTCCATCCATCGTTTCTTTAGTCTTCCTCTACACTTCCATACATCCCATTCTTTGAATATTTTACCTTACCGTAAGCCGCTGAAAGCTGTAAATTTAGATAGCCTTACTGGTCTATCTTTGATTCCATAACAACGGTCTGTAAACCTCAAGATCACGACTATTACATAACACTAGCTTTTGCTCACGGCTTCGCTCCTATTATGTACGGAATGTGCCCACGGGAACGTTTTAAATGTAGCCTATATAACACTCGGGGATAATGTAGCTTCCCGTTATTGAGAGAATTTTCGGAATCTGATCAGTAGTTCTGAAGATTACCCCCTACATACAAACTTACAAACACATTTTACCTCTTTATAATATTAGTATAGGTAAGCTCCTAGCATGAACGCGCATATTATATACATAATAATATATTCGTTTATGGAACGCGCTACGTAAATGAACATCATATGAACATCGATCTTTTTTTTTTAGTTGAAAATTGAACTTTGCTTTTTCGACTGAAAAAAAAGCATTTCTGCCTAAACAAAAAAATGCGACAATTGTTTTAAGTATCCTTAACTGCTTGGCCACAAACTACACACTCCAGCGACAGGCATTTCGCGACAGACTGAAAGAAAACGAATGAACAAAATTGCCTAGAGCATTGCACAAGTGACACGACGACGGTCCCTACGTGAAAGAAATAAGTGGCGCGCGTATACCTTGACATATGTCGCATCGCGAGTCTCGTCACCCGAGGATTTTTCTTTATCGTGTGTTTAGTGCCTAACCTCGTGAACCACGACTAAGGGACCTCGCACAAAATGCGACCACGTCTACAACTTGTCGCATGACCGGCAGCCATCTTGAACAAAACTGGTCTGACGCGCGGTTGTGCGACCAAACTGTCTTCCTGGGTGAGTACCATGACGTCTTAATGCAGGAATGTTTTACTTCTATTCCAGTGTTGGAAAGAGACAGAGCTATACAGGATTTCTAGCGCCATCTTCGCCATCATAACACGTCATGATAGGCCAACTAATCGAAGCTTCTGCGGCCAAAAGTCGTGGTTATGGCCGTGTAGTGCGCGAGGTTCCTTGCTGCTGTCTTGGCTTCCGTACGTTTATACATGGGTGACCATTGAAAACCAGCGTTGTGCTGTGGGCCCCCCATAGCACAGCATCATGCTGAGTGGTAACCTGCTTGTTGCATTCACGAGTTGCAAGCTGTTTTTTTTTTGTTCCTTACTGTTTAATATTTGTTATAAAGTAAAGTAACCAGTAACCACCGCGCGTTCCATATAATCAACTAATTTATTCGCTTCATTAACAAACTTAAGCATTTAATTATTTGCCACTCGTCTAATTAGTATTCGTTTCACGTAACATAGTTCACCTCTTACATGACTGCAGACTATAATTTTCACGCCATTAGTTTTCTTATGGTTATCAATTTATTTATGAAAAACTATACACGTTACGCGTAGACTAACCTGCTTGAAAAAACATTAAAGGTCTTTCAAGCGATGATTAATTTGAAAATAAGATTTGTGAAGACTATATTTGAAACTGATTGAATTTTCATAATGCTTTTAATAGTCTGTCTTGCTCAGAACCTTTTTTTTTTCGGCAATGGCATCTCGCAGGTCAACCTAGGGCAGTATGATAAAGCGGCTATTATAGGTTCTGAAGAAGAACGCCTTTTTTTCGTTTTCTGACGTCCATTTGGTCTTCTGTTATACTTGTATGTAAAACTAGTATTTGGCCGCGGCTTTTGAAGCGTTCTGAACGGAAATTATACCACAGAAACGTTTTAAATTTATCATATATATGACACTCGGGGACAATGTAGCTTCCTATTAGTGAAAAATTTTCGGAATCGGATCAGCAGTTCCGAATATTTCTCCATACCGATCATCTACTATTTGTTCTTGCTAGCATACACCCATGGGCCATAGAGCATCACAATTCTTATTCATGCTGGTAATTCTTAGGTTATTACTTATTAGGTATCAACGGCAGTCAACGGTCAGCGAAATACATGACCTATGTTCACAACACACAGAAATAAATACCACACGTTTATTTCCCATAAAATTCCTCACAAAATAAACACCCATACCTTACGCAATCAACCG
Source organism: Standfussiana lucernea (assembly GCA_964057025.1). Lineage (NCBI taxonomy): Eukaryota > Metazoa > Arthropoda > Insecta > Lepidoptera > Noctuidae > Standfussiana > Standfussiana lucernea. Next base: position 2,895,957 of record OZ059812.1, read on the forward strand.
TAAACATAACATTTTATTACATTACATAAATACGTAATATTAGCGCTCAAAATATGGCGCGAAACAATATAAAGATGACAGATGCGGCTAATGCGTCCGCCATGACACCGACCAATGACAACGCGCCTAACTTTTTTCATAGCAACGGCAGCTGCATGTATTCAGCCAACATTAACGCATGTTATTGGTTATTTTATAAATATAGTAGAGATGTGAAGGGGTGTATTTTTTTTTTAACAATGATGATGTTATTTTGAAGAAAGAATTGGATTTTTGTAATGAGGTTGCGAGATAGAATTTTGATGGCCGTTTTTAGATGCGTTCGATAAAAATAAAATGAGTTTTTCTTGTTAAAATGGGTTCTTGAGATTTTGTTCGCGTGTATTTAATAAGTTTTTATGTGAAGTTTTATTATCTATTTAACATCTGAAAAAGTCGGGTTTTCTCATTTTATTTAATATTGTTTTGCTATCGTGCTTTTCGTGTTCTTGTGAATTCTTAAAAGTGAGGTGTAGGAATTCAATTTGTTCAGAGGTAGTTTATTGTTTTGAAGAATGTAAACAAAAACAAGAAACGAAAATACAACAACAACACAACTTTTTCTATGACATCACGCCTGTAAGGCCCAAAGGGTTAGGCAGAGATGTACCTAATAGGACACCCACATTTCGCCAATTAATTATCTATAAACAGGTCCATGAACAGTAAAATAAAAATGATTAAAATAATTAACAGTTCCATCTTGAGCTCCACTTGGCATTTTCGTAATACTCTATCAATTAGACCTACTGAAATTGCAGTAAAAATAACATAACATCACGCCTGTAATCACCGAAGGGTTAGGCAGATATGTACCTAATAGTACACCCACATTTCACCAGTTACCGACTATAATAAAGTCCCATGTAATAGGGGGCGAGACTATTGCCATCAACCGGACACGAATCCAGACTCCGTGGCTGCTACTAAGAAATTCCTAATGGAAAACCCAACAACATTGCCCGACCGGGGAATCGATCCCACGACCTCATGCGCATCAGTCGCACTTGCAACCACTAGAACAAGGCCACAGTCAGTAAAAATAATACAATTAAATCAAACATAACACATCACAATCTTGCCAAGGGAATACTGTTAACCAATTACCGGAGTAGTGGAAGTCAGATAGCCAGTCGCTCTATATAAAGTAGGTAGCTACTGGTTTTCAGCTGCATCCGGTTAGACTGGAAGCCGACCCCAACATACATGATTAGGAAAAGGCTACGCAGATACTGATGATAATATAAACGTGACATAAACTATACAGGGTATAAAGTACAAAGACGCTAAACCCCCCCCTCCCCTATATATTATTTATATTTTACCCCATATATATTATTTATCATTTTATTTTATTTTTATTTGTTATTATCATATCTTTCACAATATTTATTTATAATTATTGAAACCTATTGACATCCGCACACTCACCATATAGGTTCAGTTGAAAACCAGCGTCGGGCACTAGTTGTCCGGGATTTTGCTGAACTGGGTCTATTTGGCGCAGACGTGAGTCACACAATATTTCTTGGTTAGTTTTAAATTTCATTATATATTTGCTTTTTTATATTTTGTATTGTGTACTTGTGGCGTGTGCCAATAAACGTTTTTTCTATCTTTTCTTTATATAGAAATATTTTTGAATGTTTCCTACAAAACTGCAATGGCTACGCGTTCAAAATGTATGGAAAAGCTGTTTTTTTTTTTTCTATATGGGTTATTCAAAATGATGTACTGAGTACGTGGTAATCGTTTTAGAGTCGGTGTCCGTTCCACCTTGTATATTACCTATCCAATCAAGAATAACCAATAAGCATTTCTTTATTCCAAAGAAATTCAAATAAAACTCATCCAATTTTTATAGCAACACTTACTTTAAACAATTTGGAGCATAAATTATTTAACTTTAAACCAAATACTTGACCACAAAGTTTACGATCTATGAAAGTTTACGGCTAAAACTTTATGGTAACGATCCATATCGAAACACTATTGAGAATTATGAATAATTCATAAATTGTTGTATTGAATGGGAATCCAGATTGCCTACAAAATCGGATCCCTGACTGTCAGTAGAGCAGCCATCTTGGATTGTAGTGGACAGACGACTTGCAACCTAATTGCACACTTTTAACAGTGGCATTTGTCTATGGTCCCGGCTGTCATTTGTAGATCTTTGACAGTCGTTACAGGTGGTCAGTGGCCCGAAAATCTGACAACCACTCTTACCAAGGGGTATATGTATTACCCAGTACTAACTGGGTTGTGGAGCTCAGATAGGCAGTCGCTCCATGTAAAATACTGGTATTCAGCTGCATCCGGTTAGACTGGAAGCCGATCCCAACATACTTAAGAAAAGGCTAGGCAGAATTCTATCATGTATCGTAAATTCAGAAATATGGTCAAAAGATACTAGGCAGTATCTTGGACATAGACTTCACCAACGCATCGCAACAACCAGTGGATTTCCATGACGTTTTGTTTTATTTGATTTTGATTTTATGTACTTAAAAATAACGAAATCTCTTTTATTAAACGAAAGAATAAAAACTAGTTATGCATGATGTCCAACAGTTCCATTATCAAAATAAGTTTTGCTTTCTGAATATCATGTCAAAAACAAACACCTTGGCTGACAGTTAACTTTAAACTTTTAATCATCATCTGCCTAGCGTTTTCCCAACTATGCTGGGGTCGGCTTCCAGTCTAACCGGATGCAGCTGAATACCATTATTTTACATGTAACAACTGCCTATCAGACCTCCACAACCACGACTCTTAGTGTTGGGCAATACCCTTTGGTAAGACTTGATGTCAGACTTTCGGGTCACTGACTACCTGAAACGACTGTCAAAGATCTACAAATGACAGCCGGGACCAACGGCTTAACGTGCTTTCCGAGGCACGGAGGAAACTCGGTATGTAATGCGTGGTCACCCATCCACGGACCAACCTAGGCAAGCGTGGCTTAACCTAACGACCGACCCGAGCTGTTATTATTTAACCACGAGCTCCTCTTACTTATCTTTAACTTTAGCATGAATGATGTTTGAAAAACACTTGTTTTATTTGATCGTCTGCAAAACAGCCAGCATTTTAGTTCATCACCTATTTACTATACCAAGAACTACGTTTTAAAACATGACCCGATACGGCGGCAAAGGGAAGCCATAACTTCAGCTCTTCAACGCATCGCGTGCGGAACAAACATTCAGAACCGAGACACTAGGGTTACCATCAGTCCGGATAAGCCTGGCACTTGGCATCCCCGTCAGGTCTATGTCCGGATATGTCTGGTATTTTGGCCTTGCGTCCAGACCTTTTCTGGGCTTGTTATTTAATTTTGTCCAGACTTTTCGACTTACCCAATTGTATTTTATTAAAGAGTGATTTGTAAAATGTCCGGATTTTAATGAAATCAACTTAAGATACGACCAAAATATAGTAAGCGACAGATAAACGTGGAATAAAGTTCATTGCCCTTTCCTTAATTTCTCTGCGTAGGTACGTGGACAATAAATTATGAATCGTTTTTCATTATTACAAAAAGGAAAGGATCACGATAGATGTCGATACAGCACAGCTTTATGTCATTATTATTGTTTTCGGAATTAAGTATGTCAATAAATGTATGTGGGTCAATGACCGTTATTCCACGTTTATCTGGCGCTTACTATAGTACCGACAAATTGCGGATACGGATCCGGACACCGAACATTCACAGATAAGTACCATACTGAAGCATCTGTCAGTATTCCGGTTTTCTTAGGGGATTAAAAAAAAAGCTGTAAATCAAAGATTAAAAACAAAAAAAAATAACTTTTCTACTCGGACTTTTTTGCAAAATGAACCAACTTGTTTTGAAGACTCTTCTTTCTAAATGGTGACCCTATGCAAAGTGTTTGCATATGTAAGTAGCAACTGATAGTATAGAGAATTAAAAATGCAATGCTTTAGAAGTCTTGCAGGACCCACGTTATTGGCTACCGGTATTGCGTGCTTACAACATCGAATTGAAAACAACCTTTGTGTCGATTTAAAATCATTCAAGTTAGGCTTTTTATTGTTTGATTAAAAATAAAACTTAATTGTTTTAAATTGTTTATTGTTAATTGTGTCGTATTGGTCTTCTTTTCTTTATCGTATGGTTAGTGCCTAACCTGGTGTAAGAGTTTTTATGCCGCCTCTGACTTGGCTTGGCTCGTATTGGTACAAAGTTTAGATTAGTTTGTTTGACTGTCTCTTTAGTCGATTGGTCGCAAGCGCCACTGCCGGGTCGGGAAATGTTATTGGGTTTTTCCATCAGGAGTCTCTCAGTAGCAGCCACGGAGTCTGAATTTTTGCCCGGTTGATGGCAGTAGGCTCGCCCTCCATTACACATAACTGGCAAAATGTAGGTGTACTATTAGGTACACCTCTGCCTAGCCCTTCGGGTATTACAAGCGTGATATAATGTTTTGTTAAGATTAGCTCTCACAAAGAAAAAAATAACTAGGTGAAAAATGTTTGCCAGTGAGCAAGGTGATATCGGACCTGTCTGTCCAAAGAGTACAGAATACAGGGCCAATTACTCCCAAGGGCCCTATAGTCTCACGCCGAGAACCCCCGTGAACACCCGAGAAGCGTGAATGTGATTGGTTTCTCGCCATCTCGTTCTCATTGAGAACAAGTCTCGGCGAGAAGGCGCGCCGAGAAATCAATCATTTTCACGCTTCTCGGGTGTTCTCGGGGGTTCTCGGCGTGAGTCTGTAGGGCCCTTTAAAATTAGCGACGAAACTTCACAATGGTTATAGATATCAATATCATTATTTTCACATGGATATGACCACTCGCGGAAGTTTTTTATAGTCTTATGCGGGATTAAATCAATCACCTGCTACTAAAATTGCCTTTTTAAAACGCCAAATTGCGAAAAACCTATAATTAAACCATTAACATAACCTCAAATAAGACAACTGCCGCTCAACAATTACAATTCTTCATTTTACACACCAACGTATAAAATACTTAATTTAAAACTCACAATTAATATAAAAATAAAGCAACCATAAACTACAAACTTTATAGTTATCAATTAACCAATTATTGTCGTTGGACGCGCTTGGAAAAAAAAAAGAATTTTGAGGTTAAAAGAGGTTATAATCAGTGGGTATTAGCCAATGAGGTTCATACGGCGTTCATTAAGCTGTGAAGTTGGTCTTTAAGTTGAGTTTTTACGTTTTGAGCCCAGCAATCGGGTTTTATGACAATTTTATGAAGGCAGGGGAATATAAAATGGCGGGCACTTAGGTGGTAGTCTAGTCCCTCTTAGTTTTAATCTTTTTTATGAGATTTTATCTGTGTTTATCTTATTGCCTTTTTTGTTGGAGTAGTAAGTGAGGCTGCTGGTCATACGACCTGTAATAATGAGAGCATTAGGTACCCCGCTACCTTTGGGTACAATTATAACTTCTAGCCTTTTCCCAACTGTGTTGAAGTCGGGTTCTAGTTTATCCGGATGCAAATACCAGTATTTTAAACGGAGTGTCTGCTTTTCTGACCTCCATAACGTAGTTACTGCGAAGGCCTATACCCCTTGGAAAGACTGTTTGAAATTAAATAGACTTAGGCGTTGGTTAATAATTAATGAATTAATTCGATTCAATAATAATAGGTATGTAGGTAGGGTCACGGATAATCGAGTGAATGTAGAAACAATTGTTTCCAATTAACAAAAATGATTTTTTGTTTTATATAATTAAAATAAATACATTTATGTACCTATATTTATTTATTATTTATGCATGTATGTTTATTATTTGTTTAAGTTATTCATTTTATAGTTAAATTATTCTTTTCAGACACTGTGTCTACGTTTCTTATCTACCTATCCTCTCGCAGGTCCGCTGGAAGAGATTTCTAAATGAAATAAGCGATACCTTTGTGCTCTCTTGTCTTTATGTACTTTTCCTGTCATGTGTTTGTGTGTACATAAATAAATAAATAAATATTTATTCATTAACGACTTCGTCCGCAAAAATCGTGACAGCTCGGCTAATATGCATGATATAAATTTAATTTACTTATAACCAATAGCACCCACGAATGACGTAGCTTTCCACCAGTGAAAAAAAGGTTCCGGAGATTACCGCCCGCATACAAACTTACAAACAAAATTTACCTCTTTATATTATTAGTAAAAAACTGAAGTAATTACTGATAGAGAAGTATGTAAATAAAAGCTGCAGAATGATGAATGATTAAGAAAATATAGAACTTTTTACCGACGGTTGGCATCGTTGACTGCAACTTTATAATAATGATTACGTTATCTTTTCTTATAAAACCACCCATTAATAAGACGACAACTTCCAGATATCCCACGGGTCTATGATAACCTTTCATAATTATACTTGTGATTACATTAAAATGTAAATCTACATAAGTACTACTTTAAGAACATGATATTATGGACTCGTCCTTTTTATTTGCAGCTCCTGTCGAGCGGCGACGTCAAAGCGTCTTATGTAGTATACGCAAATGTTTATTCATCAGATTTTTCATACATATAGTTACATTATTATCTGCTATACTATTACATGGGTTAATCTCCAAAACGGGCGTATTCGTGTGATCGCTCTGGTGCTTTTCAGATATTGATATTTAATGGTATTTATGTATCTCATTAAAAAGAATGATATTCAAATGGTATATTTTTACAATTGGCCTTCAATTTACACAAACAGTTATGGAAATATTTAAGTTCAAAAAATTTCGTGACCAGAGCAGTCATAATTGGTGAAAGCAGTGAAACAGAAAAACTAATATTGATAAAATATTATTTATTTAGCTGTTTTCAATCATATTCAGTGTACGTGTACAAGATTATATATATCTAAGAGAAATGTATTATTTTAGAAAAAGGTCAAGGCATATTATCAGTCATACATATCAAAAATACGGAATCTTTTATACGAGTATAAAATAATCGCTAAAATAACTAATTAACAAAATTATAAAAATCAACTTTTGGCTTAGTTTCATTTCTTTGGACTTAATTAAATCACTTCTAGGTAAATGAGACAAAATTAAAAACCTTTTGAAATCAACTATTAATACAGTCTCTTATAGTTATAAAATGACTTAGACTCATTAAATATTAGTTTTTAAAAAGTAATTAAAGAAAACTAACGTTTATAAAGAACATGATAAAATTCTTAAAAATAAACAATTATAAACTTAACGATTTGTAATCTTAATGCTAACTGTACTGTGCCCCGAGCTTTTTTCCTTTGGTAACTCTCTCTTGACTTTACAAGCCATGGTGCGTATAGATCTGGATCATTTTTTATCTTGGCCATTCTACGACGCTCAGCCAATTTCTTCCTAAGACGTTTTTCGTCAATAGATAATTTATTTCGAGGCATGATTTCAATCTGCAACAATAGTTGTCATTAAATTTTAGAGAAGAAAGGGTTACAGTTGTGGTAGCTAAATGCAAGGTATCATCAAGGTAAAATACGTCAAAATCTGTTTATGGGTCTAGGTTATCCGAAGAAACCCAGGAAAGGCTATAAATTAAAGGTTATATGCATAGTTCATCGTTTGTCATTGTTACAGTCCGGTACTGCTATTTAAAATAGAATTATAACGTACAATTAATGCAAAATATCATCGCTCTGGTCTTCTTGGACAGAGCAATCAGAGCCATAGCGATCAGAAAAAGTCACAAAATCATAAATATAGCCGAATTTAAAAGCAGTAGAAAGTTGTGATTACGTCTCATAAACAACATCATAACGATCACTTAATTCACATAACAAACACATTCAAAAGCTTACTATTGAATTTAAATAAAGTGCCATAGCAATCATAAAATTCGGGAACCAAATCCAGAGCAATCATAAACTTACCTTCGTAATGTTGGAACGCGGGCACGTGGCACACAGGTATCCTCCTCGGCGGTTAGACCACTGCTGGCGTTGCCCCGTGGGAGGGGAATATAGTGTCTATAACGCGTAACTAGGGATGAGCGCGATGTTTTACCTCAGCGCAGAGCGATGAGATAAAATGCCCGGTCACGATTTTAAATTCAAATTGTGGCAAAAGTATTGTTAATATAACTAAAAATATTTTATTACTATGAAAATTAACTATTTGTTATGTAATCTAAATAAGTTGTTTCATATGATCGTTGTCATTAAAAAAGTTAAAGAATAATTTTTCATTCAATCGGGAGTTGGGTCAACCCAGAGCGATCAGGATTTTAGGGTTTAAGATTTTTTTTTTAATATTTAAAATAAACTTATTCATAATGTTAGCCTTGTATCACGTAGATTAGACACCGAACTGTCTATAAAAAAATATTTTGAAAACATTTTTCGATTTTAAAATGGGTTTATCCAGCCCGACACGAAAAAAAATGCCTCTGGAGATCGACCCACATGAGCAATATTTGTATGGAAGTATATTTGTAATCACGTTCTCGAAAACGGCTCTAACGATTTCGATAATTATAGGACTTTGCAGCGGCAAAAAATCGATCTAGCTAGCTCTCATATCTTGAAAAATTCGTTTTCTCTCACACAACACAGCTCGACTGCCCAGGTACATATGTATTTATAACCTCATGCCAGTTCCGCATGGGGGCAGGCAGAAAATACAGAAAGCCACCAGCTGGTGCTGTTCTCTAGTATCTGCCTTTATTTCACTTTTTCCTTTGTCATAATCTTTGAACTTCGACCTGCAATGTAAGTATGATCCGGAAGAAAAACATGACATGTACTCGTAAAGGATGACCCGCATGATGGAAGATCGGTAAGCTTAACTTACTATTTAGCAAAGAGCATTAAAGACCACACGAGCATATAACGTCACCCTCCCCGCTAACTGTCGTATCCCACAAACTGACGTATCTACACTGACATTATATACGTGTTCATAACTTTGTTTCGAAAAAGTTCTCTCTAGTCGTCGTATCTGTATCGTTTATAGTTTAGAAGATAGTCAAGTATTTTGTTTAGCGTATGTGCAAAAGGAGGGAAAAAATATTCTCACTACCTGTCGTATGAACATACTACAGTTAGTAAGATTTTATTGTTTTCGTCTCGATGCAAAATGACTGAAGTATGTACATAGGGCACTTAGCTAGAATTTTTTTCAACAATGTTTACAATTTTTGTTTGCATTTACGTCGTTTAGAGATCAAAGCTTTTTTACTAATATGAAGCTTATTGCCATATCATTAAGTCACACTGCGGTATGCACGGGGGTAGGGTGCGGGCGGTTAGTCATTGAATGAGCAGTAAATCATATCTATTCAGTTGACCAATTCTTCGTAGAGTGATACTTAGGTCGCGTCTCTGCGATCGCGGGCTGCATCGACGCCGCATAGAGAAAGACAGGATTTTGTTCGTAAGTACCTATTATATTATTTCATTTTGCACGTCGGCGTCGTTATTTTTACACGCCGTGTTCGTAATTATAATTTTGAGTTGTCCATTTTCGCGTGCAAAAAACAATGCCGTGAAATTACATGTCGTCTGTTAGAATCCTAAAGCTGATAATTTTGCCTCTAAACACCTTTTTAGCTCTATCCAAAGTCGAAACTAACAATTTTTTTTAAACTGGGTATTTCTTTTTGCTTCAGATTATTACTAAGTAGAATAATGCGACTCAAATCCGAAATGGAAGTTATCGTAAAGTGGAGAGATGGCTCAAAAAATTGTGTACTAATAAAAGATTTGAAATGTCTTCGCAAAGGAGAGAGAGTAAACTGCGTTGGTTACAAGGTAAAAATGTGTTACAGTAAAAAATGGTACTATGGCGAGGTAATAATGACAGAGCGGGATATCCAAACAGAATCGAAAAATAATAAGTATATCGAATGCGAACTCTCATCAGATGACGAACCTCTAATAAATATTGTCAAGAACGACAAACCAATGGCTGTGGAGAATGAGGAAAAAGATCCTTATTGTGATATTGACTTAGAAGATCCACACGATCCTGACTATGTCATAGAACCCAAAAGACAGAGAAGAACCATGTGTTTGCAAGACTTACCATGTGAACCAGATTTAGCTAGTGTCTCTGACTTAACAAAAAAATCCGTAGATTGTCAACGTGAACAACATTGCGAAGTTATTGGATGCTCTTCTGAAGTATTTAGCTCTTGCCATAGGTGCTTTATGCTTTATGCTGGGACCATTTCATCAATGATTTGTCTTGTGAACAGCATTTTGAATTAATGCCACAGAGATCCACACATTTAAAACTACTTAACAAAGAGCACGAGCACAAAAACAATTCAATACATAATTCAGGAGAATTATGAATCTATTATAATATGCATACTTTAGAAAATTTACAAATCTATGACTTGCCATCTGAAACACTAACGCAAAACCAACTCTGTGAAGCTGCTGGGTGCAATAAAGAGGTTAATAGTTCCTGTTTTAGGTGCAGAATTCTAGTGTGCTGGGATAACTTTAGTGATGTTAACTGTGAAAACCATCATCAGTTACTATCGCCTAGTATATTACCACCAATAGATGATTGTGTTATTTCCAGCAATACTCAGGTCCGAAAAGACGATGAGGGCCGATGCTTGAACTGGACAGAAATGATGGAATTTTCTGTCTGAAAACTTAACCCGAAAAGATTTTTTTTAAGAATAGCCACGAAGAAGCGATTCCACGCTCTCTTTCTCTTAGGAGACAGGTCTCTGTTTTCTTGACAGAGGAAATAAGACTTCATAATCCAACACCCCCAAAATTTCGGTGGAAAAATATAATGACTTGTTGTCACTAACAACAGGGGCCACCCCTGTCATGAAGTTGCCGGAGCATGTGGCATTTTATACGTCACTTTCTCACTAATTACTAATGTCATGATACCTTTTTCATTACTTTACTGTTGATTTTAATAGATGATTGTCTATAGAATTTTACCGCTTTAATCCTAGATAAAGCAAGTCCAATTAAAGATTAATATTTTTGCAAAGACTGTGATTGTGATATTAAAGTAACTAAGACTTAGTTGTTATGAACAAACTCAATATGTATACCTGCCTAGCATTAAGTACATTATTATAAGCACAAGTATAAGCTTCATGTATTAAATAATATTAAATTTATTTGAAAGAAGGTTAAGTCTCAATTCATCTCATGAGTTAGTATAGTTTAATACATAAAGTACACAGCTAAATTGCCAAAAATGTTAAAACATTATTTTTTGTAACTTCCTAAACGTAACTTGTAATTTTTTAAGCTTACGAACGAAATTTTTATTACTTTTAATAAATTTATAAGATATTAATAGAGTTTTATTTATATTTTTATACCAAACAATCACGTCGTAACAGACACAAGTTGAAAAACAAAGTTCTCACAGAGTGACGTATCTGCTTCAAATGAATATAAATAAATAAATAGATACCTTAGGGCTTTAAGGCCACTACTAACTTAAAGAGTAAGCCAAGAGCAATATAAAAAAGTAACTAATGCTTAAATAAAGCCACAGCCAACGCAACTACAGTAACATGAATGTAGCGTCCGACCGAAAAACTGTTGCCCTGAAAAATGATGAATTGCTAGATAAGACAGTTAGCGCGGAGGGTGACGATAATTGCCCCACAAACCACATATCAGCCTATAGTCTAAGTCCCAACACGGGGAGACAGATCTTCTCCTTCTGAAGGGGAGCGGGCCATAATCCACCTCACGAGTCGTTAAATGTCGCAATATGTCTTCGACTTTTTTGTTGTAAGCCATGCCGGTTTCCTCCCGATGTTTATTGAAAACTTAAAATTCCTAGACCTAGCTCCAAACTCATACCTAAGTGCACTATAAATTGCCATCGATACGCTAAGAAGACAAACCTTAAATCCTCATCCGTTCCATCGAGGATTCCGTTCCATATAATCGTATAGCTATCTCTCTATCTCATGTCATTCGTAATTTAAAACGTTTAAAACTAACAAAGTACTTATCAATTCAAAAAAATAAGAGCTTTAAAGACCACACAAGCAAACAACAACCCTACAACCCCACAATCACCCCACTGACACAACACTTATCTCAAAAACTCCTTAACAACCCGACGCGTAAAATATAAATAAATCTATCCAATAATCCAACACCAGGACACAGCAACACGTTTAATTGAATACGAAAGGGCGGCAACAAAAAAATTGCCGGCAACAACAAAAAAAAAATTGCCGGCAACAAAGGCGCGACAGTCGCGTCACAAATTGCGCGGACAATTTACATAGAAAAAGTGACAAGAAAACGACTCGCAACATTTGTTACGGACTCCCATTGTGTTGAAGAGTATTATATCCGAGGGGTTTTAGGGTTCCGTGGGCTTGTTATGTAGGTATGTTGCGTGTTTTTGGTAAAAATTGGTTAGTGTATCGTTTTACCCAGTAATTGGATTATGGAGGTCAGATAGGCAGTCGCTGCGTGTAATTTACAATTCTGGAATTTAGCGGCATACAGCGAAATTTTGCCTTACTATTTTTCTTTCCTTATTGTGTGGTTAGTGTCTCACCTGGTGTCAGAGTTTTTATGCCGCCCAAGGCAGAGGCCCTTGGGCGGCATAAAAACTTGGCTTTTACATGCCGTTGAGAAATATCTCTCAGACATGCTGGTTTCCTCACGATGTTTTCCTTCACCGAGGTAAGTGATAATTATAGGTACAATACGCACATAATTCCGAAAAATGACTTGGCAGTCCAACGGTCACACCACTAGACTACCACTGCTCAACTGGCTTACTACGAGTATTATATGCACCTCTACCTAACCCGTTGTTGTGATAATTATTAAATGTCATTCTAAGCTTTTTATGCCCTTAAAGGAAGAAACCTTGCACAGCGAATTAAATAAATCTTTACTGACAGAACCCACCACCCAAATAACATAAACACACTAACCAACCTTTTTTACACCTTATTTATATTTATAAAACTACGTATTTGGTACAGGCTAACAAGATGTTCGTGTCAAACAAGCCGCCTAAATGTACCGCCATGTTTTTCCATAGACAATCTTTCCACTTTCTTTTCGGCAAAGGTATTCGTTGGTACCTACAGCCTGCGGTAGATCGCCATAGATTGTATGTAATCTTTTTTTTGTGATTAGATTTGAAATTGTGATTAAATTTGACGGAAAATTGTTATTGTGATAGGATTGGGACCAAATTGGATGTTTTGGATTAGTTCAAGTGTTGTTGGAAGTTGTTTCGAGGTAATCTGTAACTTGACATGGGATTAGTCTGTTTTAAAATTCGAAGAGGGCAAAAAAATCTGTTGTTGAGGGATTTTCGCACGTTCAAATTTAAATCTTGTTACGTAAACTTGTTTTTTTTTTGTCCGAATACGGTTGGGAGTACCTAATGGTGTTTATTAATTTTCAACCGACTTGTATTTTGTGTACTGTAATTACGTTACTCAAGTAACCAAAGAGAATTTGAATTACATGGTTTACACTTTTGACTCTCGTGTTTTACGTCACCCTACTGATGAGTCATCAGTGATGACTATACCTAATTCTTAAAATTTACCTTGATTAAAATGACAGCTGTCAGGATGTACATAATTAAACCGATACTTTTATTTAGACTTATGTTTATAGTTTAATAAAATTGGCAATGCTTTTCTAATTATTTATTTCGACATGGCCAAAGAAGGCTTTTTTAGGCAGCAAAAATCTTACATTCGACAAGCGATATCTCTACTAAGCCTCAAGTAAATACCAAGATGCAAACTACATAATTAGATGTAAGTTACGACCACAAGAAAAAGCAATAACACACCTCACAAACTATACTCTATCTTACTACATAGTTACCTCACAACCTAAGCACCATATTTCACATTTATGATATTTGTTAGCTGGCCGCAAATGTCAAACTTACGACGTTCCATTTGCTAATAAAAACGACAATATCCGAACGAGAACTTAGTCAGCGAATACATCCAATAAACGCCTTTGCCCATCGACAGATAAAAAAAAACTTTGTCATAGACAAACCGCGGGAGCGTTTAGAACATATGTTACGGCAATATGGCGTCTTTTTATTGCTTTCGGAGATATTACTGAAAATGTTTTCTTTGTTGTTCGTTTCCTGTGGTTTTGCCTGTGGTATTAATTTTTTGTTGATAAGCTTAATATTATTGACCTTTATTTTAAATCATTGGTTCATGGAAAATTAGAGCTTAGAATAAGAGTAAAAATAAATATTTCTCTTCAAAATCTTAGCATGGTGATAAAACCATTAGATTCGACAGCTCAATGGTCGCAAATTGGGAGTGGATTCGTTTTTTTTGACGTATCGTCTTTTTTCACATCCGACCCGTCAATTTTTTTGACGGGGGCAATGCTTTTTAAATGCCCTTGTCCACACGCATCACGAATCGTGAAAAATGACAAACATGTCTTAAATCGTGTATCGTCTTATAAAAATCTCGTGCGTCAAAAACACGAATCGTGATTTTATTGACCGATTCGCTGATGCGCTCGCTTCCGAAAAATCACGAAACGAATGTGAATATCAATTCGTTTTTTTATGCCAAATTGTGATAAAACACGATTCCGTATGCAATGTGAACGTCCATCCGTCATGACGGATCGTCAATGACGGAAGCCGTGTCAATGAGCCCTTACACTCACTTAACCATGAACCAAAATATACTAATCGAACATAAAAACAAAACTATCATCATATCAGCCGAAAGATTTCTACTGCTGCACTTACGCCTCTCCCAAGCGTTACCACGTTGACTGTGATCCTCATATCCAGCAGCTTCTCATGGCCACCACCGACCACCTATTAGGGCCTTCCAATCCTTCAATGGTCCGTGTTTAAGTAAATGCCGCCAGTTAAGATATATCTTTAAAGAGAATTATCGATAAAAGAATATTATTATTATTAAATGTATACTTCTATACTAATATTATAAAAGCGAAGGTTTGGATGGATGAATGTTTGTTACTCAATCACACCAGAACGGCTGAACGGATCTGGATGAAATTTGGCACAGAGATTATAGTTTGGAATAGCACACTTCATCCCGGTAGGACGATCCCGTGGATCAATTATCGAACTCCACGCGGGCGAAGCCGCTGACATAATCTAGTAGGTGATAAGTTAATCAAAGAGAAAAAAAATATGGACGAAATTTTTCTCTATGTGCATATTTGTATTATTATTTTAAGTTTCAGTAAAATAAAACAAGTATCCTTAAAAGTGAAAAAAAAAAAATACATTTCATTGTTCATTCACAAACACACATCTTCCCAATTACTTGGCACAACATAAGACAATCACTTCACCTCGCAAACATGGTGATTAGCATTCAATACATGCGACAGGGTGCTGCTCACCCCCGCGATATTAACAATCACGAGGCCACACCTTGCTGGAAAGATTTTTGCTACAAGTTAGGAGCGATGGGCGGGGAGGATAGGAATGGACGCACCGGGCCTTATCTTCTCTGGTAAGCTACTTGAATTACAATTTATAAAGGACATAAAATTGAAATCACACGTCCTTATTAACCGACTTCAAAAAAAAACTTACAGACTCCTAAAAAGTACTCTTCCAAATCGCTTCAAGTGTGCCTATAAAATTTGAACAGTTCTCTCTATTTCTCCAGGATCCCATCATCAGATCCTGACTTGAAGATCATGGGACCACCTGGGAAGTATACCCTGTCAAACAAAAAAAAACCAAATCGGTCCAGCCATCTTCGAGTAATCGGGGAACATACATAAAAAAAAATAAAAAAAGGTTCCGAAGAATTAAGAACCTCTTCCTTTTTGAAGTCGGTTAAAAACGGAAAAATAACTTTAGCTTCAGAAGTTGGTGACATTTGTTTTATTGATACGGTTTTTGCCACCGACTTCTGAAGCTAAAGTTATTTTTCACTTTTTTGTGTTTTTGAAGTCAGTTTTATTTTTTGCAAAAAAGTTTTTTTCTCTATCTTTGTCTCTGTGATAGTGAAAGAAAATACATTTATTTGGCACACGCCAAAATATAAAAAAAATATATATATATGCAAAAAAAAACTTAAATCTAAACAACAAATGTAACACTGTATGCCTCACGGCTGCGCCACATAGGCCCTAAGCCCTAATAGGGTACTGGGTGTCAATTGTCTTCGATTTTTTCGTACGAAAATCCGCCAATTTCCTAACGATTTCTTTCCTTCACCGTTCTGTTTCATGAAAAGACATCTATACTAATATTATAAAGCTGAAGAGTTTGTTTGTTTGTTTGGTTGAACGCGCTAATCTCAGGAACTACTGGTTCGTATTGAATTTTTTTTTAGTGTTGGACAGCCCATTTGTCGGGAAAGGCTATAGGCTATATAACATCACGCTGCGGCCAATAAGAGCAGAGCATCAATCAAAAATGTTACTCAAAGGAACTCGAAGCGCGGGCCAGCTAGTGTTTTTGATAAATGCAAAGTATTTTGGTTAGGCAATCTACATGGTAGTTTATCATGTTGTTTTGTTTCCATGATTTGTGATAACGATTACGGAGAAAACTAATGAAATAATTTGCTCAGAGAATTACACATATCACGCCTGTATTTCCTGAAGGGTAAGGCAGAGGCCTACCTACCTAATATATCTACCTAATATACTCGTAGTACACTCACATTTCCCTAGTTAATTTTTGAAGTCCCATGTAATAGGGAGCGAGCCTATTGCCATCAACCGGGCACAAATCCAGACTCCGTACCTGCTACAATTCTCAGAGAATTACTCCCATAAAAACGACGATCGCTCCTGTCGTTTGACGGAAGTATTCTCATTTGAGCACCGATTTTAAGAGCACCAATACTTTGAGCACCAAAGATATTCCCATTGTTTTTTAGCTTGGTGCTCAATCGGGAATGTCTTTGGTGGTCTAAGCAGTGGTCCTCTTAAAATCGGTGCTCAAATGGGAATACTTCGTTTGACGCTATTCTCATCGCTCGAGGCCGTCACAAGGTCCTCAAAAACTTAATAAATAACTCATGTTCCCGCTCCATCCTACAACTTGTACCACACCCCACAAAATCCATTACCGCTCGGGTCGGGGGTGAAAATTCGTAAACAGCGCCGTTGTGGGGGTAGTTGTGTTTATTCGAAGCTCATTGTTTACAGGGGGGCGCAACCGATGTTATACATGTTTCATATCGCCAGGGGATGATTTTTGAAGAGCCGCTTTTTGTGAGGGATGCTCGTAATGTGGCCGTGTGGTGTGGAGGTGTTATGTGAACTTGTCTTTTATCTGTGTAGGTATGTGGGACTGTGTAGATAGTTTGTAGTTTTTGGTGATATAAAGGGTGTAAAAAAGACCCTTAATGAAGCTGAAAGGCACTTCTTTTCCCCGTCATTGCAATCATTTTTTTTTCTGGACCAAACTTGGGAACCTTCTAGTTACCGAGATATTGGAGGTCAAAACTCTAAAATATTCACAAGTTTTTTTTGTTAAACACTAGTTTTTAAGGTTCACTTTACTTTAAATACCTCTATGACCCGTTTACTATTCAACGCATCCATCAGCACAATGTTTTGAGTGCGTTACATTGAGTTTTACCGTAAAATACCGTGATTTTTCTCCCCAAAAAAAGTCGTTTCCAATAATTATTTTTGCTTAGGGTTACTTAGTTTAATGTACAGAATGCTTGGTTGCTTTCGAATGGGCAACTACAGTACTTTCACAAGTTATTATGCCCTGTGACAGGGACTGTAGCTTAGTTTATTTTTTGTGTTTTGACATTCAAAAGTGCCTGTAATGGTCTAATTGAAATAAATGCTTTGAGTTTGAGTTGACGGCTTCGTGAAGGGTCCGTTTACACCTTGTATGTTTACATACCAGGAGAGTCAGGAGCGTGGTACTCGCAACTGGCGTGCGTGTGTGACCAGATGTATGAACGTGTACGAAGCATAGGAGTATGTAATGATCGTAGCTGATGGCGTTCTGTAGATTCTCCCTACCTTCCCCATGGAGGTGGGCTCCATGGGGAGAAGGCATGAGTTTATGTATGTATGTAGTGACCACAGAATCAGAGAGTTTACTGCATTAAAATAGGCTGCAATTTTTTTTTACTTGTACTGATTTTAACTTTTTGTAATTATTGCATACAATCCAATGATAGTGCTGTACAGGTGAAATTTGAATGAAATCGACCACGCAAAAGAGTATACGAAGTAGATAAGAGAGACAATTCAATTGCCGTTTTACTAATCTGAGGTGAAATCGCCACGTTAAGCCGCAAAATTCGGGTTTTTCTTACGTTTTTTGCAATTTGTTCATTTAAAAAATAATTGTTCATTTAATCCCATTGAATATGACTTTTTCATGACATAGTCATTCGATTTAAATTTCGCGGGCTACCCTAGCTTCCCTCAGTACTAAGCTTGCATGAATTGAAGATGGTATTTTAATGATTAGTTTAACCAATATTTCAATTATGTAGTTAACCACCTTGATTTTATGCTAGCCTTTTAGTACTTTTAGTCGCCAAAAAGACGATTTTAGCCAATATTTTGGAGTAGCCTTCATCTATATGAATTTGTTTGAAATTAAAAAACGTTTCACTTTTTGTTTTATGTGTACTTGACCAGTCCCGAGGTCAAGCGTAAACTTTTTAAAACAGATGTCATTTGTTTCACGAATCGACGTAGCGGCACTGGACGTAGAGGGAATGATTCCTTGAGAGATCGACTGGTTCTTTTTGATAAGAAGCCCCCGTACTCACAAACTCTTCGATTGGTTCTCGCTCGCTCACGCAATGCCAAAAACAGATAGAACCACGAATCGAAATCGAATTGAATCAAAGCGTTTGTAAATACAGGCAAGTCATGATAGCGTGTTCTCAGAGACTGTATTTTGACTAAGTATATATTATTTGTTTTATTTTGTATTACCGAGCTGAGTGACGGTCGATCACTTTGAACCTTATTGTTCAGGGGGTACCTTGATCTGTTGGTGCAAGAATGTTTTAGGACTATTCCGAGAGTGGGAAAGTGACAGCGCTAGACAGCTGTCTAGCGCCATCTCTTACGCCACCAGGACAGAAGGATGAAAAGTGGTCGAACGTCAGGCAGCGCGATATTTGCTGAAAGTGCTTTGGCTTGTTAAGAAAAAACTGGGATACATACATTTTTCATGAGTGCCGTGTCAATAATAATCGAGTATAATGATTTAATAATAATTACAACCCCCCAACGGTAGCAATTCAATTAAAATCCTCCTAACAAACTCCTCACCCCCAAATTACAAAAATAATAACTAACAATAAGAAAAATATGACCACAATATCAATTTAGCGAATCGTTGCGTTACATGAAAACAGTGGTAAGTAACAAAACGGCAATAATCCGGACGAGAGGGTGCAAAAATACAACCCCTTGTTACAGGGCTGTCGCTAGGCTGGTCAAAATCAAAGCATTTATTTCAAGTAGGCCAATTACAGGCACTTTTGAATTGTCGAAACAAAGACAGCAATAAAAATGAAGCTACAGTCCCAGTCACAAGACATGATAACTGTGAAAGTACTGTAGTTGCCCATTTCGATTTGATTTTATTTGATTTAACTCGAAAACTTCAACACTGTACACCCCTACTAAATTCTCCTGCATCACGCACCCTATTTCTGTTACCGAACACCATCAACAGATTATGGCTTGTCGAGAGGCTGCGGTTCATCTGTTTGCACGGGGAAATAATTGTTTTATAGTACTCTGGGGCATAAAGGAGAACAGGGTAACTGTTCTATTTTATGTAGTTGCGTATTAAAGATTTTGCGGTTGTGAAGGATTTGTTTATCAATTAGCACCTTCAAAATAAATTGTGAAGGATGATATGGCTAGAAAGGAGGTGCCTGATGAGATGACGAGTAATAGAGAAGTGTGGAAGAAGAAGACATGCTGCGCTAACCTCAAATCAATTGGGATCAGGGCAGGAGGGCCAGGACAAAAAAGATGATAACACCTTTAATACTCGTATAAATAGAAAGTAAGAATAACGCTTATTGGCACATGCCACAAGGACACACAATAAAAAAAATATATATGACGCTTATAATTATTATTGAGCTAGCTGACCTGCGCAACAGCGTTATTTTATATAGCCTAGAGCCTTCCTCGATAAATGGGCTATCCAACACTGAAATAAGTTTTCAATTCGAACTAGTAGTTCTTGAGATTAGCGCGTTCAACCAAACAAACTCTTCAGCTTTTTATAATATTAGTATAGATATCAGGGTTGTGAGTACACAAGATCATGAAAGTATGACAACCAGTTTTACAAAGGGGTATACCATGTTACCTCGCAACTAGGTTGCGGATTTCAAATATACTGACGCTCCACGTAAAATCTAGTATTCAACTGCATCGGCTTAGACGCTGTCAGCTAACCCCAGCAAGACTGGAAAAAAGATAAGCAGATTATAATAATGATGGCTAACTGACATTGTGGTGATAGATCGATTGGAGCGTCGCGCAATGATTGTTGATATAACCGTCCTGCATGACGAGAACCTCGTGAAAGCAGAGAAAGATAAGCAATTCAAGTAACTAGATCTGGCTCGCGAGGTTGTCGGCATGTGGGACGTGAGTACAGCCGTCAAAGTGCCAATAGTCGTGTCGGCCAATGGTTTAATAGCCAAGAGCCTCGACCAACATCTGAGGACGCTCTCGCTTGGCAGCTGGATCAAGGGCTTGATTCAGAAATCAGTACTTCTGGACACGGCGCGTATTGTTAGGAGGTTCCTCTCTCAAGAGCCCAGACCTCCGGTAGCTCAGACCCAGTTCCCGGTGCAGCTGGGCTACATTTTTTTTTATATTTTTAAATGTTTCTTTTTTTATACAAATTTGTTACTAAGAATATTTAAAAATATAATTTATATGACTTGTAAGAAAATGTAATGAAGGAATAATGATGGCTCACATACATTTTGAGAAAATTCTAACAGTTTGAAATCAGCAACACGTAGTTAACCAGCTTTTTTACTAATATTGATAAAGAAATATGTGAGAACAGGCCGTTGTCCTAAAAAGGGATGTTACAGGTTGATATTAGCAAAAAACCACAAATTATCTCTGCAAATGGGGGTTCATGGACGAATCAGACCTCAAGGGCGTATGCGGCGTCTACCCACAGACAATGGCACACCTTCCATCTTGCACCGCATGCCCCGTCACCTGCGCACTTCATGATCTGCTTACTGCACCAGTGAGCGGAGTTCGCGTGGCTGAGTTTTGGGCTAAAACATAATATTTGAACTTATTTGCCATCGATACGCTAAGAAGAATAAGTAAAACACCGCCAAGTCACCGCTGTCTAGAACTATTTAAACAGGGTATTGTTAGGTATACATACCCGTTTACATTCAACAATACTTAAAACCGACATTATCATTCGAAACCGCAACTCAACTTCACGAGTTGCCACAATAAAAAAATAAAAATCATCTTCTTACATTTTTTTTCACTGCAAGTAACACCGGTAGTTTTATTTATTCAAAACAATCCGTCAAAAGGCTGTACCCGTGTTGTCCATTGTCTCCGAACAATTGAACCGAAAAAAATTACAAACATTTGGTTATGGCCGCTTTGGGCACGCGACAACTTTTGAATTGAGAGCTTTAAGATGAGCCGTACTGTCTTTTATATTGTTTACAATTGCGGGTCTTTGGAAATTGGTTGATTTAACGCCCAATTTTTCCCGCGCTTTTTTTTTTCAATGCATTTGCTGATCAGTAGAAGGTCATATAAAGATGGTTATTCTAGCAATTTATTGAAGATACAGTTTTCTTTGCAACGTTACAACGTTTTGAGGTCTTTGTCAATTGATTGTAGAGGTTATTTCACTCAATTTCGGAAAGTTTTGCGGTAAAACTAACCTTATTTTATCATTCAACTAGCGACCCGCCCCGGCTTCGCACGGGTGCAATGCTGATACTAAATATACATAAGTATAAAACATCCTCTTGAATCACTCTATCTATTAAAAAACATATCAAAATCCGTGTGTAGTTCCTGTGTAGTTTTAAAGATCTAAGCATACAAAAAAAGGGAAAGACAGACAGCGATGGTGATGGTGTATTTATAAACGGACATATAAAATCTTCTTACCGTGTCTATGGCAATCAAATTGAGTCAAGGTTCAGAATTTGGCCACGAATCTGGCGCCTTCGGTAGCGTCCTTCAGCTCCTCTAACAGGACACGCAGAAAACGATTTTAGGTGTCCCGTCGTTTGTGGAACAGCACCAAATTTACGCTCCATGGTGAATTTATGAATCTCCTCCAGAACAAGTTTCCATTGCTTCGGCCAGCCTCGGTTTCGAAGTTTATTTAAAAACTTTCAGGCTTGCCAAGGCAATTCAATGTACAGTGGGACCATGAGGTCTTAAAGCACTATTGTTTTAATGTCACTCCAATGTGGGAAAGAGACGAAGCTATAGAGGACGTCTAGCGCCATGTCTTTCCCACTCTTTCTTATGGTATCCCCCCTGTTAGAAGATTTTCAGCACTTGATAATAACGAATATAAAATGTAAACACGTATACATAAACTCACGAATTTTTCCAATTGGAGTAGGCAGGAACCACAGAACGCCACCCGCTACGATCCTTACCTGGTGTATGTGAGGACTCCTTGCATTCTTACATACTCTTTTCGCCTTGGCCACGTTCATACATCTGGTCATACAAGCACGACGCGACGGCTGCGAGAACTACGAACCTAAACTTTCTGGAATGTAAAGTTGGTACCTAAGTACAAGTAAAATTGGACCAACTTTTATCAATTGTTTACAAACAATACATTTTGTTTGAAAACAATTGTGTGCTTTGTGCATCAGTTGTGTGCATTCCGCATCCGTCATTACTGGTCAGTTTTGTGGTCGACAGCTGATATTGGTGATGTAAACTGTCTCCTTTTTTTGACGTCGACATTTTTTTGTTTTATATAGGGGTGGGCAAGTAACTTTGTGCGGAACCAGTCGGAGGAAAAATTAAGTTGCCCCAATTTATTGAGTAACCGACCACGCGACATCAAAATAGGTTATATTATTTCCCGCGTATCAAAGCATTATTTGTTTTAATGAACATTGTTTAATGGTAACAATATGGTTATAAACTGAATCATTTAAACAAACATGGCTACATAAACTAATGCTTTTTGCAATAAGGATGGGCAGAAATTACAGAGCGTCACCTCATACATACCATACATCCTTTGGCTTCTTCCACGTTCATACATTCCTGGTCATACTCATACACGCACCCGGGGTGATTATTTAATATACCGAATTAAAATTCTATCTTCTAACTTTTTTACAAGCAAGAAACCTTGGTCTTTTTATTTTTTTTTTTCTACACATGATTGTGTAAAAGGTGTGGCAAGAAACTGTAGTGTTTCTTTATATGCTGATGCATATAAAGCCTCAGCTCTCCTCTCTCACAGACCAACATACAAACATTAACAACTTACTTGCAGTAATTATATCTATTTATATGAAATTAAAATAAAAGCTTTCCTAATAAGAAAGACCACCCACAATCTACTAAGCATGATAATGATAACCCAATAAAAATGACTGCAAACCCCACTTACTTACACATCCCTATTCAATGGAAACGCGCTCCTTTTGGCGTTTCCCGCGCGCGAGAAAAATGACAGCTGTCAGGCTTGACCATAAATTATCTGTTTTTTTTTTTTAAGAAAGCCGCCTCGCAAATGCTTTGTGGCGGTCAGCCGTTTCCTGCCAGGGTGTGATGTTGTTTGCTTTGTGAATGTTGCATGGACACGTGTTATCAAAAGAACACAGAATGAGGAGTATTATAAAGTAAATGTGATTACATATTTGCTTTGAAAAAATCGTACTTGGTTTCTCTTTTGTGGCTATTGTGGTTGTTGAGACAGTCTCTTCTTATTATAAAGGTAGTATTGAAAGATGTGACATCTGATTAGCGAGCTGACCCAAGCTGTTTGACAAAATGCTGTCCATATACATGCTACATTGTCTACTTGTGCAAACATCATTAACACAATAGGACTTGGCCAGCTCTATCTGCCAATGGGTACCGTAAACGTCTACAGTAGATACCATGATATCAAAACGAAACACAACAGCTTCTTTTAGTCTGTAGGAAATAGTGAAAAATCTCTATAATCTATTTAAGACATCCACCAGCTGGATATAATGGGTGTTAATAAGCCCTTAACGAAGCTGAAAAGCCCTTTTTCTCCCCGTCATTGCAATATTTTTTTTTTTGTTCTAGACCATACCTTACCGAGTTACGGAGATATTGGAGGTCAAAGTTCCAACTTTTTCCCGGTTTTTTTTTTTAATGCAAGTTTTTAATGTCATAACTTTGCTTTAAATACCTCCATGACCCGTTTACTATTCAATGCATCCATCAGCACAATGTTTTGAGTGCGTTACATTGAGTCCTACCGTAAAACGTGATTTTTACCCAAAAAAAAAAGTGGTTTCCCAGCAATAACATTTTCATAGAGTTACTTAGTTTGTTGGACAGAATGCTTGGTTGACGGCTTTGTGAAGGGTCCATTTACAGCCTGTATTTAGACCTGTCCCAAATGGCGTCACGTCGACCTGAGCTTCTCTAATCCTTCTCTAGCCATCACCAGGTCTTCGGTCCTCGGAAGGAAACTCCATAGCCTCTCGAATTTCCATTTCCCTTAGTGTGACCTTCACAGCTTTTAATGAGATAGATAACAGTAACATAGACAATCAGAATGACCGTTTGTAAACATGGCTTAAGGTACTTACTTAATAGTCCAGACAAGTAAAAAAAGCTTAAAAAAATCTCACCGTCACTGTTTAACTATCCCATTTGTTCCCAATTTCTTATCTAACAGGTTTACCGCTACAATGAAAACAAAGAACACCATAGACAAATACTTCATCAAAAAAAATTGCAAAGTAACCACCTTCAATCAAACTTACGTACATTAAATTCGGCCACCCCCACAGTACACACGACACCGCCATCTATTACAAAACAACAAAAAAAGCACAACAACACCTTTACCTTTGCCGATTTACGAAAAAAAAAATCACGACCATCGACAATACGTCAGTGTAATGTCAAAGAGGGCTATTAAAGTCAAAATATTTTGAAAATACGTTCTCGACGCCCCGGGGGAGTACTTTGAGATACCGCGACGTTAAAACCTTAAATGTTGGTGGGTTTTTGGTCTATGGTCGTTTTTTTTTTTCATTCAACTTGTGAGGGATTACCTTTTGTAGTTGCTTGTGCAAATTGGTTTGGGCGGATGATTGAAATTTTGCGTCAATTGTGACCTTTTATTTTTTGCTAAGTTTATGATTGTGTGTAAAATAGTTTAGTATCGCATAACGGAGTCAACCTAGTTTTTTGTTGGGATTTAAGCAATCATACCAAACAGAACATCACGCCTATAATCTCCGAAAGGTTAGTCAGAGACGCACCCAATTACTTAGTATTAAGTGCAAGTTATGTTTAAGATCCTATGTACTCGTAATAGAAAAGCTAGCAATATCGTCACACAATCAATGTTTTCTCCATTGTTTGTCTGTTTATTTTTGTATATCCGTGAAATGTTTCTTTACATTCATATAGGTACATATATCTACAGTATTTTGATATATAGTTTTAGTATTTTAAATATCCTTGTAGTATATCTTAGTGTTTCTTTTTTAAAATGTACTCCTACCGCTGTTTGTCTCTGCATCACCCAAAGGTTGACTGATAGAAAATGCCACACACTCACACTTTAACACACACACACACAATACAATAGGGTAAGTGGAATTGGATTTGCCTATCAGGATGGAGTCTTGATTACTCGAGGAATGGCAATAGGCTCGCCCCCTTTTACATGGGATGTAAACCATAATACCCCAGTACCAAACATCAAAATAAATCAATTCGTTTCCATTAAATTAAAATATTCAAACACAAACAAATAAAACATTTATTTCCGGTACACCAAAACTATAACATAATGTACTTATGTAACATGAAAATAATCATAGACCTAACAAAAAATAGTAACAACATACCTAACCTTAATTTAAATAATAGAAACATTTAGTTTAAATAACATAATGGCAGCCAAAATATTTTGTAGTAATTTAAATAATTCATCCTACAACAGTTGCTTGGCTACCAATTGGAATAATCGCTTTATAAAAAAAAACTACCGTTGTCTATGAAATTATACAACTATTTAATACTAGGGTCATCAAAGCTTATTTATTATGGATGTCGGTGGTTTAAGAATTCAAGGACACATAAAGACTGAATAGGTAGGTGAATAGGTGAATAGGCTGAATAGGTAGGTAGTAGGCTGAATAGGACTATTCCGAGAGTGGGAAAGTGACAGTGCTTGACAGCTGTCTAGCGCCATCTCTTACCCACTCTCGGAATAATACTAATACATTCCTGCATTAACAAATCATGGTAACCCACTTTTTTTTTTCGGATGGGAAATCATCAAATGACTTCTCCCGCTCTGGGCTGAGCGGGAGGGAGTGTCAGACTTTTACTGACTAAAACCCACCCATGTTCCTTCATCGCCCTTTGTGTTCCGGAGCCGCGGTATCTCTTTCGAACAACCCGCAGCACATGGTAACCCACCTAAAAAGTAGATTTGAGCTTCGAAATTTCAGTTGAAATTAATTTATATAATCCAATTTGTAATCGAGGTGCTCGTGGCTAAATAACAATAGCTGCTCGTGTCTATCTTCAGGTTAAGCCGAGCTTACCAAGGTCGGTCTGTGGATGGGTGACCATCATTACATACCGAATTTCGTCCGTGCTTCGGAAAGCACGTTTTTCCCGGCTGTCATTTGTATGTCAATCTTTGATGGTCGATACAGGTAGTCAGTGTCCCGAAAGTCTGACAACCAGTCTTACCAAGGGTTACCGTATTAGCCAGTACTAACTGGGTTGTGGAAGTGAAATAGGTATTCGCTCCATGTAAAATACTAGTATGCAGCGGCATCAGGTACGACTGGAAGCCGACCACAATAAAGTCGGAAAAAAGCTAGCAAGTAGCTCGTTGGTTGGTCGCAAACGCTAGTGCTAAGCAATATGGTCCTGGTTACCAGTCCCAAGTCGAGTCATCTAGTGATTGGTTTTTCCATCAGGAATTCCTCAGTAGCAGCCACGGAGTCAGGATTTGTGCCCGGTTGATGGCAATAGGCGCGCCCCCTTTTACATTGAAGTTAAACATAACTGGCCAAATGTAGGTGTACTAATAGATAACTCTCTGCTCAACTCTTTGCGGATGAAATGTGATGTGGCTTATGAGAACAGCGCCAGGGTAGCCCGCGAAATTTTAAAATTTCTTACGTGTTTTGGAATTTGCAGGTAAGTGTCGGGTCATTGAATGACTTTTTCAGGAAATTGACATTTAATGGGATTAAATGAGTTGGATTGATTTTAATGATTATAATTCTGTAACTAATCGCGAATCATATTTTGTTTAACATAAAGCTTGACACTGACCTGCAAATTGCAAAAAAAAAAAACGTAAGAAAATTTGACTTTCATGGGTTACCCTGGTGCTTAACCCCTAATGGTATGTTGTTGTGTCTTTCACTGTTACGCCACACGCGTTTCCTCTGAATACAGATAATTAATTTTACTGCATGTTTTTAAAACTGACAGGTGTAATCACAATCTAATAGGAATAGTATGGACTATTTCTTTAGTAGTCGGAAACTATGTATTGTTAAAAGGAAGTGTAATAATTTTCCTTTAAATCAGCAAATTGAAACTACTCCACAATGTTCTTTAAAATAATTTTAAGCCAAAAATTACTACAGCAAGACACGTAAGCGATACAATTTCATGATTATCGTTATTTATAACTTACTTAAAATAACTGCGGTACATTTTAAACTGCAAAATAAAATCTCCGGTAATAATAAAACTGAGAAAGTAACTATGTCGGTTAGCTTTTCTCGTTCAAACGGCTTCACGGATTTCGATTAAATTTTGCGCACGGATAGACCATAACCTGGATTTTGACACAGAATACTTTCATCCTGGTGTTATTTTACGGCCTAAAGCTATATTAGAAATTTAAATAATATGAAACTAGTTTTGAATCTACCTACAAAACACGAATAAAAAAGGACTACCTTTTTAAAAACATATTTACAATTAACTTTATATAATCCGATTATTAAAAAAAAATACCACAACAGTAACAAATTACTTATAACAGTAACAGCCCTGCCATCCCTAAAACCGAACAATTTTCTATTACAACCGGATGTAAGAAACCATTACGGCATCAAAAAACGCACTTCCGCTCTTAAAACTATGTGACACGAATATAAATGGAAGAATTAAAATTAATCGCTTGGATTTTTCAACCCCGATCTGTGCCTATTGTGGTCGAATAAAAACAAGATTTAAACCCTTTATCTATGGTCGCAGGAGCGCGCGAAATGTTACGTCAGCGTGACATTTGAACAAAATGGCGACGATTAGTGAGAAAAAGTGATTTTTTTTTTAGTTGAATAAAATATAACTGAACTAGGTATTACGTTTTAATTTATTCTAAGCACAAACAAGTTGTTTATCAGTCTTTATAAGCCCTAGTGATATATTATATTTTTAGATCAATTTCAATTGGCACGCGCATTTTCCCAGGGTTTTATTTTCTATATGTTTAATATCTATAAAGACCTACCTAAAACGTTGGCCCAGCGCGGGTTGGTTGATGTCACATGACATTTGATTTTTTTTTTTTTATACGGTGCCGTTTTATTATACAACAATTTAATTTAAAACAATGTAACAAGAGCACTTCCGTTTAACTTTTTTTTATAAGTAGGTAAACAAACTGTGTAAATGGCTTACAGAAAATTATTTCTACAGCTTAGAGGAATTTAAATACAACACAATATTTAACTTTAAAGTCTATGGGGATATTATAATATTTTATAAAAACAGAGGTATTATAAGTTATAAGTGAAAATATGCAACATGAAATTCGAAGCCGATACCACAACTCTGTGTACTAAATGAAAGAAAACACCTATTTAATCAACAGCTGAAATCCATATTGATTAAATGTTACTGTATTGTAACTAATAAAAAGTTTAGAACCTGCGTAAAACTTTATTTACATAGCCACATGGTCTAACAAACACTGCGTTACATAAAACAGATGTATTTAGTAGATAAAAGTATTTCATTTAACACTAGATTCTGCGCGTGGTTTCACCTGCGTCAAGTTTCATGTTTTGACATACAACTATGGCGCCCGGTAATAGTGCTGCCATCAATGAAAGATTTTTTTAAATCAGTTGTGTTGTTTATTTGTGAACATTACCTACATCCATATTTCAAACTTTACCGCCTTATAATATTTATTTTACACTTTAATGCGCAACCCCGCTTTTTATGTGTCTGACGACTTGTCAAAACATCGATATTTCTTTATTATATTCGCCTTCATAAGCCATCCGAAACAAATTCTATAAGTAAATCGCATCAAAATCCACTGCTTCGTTTAGAAGAAAGACGTGGTCACACAAACAGAAACGAAAAGTGTTTGTGTATTTTATTATATATGTAGAAAGCAAATTAACTACGTGTCTATAGGCTAATAACTTTCATAGATAGGTATGTCGATAAAACAGCAGACGTGTGTAGAATGTTGTGTTTTTCACGATAGGATAGCTTTTTATTTATCCAGGAAGATATGGTTCCAGAATGATCGCTTTTTGATCAGAGGGGAGATTGTGATAACCCACTAGTGCTAGAATACTAGTTTTACGATAGAAGTCATTAGACAAAAAAAAAACAGAAAGAAAAAGAAAGGGATTATTGAGTGACAGCTGTCAGGAGAGAATGGAAAACAAAATACTTGTTGCATAGAACATGGGACGAGGGCAGAGAGATGATGTTAGAAAAATTAATATTGGGAAGATGACTTTATTTTCAGGAAAATCTTAAACCATTGTTTGTGTGGATAGATACAGTACACCGCTCTGGGGGTCTAAAATGGCCACTTTAGATAATAATATGCATTAAATTGAATTAAGTTCAATTCGTAAAATGGTCACAAACTGATAATTCAACATACTAACTGTGTCTGTAAACATTTTAAGAATTTTAATGTGATTCATATTATTATCCTATTAAGTATGTTCTGCTAAAGTGGCCATTTTAGACCCCCCTGAAAACAGAGTGGAAGGGACACCGACGCACAAACGGGTACACCTCTTATCCAGTACACCTTTCTGATAGGTATAGAATTTTTTCATCAGTAGGTAATTTAGAAAAAAAAACTGCTGTTTCTTACAAAAGTGCAATACCTACGGTCAAAATGTATAGAACAGCTGGTTTTTCACTAAATTACCGTTGAAAATGTGAGATGTGAGAGGGTTCAGTATGATGTTATAATGAAAACGTGGTAACCGTATGTCCATCGGTGTCCCTTCCATCATGTATGTTGTCGAGAACTGCTTAGAAATCTAACCCTTTCACATTGCCCAAAAACTGCTGCTCACTCATCATCATGTATCTTCCAAGCCTGTTCCAACTATGGTACAGTACTTTACATGGAGCGACTGCCTATCTGACCTCCACAACTAGTTACTGAGTAACGCGATACCCCTTGGTAAGATGTCAGACTTTCGGACTTCAAAACTGGTGCCTATTAGCAAGTATTTTTGTGTGGTCGCAAAAAGAAGAGGAATTCATTTAAAAACAAATTAAAATAATGATGTTCAACTAAATAAAACTAATTGATCAGTTACAGAACTAGTTGATACGTGCGCCTCGCTCCAACTCCGCGACGTGTCTGATTGGCGATAGCGCGCATTAGCGACGTGTGAGGTCTATAGCGCCAGCGTTCCACGTTCCATGTACGAATTTGAATAATTCCAATTTATTGGCGGTATACTATAAATGTGTTTTTTTTTGTTTTTAATGATGTTTTATTTGTGAGAGGTCGTTACTTGCTCTCATAGAAGAATATTGGGGAAAGGCTTCTTCTGTTTACAATTTAGACCAAAGTAGACTTTTTGACATTCCATAGACGTAATCTAAATTCAAAGATCTTTTTTAAGAGACGTCTTTAGTTGTTGTATGGTTGTGATATATACAATAGAATAGAATATATTTTATTGTACACCAAAATTGAAATACAACGGTTTTACAATATTGTTAATTTTATGGTTACAATGGCGGTGTTTTCGATGATCGCGATATCTTTCAGACAAGCTTTGGATGGACTGTACGAACATATAAAACAGTATGGATAAAAAAGCCACCCCACGACACAGTGTATCCTAGTGTGGAGTCCAAGGAATATGTAAAAATCTAGCGCTAAGGCCCATTGTTTTTTTTTTGTTACTAACTTTTTAATTTTGTACCATGTTTTGCGTTTTTTTTTACACGTAATTTAGTTCAAATACTCAAACTCAAAGCATATTAATTTCAAAGAGACCATTCAAATGAATTTTTTAATTGATAAAGTATCATTTGATAAAATATGAAGCTACAATTCCTTCAACAGCCACAAGGCATAATAACCATGCAAGAATTGTTGTAGTTGCTGAAAATAATCCTATATTTGCCACAGATAACATTAAATAACTGTTACATTCCCTATAGTCGGCGATGATTGCTTTTTTTTTCACAGCAAAGAGGCGCATGTTTTATAAATAATAAATTAAAATTTTATTTGTGTTCTAAATTAAAGTGTTTGATTTTTCTATTTTTCATATTAGGCTGTTTAGCCGCTTTATACCTTTGCCTCTCCTTCAACCTGGTGAAAGCAAAGCACAGGGAAAAAAAAGGAAATCATTTAATTTTCTAATAGTTCGTGACAAAAATACTTTTCGTTCTATTATTATTATATTTCTTCGAAAGTGTATTGTAAAACCGTCGTTTGATATAATTATGTGGGCATTTGTTACTGTAGTTCTCGGCTCCATAACACCCTCGCCTGGCGGCTCATGTGTTTAGTCTGCCTCGGTCGCAATATAAAAAACTTTCCTCACTTATATCAAAATGTACTATTTCGACTTACCACAAATGAAATGAATTTTTTATTTGCTAGAATTGCAGTACATCATAGACAAACAATTCGCTAGATCTAGCATGCAATACCTTAACTACCTTAACCTTACGTAATGCATAGAACTTATACTATTAGCCAGAAAATGATGACCATGTTGAGAAAGTCCGTTATCTAACATTTATTTTTCAATCAATCTGTACTCCGCTACTGCTACGCAAACATCATTTCCATAGCCTTCCACTCCTCCCAATGTGTGGCCTAGTATAAGCCTTATTAATAAGAAATATTCTAGGTTTTTGTGACACCGAGCTGGCTACACAGATGTTATTTATTTAGCAGGTAGCATTGCTACAGTTTAGACATTCTTCTAAAAACATAATAATTAAGAATCTGGCTGAGCCTACAAAGCGTAATAAAAATGTATTTTGTCAGCTATTAAAAACTCTCCAACGCTTCCCAAACACTAAACTGGCAACTTCACAAAAAAAAACACAATCGTTCCGAAATTCAAAATTCAAAAAAGTCGTTACTATTCTTCCATAGATGTTTATCAAAGCGCCTAATGGCCCATTGTTACGGGTGCATTCCGAGTTTTTCTAAACGAAATTTTAATTATGGCAATTTTTACTGAACGCGACCATAGATACTGACGGCCATTTGATTGCTTTGTCTTCTAAGTTCAAATGTTTGTTTAAATTCTGATACGGTTGAGTAGGGCATTTTTCAATGACACTAAATTCGGTTCGGGAGTATCTTCGAATTTAAACTTAGGTAGTTGGAGTTTGATACACAGTTTAGGACTTTTGGGACAATCTTCATACAATTTGGGGTGTTGCTATACTTTTGCCTAATCCTTCACGAAACACAGGCGTATTTTATATTAGTTATGTTATGCATCTTCACCAAACCTTTATCCATTATAAACAATATATTTTTCAATTACAAGTATGATTTCAAGTGGGGAAAATTTTCAGTTACTTACAGGTGAAGTTTTCCGTTTAAAAATCCGGTCAAGTAACGATCAGATTGCGGACATTAGACACTGACAGATGTTTCAGTACTTATATTATATCTGTCAGATATTAATTTGACCGTGGTTAGTCCGAACCTCCTCAGATTCCTCTGATTCTTTGGACACGTCCACACAACAATATTTCCATGGAGCATTTGGTGATTCAGGGTATAGTCCAAGGCACGAGACCACGTGGTCGATCACCAACCCGATGGACAGTCTCAATCTAATCTGTCACCAAGATCCCTCTGACAGACTGTGCTCGCCATGCGGCCAATAGAGACCGGTGGAAAAGGATCGCGAAGGCGGCGACCGCAGTTGTGGGCTCCCCATGGCCACGACCGCTCCGTCAAGAGCGAACGACTAAGAAGAAGAGATCGAACCTGCAATGACTTCTAGTCATTTTAGAGGTAAGCTCAGTAGACCATCGCCATCAAATTCAAACAAAAGTAAAAAAATAAAATCACACGTCATTTCCCAATTTAAACGATCAACAAATAAGTCTGCAAGTTGTTTATCGGGCGTCGCTTCACATTTGAAATAAGAACGTCCACTCGGCTCACTTCGGGTGGACTCGGTGTTCTCTTATTTCGAATTTCGGCTGCAATAACGCACGGTTATAAAATGGCGTAGAGCTGATATTTATGTTTTAGAAATTATTTTTATTTATGATCGTAGACGAAGCAAAGCGAGCATGTAAGGATCGTAGCAGGTGGCGTTCTTTTGTTACTGCCTACCCCCATGAGAAAAAGGTGTGAGTTTACGTGTATGTTAGTAATATTTAAATGGCAAACATGTAGGTAGAAGATTATATATTATTATTACTTATACGACTGAGCCATGTTTCTATTTAAAATAAAATAAATGTGTTCTTTTTTTGTTTTCAGGTCCAAAAAGTTCAACAGCTTTAAGATTGTTCATATTATGTACTTACATATGTACGTAGATAATTAAAACTAATTTTTTATACCTATGTAATTATTTTAAATCTGTTTTCGGCATTTTCCATTTCCACAGAATTTAATTACTTCATTCTTCCGGAGTAGTTTCGGAAATTGCAACTAAAAACTTTTATTTAATTCGAAATCATCATCATCTACCTGCCCTTGTCCCATTCTACTCGGGGTCGGCGCAACACGTTTTCTTCTTCCATTCTCCCCTGTCAGATGTCACTGCATCATTTACTCCTTCCTCCTTCATATCATTCCTCACACAATCCATCCATCTTTTCTTTGGCCTTCCTTTACCTCTCCATCCACCAACATTTATATCCATCACTTTTTTAGTAACAGGCGTTCTTAACGCGTGTACGCGTGTGTGTGTTGCATTATTTTATTCGAAATAATTCAATATTTTACTTGTTTCCAGATAACATAACATAAGTATCTACCTAGAATGATATGAAACAGAGTTCAAATATAAGAAAGTAACTAAAACAAAAAAAAATACTTTTCAAAACGACTCCATTCCTTACTTTCAAATCTCCAATTTCAAAATTCGGTAGGACATTAAGTATCGGGACCTCTCATTGGTCCGTTTAAAAAAGGAACACTCTTTTTTTTTAAAGCAAAGACATTAAGTTACGGAGCCTAAGGATTCTTTATATCACGCGGTCTTTTTTAAAATGCATTTACTTAATTGAGTTTCTTTTTTATTTTTTTTTTCTTGAGATAACAATTTATTTTTGGGTATAGTTAGGTACCGGCCTTTTTGGTCATACTTAAATATTTGAATCTTAATTTCGTGAATTATGTTATGTATTTTGATGGCTATCTTTTGAATTTGCGGTTACGATTGGCTGCGCCTAACGGTTTTGTTAAGTTGTCGAAAGGAATTCTAAATGGTGAATTTCATATTAATATAAGTTTGTTTTATACGGACCATTAGTTAAGTTGAAACTTGGAATACTGGAATAGAACCTCTATGGTTATTCATTGGTTTTAATATAGGAAATAACAATACCAATTTTTCATGATTATTATTTTCTTCTGTTACGATCAATCTATCCTTGGAGAAGGTAACTATCGTCAGAGGTGACTTCATTAAATAATTATCCACTACAAAACAGAGGTGCCTGTTTCATCGCCACAATCCACGTTTTTTGCTTTTAACATCACCATCATCAGCCAAACCTTTTCGCAACTATGTTGGGGTCGGCTTCCAGTCTAACCGGATGCTGCTAAATACCAGAATTTCACATGGAGCGACTGCCTATCTGATCTCCACAACCCAGTTAGTATTGGGTAATACGATACCTCTTGGTGAGACTGTTTGTCAGACTTTCGGGCCACTGACTTACTGTAACGACTGTCAAAGATCTACAATTAACAGCCGGGACCAACGGCTTATCGTGCTTACCAATAAACGGAGAAAACCCGGTATGTAATGGGTGGTCACCCATCCACCACTAACCTAAAGATCGACCCGAGCGGCTGTTATTGTGTAGTCTTACGTCTCCCTCTTTACATACAAAAATGCATATACGCACGCCTTTTCCCCACGGGGTTAGGCAGATAGCACAGAACACCACCAGCTACGATCCTTACATACTCCTTTCGCGTCGTCCACGTTCATACATCTGGTCATACACGCACATACTTTATAATCTGTACCTAAGCATAATCTCCTTGACGACACCTATGTCTAAGACGCGTTGGCCTATCATATCATTGAACCTCACGCTACCTGCGTCAGCATTTACGGAAGAAAGACCTGATGATACACACAAAATAAAGATAAAACTGCTCTGTGAAAGCGATTAGTCGCGGTACACAGTTTTTATGGAAATCCCACGAGTTTCAGCAAAGCAATTTGGTGTTTGGTTCCGTATCTAGTATATGTATAAAAGTGTTGGAGATTTTCTATTGTTATCAATTTTATTCAAAATGAATGAATATGGCACATTTGCGCGAAAGATATTAATTTCACGAAAAGCTTGTGGCTAAATAATAACGGCCGCTCGGGTCGGTCATCAGGTTAAGCTGCGCTTGCCTTGGTTGGTCGGTGGATGGGTGACCGCTCATTACACACCGAGTTTCGTCCGTGCCTCGGAAAGCACGTTAATCCGTTAGTCCCGGAGATCCCGAAAGTCTGACAACCATTAGGTACCAAGGAATATTGGTTGTCGCTCCATATAAAATAATGGTATTCAGCTAAATACCAGTCGATGCAGCTGCATCCGGTACTAACTACTGAGTAATACGGTACCTTGGTAAGACTGGTTGTCAGATTTTCGGGCCACTGACTACTTACAACTGCTGTCAAGGATCTACAAATGACAGCCAGCACCAACGGCTTCACGTGAGGCAGGGAGGAAACTTGGTATATATCGGGTGGTATCCCATCCACAGACCAACCTAGGCAAGTGCGGTTTAACCTGAAGATTGATCCGAGCGGCTGTTATTATTTAGCCACGAGCTCCTTCACGAGCTTTTAAAAAGGCATGTATTTAAATCGATATCTGTATATTCCCTTTTTTTCGATCAAAATATTTCAAAGTTAAACCAAAAATACTGACTTGCACTCAAATTATGCACACTAAATAAATCAAATTCGATATACTGTTTAATGGTTTTTGCATAACTGTTTTACTGAACGAATAACTATTATCAATATAGTATGTCTAACAATTCTTTAGTTCAACAAACATATTAAAACTTTTTTAAGAAAAACCATCACCTAATTTACTTTTAGGAACATCGTTTATTCTAAATAAAACCCAATTTAATCAGTCATCTTTATATAATTAGGTACACAAAAAAATTATCAAGTGCTAACTTAACATGCACCAAACACTGGCACACTGAGTGGTAACCATTCTTGAGAAAAACCAATTATTGTATCCAAACCTCAAAACACTTTATATTCGCCTAAAAAGCGTAGTCGACGGAGCCCCGCTTCGCGGGGCTCCTACTTCTGGGTGGTTTATAAAAAAATAACCACGAAGGGGATGGCGGGGTCTATTCGCTCGCTTCGCTCGCTCACTCGACCCCGCCATCCCCTTCTAACCTAACCTGTCCGAGTCGGGGTGCCCCAGGTCCAGAGCTCGCTTCGCTCGCTCTTGTATCCAAATTCTCCTGGAGGCAGTAGTAACATTGCTTGTACACACATACAAGCAGTGGGGCTACATTGGGGATTTTTAACAGAACAAACTAATGACAGTGACATAACATACTTTTTTTACGTTCCGTTTTGCCAATTTTTCACGTCAATATGCACCATAGACAATATTTGGAACAAATTTGGTTGTCAATCGCCCATTTTAACGTTCCGTTTTCGCTTTTTATCCGATTTGAGGTTAGAAACATTTTTCATTAATTTCTCGAAAAATATGCATTACCTTGTAATAAGAGTAGTAGCATTATAATCGGGGACCCAAGCCCTATCAGCTTTAACCTCTTTTACCCCCCAACTCCTGCCAAACGATTCTAGATCCAACCCGTTCAAGTTTCACTAAATTAATTGAATTACCTAATTTGCAATTAAACACTAGCGAGATCACTCCGAGCGAATCCGACGTCATAGATAAACAATAACAAATGCATGCGCTGCCGGCCCCCGCCCGCCACCGCACCGTTTGCTTACTTCGTATCGCTCGGTCTACCTCGCACTCGCATTAGACGCTAAAGAGCGAGCGCGAAGGAGCGAGCGCGGCGCTAGATGTGCAGGCGCCAACATGTTTTTCAGTCAAACAGAGAAACAAAAAGCAAATAAAGTTAGGTATAATGTATTTTAGTTGCACGACTAGTCGATTTGTAGAGCTTTTTTGATAATGGAAACTTACTTTAATGTGGTGCACCTTTAGATATCAGTTTTAGAAATTCCGTAGTAAGAAAGTACAATTTAGAGTGCAAGTTAGTATTTTTGATAAACAATTAGTTTTTTTGTTTTATAAATCATATATCCGATGTACGAACCACATTTTTGGTGTGAATTCGATAAAAAAGGTCATCTCGTTTTGTGTTATTTTTTAGTTTTTTTTGCAGTACATGTTTAGTTAATCAATTGGTTTTTTTGCACAGCATTCATTTTTCTGGTATGCATTCAGTTAAATAGTGGAGTTTCCTAGTTTGCTGAAAAATTATACAGATGTGCATTTAAAAATATCCCTTTTAAAAATCACAAGCTATAGTATAATTGGAAACCTTTGTTTGTACATAGTGCCTGTGGATAACTTATGGTATCAGTTCATGACATTAAATGTTAGGCAAAATATTTAGTTTTCAATCCGCAAATAGTTCCATGCTTGGGTGAAGGATGCAATACTACCGCATAATGGCTATTCAGTTATTTGCTGAAGATGCAATGGTAGCAGCCATTGCATCTTGAGCTCGTCGCCATCGAACCACTCACCATTTTAAATCAAAAGTATAGTATAGTTAATTCAGTTCAAATATGTTCCTACTAACTACCTGTAACGACTGTCGAAGATCTACAAATGACAGCCGGGACCAACGGCTTAACGTGCTTTCCGAGGCACGGAGTAAACCCATCCACAGACCAACATCAGGCAAGCGCGGCTTAACCTGGCGATCAACTCGAGCGGCTGTTATTATTTAGCCAGGAGCTCCTTAAAATTTCAGACTACGAGATTTATTTTCCCAACATTTTCTTCGTCATGTTAATGATTCCCTTTTTTTAAATCACACACCGACTCCTTTTCCTTACTGAAGTCGGTTTAAAGCTGTTAAAAGGCAGGGATTTTAAATAACACACACATTTCAAGGTACCCTAATAATATAGTCAGCCTATAAATAAAATCATTACCCCGTCTGTCTGTATGTATGTGTGCGTGGTCTCGGAAACTAAATTATCACATTTGTTGGAACCCGAAACTTTTATACAGGGTGGTTGAAAATTCTGATCTCTATGATATAATTTTAAATTATATGATACAGATATCATATAATTTTGAATTAGGTACTTAGATATTATGGTTATTATTAAAATACAGTTGTTTTTATTCTTAATAACTTACAATCCAATAGATGTGCCCTTTGCCTTCTTAATGAGTCGTTTTTTTTACTAAATTAGACTTGCGTAGAGTGAAGCACGCTTGCCTAGAAGAAACCGATTCACTCGAACTTTGAAGATATCCAGATTATAATGATCAGGGAACAGAGAAGCCGGCAGTGAGTTCTATAGACTGGCGGTTCGCACAATAAATGTGGAAACAACGCTTGGTTCGCGTTGATCAAAAAACAAAACAAACAAAACAAAACATATTCCAGTGACTTAATTTCGTAAAGGTAATTGGTATTTTCTATGTGTTTTCAGCCAAGTTATCACAAAAAATTTGCAAAAATTCTGATATGATCAGACATTGAGAAACCAGTGGGTAGACGTTCTTCTTCAAAACATATCGATAAAAAGTTCAAGTGTTTAATGAACTCCGAACTAGGTATGTGGTAAAAATTATGCAACCCACAAATCTGTGGTAAATTTTATCAGTAGAAGTAGGTGTTTGGCGTCGATTCCCGCACGGACCAAATATTTCTATGGCCTACAAGTAGTTGTCCCGGGTCTGGCTGTCTGTGTGAGTTTAAAGGGTTTAAAACGCATCCACGATAGAGGAGAAATTCCTAGAGTGGGGAAAAGTTTAAATAAAAAAGAAAGATATAAAACATATAGTACATAATTAGAAGCTTACTGAAATATTTTGTTATCAAAATGGCGCCCCACTGTTCCTGGTTCTTAACAGCATTACCTCACGCCTAACGTAATCACGCTACATTTCTAATTAACCCATTCCTAGTAGTAACACATTTAACTGAAATAGTTAGCACTAACCGGAATCCAACTAACATGCCTACATCAAAGAAAAAACATCAAAATTACCTCGTTAAAACACTAACACCCTGTATATAAAAACAATAATCACCAAAGCATACCGCCCATGCACTCTGATATAATAAAAAAACATTGGCTCTCTCTTTCTAGCACACGCTAATAGCTATACTTGTCTCTTTTTAACCCAAAATGGGTAAAGAAATTAATAAGTTAGACGACCAGAATTTGTTGAACTCTTGTTCTGAATGAAATATTGAAAGTGAGAGATCAGGTTGTGTGCCTATTTTCTAGCAACTATGGCTTACATATAATTTACTCGGAGTAGGTAAAATAATAATTATCTTTGGGCTTATTTTGGCCTTTTTTGGTTTCGAAATTAAGTGTAGGGTGACTGCTTTGCTGGGAGGATTGGGATTTAGGGCGTTGGTGGAGATGTTGTTAGAAAAAGTAGGTTAGTAGATTTACCTTATGCTTTATGGTTTTAGGAACTAAGCAATGTAAATGTCTTACTTACTAACTACAAAAAAAAATGTAAAAAAAATATATTTTAGTTTTTTACTTAGCCTCTCATTAGCCTCTCACTGCTGGGCAAAAGCCTCCCCCATAGCCTTCCAGTCTTCTCTCCGTGCGGTTTCCTCCGGCCAATCTCTCACAAACGCTTTTTTTTTTTTACCAAATTACAAAAAAATCTTCACCGC
The DNA here is from genome assembly GCA_964057025.1 of Standfussiana lucernea. Classification (NCBI taxonomy): domain Eukaryota; kingdom Metazoa; phylum Arthropoda; class Insecta; order Lepidoptera; family Noctuidae; genus Standfussiana; species Standfussiana lucernea. The sequence continues at coordinate 2,936,541 of OZ059812.1, forward strand.
TGCCGAGATATCCATAGGAGTACAAGTTCCTGTGAAGTATCACAGATTTTTTTGTTGATAACGCCAGCGACAATTCGAGTGGTCCCTAAATTTTAACTATCTTCAGTCATGCAACCATGTAGGACCTGGTGAATACACTTCAACCTACTTATCAGTGCAGGTGGGAAAACACAGAACTAAAATAAATGTACCAAGTTTGACATATCGATACATTTTTTCTTGACATTCAGCGCCACCATGAACTGCAAACTTAAAGTGGTCATACTGTAAAGTCTTCATATGCAGATGAAAAACGAACATTGACCAAAGAGTATTTAATAATTATACCAAAAGAAAATTGACTAGGTACTTCAGGTGTAGCGCCAATGACCACGACTGCAAACCTCCACCACCGCTAACCATGTCTAATTTTGATTGGCTACTAGTAAATGATTTAATAATACTAATATTCTCAAGCCTTGTCTCCGAATGATTTTTGCAATTCAATTGATCATCGATGCGATTCACTGCGGCTCTGATGAGAGCCCGAAAAGCAGGGCACGTAATATTTCACCTCAAATTATTATGACAGTAAAAATGTTCACTAATAAAACCTGCTTTTTAAGTTATACCTAAGTTAAGAAATCTTCAGCTTCATCACGAAAAAAGCTTTATTAGAAGAGACCTATTTGGTCGGACATTTTCAAAGCGTATTTCAACATAAATATCACCTATTGTATCCTACAAAATTACAAAAACAAGCCCTTAATCCCTCATGGTCACCATACATTAGAGTCAGCCATGTTGGATTTTTTCCCTCCAAATCATAATGGCGGCGGGCATCTGTAGCCGCGGGATGACTTCATATAATCTATGGTCGGCCCGATGACTCTATATTATCTATTGCTTTTTTACTTTTTTTTAAACCATGAAATTATTAGGTAATATTATTTTTTTCTTGTGGGAATGAGAGAGAGATGTGGAATGTGAGGTGCTTGTCATCACGAAAAGTCTAATCAAGGGATATAGAAATGTCTTATGTATCTTTAAGTATGAAGATATGAAAGGAATACATTACAAGAATGAAAGGTAATCAGTCCGTTAGATTGGGCGCGAGCGGACAAAATCAAATGTCAAATGGTAAATAAAGATAAAAATTAGCACTTTTTGAATGTCGAAAATACAAAAGACTGTCTCCTAAAACGACGGCCCTTCACCATTTTCTAGTGTTTTAGTTGAAAAGAGGAATTTCCCAGCAACACATCTGTCTGTTAAGTTAGAAGAATTTGAAACTGAATAATTTTAAACGCGAAACGTTGCGTAGGCATGATAGTAACCTTAATAATGATGCAAGATCTGATGGTATGGCCTAAACGAAGATCCAATCTAAGCTTTGTGACATTATGTACACTGACCAAAGATCTACCTCTAATGACACAGAACTGGTGAATCAAAACAGCGCTCAGCGCTCTATTCGGGATATTTTTTTTATTGTTCCTAGCGTGTCGATGACGATCTAAATTGAGTCTACCTAGAATTTGACCACGAGTTTGGCGCCTTCAGTAACGTCCATCAGTAGCTAAGAAACAATAGGGCACAATTGCCTCTATTGATACATAAGATCCTTTCCAGCTTTCAGGCTTCTTGGCAAATTAAAACACACAACTATCTTCATTTCTACGATCTCTAGTTTCCACCAACCAAAAAAAACACCTTAAAAATAATCGCATCAACACACAATTGAGACCGATTCAAAATATTTTGACATATTTACAACAAAAGCATTGAATTTATCGTTTTTCGGTTACTTTTGAGGCGGCAACCTTTAATAGTCGATAGCAACGTACCTGTGCGAGGCAGCCATATATCACGGTTACATCCAGGCGGTGACTTTAAACCTGGGTGGTCGACTAGTGACAAAATACTACAAAGGACCAAGTTTTTTTTGATAAAATATTGCACCTTTTGGTCCTTTTTTGTCGATGGTAATTATTTTGATAAATTAATTGTGGCTGGCTTGAGTGGGGCGGTTTGTTTTGGTTTAAAAGATTTATTGTAATGATAGGTTTTTTTATGTCTATTTTTCCGCAACGGATATGTAAATAGTTCCCTCCGTGCCTCGGAAAGCACGTTAAGCCGTTGGTCCCACCTGTCATTTGTAGATCTTTGACAGCCGTTACAGGTCGTCAGTGGCCCGAAAGCCTGACAACCAGACTTACCGAGGGGCATCGTATTACCCAGTACTAACCGGGTTGTGGAGGTCAGATAGGCAGTCGCTCCATGTAAAATACTGGTATTCAGCTGCATCCGGTTAGACTAGAAGCCGACTCCAACATGGTTGGCATTCAATTAGGAATTTCTCAGTAGCAGCCATGGAGTCTGGATTTGTGCCCGGGTGATGGCAATATCAAGATTATGTCTGGACCTTAAAAGAGACTATGACCTCTGAGTTTGTTTCGGTTGTTTCTTCTCAGAGTAGTCAGATACGAAACACCGGCCTCATCTAGTTTTAAAAAAAGAAGACGTGTAAAAGTGTTTGTAAAAACCTATTTGCAAAATAAACATCATTTATCATTTATCATTTATCATAATAGGCTCACACCTATTACATCAACATCATCATCTTCCTGCCCTTGTCCCATTCTACTTGGGGTCGGCGCAACACGTTTTCTTCGCTCGCCTCTTATTAAATACGACTTAAACATAACTGGCGAAATGTGGATGTACTTATTAAGTACACCACAAACCCTTTGAGGAGTACAGGCGTTATGTTATGTTATGTTATTATTTATTTAATACTTTAAGCACACATAATATACAGAGGCGGACTTAATGCCATTGGCATTCTCTACCAGTCAACCTTTGGGTGATGCCGTCACAAACTGTTGTACTTGGTAGGTGCAATTGAGAAAATTGTGGATTTAATAAATAAGAAATTCTATGAGCGGTAACGACGGCAATTACGGAAAATATTAAAATTTCGGTTTGAAAAACATCCCAGGAATACTTAGTTGGTAAAATCAACACTGAGCTCTCCATTTGCTATAGTAATGAACCCAAATTATCATTAACTTTCGTTTTTATTTATTTATGTCTATCGTCATTCTCCTGCCCTTAACCCAATTTATTTAGGATCCGCGCAGCATGGCTTCTTCTTCCACACTTCTCAATTACTAGGGCCATCTCAGCAGTCACCTCTTTTCTAGCCATATCATCCTTCACACAGTCCAGCCATCGTTTCTTTGGTCTTCCTCTACTCTTATTATTTTTGTATGTTCAAGCATCCTTTCGCGTGATCCTTGCATTTACCTGCTCCAGATTGTGCTGACCACAGCGCCATCTGTCGGCCGCGGACGTAATTACAGATCAATTTGTTTGGACTTACATGTTTTACACAGTCATTAAGAGACCGCTGTCGTCCTGTGATGGCAGGTGATTTTTAGAGATCTGTACAAATTTTGAGAGTGATCTACAGTACCAGGCCCTCGTCAAGAGATCAGAAGGTATAATGATTGTACCTGTGTTTAGATACATAGTGAAGAGCAGCTATTTACTTGCGTCACACACTTGTAATAACAATGCAATTTATTTTGACAATTTCACAAAATTCCTGCGTTATTTACGTTGTCAAGCAGACAAATTGATACAGTTAAAGCAATAATTATAATAGAATATTATCCCTCTATCAAAGTCATTATTTAGGCAGCGGTAAGATGCATTCTCGTCACTAAATATTTTTAAGAAAATTGTGTGCCTGGCAAGTAGCAACGGCAGTAAACTTACCAAATACATACCTACTTTTAGTAAAAGATTAAATATTAATTATTAATTAAATAAATAATTGATTAAATATTAATGACGGACTAACGATGGCAAGCTAGAAGTGGTAAGTTGAAAGTGAACCCCTCTCCTAGAATGTTTAGCTTAAGGTGGAAGCGACAGGGACAGCCCGCAAAATTTTAAATTTTCTTACGTTTTTTGCAATTTGTCATTGTCAACTATTTCATGAAAAAGTCATTCATATGATCTTTGAGGGTTGTATTGATGATTTTGATGATTATAATTCTGTAACTAAATATCTATTACAGCCGCAAATTATATTTTGTTCAATGTACAGCCTGGCAATGACCGGCAAATTGCAAAAAACGTAAGAAAATTTAAAATTTCGCGGGCTAACCTGGCGCTTCCACCTTAACACAAATTCCTTTACTTATTCTTAAAAAAGTTTTAGGCGGAACCTCAAAATTTAATCCTCCTCTTGACCACAAAACAAACTTTCCTTGCGAAAGGAATGACCCAATTCCTTATGTCCATCTGTTGACCACAGTCCACATTTAAATTATACACATTTTATTATATTAGCGGTAGGTTATTGTTAAGTAAATACATGGTTTTTATAGTTAATTATGCACGACAAAGAATGGACAAAGGAAATAAAATATGTTATCTACGTTACTTAGTTGTAATAAGTATAAAATTACGTTAAGGTTCGATTTTGAGTTGAGGTCAAATGTGGATTTTGAAATTTGACCAAAATTATATCTTTAAATTTACCTACATACTCAGAATATCCAATATTCATTTTCTTTCGGTATTCTTAAAAGATATGTTGGATGGACCGTGTGAAGGGTGATAATTATAGCAAGAAAGGAGGTATCTGGTGAGATGACGAGTAATAGAGAAGTGTGGAAGAAGAAGACATGCTGCGCCGACCGCAAATAAATTGGGATTCGGGCAGGAGACTGATGATTCTTAAAAGGAACATTAAATAAGTTGAATTTTAGCGTGTACAGTCACGAGCACCAATATGTAAACACTTAGGAATGTTTAAAAGTGATTTTCTCCTACTGTTCTTATTAAAATTTCATATTGTTACCAACATAGCATTTTCGAACTTTTTTATGAAATAAGTAGATCCGATATCCAAGTAACAATCGTTATTTCTCACGAAAATTGCTTTTAAATTGAGGAAAGTGTAAGTAAACATATTGGTGCTCGTGACTATACTTACCAGCGCAGCGGTCTGGACTCCAGAAAGAGGAACCTGCCTACTACCTCCGCTTTGTGTCCAGGGTTTCAGTACGAGCTTGCTGTATCAAGCCATTGATCCAATCAGCTTCCTAACGAGAGCAACCTAACCACCAGGTTAAGACTTTTTGCCCCATCTCACATACAAGCAACCTCAAGTAAATATCTATGCAAAATTTTAGTATGCATTCAAAAGCGAATAACCTCCATCTGGCAATATTACAAAATTCGAAAAATTAAACACTAAAAATCTATTTTTCTCTCTTGGCTGCCTGAGAGAGAAAACTAGATTTTTTGCTTTTGTAAGCTTTTTTACCCTACAGTGGGAAAAAACAGGCCTGGTGGGTTAACATGATCTGTTGGTGCAGGAATGTTTTAGGACTATTCCGAGAGTGGGAAAGTGACAGCGCTAGACAGCTCTATAGCGCCATCTCTTACCCACTCTCGGAATAATACTAAAACATTCCTTCACTAACAGATTACGGTAGCCCCCCAGATGAAGACAGATTCATCACAAAGTCCTTGTTTGCGGAATACTGATATCAAAATGCATCGTACGATGTTCTATCGATCTATCACCATTAGCTGCGTCTAAGTCAGGCTTAATACCAGCGTTAATATGACCCACATAATTAATTAAATTGGCGCCATTAAATGACATAAAATATCGCGAAATTAATCGCACGTACCGTTGCGGTGTTTTGAAGGCAATTTAAACATATGAACATTAACACCAGGTGTTTTGGTTCCGTTCCAAGCCGCAATTATGTGGCAATAAGGAGGAAGATTTATGTCATACAATAACACTTGAGATGAAGCGTTTCCCATGAAATAATGACGAGAAATATATTTTAAGAAGCTTCTCATTTTATAAGTAGGTAATAATTTGCCTAACTGGATATGTATATACCCATTACCTAGGTTTGCTATTTGCTACGACTAACATGGAGTTTTATCTCGTTGTCCATTGCCCTAAATTGATTTTAATAATTCTAATAGAAGGAATACTACTTTGGATTTATGTGAATAAACTAATTTGTTGTTTTAAAATGAGTGACGCCATCTAGTATTAAATAGCTGAACTATTCTTAAGTTTGTCTGTAGTGCCATCTTGTGTCCAGTAGCGACAACTGTCCGAATGGTTTGCACTAATTTTGTGTTTGTCTAGAGTTGAAAGTAGATGGCGCTGATGTTAACTTGTAGTGTGTGAAATACACCGCCATCTGTTGTGTTAGTATAAAAATAATACGTGCTCATTTCGCGTAACGGAATTAGCTAATAGTCTGCTTTTTATTCAAAGACGTAATACTTGCTTCTCATAAGCAATAGATGGCGTTGATTTTAAAAATTGGATACTCTCATCTACGGATGAGAAACAACTGGTCAAATATTAGTCCTTTTTGGCTTCAACACAGTCGGTTAAAAATTAGATCTTGCGCAAGCAGCAACTAAAGCCCTTTCAGTTATTTACCAACTTCATTTCCATTAATTCTCAAACTTACGTCACAGTCAGTCAGGCCGCTCACAGAGGTAAAAAACTATTTCTAACTAAAATCATTTAAGTTATAGAATCAAGCGTTACTCTGCGGAAATCCATGACATAAAAAGCGAAAAACATCCAGGCCTGGCATGTAGGTGTATAATTAGGTAGTATTGCTTTTCCTGCATGTGTTATGTATATTATCTGTGGTTATGTTGAAAAGATAAGCCAGTAAAACTTCGGAAACAGGATTACTCAATACCAAGGGTATGTCGGGCTCACTAAGTAGCTTTAACACGTTGACCGCCATGACGGACACCTTTAGGAAATTCTCTAGTCTCAACTCTCAAAAATAAAACAGTCAAACATGTAACATAAAATATATATTTCTTATTGCCTAAATACATAATTATATGATAAGCTATATTTACGTCTAAATCGCCACGCTGGCGCCATGCGAGCCATAAAAACAAGATTTACACAAATTCCACGCAGTGATCTAGAGGAATGATATAGAATACTTAACTTTTAATTTAATAATCACAATAATCAATGTATCTAATAATTATATCCATTAGTAATAAGCTTTTGTATCTACTTACATTCAATTATTTACTCATTTTAAAATTTTAATATGATTTTATGTCTGATGACCAAAGGTCGGAATTAGGTAAAGTTATTTATGTACTTGCATCGAAATGTTGATATTAATATGGATCTTCCCGGGATTTCCCGGGATTTATAATACAGTCCCGTGTGGCCAACAATATTACAAATAAATAATAATAAGAACCTCAGAGATCGTTAAGATAAGATTTTATTTAATAAAAAACGGGATTTTTCTGCTCTTTAAAATTAATCTCGGGATTTGAGGCATATCCACTTTATTCATTCGCTGTATGAAATCAGTGTAAGTATCTAAATAACTCTACCTAATTCCGACCTCTGCTGATGACAATAGGCTCGCCCCCTATTATATGGGACTTAAACATAACTGGCGAAATGTGCGTGTACCTAGGTACACCTCTGCCAAACCCTTCGGGGATTGCAGGCGTGATGTTATATTATGTTTATGTCTATTAATTTTCTCTCGTGGGTGCTGATTTTCACGTTACAAAAGAGAGCTATTTTCCTAGAAATTAAATGAATTAATTAAATGGCCAATAACAGTTTGGAGAATAGCGATGTTTCAATAGTATTTCCATGATAAATTACTATTGGAAGATTGAAATAAGGATGTGTCTGAGCCTGAAATCAATAGAGCAATAAAATTGTAAAAAATATACAATATTTAATTTTGTAAGCAGGTTTAAATAAAAAACACTTTTACACATATTTTTTTTACAAACACTCTAAGGTGTTCAGCTGCATCCAGTTAGACTGGAAGCCGACCCCAACATAGTTGGGAAAAGGCTAGGCAGTTATTAATGTGAAATTCTAATGTTCTAACTTAAGTAACGTGAAAGATTGCTCTATAGATTTCAGTCTGAGAACTTTGTCTCATAGACACTGACGGAAGAAGACGAAAAACGCTTCTGAATTTTAAACCCTATGCAAGTCTGACGGAAGGTTGAAGTTTGTTCACGAACAATACCTAGTCCTTTACACATAAGGGGCCATCCATAAATTACGTCACACGTTAAGGGGGAGGGAGGGAGTCGACAAAGTGTGACATTGTTTGACAAGGGGTGGGTGGGTCCTAAATTTCGTGACGTCACATTTTAAAAATCAAAGTATTAAAAAACTAAATTTGAACTATTAACGAAAAACTTGAAAATATTTCCAACTCCATCTGTATGAACATGCAAAAGTGGAGTCTCACAAATGTGACCAGCTGTGACAAGGACGAGGGGGGTCAAATAATCATGAAATTCGTGTGACGTCATTTATGGATGGCTCCTAATTAATCATTCTTCATCAGATCAGCTCCAAAAATGAATATCATTACTTCCTACCACCTTTCTTCTTCTTCTTTCTCTTCCGAACTTCACTGTAGTCATACTCCACGGTAGACCCACTCAAATCCTGATAACCATCAGATTTATGGCTTTCATAATTAGGAAAATTCACCCCCTCAGTCTGTTGATAGTTTTCCGAAAATGTCTCCGAGAACTTGGTGCTCAGCGTTTCGGAACCAAAGAATTTTGTCGTGTACGTTTCTGCTGGACGCTGAAGGTTTTGATACTTTTCGTTATGCGGGTAGATGGTGTTTAGTATGTTGGTTGCTATGGCGACCGGCGTGGCGGGGTAGGCCCCCTGTTGTATAGGTCAGAACTTCAGGTCCTGGAAGAAGAAGATAAATATTTTAGTTAACTAGCGGATACCTGGCGTGTGCTACTACGCTATAGCGCCTAATGCATTGTTTTAGTGGTCTAAAACCATCTTCGTATTATTGCGATTCTAATGAAAGCGGTTTGGGACACATCCGTTGCATGGTTTCAAAGTCTATATAGGTAGAAATATTTTTTGTGTTTTATATGTATAAATTTAAAGATTAAGAATACGAATACGGATTTTTTCGAGTCACATGTAAAAGAGGTTTTAATGCCGTGAATCGAGTTATACTCTGGAGTACTACTAAGAAATTCCTGACAAAAAACTTCGGTAGCCCTTCGCCTTACCTAGGTATCAAACTCACGATCCCCACTCGCCAGTTATGTTTCAGTCCCATATAATAGGAGGCGAGCCTGCCATCAACCGGGCACAAATCCAGACTCCGTGGCTGTTACTGAGAAATTCCTGATGGAAACACCCAATAACGATTTGCCCGACCTGGGAATCAAACCCAATGCTCAGCAGTCGCGATTACGACCAATAGACCAACAAGGCAGTCACTTATTTATTGTAATTTCTAACTAACGTAAAACTATCATCAGTTATATTCACAATCTGACAGTTTTAGGCCAAAAATATAACGAAATATAATAGTTAATATTATATGTCACTGCATAGTATAAAACTAAGTCGCTTCCCGCTGTCTGTCTGTCCCTATGTATGCTTAAATCTTTAAAACTACGCAACGGATTTTGATGCGGTTTTTTTAATAGATAGAGTGATTCAATAGGAAGGTTTAGGTATGCACTTTGTCAAGGTTTTGTGTAAACTGGTTGAAATATGACGATAATTGTTGGAAGTGAAAAAGTCAAGCCGCCTAATATGCTCTACTACCCGTGCGAAGCCGGGGCGGGTCGCTAGTTATCTATAAGTAGTAATTAACCTCATTAGTAGACATTGTTGCCTTCTAGTTCTATTTCACATTAATGTTGATAAGTTTATGTATAATCTATACTTCTAAACTAATATTATAAATGCGAAAGTTGGATGGTTGAATGGATGTTTGTTACTCAATCACGCCAGAACGGCTGAACGGATCTGGATGAAATTTGGCACAGAGATAGATTATAGTTTGGAATAGCACATAGGCTACTTTTCATCCCGGTAGGACGATCCCGTGGGTCAATTATCGAACTCGACGCGGGCGAAGCCGCTGGCATAAGCTAGTATTACATATATAGATATAACAATTTATCTGTAATCGTTTGATAATAAAAATATACACTCTGCAATGAATGATATTCTTGTATAGAAACGGAACGAATACCAATAGCTTGCTTGATCAATATCCTTGCATGAGTGTCTTAGAACTGAGAATTTAATATATTTACTGTCTAACCCACACGTTAAGCGTCTTATGCATTAAATTACTTTAAACGGCAATTTATAGTCAGTTATTTTTTTACCAGACCGTCTCGCCGTTGGTCTAGGTACACCTCCACCACTTTGTCTGACCTGGGAATCGAACCCAAAACTTCGTACTCAGCAATTGTGCTTGCGACCGCTAAGCCAACCAGGCTGTTATAACTGAGTAGGTATTAATTCAATTACCAATTTCAGTTCAATATTTTCAATGACTACAAAGTACCCCATCCATGAACTGTAAAAAATTATACCATACTAGTTCGGTAACTGTCCCACGGGATCGTACTACCAACTAAGAAGTACCCGAGGTATTAAACTAGGTTATAAACTATCCGTGTAACAACAGTTGAGCGATTAGCTGCTGAGTTGCGTGTCGCGGGTTCGATCCCCGCACGGAACAAATATTTGTATGGCCTACAGGTAGGTAGGTTGTTCCGGGTCTGACTTTTTTTTTTTTAAACGCACCCACTGTACGGGGGAAATTCACGTTTCAAAAAGGAAGATAAAGATATATTTATTTTGTAAAAACATGAGTAGTATGTATACAGGTCTTATAAATAAATTAGATGTAGCTACATGTTTTGCCATTTAGGAGTGGCGTACAAATTTTTTTTGGCCTTAAGCCATAGGATGAACTTAATTACTATAAAATTTAAAAAGTTGAGGTAATAACCTAGTTATATTAGATGAAGAAATGTCGTAATTGAATAGCCGATAGTTTCGTTTTTTAATCGTTTAAGAATTCTGATAGGCTGTAATTCTGATAGGCATTTAGTTAAAAGAAATCGTTTAAGCTGTTTTTTAAAGAGTCTAGTTGGTAATTGTCTAATAAGTTTAGGGATTTTGTTATATATTACTGGTGCCAAATAGAATATGCTTGTATGCATCAGTGTCGTGTTCGGCCTAACTGTTTCTAGCATATCATTATCACGACGACTGCGAATCGAGACTTCTGACATTTTTTTAAATAAATTAAGATTTGTTTGTACAAAATTAGCTACTTCATATATAAATAAGGAAGGTACCTAAACTTAATATATTGTGCTCAATAAAATATTGTTTGCAAAAAAAAAACTTTGCCAGATTTCAACCAAATCCGTTCAGTAGGTAGTTTTTGCGTGAAAGCGTAACAAACACATACATACATCCATTCTCAGAAACTTTCGTATTTATTATAATAGTAAGATTCAGTCCAATATTGGTAATTAGTACATAGTATACCCATGAACTGTAATAAATTCTCCGTTATCTAACACACAGTAATCGCAAATGTTTACATATTAATAAGTCTAAGGCGACATATCTAGATACTTAAACAAATATGGGCTAAATATTATCTACGGTTGATTTTTAGTTCAAATATTCTAATCAGTTGGGCTGGTGTAGTCTAGTGCGTTAGACGGAGAAGCGTCTTGGGACATTTATATTCTTTGTAAATTGTGGTGGTATTATTTTTAATATTTTTTTTTTTGTTAGACATGTGTAAGGCAATTTTGGCAAAAGGTGGAAGCGCCGGAGTAGTCCGCGAAATACAAAGTTTCTCACGGTTTTTTTTTTGTAATTTGCCGTGCAGTCAGGCTGTATGTTGAACAAAATAAGATTCGCGGGCTAGACCGGCGCATCCACCTTAATGATAGCTGTCTGTCTGTTGCCCAATTTTGGATAATATTTTGCCATCAAAGGAGTTAGTTAAGTTTAGGTTTTTCTTGCAATCTTTTTAACCGACTTCAAAAAAAGGAGGAGGTTCTCAATTCGTTTGTATTTGTTTTTTTTTGTGTTTGTTATCTCATATATTCGTCATTTATGAACCGATTTGAAAAATACTTCTTTTATCTGAAAGGATATAATTATGTACTTCCCGATTGGTCGGGAAATCGGTTCAGTGGTTTGGTTTTAAATCAAAATATCTGGTAAAAATATGTTTTCCAAGTAAAAGAAATTGCGAAATTCATACTTGACAAGGCTTTGTGTGTGAAACGATAACTAAAAAGAGTAAAATAAAAACGTTTTTTTTTGCAAAAAAAAAAAAAATAATCGACTTCCAAAAAAACACATAACTTTACTTTCGAAAGTCGCTGACTATTGTTTGTTTCATTGACTTTTTTGCAATTGCCTTTTTTTTAAATTATTTTCCACTATCTTTTGTTTTTTTTTTTTTTGGAAATCGGTTATTTTTTTGTTTAGTCAGGTTGGAAGAAATGGGGCGAGGCCTTCACCCAACAGTGGGACAATATGGGCTAGCTATAATAATAATAATAACAGAGTGGTGTTCTTTACCAAATGATTTTTACAAGAACACAAGACCATTAGGGTCTGTCAGACCAAGAAGTGAGGGTTGAGATACCGGGCTATTTACAGACTGTTAAAGTTACACACTTATATTTTTTTATTCAACTTACTTTAAAAAATAATAACATTACACTGATTATTTGCTACTGTTTTGGTGTGTGGAGAGTAGATATCAGATATCGTAGGTAAAGTCATAAATAAATATGTAGTTGTGTATACGTTACCCCTTTTTTGAAGTCGGTTAAATACTGCCTGTCTGTCCCTATGTATGCTTAGATCTTTAAAACTACGCAACGGATTTTGACGCGGTTTTTTTTTTTTAATAGATAGAGTGATTCAAGAGGAAGGTATGTATAATAGCATTGCATTCGTACGAAGCCGGGGCGAGTCGCTAGTTGTTGATAACACTCATGACAAGTAATGGAGAAGAATGGAAGAAGAAGACATCCTGCACCGATCCCAAATAAATTGGCATAATTTCCTGCAAACTTAAATTTGGAAATAAAGCATTCTTACATATTGGACCACATCTGTATGAGAGGGTCAATAAAAAGCTAAAAATCCTCCCCATGACCAAGTTTGGGTGCAAAAAAGAAGTCGAGGATTAGTCACTCGGACTTAACTATAACGAAACAGAAAACCAACTTGCAATTGAGTATTAACCTACACACCAACACATACAAACTAACACTCATCTTAACATACACAGTTACACACCCTTTTTTTGGGTGGGAAATCATCAAATGACCTCTCCCGCTCTGGGTGGAGAGGGAGGGCGTGTCAGACTCTTACTGACTAAAACCCACCCGTGTTCCTTCAGTTGCCTGTGCCAAGGTGCCAAGGGCCACGGTAACTCTTTCGAACAAACCCGTAACCCTGGTAGGCATCGGTCCTAGTGGACCCCGTCAGTTTGCGCTGACATCTCTTTGAGGCGCGCGTGGAACACAACGCGCCATCGACCCGGGCCTGGTCCATACCGGACGGCGAGCTACCCATTGCTCGCCGTCCGCAAGTCCGCGCCTACGGTGGCCGGGAATCTGCTTGGGACAGTTACACACCCTGCGCTACCTTTTAGTTTTAGTTATGTTTTATGATTGGAACTGTTGCATTTGATATCCTTAACAATAAACCATTATCTATTAGTCGAGAGAGACTAGATCCTGCGACACAGGGTATTCTAGTGCAGGATCCAGAGTCACATTTTAATGCTGTAACACTTTTTATGAAACATTTTTTTTATTTTAAGGGCAGGTGAATGATGATGTTGTTGATGAAATAATGCACTTATTTTCAATTTCAGATCGCTGCTCAATCTTCGACGAGAATTTTCGAATGACACATAGTCATAGAAGAATTATATCACAAAAAAAAACAAATGAAATAAAATATTTTTTTTTATTAATTTAACGAGACGTGTTAATTTTGACTGGTTAATTAGACATCTGCCGACCACTTCGAGGAGATCGCAGGTGTGATGTTATACGGGGTGGAAGGCACACAAACGCCTAAAACGGTTACCACGTATAGAGTACATCATTCTGAACCCCCACAGATATTTTTCATCGGTAATTTTTTTTTTATCAAATCTTTTCCGTACATCTTGACCGTGTAGGTATTGCAGTTTTGTAGGAAACAGCTGGTTTTTTTTAATAGCCGACGAAAAATTTATATGTGGGGGGGTTCAGAATGATGTACCACCCGTTTTAAAGTCGGTGTCCCTTCCACCTTGTATACAAGGTGTAGTTTTGCATCCTCTTCAAACTCAAGGAGGTAACTATGCTAATGATTCTCGACCCGAATCAATAATAAAATGGGTAGGTAGGTACTTATTTTTTTATATTTTTTTCTTAATATCGGAAATCGGTAAGTGTACACCACCCGTATTAAAACGCGGCCCGTCTAATACTAGCCCTATAACCGCGCTTTCACACACACAAACAAACGCAAACGTTTATTCGATAAACGGGTGATTCTGCTCTTTTGAGAAGGGCTTCATTCTGAAATAGTGTCAAATTAAAACAACTAAAAAAGCAACGTTTATTATTATTGATCAGGTACCGTAATTTGTATTGATTATTTGCGTCTTCTATGACAACGTCCTGAATTTTGACGAGGATGCAAAACTACACCTTGTATATTATGTGTTAGTTCAGTTATAATGTGGCCGCATATTCATATTTCTAGCTGAAATCGTTGTTTATGGCCACTGCGAAATTCTTAATTTGGTCAATTGGCATCTTTGTTTGGCAGTCGGCTCTTTAAGAGAAACAGCATCTTTATTTATTTATTTATTAAAACTTTATGCACAAGTAAAAACTGTACAAAGGCGGACTTAATGACTTAGGCATTTTCTACCAGTCTACCTTAGGATGATGCGGAGACAATACACAGTAGGTGCAATAACAGAAAAGTAAATAAGTACACTAGAAAATATTTATAAAAAAATATATAATAATAGATACTTATATACATACATAAAACAAGATATATAAAGTGAAGAGATATAACAAGAAAAACTCCTGCAACTTATTTCTGAGACGAATCTGCCAACTCTTCTTCTGTCTCTCTCCTATCTTTGCATAGCCGTTTATAGTTTTTTTTTCATAAATATACTCGTTTTGTTGTATGCATTATTATCTTAATTCTATATTATTTCTATTGATACAGCGACACTGGAAAGTCCTGGAACGCGGTTTTTAATAAAAAATAAATAAATTTATAAAGTAAAAAAAAAAAACATAAAGTAATCAAAATAATCTCCTAAGCGATGAACGGATGTAATAGGCATTTTTAAGTGTTGTTAACCTGTAGAGATATTTCTCGTCGGCATGTAAAGCCAAGTCAGAGGCCCATGGGCGGCATAGAAACTCTGACACCAGGTTAGGCACTAACCACACGATACACAAAGAAAGACCTATCCTATGAGTACTTATTAAGTATAAAAGTGAAAATTTGACTACCTCGTCCTGGATTCGATTCCCAAGTCGGGCAGTGTTGTTGGGTTTTTCTATTAGGAATTTCTCAGGAGCAGCCACGGAGTCTGGATTGGTGCCCGGTTGATGACAAATGGCTATAGCCTAGCCGTACCACATGGGACTTAAACATAACTGGCGAAATGTGGGTGCACCTATTATGTACACCTCTTCCTAACCCTTCGTGGAATATAGGCGTGATGTTATGTTATGTTATGTTATGTTATGTACTGTAATTTCATTCAATCAGTACCTTTTTAGATTAGACAGAACATGCAGTTATTAAGAGTAATTTTAACACTCGCAGCTAAGTTAAAAAAAAAAAAACAATTTTTACTAGTATGCGCGTCATCTACACACTGGTAGCTGCAGTCTAACATCGACCTTATTGTCAAACAAAATAAAGATCACTATAACTAGCTACGTATAGCGACGACTCGGGAGGCGGGTTGTGCGCACACGAACGAATTATTTTACGACCCGTATGCTGGGTGATTGGCACCGAAAGTGTTGACTGGAACATGGGCAGAGTCGGTAAAACAGGCCATAATTATTCCTAACAAAATACAATAGGTTTGTCCTATCACCGTTGATCGGTGATTGCTGTAACCAACTCACCTTGATTGCTTGCGGGAGGTCGGGCAGCTTCATATCCCTCAACTGTTGCGGAAGGTTCATACTCTTCACTGCGGACACCGCGCGAGCCGGCGCGGCTGATATACCCGCCTGTAAGAGGGAGATAGCGGATAAATATTACCAAAAAAAAAAATATAAGAAAAAAAGGGAAGTTTTTTTTTAAATTTATTTATAATTTTTTCCTGCAGTATTGTTTCTCCATCTTTCTCTAATCTATCCAATGGTTGTCTTGAAAAGATTGCTTTAACCTTTTGACCGCCACGGTCGGCTATAGCCGACAAATGAAAAAGCGCTCAACATGCCACCGTCGGCTATAGCCGACAAGAAAACGACATTTTTCAATTAGTTTTAATCTGTCGGCTATAGCCGACCGTGGCGGCCAAAAGGTTAAGCGATAACACCGCCCATTGTGTGACCCGATGTAAAATACTGGTTTAAGCTTTCACGGTTTATAATTGAACTTACACTATCACTTAAGGGATATATTCCGCGATTAATGTTTATATTGAGCAACAAACAAACATTAATCGCGGAATATATCCCGTAAGTGGTAATGTAAGTCCGATGTGAAATGTTTATTTTTATGTAAATTGAAATTTGTATAGTCATCAGTAGTGGCGAACCTTTATGGCTCGTCTTGCCATTTTTTCTAAAGAAATGTTTGATGAGGCCATAGTTGTGCCGTCAAATAATTTTGACTTAGTGATTATTGGGAAATTAACGACTCAAAACTCTTTATTAACTACAAAAAATTACAATTTGCACTGTTTAGTAATACATGTTTCAATTATACGTGTAACTCAAATTAAAGTAACATTAGTGTGACTTCTGTGTTGCAGATTAAATGACAAATTACTTAAATTAGAATTGTAAGAGGTTACTTTTAGTAAAATACATGCTGGAGTCATCTGCCACACGGCTTCTAAGCGAGTCTTATAATGTTAATCATATCTGAAAATAATGACTCTCAGGCCATGGGCAGATTAAAATATAGTTAAAATCGTCAGCGTGCTCAAAATATTGTGTCGCGTTATATCTATCTACTTGCACATCACCAAGATCCGTAGCTCGGAAAGAAGCTAGGTTGTCGAGGACAGATACACGGTCGCTTCATGTAGAATACTTGTATTCAACTGACACGAAACAGACCTAGGTGTAAAATGAATGGTCTATGCCTAGCGCCTTAAGGATTTTAAAAACCTTAATATTCGTCAACGATTTTACAATGACAATTCAATTTAGTGATAATATTCGAACAATATTTGTTGCAAAAGGTGATGAGATATCAAGTTCCCTTTAGTGTGCGACTGTCTTAGAATTTATCCTGAACAGAGTTAGTTTACACTTTTTACCCGACCTCAAAAAAAGGAGGAGGTTCTCAATTCGGTTGTATTTTTTTTGTGTTTGTTATCTCATATCTTCGTCATTTATGAACCGATTTGAAAAATTCTTCTTTTATCTGAAAGGATATAACTTCCCGATTGGTCCCATAGAAATTTCATCAAAATCGGTTCAGTAGTTTAGTTTTTAATTCAAAATAGCTGGAATATGGCATCCAAGTAAAAGAAATTGGAAAATTGATACTTGACAAGGATTTGTGTGTGATACGATAACTAAAAAGGGTAAAATAAAAACTTTTTTGCAAAAAAATAACCGACTTCGACAAAAACACAAAAAAAGTGGAAAATAATTTTACTTTTGGAAGTCGGTGGCAAAAAAAATCAATGAATGAAACAATAGTTACCGACTTCCGAAAGTAAACTTATTTACCACTTTTTTGTTGGAAGTCTGTTATTTTTTATGAAATACTGTTAGAACAGACCATGGAATAGATCTGTACCTATTGCAGCCAGTCTAACAAGTAATGTTATTTTATCATCTAAAACATAACATCGCGTCGAATTCTTGGCTCGTCTTAGTCAAAGGATTTATACCAATAAATATCTTTACCATCCCATTATTTTTTATTTAAATAAGCTATTACAGATACTTACTTTTAAAAGTAGAATATTTTCTATGAAGAATTATTAAAAATCATTATTTTGTGATAAATAATAATGATTTGGTTTTACTTACTACCATATCCTGCAACAAATGATCATAGAATAGAATAATTATATTTCCATCCAAATTTATTACTAAAAATAACTTTGCAAATAGTTTAGATTCAAAGATAGTTTTAGTTTTATTAAGCAACATTACTCTATTTTGTTTGTCAAATACAATTTACTTAAAAATTATTAACTTAATTATATCCATGATCAACTAATTATTTCCATAACCAACTTATTTATTCAACCTTACCAAATATTTATCAAATCAAAAATTATTTCCTAGAATATGTGTGTAGTCAGCCTCAATAAGATGTAAACACCGACAAGAAGTGATTTGATTGTTTACAATTATTTGTGTTCCATAATATTGTCACAATATTTAGCTATAATGAAGTACCCAGTGGGTAATGTTTTGTGGCTACAATTTGATACAAATAAATTAAATTGAAGTGTATTTTTGTAACTACAAAATAACAGGTTTTCACTAAATGCGTATGAAAGTATATATATTATACAAGGTGTAAACGGACTCTTAACGAAGGCGTCAACCAAGCATTTTGTACATCAAACTAAGTACTTAACTCTTCGCAAAAAATCACGTTTTACAGTAGGACTCACTGTAATGCACTCAAAACATTGTGCTGATGGGATGCATTGAGTAAGTACGGGGGTCTTGGGGGTACAACAATCAAAACATTGTATTTTTTTTTTTACTTGTGAACAAGTTGCAGCTTTGACCTCAATATCTCCGTAACTAGAAGGTTCCCAGGTGGTCCAGAACAAAAAAAAATATCACAATGACGGGGAGCAGTGCAGACAGTCAAAATGAATTCTTGACAAAGTCTGCTGACATCTTTTTGAGGCTGACTGTACAAAAGTGCATTCACCTTCACCAACAAAAAATTATTCCTCCTTAAAACCCCTATAAACCCTCCTACTAACCTCAGCTTTCTGCATCTTGTTCTGTTCCTGCAACCTGCTGAGTATGTCCGCCATGTTGGTCTGCAGTACCATGCCGCCCATGACCAGTTCATCCAGGACTTGGTGCGCTGCGTCAGCATGGAAGATCAAGTCCAGCTCGCAGACGTTCTCGAAGCATTTGTCTAGGGTTTCTACGAAAACCTGAAGAAGTTGAAATGACAAATTAATTAAAATATTTACTAACAGATTTAAAATAATAATAAAAACATGTAATGTATCAAAAGCAGAAAAGAATTACAGGGCGTCAAAAAATTCGTCCGCATCGCTGTCAACGGGGAAAGTGCCGAGAAGACTGGCAGCATCACCACGTTTAATGGCAATACTGATTGACCAAGAAATAGGCCAGCCCTCTGGTCACGAGAAGAGTCGTCCAACCGTTTGGCGATGTCCTAAAATACTAGGTGGGAACTCAGATCCCAGGGCCCTAGGTGTTTCAACCCCAAACGGCTCAAACACAAAACTACCAATTAATTATTGTATTCGCACCGATTGAGGTTTTTAGCAGCCGTCCCAGCACAGCCAGTCGTGCTAGGAATATGGGACGGCGCAAGGGTGTTGACACATGTTGCATTCCACACCAAAGGCGGAGCCAACTTCCAAGGCAAATTAAATACATTTTCAAACAAAGACAGTAGTGTGGACCATCGCATTTAGTAGCTGCTTGTTTTGATGTTTGTTTTTACGACATTCATGGAAGCAATGCCATAATTATTTTTGCAGATCATAATAATGCTACTACTTACTGTGGGGTAGGGTCTACAAGACAGTAAGTGTCCATTAGAAAATCTGTAGCATGGAAATTTTATTTTTAAGCAGCATCTACGTGAACCTAGACAAGTGGCAAACGCTTCCAAAGCATCTCATATTTTAACAACATACAAATACGTAATATTAATTGCATGCAGACTGGATTCTTACCTGAATCAGGTCCAATATACCGAGCTCGCTCTCCGAGGAGTCCACGCAGAACACAAAGTACAGTGTGGCATAGTGTCTGTAGATCAACTTGTAGTCTGACCCACCAATTAGGCTGGAAAATATGGAAAATGTTTACAATTAGCTAAAGTACGGTCCATGTTTTCCACACTATCTTTCCTTGTCCATCCTAAGAAATACAAACAAGTTGCCTGCAAAGCAGCATGTCCGGGAAAGCAGATACATAGAACAAATACTCTTAATACCCGATACAAATTACAGCTGTAAATAAATAGACACTTTATATAGGGTGCCAAAATGGATGGTCTTATCGCTAAAAGCGTTTTCTACAAGAGAGCCTTTGTATAGAAGACAAGTATGCTTGTGTTTCTGCTGCCAAGCAGCATTACTGTTGTTGTAGTTTGAAGGATATGGTTGCCAAGAATTACAAGCATCATGATGTCTACAGGCACTATGAGCCACTTGATTGATATAGTCATTGAACAACATAATAAAAAAACTTAATCATCATCCCTCTCCTGCCAATTTATTTGGGGTGGTGCTGCATGTCTTCTTCTTCCACACTTCTCTATTACCCGTCATCTCAGCAGTCACCTCCTTTCTTGCCATATCAACCGTTACACAGTCCATCCATGGTTTCTTTGGTCTTCCTCTTCTCCTATACCCATCCACATTCATGCTCAAAAATTTTCTTCTACAACATAAAATACAATATATTTGTCGGAATATAAATAGGAATACACATACCTTCCTCCCTCAAGAAAATTGCACACATTGTCGTCCCGTTTCGACACCAATTGAAATGTCTCTTTTATTATCTGTTGCTGCATGTCTTCATTCTGTAACAAGAAGAGTCACGGTTAGTTTCTTTGACTGTAAAAGAAGACCAAAAGATACAGAAAGTCCAGGATTTATGGTTTAAGAACTTTATTATTCCTCATCCATATTTAACAATAATTCAGGTACTGAGAAACTAAATTTAAATAACATGTTTATGAGCAAACAGAAATCTACATTCATAGTAAAAAATAACAAAATATGAGGGTAACCGATCAAAATAACAAAAACAAATGTATCTAGTAGCTAAACACCAACCAAGAAAACACAGATCCAAACTAAAAATGGTTGTTGCACTAGATGTTGCAATACATGACAACATAACTTATTAATAATGTTTCTGTTTTTCTTTTTAAAGTTATTATTATTTGCTCATTATGTACGATTTCAGCATTTTTTTGAAACAAGTACTGCTGATTTACTGTTTGCATTGAATAATAAGCTTATCTTCAACACTTTAAAGAAGAAATGAGAATGCTTGACTTGGTCAAACATATTAAAGGTAGATTTACTGATTTACTTTTTCATAGGATATCTATCGTTTTTCCCAATGAATGGGTTGTGGAGGTCAGATATTCATTCACTCCATGTAAAGTACCAGGTTTAAGCTGCATCAGGTCAGCTGAAATGCCAGGCAGACAGTACACAACATACATGTTTTGGACGTAGAGTTGCAGACACCAGCCCGTTTTACAATAAAATGCTAGGCAGAGTGCTAGAGTGACACAAATTGGGCAAATACTTTTCTGGTAAGCAAGTAGAAAAAAGATGAAGGTATTCATATATTGGCTTTTTTTTGAGTCATCTGATACTTGAATAAAGAAATTCTATTCTATTAAGTTGCCAAACAAACTGTAAATTAAAATGTGAAAAGTAGAATATTCCATAATGAAAAAATGTAAGTGATTGGGTTGCTGATAACATAAAAACTGGTTATAATACTTATTTAAGTTTGGTTTTAAACTGATCACATTACATAAATGTGTGGGTTTGGAATATAAATAATGTTAATTTATGAAAAATATGTTGCTTGACCAGTTGTTTATGTGACTGATTAAAGAAATTGTGACATGGTTTTTTAAGTTAATATTAACTTGGATGACTTGCAGAAGTATATTCTAATATGTTAGGTTTAAGGGTTTTTTTCTGGACTTTTTGTTTCTGGACTACAACTTAGGTTTATTAAATGACTTATTTCCTTCTCAAAGGATTGGCCTACAATCGCACTAAATCGTGAAAAGTGGAAGGACAACACAGGCTTATAATAATAATAATAATTTGCAATATAGTTTTGATATTTCTAGCATATCTTGCCAACATCTGATTAAAATATTGTGACATTGACCTTATCAAGCAAAGGTTAATGGTCTGATAAAGCAGCAATATTGTGATTAATTTAAAATTAAAATATGCTGCTTAGAGTTTTGCAATTGTACTTCATCATCGTCTGCGTAGCCTTGTTCCAGCTATGTCGGAGTCAGCTCCCAATCTAACTGGATGCACCTGAATACCAGTATTTTACATGGAGCTATTGCCTATCTGACTTCTACAACCCAGTTAGTACTGGGTAACACCATACCCCTTGGTAAGACTGATTGCCAGACTTTCGGGTCACCAACTACCTGTATCGCCTGTCAAAGCTCAACAAATGACACAGTACTTTACATGAAGCAACCTCTAAACAATGAGACACTTGATAGTTGCCTGGCCTATTATTTGCATATCACAGGAGCTGATGGACGCTACTGAAAGTGCCAAATTCGTCACCAAATTTTGGGCTGATTCAATTTAAATTGTTATTGACATGCTAAGAAGAAGATTATGCCATTATGCTTGCTGTTTTGCGGAAGCATTGGATTGCAGTGATGGACTAGTGGGCTACATGAGGAACTCTTTACCGGTTTTTGAGTGTGTTGATGATTATTACAAATGTTTGCTCACTTCTCATACGTACGATAAAACGAGAAAAGATAAGCAAAAAATTATTTCAAATATTACATTACACATGTTAAATATACAATTCCGATACTAAGGAAACCTGTACCATTTGTATAAAACTGCTGTCACCACAAACATAGGCGTATAAAATACACATTCCTCTGTACACAAAATAGAAAAAAAAAACTTTCACTCACAAAGTATTGGTAGAATTTCGATAGCCTCGGCTTCCCATGATTATTGAATACTAATATAGCCTTAATCATTGTGCTAATTAACTAGAAACTTAACTAATTACTATAATTTCATTTAATAAATTGACGAATCTATTGTAATCCTATCATGAATGAAAATTATCGATTGTGTTTAGACAGTGACGTTAACAATTTCGTTCGGAAATTAAAACACAACACGCGTCAGTCAATTGTCAGAACGTACATAAAAAAATAGTCAGCGCGTTCCAGTCTTGTAATCGTATCTTATGTTACGCCTAGCAAACTAAAATGTTGTTTACTCCGGTTTACTATTGTTTAACTCCATGTTTACTCCAGTCATTTTAGATGTTTCTTCAGAAACGTCGTTTAACAGGGGTAAAAAAATAATATAGGTTTAGTTTAGTTAAGTTTGTTCAAAACTTATAGGAATAAGCTATGGAAGAAGCAACAAAATTGTCTGCATTTTTTGCGGGAGGCGAGGTAATTAGTACAGCTCACTAAGGGAATTTGACAATCACCTATAGAGACATGCATCCTGCTGCTACAAACACACGTGAAAAAAACAACCACATAATCGAGAAACATACAGACACATTGACAAATTAGCATGTATAAATGGTGCTGGGAACACTTACACAGTGGCAGATTGTTTTTACGGCAAGAAACTGCAAAATTAACCATTTTACTACACAAAACGATAGACAATGGTGGTGATTAGCGAATGAACTAGTTTTATATAACGTGTATGGTCAAATTAATGGCCAATTTACTTTTTCAGAGGGTTAAGCCCAGCTATGCTGTCTCTATAGCTTATTCGTTTTGGGTGCCAACATTATCGTTACTACTGTAACAAAAATCAAGATGAAACTTTATTAAATATTAGAGACCTCGTCAATCACAACTTTTTGCAGCGTTGTATTACAATAGCGATGTTATAAATGCTAACAAGCCGAGACAAAAGATTAGAGCGATTTATTATGCGTTACTAAATTGGTGTGTCGGTCCAGTTAAATATTCCATAATGTGTTATTTTTTCTTTTCGAAAAAGGAATAATTTCTTCAAAATTCGAATTATTTATGATGCTCTACGATGGTTAATATTTGAATTTTTATGGACTCCAATTTGGTAGAAAATATTAGTAGCATAACAAAACCAAATCTGGCAACACTCTAAACTCGCGAACGCGTTGTGCTGTCGGCAGTAACCCGCGAGTGTCACAATAAAAAAAAATCGCAAAAACTGAATGATTATTGTGTGAAATAAACATTTATTGTTAACATTCAAGTTCTGTACAGTGCTAAATGTTTGATGGAAGCCTGTTTGCGGGCCGCTGACGCTTCAATAACAAGATACAGGTCAGTGTAACTGAAGATGGACATGGTATATTTTGTTGTCTTTATTTGGGTATTCGGAGGTTTCTCGCGGTGTCGTGTAGCTTATTATGATTCTCTGTATCTTTGAGACTCAATTTCAGAACGTACGAGATACAGAAACGGCCGGCTATATAAAAAAATCGGTATAAATATGGTACGGCTAGATAGTAAGTTTCAATAGTAAATTTGGAAAGTCGGCATGTACGTAGTTATTAAAACTTGATTGTTACTGTTGCCGCTACCGTTTCGAACGCCGGTAGAAGGTTAAATCGCTGAAAAATGTGCGCTTTCATAGAAGCGTGAAGGATTTTTATGTTGGAAGGAATTTGTGAGAATTAAAACATTTTTATAGCATGGAATGTTTTGGATTGCAAGTGAAGATATTACGTGAACGTGCTTGAATTAATTTGCGTTAATTCTAAACATAGTTCCACTAAAAAGGAACAGTTATCATCAATAAATTATTAGTATAATTAACTTTTGTTGGTGAATTAAATGTAAAAAGTAAACAGGATTACTTATAACATTTTAGATAATATAAAAATAGATAACCCTTTGACCTAATCACGCCTAAATTGAAGAAGAAACAGAAATGTAGGTTATGTAAATATTTACAAATAAATTAACTATAATTTCTATGATAATTATCTAATATTGCACATGTGTGTACTTATTCTAAGCATCCATATCAAAGTATAAGCCCAAAACTAATAGCAAAATTAAATCATGTACATAAGAACTTTACTCATAGCATACCTGCATACTGACCACAAAAACTGACACATAATCTGCCTAGCCTTGTCCCAACTATGTTGGTAATAGTTGGTAGGTAAGACTTGGCATGGCTGGACCATGACCTAGGTTCAGACATGGACAGGCTTGTGCTTTGCAAGTAGGTACTGCCTACATTGTACTTGTTAAAATAAATAAGATAGTTTATTTGGATCTTATGAGGTAGGCAAGTAAGCAGTACCTTCCTGCAATGCAGGTGCCTGGATATGGGATACCAATTTTATCCCAAAAGGTTGATTCTGTAATCACCAGACTTAGCAAGGAGTATCGTATTACCCAGTACTAACTGGGTTGTGGAGGTTAGATAGACAGTCGCTCCATGTAAAATTCAGCATTTTAGCATTCAGCTGCATCCGGTTAGACTGGAAGCCGACTCCAACATAGTTGGGAAAAGGCTAGGCAGATGATGAGGTTGATTCTGTAAGATAATTGAGAACTCCGTGCGGCTGAAGACGCAGGCAAATAATCTATTCTACACTACTAGTTTATGTCTGCAATTCTTCAATTGTTTTTCTTAGTTTACGATGTTGTTGTCACATGATGGTTACACTGTTAATATGTATACGCCTTTTATAGCAATAAATGTGACTGTTGTTTGCTTTAATTTGTTTTTCTGAGATTTAATCAAGAGTTACAAAATTATTGTTATTCTGTGACATTGTACAATGTTTTCAAAACAATGGCATCTTATACGGCCATTTCAAAAGGTATAGTAATTATTAAGAATTCAAGTTTGTTATAATTATTTTTTGAGAGTGAAGGTTTATAAAACTTTTTCTTGGTCATGCAGTTTTTTACTTGTTTGCTGGTAAATCTAAGATAGTTTGGACTTTTATTACATATTGCTTGAATCTTTTAATCAAGCAGTCAACAGTTTCATGCATTTGTTTCACAAAACAGCTCTAATAAAATACTAGTTTTATGCTGTTTGTCAATAACACATGTAAATTACTAACATACAAATGTCATTATGTCATTGCAAACATTGGAATGTTTCACTGTTCTAGTGATTACAGGCATGTTTGCTTACCATTAGGGGTTTGGTTTGATTTTTTAGACCAGAATTATTCTATTAACCTTTTGAACGCCAGAGCATAAACAAAAGCGCGTGCCCTCCACGCCAAACCACAATTTCACAGCATCCAAATTAGACGTGTTATGCTATCCGTGGCGTCGTGAGCACTTTTTGATTTGACGTCCATAGGCGTCCATGGCAGTCAAAAGTTTAACTACCTAAATTCAGTTTTTTTTTAAGCCCAGTTAATGCTAATCGACTTTGCCCTTATTGCATGATATTTAAACATAACTGGCGAAATGCAGATGTATTATTATATCTCTGCTATCTCCCTATGAATGCTGCTATGAATTCATAATGTATCTCTAGTAAGTAAGTTTGCATGCTTTAGTATTAAGCAAAACATGTCCGATCTAATGTTTTCTAATAACACCTTGTATACCATGGTTTATGCTAATAAAATATATTATCTTATATTATCTTATCCCTTTGGGGGAAAAAAATTATAATTATTTTTGTAAATTAGTTGGAAAAAAAAACACTTTTACACATCAAAAAGTAGTGTCTGAGATGATCCATACAGATTTGAGTGGAACTGTCCAGTCAGTGCAAGCATTTGTCAGTAATCGTACCTCAACTCGGAATACTACTGTGATGTTATAATATTATGTCACACATTACATAGTAATTCCTCGATATTTTTTGACGAATTGCCATCAATATGATTGATTGGTTTTGATTGGTCACAATGAGGTAGATATATTGGTTTATAATTTATTTAAATGATTGTATGACATAATATTTGGTTTATTCCGAACCTGACCCGAAATCCTAACCCGGTCGCGGGTTAGGTTAGGAACTTGAAAAAAATTATAAAATTTGTTCCGAACGTAACCCTCTTCCTAACCTGACCCGATGTATCGTTCCTATCATAACCCGAGTTGCGATATGGTAGGTTTCCCTCTCCTCTTTCTCAGAATAAAAGGTACCTGTGTCCAATCAAAGTTTAATATTTACAATATCCATATAATCACACTAACAATTACCGAAATTAACGAACAATAATTATAATATCACAGAATCAACATGAATAATAAACAATATAATTTACTTGAATGTAAAAATCACTTTAACATTTCTAAGCCGTGCCCTACAGTAACTTGACCAACAACGTACAAAATCCACAAATCTCTGTTACGAGTAATGGAATGTTCACTCGTTTTTTCATTTAAGAACATTTAATGTTCACTCCTTTTTTCATTTAAAAACATTTAAATGAAAAAAGGAGTGAACATTCCATTACTCGTAACAGAGATTTGTGGATTTTGTACGTTGGAACGATACATCGGGTCAGGTTAGGAAGAGGGTTACGTTCGGAACAAATTTTATAATTTTTTTCAAGTTCCTAACCTAACCCGCGACCGGGTTAGGATTTCGGGTCAGGTTCGGAATAAACCTAATATTTGCCCGTCTTCTAAACAGTTGTACTATATAGCTAGTTTCAGCGTTCTTTTTTCTACTCTTACGGGTGTTTTAAAGCATAATCAGTATTTTTCGTCCCCACGTGAGTGGGCCATAATCTACCACGAGGGCCATAATCCACCACGTGGGCCATAATCCACCACGTGGGCCATAATCTACCACGTGGGCCATAATCTACCACGAGGGCCATAATCCACCACGAAGGCCATAATCCACCACGTGGGCCCAGTACGGGTTGGTGGATGTCACATGTTATCGAATGTTTAGTTCCAGGACATGCCGATTTCCACACGATGTTTTCCTTCACCGTTTTGAAAGCAGTAGTGATGAAATAAATTACACAAAGTTAAGTGCTTGGCTGGATTCGAACCCACGACAACTGGGACAATTACCGCTGCACACGAAAAAAATAGGATGTCGGTTATGTAATGAATTAAATAGTAGTAGTTGTTTTGATAACTTAACATTAATAATTTTCCTGTATCTTAATTAGACCGACGCGACTATATTAAAACTTGATTTTACCCCTTAATACAGCTTATTAACACAAATGGGAAAAGATTGTATTTGATTTTTAGTTAGCCACATATAAAAAAAACACAATGACCTATTTTTTTTTTGTTATGGCAACATTTAATTATTGTTTTTATACAGGCACAATCGACCATCATTGACCTATTTTTTTTTGTCATGGCAACATTTAACTATCGTTTTTATTCACTCATATCATAATCGACCATCGTTACAGTGCTAAGCCACTAAAGGTAATCTTGTCTAAGGTCAGTGCCAAGCTACTTGTGATGCCAATGTAACTGTATTAGGTCAATCACCATGTCATCACGCAACCACCTGCTTCTAAATTATAAGGGTGTGGGTACACGACAGATTGGTGGGGGACCGCAAAGCTAACGACCCGCTTACGACCTCAAGCCATACGACTAACGTCAAGCGCCTTGGTGTCAAGTTAGTGTTGTCTTGGCGTGCGTAGTGAGTACCGTCGCAAGTCGTATCGGGGAAACTCGCAAGCTTTAAGCAATTTCTTTAATTTGCACGTGATGCGGAGGAATGAGGTAAATATTGTGAGGAAAGTTTTGTGTATGAATGTGGATGGGTATAAAAGTAGAAGACCAAAGAAACTATGGATGGACTGTGAGAAGGATGATATGGCTGGAAAGGAGGTAACTGCTGAGATGAGGGCAGGAGAATGGTGATGCTTAGCAGTCGCTGTCGCAAAACGCGTGTTGCTTGAGCGCGTAGCTAGTGGTCAAGCGGTAAGATAGATACTTGAACCTTGGATCCGCACATTTGGTCCGGTTCTGCGCATGCCAAAAACAGCATTAATGGACTTTTCATTAATAAGTCTGAACTGAAATAACCTATCATATTAATTAAGCACGTGATCATTATTGCTAGGTCATTAACGTTCTGTTTATTTGATGAAGACGGTTACGCAAGTACGTAATCTAGGCTGTAACAATACTTTTACAACCAATACGTTGCGAGGGTGGAGGTTTCTCAACCTCATATTTTTTAAATAATAAATGGGCTTACGTTTGGCCGCAACTCGCCGATGTGAAGCGATGATACGCCCTTGAGTGGAGCACGCTTACCTAGGAGAATTGGTACTGGGGAGGCAGTTCCGCCACTTCTCAATTAAAATACGAGGAAGTGTGCATTAATTGAAGGGTAGGCGATTTGGGGGACAATCTCATGTAATTTTAACCATCGGAAATTCCTGAATCGCAGCCTAATAAGTGACCTTAAATTTTGGTGTCGGGTTGAAAATATTGTGACAGATAGACGGGGCAAAAGACGGTTCTCGCGACAATAACGCTTTGTCGAACTCATAATCGCAATTTGGCATAGGTGTAACCTGTAATGAAAGCTGTAAGGGGGATTTTTACTAAATAGAAAAATAATCGTTGCGGACATAAGTGTCAAAAAAATCTTTGCAGATCGCACGATATTGTGTTCCCACCCTAAGTTTTGGTTTACTGCTTAAAAAACGTAAGGTCTTAAACAAAAAAAGATCTCAATGACGGGGACAAGATGGTGCTTTTCGGCTTCGTTAAGGATCTTTTACCACCCATTATATGAATAATGTGATAAGACTTAATCTATACTAATATTATAAAGCTAAAGAGTTTGTTTGGTTAAACGCGCTAATCTCAGGAACTACTGGTTCGAATTGAAAATTTCTTTTAGTGTTGCATAGCCCATTTATCGAGGAAGGCAATATGCTATAAAACATCACGCTGCGACCAATAGGAGCGGAGCATTAATCAAAAACGTAACGCAGACGAAGTTGCGCCGGTCAGCTAGTGAATTTATAAATCTTCATATTTTGTCAAGTCATAAAAACCGCGCCAAGCTGGAACAGTTGCTTGTACCTACATGAATAAACATGTTTACCTGCAATATCATATTTTAGAAAGTAGATATCAAACACCGTGAATGAATTGACGTCTATGTATGAAGAAAGTTCATTTCACCGTATTAATTCATTACTAGGTTATACCAGAACTAAGCCCTCACAGGCTAGTTTTAATCTCGCACTGGATTTTCAACTTTCGGTTTAATACTGCTAAGGGTGAAATTCACCGATTTTGTTACAGAACGCGTTTTCACGGACTAAGTTCTGCATAAACCAGTTCTCATATCGATATTAATCTCGATTTACTACCAACTGACTTCAAAAACTACATTTGGATCGCGTTCTCGTTTTTTGCATGGCATATAAGTTGTCACAAAAACGCAATGCGTTTAGATTTGCAACATCCAAAAGCGATCTACTGCGACTATAATAAAGAAATATGTCAGCATCTCAAAACGCACCTAGTTTTCAAAACTGTCTTTACAGTTGCGTCAATTTCGCATTTCATTTCGCGATATGTGTTGCGTGCTTATTTCGATTCGTTTTTGTAAATGGTATGTCTTGGAAATGAAAAAGGGACTCTATATTCGCTACCGGCGAAAATGAGACGTTCGTACAGTAAACTTGGTGGATGAACATTTTGAAGTGGTTGAGTGGTTGAACGGGGAGGATTAAATTCTTTTAATCCTATAATATAATTGATTCACGTGAAATCTTCTGATTTCACGTGAATCAATGTGATCTAATCAAACGATGTGATAGCGCTTGTGTTTTATTAAGAATCTATACTAATATTATTAATGTGAAAGTTTGGATGGATGGATGGATGTTTGTTACTCAATCACGCCAGAACGGTTGAACGGATCCGGATGAAATTTGGCACAGAGATAGATTATTGTTTGGAATAACACATAGGCTACTTTTCATCCCGGTAGGACGATCCCGATACAGACCGTATCGAACTTCATGCGGGCGAAGCCGCTGGCATAAGCTAGTTATTATATCTGTGGCCTGGTGCTAATAGGGCCATTATCAATAATCATTATTTTCAGTAATGAGCGTTATAACAATGAATCAGCAGAAATAGTTATTATTTAGGTGTTATATTGTTTTTTACTTTTATTTGATCTATGTTTTTAAGTAGATTTATGAATTAAATTCTAATTTAAGAAAACAATATTATTTTGGCCCTTTTAGCAGCCCTTTTATAAACGTACTTTGGCCCTTTAAGCACCAGGCCACAGATATATTCTAAAATAAAAAGCTTGAAATAAATAGCGTATT
Organism: Standfussiana lucernea; assembly: GCA_964057025.1. Lineage (NCBI taxonomy): Eukaryota > Metazoa > Arthropoda > Insecta > Lepidoptera > Noctuidae > Standfussiana > Standfussiana lucernea. Next base: position 2,967,906 of record OZ059812.1, read on the forward strand.
TTATTCAGACAACTACATATATTATTTTCTAGTTTACAGCGATCTAGTAGCACAACGTTGAACTAACTCCCGATTATCTCTGTTTTTATATTTTTTGACAAGGGGGCTTCAAGAAGTTTGTTAAACAGTTAATAGATGGAGCTGTCTTAAAATCTGGGGTGGATTTCACCAATCGAATGAGAACGCGATTATGTCGAGTGGAACGCGTTCCTGCAATCGAGTTTAATTTTCCAATTTGATTTCACCAACACAACGTGAACCCGTTTTTAAGGGTTGTGAATCCAACTGGGTCCTACAGGAAAACCAGGTTTTTCCAGTTTTGCTATGAGTATGACTATATTATTTATAAGACTTATCCATATTATCGTCATTTGTACACCCAAAGCCTAAGCAAATAAAAGCTGGCACATTCTCAGCTATATAGAACACACTAATTGACACCAGTATCAGCTTCAAGCGTATAATTACATACCAGTACATGCTCGTATATAAATATTACATATATCCGATGCCGGCCCACACAAGCGCTCATCGCACGGACATAACGACCGCTGCCAATTGTTGTAACGAGCCCTCGTTACGCTAACGACTATCCGTTTTATCGTTACATGTACATTGCACAAGCGTTGTACGTCATGTAATTTTAGTGAAATACTTTTGGTATTTTGTATACATGCCTTGTTGTTACAGTGACTCTAGGTTGAAAGTAGAAAAAAGTAGGTAGGAGGAGCTCGTGGCTAGTCACTACATAGTATAAAACAAAGTTGCTTCCCGCTGTCTGTCTGTCTGTCTGTCTGTCCCTATGTATGCTTAGATCTTTAAAACTACGCAACGGATTTTGATGCGATTTTTTTAATAGATAGAGTGATTCAAGAGGAAGGTTTAGGTATGCAATTTGTCAAGGTTTTGTGTAAATTGGTTGAAATATAACGATAATTGTTGGAAGTGTCGGAAAAAGTCAAGCCGCCTAATATGCTCTACTACCCTTGCGAAGCCGGGGCGGGTCACTAGTATACTAAAAAACAATAATAAAGAAAAAATAATACCATACAATAATTTCATAACACAAAAAAAAATTACTATTCTAAAAGCATATACTTAGGTACTTTTAGGAACAATCTGTTCAATTCAAAAACACTCAACCACTTTTGTTTTAAGGATGGACGGCCGGATTGGTCACCGATGTGCGCTCGTTCGTACAAGATAATATTTCGCATATACCCGTTGTTATTTTAACTGGCCTTTGCCCGCGAATTCGTACGTGTGGTACTTAGAATTTAAAAAAAAAAATATAATTTCTGTGGTGAAATTTAGCCTATATTTTAAGTTAGGCTTCTAGCAGTGGAGCGGTGAAAACTGTGTTCAAATCCATGCAGTAGTTTTTGCGTGATGCGCGTACAAACATACAGACAGAAAGACAGACTGACAAAAATTCTAAAACCTGTTGTTTTGGCATCTGTTGCTCTAATAAAGACCCCCCATATATATATTTTCAATATCTTCAATGTACATTGTACAGACATACTATGTACATATCTACTTAAGTGGTTATATGTTTTCTAAATCATGTAGTCGATGATGTTAGTGCACGGTAAAACTCTAATGGGTTTATGTTGACATCAACTTGTATAAAATGTATTTGTGTATGTGTACTACTGTGAAAAAATAAATAAAATAAAAAAATAGTACTAACTGGGTTGTGGAGGTCAGATAGGCAGTCGCCCCATGTAAAATAGTGGTATTCAGCATCGAATTGGGCTGGGAACCGACCCCAACATCGTTGGGAAAAAGCCAGGCAGATGTGTAACCAGTGGCCCAGTGGTCAATGTTACTCCCTTCTCTGTTTAAGAACCAGCATCATTCTCCTGCCCTTAAGTATCCCGATTTATTTGGGGTCGGCGCAGCATGGATTCTTCTTCCATACTTTTCTATTCTATGTGTCAGAACAGTGTTATACATTCCAGGTCTACGCAAAATACGCGCTTTGGACGTGGAGTTGCGGACACCAGCCCGTGATACAATACATTCCAAGTCGAGTTAGAGTCCGGCATTACCCTACCTAACCCATATTGTCTACATTTCTTCTTCATTTCTCCTTTTGCGGGTCTGCTGGCAGAAATAAGCAGTACCTTTGTACTCAAATATTATAAAGTTATTTCCTATGCTGTCTTCTGTGTGTTACACATAAAAATTGTAAAAAACCATGACCATTGTCCCACCCAAAAAAAAAAAGGTCGATTGATATAATATACTTGTACTCACAGGGCATTCTGCTATGTTATGTATGACTATACATAGCTGATCATGTGTTCATACATATGTGTTTGAACTAACATAAATATTGATTCGATTCGTCACTGTAATGTTCAAATAGCAATTGTTATTGTTTGGTTATATTGACATGAAAGTCCACCTTGGACTTAATGGAATACTTAGATCAATAATAGTTTGCTGACTATGTATACTCGTATAATGTCTGACTTTATTAAATTAAAGCATGCTAAGACGTTAATTTAGAAGAGGCAAAAACAACGAATATATTGAAAATTTTTATAAATTTTTAAAAGCCCTGACTTTTAGTGAGCGCAATGGAAAAAGTGACCAAAATGCTGCTTTTGAAGAATTCCATAAACTATTTAAACTTTTTTATGACCTCTGCTTTCCAAACATAAAAATTAAGGTTTCAATTATATGAAATACTAAATGGCTCGGTAAAGGATTAAAAATATGTTCCCTCCGTAAAAGATTGCTACTTAAACCATATCGACTATCAGGTAAAAATAGTGATAGGAGTGATTTTAAGAAATATGCAAAATAGTTTAAAAGAATAATAAAACTCACTCAAAGGGCGACCTTTGAGTGAGTTTTATTATTCTTTTTCATTAAAAAAAAACTATCATGTCCAAACAGCCACAAATATGTAAATCTAAAGCAGTGTGGCAAATAATCAATAAGTACAAAAACAATAATCCTCTGAAAAGAATAATAGAATTATATATAATAAAATAACCAACTTATAACTGCTCCTAATACAGAAGCACAAACATTCAACAGCTTTTTTATTGATGGCATTTCATAACTAACGAATAATACAATAAACTACGCTAACTTTTGAAATTATAACAAACCAAACTCCTGTTTCTTAACACCAGCTACCCATTACGACATTGTCAAAATAATCATGACATTTAAAAACACTAACAGCGCAGGTTCTGATGGAATTTCCACAAAAATAATAAAACGTGTAGTATACGAAATTGCTCCAATCATCACCTGTATATTAAATCAGTGTCTTGAAAAAGGAATTTTCTCGACATACATATTAGTTACGCCAATATTAAAAAAGAAAACACGGAAGATGTGCGATATTATAGATCTGTAGCTCTCATTCTAATAATGGCTAAAATATTTGAAAGAGTTCTATATAATAATCTTAGTGAATATTTCGAAAAAAAAAAAATAACAATAGATAATCAACTTGGATTCAGAAAAGGCAAATCGGTCAACACAGCAATGCATCAGTTTTAGCCTACAATGTCATAGTACGTCCACATTTGACCAGTTATATTCAAGTTCCATGTAATAAGGGACGAACTCTTGCCATTAACCAAAATATAGGCACGCATCTAAACTTTGGACTACTACTAAGAAATTCGCTATATCACTTTGCCCGACCTGGAAATCGAACCCGGGACCTCGAACTCAGCAGCAGCGCTTGCGACCGCCAGGCCGGCAATTACCCCAAAATACACAAACACAATTTTAAAGGTCCTTTTTAAGTATGCTCCAATTCCCAGGAAAGGTGACCGTACATTCCTTATTATTAAAGGTCTTTGTGTGTATCTAAGAATAGGGTTACCACAACAATGCCCTTTAGACGATGCTTTTATGCTTTTCTATCGAGAAGAACAAGATGTGTGACATAACAAAGGCTCTTAGTTTGCTTAGTGCTGCTCTCATGGGTCGTGAAGATTGGCAGTAATCATTGCCAAGGCTTCATTCAAATAGGGTTATTATTTGACACTATTTGAACGTTGATTTCTAAAGATCGCCAATTCGCCACTAATGCCCATGTTTTGCACAATGTGTTACTGGGGAGGTGGTTCCGCCACATCTTCTTTCCAGCTAAAACGCTAGGACGTGGTGACGTGGTGGTTTTAGAAAAAAGAGTTCAAAAAGTGTTGATTATCAGCCTTATTTGAATGAATGGATTGATTTTTGAATAAACACTTCAACACTTCTTGCACACTTTCGTGTGCAAGAAGAAATGGCAAAGGAACACCATCCATCACCATTTCAGCCGAAAGAAGTTACTGCCGGACATAGGCCGCCCCAACGGATTACCGTAACTTGCACCAAGTCGTCGGTCCAAAAGGAACCAGTTTACAGCAACTGATGGACGCTAGTGAAGACGCCAAACTCTTGGTCCAGTTCTGGGCTGACTCAATTGATAAATTACAGCAAAAAACCCCAGCTGCACGCCTCTAATCAAATTTTCCACATTTGCTTTATCGCCATATTTGCCAACAAGATCTTCGTGGCCGTTCGGCTATTTCCGATTGTAATAATATTTTGTGGCACTGCATCGCAGCAGGCGTAATATAAATCAAGTTGCGCGAGCGCACGACGTCATTACGACAAATAACGTTGCAAATGTCGTGGTATATGATTGATGACTGATTAAATGTCGGGCGGAGATGCAGTCTCTACGCATTTTTTTTGTCAGAGATGAGTTTAGAGATATACTTTCGGCATCTCGGTTCACTCATGCAAAGCGATGGCGAAAGAGATCGTAATGTTAAGCACAGAATTAACACTGGATGGATCAAATAGCGGCAAGTCACGGGAATGGTTAGATTGATAGAGCATTTGCATGTGGCAAAGATCGGGAAGGGAATTGTAATGTCGAGGCAATCGTAGCAAAAATAATTGCCTGTCAGTAAATATCGTTGGTCTAGACGTGGCAAACGCTGCTCAGCATGATGACCTCGTAGTCCTCGAATCGGTTCGCCCTCTATTACATCATCATTATCATTTTTCTGGCCGTGTCCCAATTTATTTGTGGTCGGCGCAGCATGACTTCTTCTTCCATACTTCTCTATTACTCGTCATCTCAGCAGTCTCCACCTTTCCAGCCATATCAATCTTCACACAGTCTATGCATCGTTTATTTGGTCTTCCTCTTTGGTTCGCCCTCTATTACGTGGGACTTAACATGACTGTCGAACTTTGGATTTACTTTTGGTGCACCTCTGCCTTCCATCGGAGAATGCAGGTACCGAGTTACGTCTGTAAACTAAAGATCCTTCTCGAACTAGTGAAAATATCTCCAATGCCAAAAGCAAATAAGACTTGTTTTCCCAAAAACGAATATGGGAATATCATAACTAAAGCTGAATTGATCAGCTCTCTTGTGTAAACAAAACACCTATACATATAATAATTATGTTTGTGTTGTCATACGTAAGCTGTTCAGTTAATTGTCTCCCAATTTATATTGATTCGTGGTTATTAAACTGACCGCCTAAGGGACGACGAATGTTGTTATTGTGTGTTTGTTATCGTACAAATATCTTGTGGGTAGTTGGATACATATGGCGTAGACTACGCTGTACGTATTTAACTATTAATTATTAATAACCTTTTACGCCGTAGACGGTTGTTAATTCTCTTATTAAGGTTCGGAAATTTCGGAATAGACTATCTCTTTCGTTCCTCTTTATTCTTTGAAACATAATCTGCTTAGGTTTCCTCTGCTGAGAAAAAGTCAAAGGTTTAGTTCTCCCCTGTGTGACAGAATTGGTCGGAATCCACCACTCTGATTTTTTCTGATGTGTGTGTGTCGAGATTGATGGTTCCAATGCAAAAATCAACCTACCATACCACATTAAACTATATTTTCCAGAAAATTGCTAGTTTACAGAAAATTTAATTCACATTTTGTATGAATGACTCATTTCTCTAAAGCGACATATTTTGGGATATTTTAGTCATGTTATGTATCACTCGAAGAAAAACAATGTTTTCGTTGTAGCGAATAACATGTTGACAAGTCGCAATACTCGCAATCAACAGATTACAATGTCAGGTCCACAGATAAAAATAAAAGAATATTCTAAAAGGATACACATAGAATAAAGCTAATATTTACAACTTTCGTAAACTGAAATATTTCTGACGACAAAGCAACAGTGGGAACCCGACCTTTATTATAAACATGAAATATTTTAATTTTTAATCTTTCCACGGCAATTTAGGAAGTCACAAGTGACTTCACTAAATTCAGGGTATTAAAAACGGATCACAAAGGACACCTTCCTAACATTAATATTCATATAGCTAGTCTAGAATACGGCATCAAAATAGTTCAGAAATCGCTGAATCATGGCCAAGGTTTTCCAGTAGTTTAAGCCAGTAAAGGGTTCGTGAAGGCCACATTAAATATTTATCCGATAATACCCAGGTAAATCGATGTTCTGGTCTTCTAGTGCATGGTTCGGAAACAACCATTAGTATTGCCAATACAGCTATTTATACTGACCTGACAACTCCAATAAATATTATTAAATGCTCCAATTTCTTTGTGATATTATGGATTGATTGACCTTAGACACGCAATTTGTACGATAGATTTAGAAATGGACAGGCTCAGCTTGAGCATTTTCCATAAAATAGATAGATCATAGTCGAATAACATGAGAAAATGTCGTGAGAAAACTTTTTGGCATAAGTGTGGATGGATGGCTCTAAGAGTAGAGGAAGACCTAAGAAACGATGGATGAACTGTGTGAAGGATGATATTGCTAGATAGGAGGTGACTGCTGAGATTACGAGTGGTGGAGCTTCAACAATTGAAGTCTACAAGATTCAGAAATGTCATCGTCTGCCTAGCTTGTTCCCAACTATGTTGAGGTCGGCTTCCAGTCTAAACGGATGCAGCTGAATAACAACCGAATTAAGCGACCGCCTATCCGATCCCTATAACCCATGAAACTATTTGCCTACTACGTCTTGTCTGCCGTAAACAGCGCCTCAAAAATACTTTCCGGGCACTATTCCTGATTGGTTCAGATTGCGTGAAAATCTATGAAGTCGGTCCGAATATGGAACTGACGCAGAAAATTGGATTCCCGAAGGAATTGGGTCAAAACTAGACTTTAGTAACGAGCTTGATTACGTCGTCGTCCACGTCGTGATTTACTTTGCCATTCGAACACTACTGAAGTAAACCGGTAACTGGCAGGCATTAAATTAAGCATTTGTCAATGATATTCTGCTTCAGACAGAACTTGGTCCGATACAGCATGGCGGCGCGACTACAGAGTCTCACCCCAAACAATGGCCCATCTCCTGACCTGCTTGTGCAACTCTACCTGCACTTAAACGGAGCTATCTAAACCCACCACCAACGCCGACGCTGTGACTAGAGTTCTGGTGGAAACGAATTAAAAAAATATGGGAGTCATCGACACTAAGAAGAATATTCGGTTTTTCCAAATTTTCCTCCATCCAATCTTGCTGTGGGTGCTAAAACAATTGAATCATGTCTTTGGGACACATTCACACGCCAAGCTTCATTGTCTGAGGTTTCCTGGTTGATCGCCACGGTAGATAATGCCTTGTATGTCTTGGGAAAATATGGCAGAATAGTTCCACGAGGCAAAATGATAAACTGGCTGAGAATGTGGCCACTTCTTCTCTAGAAGTCATGAAGGGTAGCTATAATGAAGACTGCATCTCGGTATTTAAAACATACTGATCTTGATGAATATATGATAAATGATGTTCAATTTGCAAATAGGTTTTTACAAACACTTTTACACGTCGTCTTTTATGTGGATTTTTCGTGAATGCGTACGTTCACGAAGAAGCTGCTCAGCTTAGCTCGAATTGTGTTGACCACCCCGAACATGATTCAGCTGTTACATGCCGAACCCAATATTAGTGAATACTCCGGGTCGGCTTTGTTGTTTGACAAATACTGCGAAGTCGAATGTGGCGGGAAAGAAATGAATTCGCCTTAATTCCCAAGTGGTGGAGTGGCCTATATTTTTTCTCCTATTTACCAAGGGAAGGAGAGGAAGGCCAAAGAAAAGAAGTATGGATTGTGTAAGGAATGACATGAAAGAGAAAGGAGTAAATGATGCCGTGACATCTGACAAGGGAGAATGGAAGAAGAAAACGTGTTGCGCCGACCCCGAGTAGAATGGGACAAGGGTGGGAAGATGATGATTTCCAACCAAAAGCATCTCAATCTCCTAAGAAGAGGGCGTGGAATAGCGTCTATGTAAATATATAACTCCGTCGGGATCCGAACAAGCGGCCGCTCACGTGCGCCTGATCACAAATAGCACCGGGTTACAACACGACAACTGTTATTTTTGGCATCTTTTTATTAAGAAGCGAATGCTGGAGTATAACGTGAATAGCGGACTGCAGTAGAACAGTTCTTCGGCTTATGAATGTACTAGCTTTTGCCCGCGACTTTGTTCGCGAGGACAAGTTTCAAACTTTTAACCCCTATTTTAATCTCGTAGGGGAGTGAATTTCCAAAAATCCCTTCTTAGTGCACACTTGCGTCAAAGATAAAGATACTCGTATGTTTATTGCATAACTGTGTACAATTAGATCTTATTAGAAACATAACATTTTTAGTTTCAACAGTTTTTCCATGTCGGATATGAATAGTATTTAGTGAAATTAATTACAAATATTTTTTTTTTTTTTTCATTTAAGGTACGTTTGAATTTTTGCAAAATTTCATGCTTCTAGACCAAGCGGGTTCAGCTGTGCGTTGATCAATCAGTCAGCCAGTCAGTTTCTTATTATATTATAAAGAAGAAGACGAGAAGATAGTGTAGATATTTTTTCCGCGAATCTGGACGATTTTGAGTTTCTTGGTATTTGGTGACGTGTCTATTTAATTGATAAGGAGATCTTTTTTTGTTGTTGGGTTTAGACCGCTGATGCTTTTTCTGGTGGTGGCCACTGTTGATTCTAGCTTTTAGGAGTTGCAGTGGTTGAGTATATTGTGGCAGGCTTGTCTAAAGACCAATGATTTATTTAGTCTTCTACTTCTTAGAGTAGTTTTAATAGCAATATCTTCTTCCTCCCGTTCTTCAATCAATTCAGCCTACCACAGTCCAGCGCTGGACATAGGCCTCTCCCAAGCTTCGTCAGAACACCCTGCACTTCCATCTTTCGCATCCAATCTGAATCAGTCACCTTTTTGAGGTCGTAAGTCGATCAAACCCTAGGATCTAGCCCTGCCATATTTGGGGATCGGCCCAGCATGTCTTCTTCCATATTTCTATCAGCCGTTATCTCAATATACACCCTATAACTGACCATAGTATCTGTCACACAATTTATCATTTGTTATCATGTCCAATGACCGTATTTACACTTGGTCAATGCATGGTTTTTGAACCCATCACATTATAGTATGTTTGGCACTCAAAGTATCTACGTCATTGTCGTCAGACAAATATTTTGACAATTATTCATTTTCTTAAAAAATGGTCTGAGCTACCGTCTAAGAAACTAAGAAAGTACAATGACTGGGTTACCTATAAATATACTGTTTAATAATAGTTCTACCGATTTAGATATTAGGGTGCAACCAGACCGTGTTCGGCGTGACATAGGCACGTATTTTGGGGCATTTGACGAATGGCTTACGAGTATGACGTCGGTGTACCCAGTCTGGTTGCACCTTCGCATAGAAATACGACTAAATTTGACATGACAAAAAAAACTCAAGAGGCCGTATACGAAATTTGGCAGATTTCGCTGATTTACGTGATTTGACAGTTAAAATACTGTATTTTTATTAGTTTTAATGCACGACATGAAAGATCATTTTTAATTATGATCTAATATGAATGAGCTACTTTTTTAATATTTTTTTTTGTTTGTTTTATTTTAACTGTAAATGTCATTTAAATTTCGTATACGGCCACTTAAGTGCTCTATGTTTTTTAAAGGCCTTCGATCAAACTTTTCTTAATTTTTTAATTGGTTTATTTTAGCCACGTAAACGTCATTCGCAAATCGTCGACCACCTTCGCCGTGGTCTACCTTGACGGCAATGTCGTTTTTTAGGAGTCCAGTGAGTGTCAATCATTGCTCATTTGTTTCTTTTGGTCATAATTCTAACTTAGCCTATTTATATGTACTCGTATACTGCGAGCAACTTTTAAAAAGAGCCAGGAAGTTAAATCGTCATGTTACTGCATCGTTGCTGGTCGCAAGCGCGACTGCCGAGCACGAGGTCACGGGTTCGATTCCCAGATCAGGCAAATTGTAATTGGGATTTGGAATTTCTCAGTAGAAGCCACGGAGTCTGGATTTGTGCTCGGCTGATGGCAATACGCTCGCTCGCCCCTATAACATGGAACTTAAAGAAAACTGGCGAAATGTGGGTGTACTAATGGGTACACCGCTGCCTAGCCCTTCGGGGATAACAGACGTGATGTTATGTTCATTTTATGTTCGTAATACCATTCCAAAACACGCTGGTATAAGCAGAACTAGCCTATAATGTTCTCACTTCTTCATTTGTGGCATAGATGGCGCTGTAGTACCTTTTGTACTACACACATCAAAAGTGTCTAGGGATCAAGCATTTTTATGCGGATTTCTTGAGATTGAGATGTGGCTTTGTAATAAATTTATGATTTTATAAATTTATATGGATCCTTTTTGGTGCATTTCATAATTTGAATCAGGAACTCTCAATCAAATTCGAGTAAAAGATGAAAATAAGCTGTCAATATTTTCCCTATAAAAACATACAACGCATTGAAGACATTATTAGTGCTACTGTTTCCCTACTACTGATTAAAACCAACGTTATTATGGAGCGGCGACGTCATTTAAGCAGGGAAGAAATGCTCAGAGCCGTGGGAATGATAGAAGCTGGTTCCCGGCAACGTACTGTGGCTTTAGCTCTGAATACAAGTCAGAGTGTTATCAGTCGACTTTGGACACGTTACCGAAGCACTGGTACCGTGGCTGAGCGCCATGGAGGACGGTATCGCTGCACCACACGGAGACAAGACCGATACATTCAAATCTTAACTCGAAGAGCTCCAACAATAACCGCCATGATGTTAGCCGTGAGGCTTCATCACTCTTCAGGGAACTTAATTAGCGACCAAACAGTCAGAAACCGCTTGCATGAAGTGAACCTTCATTCCCGAAGACCGCTACGGGTACCACCTATAGCAATGCACAATCGTAGGATTCGATATCAATGGGCTCTTGAACACAGAAATTGGGCAGAAGAACAATGGCGTTTCGTGTGCTTTTCTGATGAGTCTCGTTTTGGTATGAGACCGGATACAAGACGTATACGACACTGGAGAACCCCTGGACGCCAACAGCGATTAAAATCCTGCCAGGAAGTCCATCCTTATAGTGGTGGAACCATCATGGTATGGGCGGGTATTTGGATCGGCGGAAGAACTGAGTTGATTTGGATCAGAGGCAACCTCAACGCTCAAATTTATGCTGAGACGATTGTATCAGACGTCATCGTTCCTCTACAAGTGCAAATCGGTCCCTTATTTCAGTTAATGCATGATAATGCACGACCGCACACCGCAAGAGTTGTAAGACAGACTCTCGCCGCAGCTAACATCAATGTCCTGCCCTGGCCTGCTCAGTCGCCAGACTTGAACCCGATTGAGCATGCATGTGATATGCTACAGAGAAGAGCTCTGCCGAATATGGAGGGTATCCAGTCGCAAGAAGACCTTTTTTTGTTGTTGCAACGAACATGGGCGGCCATTCCACAGCGTGATTTGGATGAACTCATTTTGAGTATGCCAAACCGATGTTCTTGTGTTGTTAGTGTTCGCGGTAGAAACACGGATTATTAATTGTTTAAGTTACCCAATAAAATTTTAAAGAAAACTGTTATTTCAGTCTTTTTTTCGAACTTTAATGTTAGTGGTTCAAATGTCAAAAATCCCTTTATTAGGAAAATGGCAAATTTCTTTATTAATGCAAAGGTGACTTGGTTTATCGTTACTGTGACAAACGAAAACACTTTATTTGATGAATCCTTAAAGAAAATTTTAATTAATATCAATCAGGAGAAAAGTTATTGCAAAAATATATGTTGATCCCTAGATACTTTTGATGTGTGTATGTTGCCAAAGACATTCAAATATTTACGAGCGATAGACGGGACAAGACGAAGAAAATCGTCATCCAAAAACTTTTTACTACTTAGTAACAAATCGTTCTGTCTTGTGTCACATGCCAGCTTGTCAGGTAGCATTCGTGTGTCAAAATCGAAAATGTTCGGGATCAAAATTTTTGGATAAAAATATTCCCCATGTCCGCTCTATTAGTCTTTTAGATCTCTTTGTATGTTGCTGTAGTGCTAATTGTAATGCCAGGTACAGGAGTACTATCCTTCTGACCACACATACGTAACTTCCATCCCATGGGGGTAGGCAGAAACTACAGCCACCTGCTACGATCTTTACACTACTTTTGCCTCGTCCACGTGCATACATAATAATTATGTTGTATATAATAAACTACCCGCAGAAATCAAAAAAGAAGAGAAGATCAACATATTAAAAAAAAACTAAAGGCAATTTTTGATAAATAAAAGCTCCTACTCGGTAAACGAATATCTAAGTGATAGATTTTTAAAGTCATAACTTATAACTTAAGTAGAGGTACTCGAGACTACTTAAAATTTTATTCCATTTATTAATTACTAGCTGACCCGCGCAACTTCGTCTGCGTTACATTTTTGATAAATGCTCCGCTCCTATTGGTCGCAGCGTGATGCTATATAGCCTAAAGCCTTCTTCGATAAATGGGCTATCCAGCACTAAAATAAATTTTCAATTCGAACCAGTAGTTCCTGAGATTAGCGCGTTCAACCAAACAAACAAACAAACTCTTCAGCTTTACAATATTAGTATAGATTATTACACCTCTCAATAGATACCTATTTATAACCCCAGAAAATACATCATTATTATAATTTATAGTAGTTTGTTAAGTAATGTTATATAAGTAACAAATGCTTTCTCTCTCCTAACTCACTTATTTTCCTGTGCCCGACCGTGGGTCCATCTATGTATACTTCTACATAATTATACTAATATTATAAATGCGAAAGTTTGGATGGATGGATGGATGTTTGTTACTCAATCACTCCAGAACGGCTGAACGGATCTGGATGAAAATTGGCAGAGATTATAGTTTGGAATAGCACATAGGCGCTATACATACTTTTATACTTTTCATCCCGGTAGGACGATCCCGTGGGTCAATTATCGAACTCCACACGGGCGAAGCCGCTGGCATAAGCTAGTATGATTTAATTATAAGTTTACCACCTAAGAATACCTACATGTGGAATGCAATAAAAGTATTGAGTACATCGAGTCATACACACAAGCCGTTTGCAAGAAACTATGTTTATTTAAATGCCTTTGCTTGTAACCCAAAAGCAAAGTTCATCACCCGTCTCGAGATAAGACTTATCAACTACTATGTCAGTGAGATCTTCCATTGACATCGTAATTACGGACGGGTGTCAGCATTAGGGATGCCTGTCCATCCGCGGAACGAGGATGCAGAGCGGAGCGGAGCGAGGGAGTAATGCGGACTGTGTTTGTCCTTTGATGCGGAGCGGAGCTAGGCCGAGAGCACGCGACGAGTCATTCAAAGCGAAATGTTACGGAGTACATCTCTCGCTCTGTTTTCCGCTCCGGGTTTGAAATATGTGTGATAAATCAGGTTCTTCTAACCTAACAGACAGATGTGTTGCTAGAGGGAGTTTGTTCCGCCAAATCTTCTTACGAAGTGGCGAGGGGCAGGCGTTTTTGGGGACCTGTCTCTTGTAAATTTTGTCGGTAAAAAGTGTGAATTTTGTTTTATCTACTACTTCGTTAATACACGTGAGGACAATGTGGGTCATTTTTTTACCCTTTGGTTTTAACGATTGTCTGGCAGTTTGAGTACTATAAGCGAACTACAAATGTCCTTTCTCTGGTATTGTTCGTCGTTTCGTTGAGCTCCTTGAGTTATGAGTCGAGCTACACGACAACTGACAAATGCTTACACTGGCTGGACAGGTCCACTCAAATCTGTGTGGTTCTTTCTTCAAGAGACCATCTCAGACACTCAACTGCATAGTCCTCATGTGAGTTGACCAAGATTATGTCTGGGCCTTAAAAGAGACTATGACCTCTGAGTTTGTTTCGGCTATTTCTTCTCAGAGTAATCAGATACGAAACATCGGCCTCATCAAGTTTTAAAAAAAAAGAGGACGTGTAAAAGTGATTGTAAAAACCTATTTGCAAAATAAACATCATTTATCATTTGAGCACCGAAGCTGAGCGGTGCGGGATTTAAATTTTATGCAATTCATTAGGTCTAAATTCGCACAGCTCCGCTCCGCTCCTGACCCCTAATCTCCCGTGGCCAGGTAGCCTAAGCCCCGCATACACGACCACGTCGCGTCTCGACTTGTCGCCGTCGGTTTAATATGTCGCTGTCGACACAAGGTCAGCTGATAAGTCTCGTTCGTCGTTAGTTTATATCAATAACGGCGTAGTAGTCGAGTGAAACTGTTGCGTTATCGAGCTGTTTATTACATTTCAGTAGCGTAGCTTGTTTTTTAATTAGTTCATCAGCATGAGCTTAGATTTTACCCGACTATACAAGGTTGGAGGTACATCGACGCTAAAACAGTTACCATGTATTCAATAGATCATTCTTCAATAGAACATTTTCGTAAGTAATTTAAAAAAAAATCAGCTGTTCCGTACATTTTAACCGTGTAAATATTGAAAGAAAATAATTATTATTTATTAGTCTCGCACTGGACAAAACAAAGTGGTAACTTGATAATAAAAACAAGATTTAAAAAAGTAAACTTAAGAACAAATTAAAATAAAACTAACTAAACTGGTCCTGTACGAGGCCAAAAGGTCCCTATCTCAGCATGGTGCTGTAACATTACTGTACACTATTGCAGTATTGTAGGAAACAGCTGTTTTTTCTTTTTAATAACCGACGAAAAGTATCTATTAGGAGTTCGGAATGATGTACTTAATACATGGTAATCGTTTCAGCGTCGACCTCCAGAACCCTTTTTAACTTTAACATGCTTTTAATAGTTTCATCTGTAACTATGTAAAAAAATCTTAGTAGTTCAATTTTACACACTTCCCGGTTTCCGAATGAGCTGAAATTTTGCATAGGTACGTTTAGATTGGCTGACAATTCATGGTTAGCTAAGTGACGTCATTCTAAAGCCAATATGGCGGACTAGTTAGTTTTTATGCATTCCCATGTTATGGGTATCAAAAAGTAAAACTGTCAAAGATTTACGAATGACAACCAGGGCTAACGGTTTAACCCCTATCGACGATTGTTAACTTTACTACTAAAAAATTAGTCCAAATTACAGACGCCTTTTATAATTAGACACGCACATGAAATCCTTAGAAAGGTCGTCATCATCTTACACAATTCAGCACATAACTAAAGGTATTGTCAATGTTACAAGTCTGCAATGCATTCTGCATCAATTGTGGCTTTTCTACAAGTAGCCGTATGTAGGCAGCTTTATATTATTATTGCTAATGAATACTAAAACAAACATAATAATACATTATTATTTATATTTATACACGTGTCTTTAGAAGTGCCTACGCAATGCGGACGAGTAAGTAGATCGTAAACTTGTGTAGTCGTAAAATTATTTATTAGATACAATAGAATATGTCAATCAGCATTATTAGAATTGATATAGCAGTTCCCTAGACATATCGTACCACTTAGGCACGCCCCCTATTACATGGGACTTGAACATAACTGGCGAGACGTGGGTGGATTATCAGGTACACCACTGCCTAACCGTTCGGGGATTACAGGCGTGATGTTATGTTATCTTGTCATCACCTTTTTTAAAAGAACCTCTTTTAATGAAGAGAAAACGAAACGATGTTTGGCCGTTGAATATGCAGACCGGTTCGACCAAATCTTACATATTATGAATTTATGATAGTAATTATAATTTACATTTTCCAATAATTATTTTTATCAACATCTCGAAGCATTGAATGAGCCAACGGACAAAAGAATATGAAGTATTACTTAACTCATAACACGAATAAGCTCATTTTAAAAACAACACCTTTTGTATTGTAATGACAATCTGATGACGTTTACATTTTGACAGCTGTTTTGAAAAGAATTTGGTTTTGAAAGGGCTTGAAAGTCGTACCAATGACAGTTGTTGTCGTAGCGAAGAAATGATTGTTTGTTTGCATACTTTCATTTGCTGTAAGTACAGTCGAATAAGGTAAAATGTATATTGGGATTATTGTGGAAAAGTGAATATTACTACCTGATACCAAATAGCTTGTATGACTGTAATTTATCATTTACCGCTGCTTCGTGAAGTTTTTCAAACAGGGAACATTTCTTAACACACAAACCTTCTGCACGCGTAGCATGACCACCGTAGAAACGGGTTTTGTCGACGGAAGAATAGACAAAAATGACAGATTGTAGAAAGATTTCTACTGTCTATTAGTCTATTCTTCCTTCGACAAAACCCGTTTCTACGGTGGTCATGCTACACGTGCTGGAATAAATTATCTAAACTGAATTGAAAACCGCATCGAAATCCGTTGCGCAGTTTACAAGATCGACGCGATCGCACAGATAGACACGTGACTTTAATTTTTACGAATGAAATTAGATTCTGATTACCTCACCAGTGCGCAAATGCACTTTAATTCTAGCTTCAAAAATAATTTCTATGTTACTAGGCAAACATGTTTAAGAGGCGATGTAATTTTATCGCGCTACGCGGTCCATTGACGCGTGGGTGTGTCATTTTTACTGCGTGTAGGTCAGTGGGCCAGCGATGTACGTCACGCGTTGCAAAGACGTCGACGCGTAATGAATTATGATTATTTCAATCAAGCCACGCAGAACCGGTATAAGCGGGAGCTCTCACTGTGCGGGAAATCTATACAAATCAAGGTCATGTTATAATGGTTATTTAAAAAAAAAACAGTTTTTCCATACATTTTGACCGTGTAGGTATTGCACTTTTTTAGGAAACAGCAGTTTTTTTTTTAATAACCGACAAAAAATTTCTCTTTGGGGGGGTTCAGAATGATGTACTGAGTAAGTGGTTTCCGTTTCCGCGTCGGTCTCCCTTCCACCCCGTATATGTATAACTTGATTTGTCGCCGTGTGTACTATACAGTGATAACGCAGAAGGCTAATTTTAGAAAAGTTCTGTACACATCGATACAGAACTTGTTCAGATAAGGTGTTTGTGAACGCGAAGGGCAAATCTCATCCTCGTTCAAAAAATGTCACTGACAGCTGTTGATCAAGGTTTAGATGTGTTGATTGCGTGTAGTTTTATTGGTGAATTTCGTCCTTACGATTCGATTGTGCATACAATATTTGCCCGCGTTTTGAATGCCCGCGGATCCGGCTGTCATTCGTAGATCTTCGACAGTCGTTGCTACTCGTAACGGATAGTCTGAAGACTGAAAATATGTCAACCAGTCCTGCCAAGGGGTATCGTGTTAGCCTTTAACAGTATGGTAGTCAGATAGGCAGTCGCTCCATGTATAATACTGGTATTCAGAGCTCCATCCAGCAAGGCTTCCAGTCGGAAGCCGACCCCAACATCATTCTCCTGCCCTTATCCCAATTTATTTGGGGACGGCGCAGCATGTCTTCTTCTTCCATACTTCTCTGTTACTCGTCATCTCAGCAGTCACCTCCTTTCTAGTCATATCATCCTTCACACAGTTCATGCATCGAATATGAAGCCGAACCCGACATAGTCGGGAAAAAGCAAGGCAGATGATGATGTCATGCACATTAAGACCCGCCTAAAATTGTCTTTCTGACAGCAAAATGCTACTGGTAGGTTTTAGGTTAATTGTTATGTCAAACGGAGATATAACGATTGGTCACGTGTTCGATTCTGTGTGTGTGGAATGTTATGAATTGTCCACTCACTCGCTGAGTAGGTCAATGTATTGTGCGTCTGGTTTACGTAACAATACGTCAGGGGCTTTGTAAAAACAATCGGTTTTCATTGATAAAAAACAAGAATAACGATTAGTTGATTTTTTTACGTTTTTTGGTAGAAATTTGAGTTAAGAAGTGAATTTGTGGTCACACTTGTATGAAACCCACAAATGTAGCATACTGGTATTCGACCGTATCTGTTTAGACTGCAATTAGGACATACGAAACCGGCTTCGATGACCTAACTGGAATCTGACCTTGAGAGGAGACTAGACAGATGATGATAATGACTTTTGCGTGAAAACTGAAAATAGAATCTCACCGAAGATCTTTTCTCTTATTCTATACTAAACATTCTTCATCTTAGCGTGTCGATGGCAATCTAAGTTGTGTCGGCCCAGAGCTGAGCCAAAAGTTTGGCGATATTCTTGATATTCGATATTCCTAACCCATTTATCGAAGAAGGCTATATAACACACGCTGCGACCAATAGGAGCGGAGCATCCATCAAAAATGGAACGCAGTCGAAGTTACGCGGGTCAGCTAGTACCAAATATTTTTAAAAAGAATCACCATTGAGTTTCCCGCCGGTTCTTCTCCGTAGGGAACAACCAACCCGAACCGTGTTATGTTTTGATGTTTCACAAGTGCCCATTTGATATAAAATACCGGCTTGACCAAACCTTTAAAACTTATACATCGTTAAAACTAACCATTCAAGACCGCACGAACTCACATAAAGACTAATTATTTAAAAGGTGAACTGCTGACATTTACCTGTATAATGTACGTAAATAGAATAAGTATTTAATTTAAACAAAGATTCTTCTTAATTTAGGAGATAACACACATGCGCGCGTTTTACGATTGTGTGTTGCCATTGTAAAGTAGTTTCTACCATTTTGGTAGTTTTTTTTTTCATGAGGATTGGTGGAACGTAAAACGGACGCATGTTACTAAAATAGTTACGGATATTAATGTTGATGGATGGAGAGGGAGGGAAAGGACAAAGAAAAGATGGATGGATTGTGTAAGGAATGATATGAAAGAGAAAGGAGTAAATGATGCCGTGACGTCTGACAGGGGGGAATGGAAGAAGATAAGTGTTGCGCCGACCCTCAGTAAAGTAGAAAGTAAAAAGGACGTTCCACTCGATTTTCAAGTCCTTATTTTTCGATATGACTGAACCGATTTTAATGAAACTTCATACCCATAAGCAGGATACATAGGTCTAAAAAGTTAGTCGCAAAATTGTGTTACAGTTAAATGCCGTAAGGCGTACACGCTCAATTGACCAATGGACATTTTTTTTAAAGTTCATTTGCATGAAAATATTTTTTTCATAAATAGCCTTTAAATAATTTTTTCACGGTTTTTTATAGCTCATTAATCATTATAATCGTGATTAGCTTAAAATCTAATCGAGCGGAACATTATTGATAAAGTTAAGATATTATCTAAAGACAAACATTAAATCAATCATTAATGCATGTAATTAAATGTGTAATCCTTCGATTATCAATTTTAATTGACCTGAATTATCCTTGATAAAACTAATTGATTTGGTAACCTCATCATCATCTGCCTAGCTTTTTCCCAACTATGTTGGGGTCGACTTCCAGTCTAACCGGATACAGCTGAATACCAGTAAGTTACACGGAGCGACTGCCGATCTGACCTCCACAATCCTGTTAGTACCTTAGCGATACCCCTTGGTAAGATAGTTTGTAAACATTCGGGCCACTGACTACCTGTAACGACTGTCAAAGATATACAAATGACAGCCGGGACCAACGGCTAAACGTGCTTTCCGAGGCACGGAGTAAACTCGGTATGTAATGGGTGGTCACCCATCCACCAACCAACCTAGGCGAGCGCGGCTTAACCGGAAGAACGACCCGACCGGCTGTTATTTAGCCATGAACTCCTCAATGGTCACCTAAATCTGATTAAAGGGGGTTTTTTGGAAACTTTCCCACGAACCCATGACTATGTATGGGCGGATTATGATAGGGAAATCAATCCCGTTCCCTTTCAAAGAGAAAAGGCGCAATGATTCCCGATGTCCACCCCCGGAATGGTGGACATTGGGAATCATCGGAGAGGTCTGTGTCCCGATTGAGAACATTTCAATAACAAAACGAATGGAAATTCAAAGGTTTCGAAAACATAAACTAAACATTTATTTGGTACTAAACTACTAACCTACTGTGTGACGTTAATTCCGATTCGACATCGATAAAATAACGCCACATTGGCGATCGATACTGATGGATATTGGGAATTAATATACGAGTACATTATGTATTTTACAAGAACCAACGATATCATAGTTTTTGAACCGTAAAAGTTCGACGAATGAAATTTCGTGTAACAAAAGCCATTTCCCTACATTATTGAGGCCAAGCGGTGTAAACGTAACGTAAACGTACGTCGATTTTGGAATCGAAGATATAATTAGGCTATAGCATTTTAGTTAAATTATTTACAAGAAGCTCAATCAGTATCATTCGTGGATATAAATACATTATGAATGATTATAAATATGTATTATTATCGAGTATTTTTTTCATTATCAAATCGACGTATTAACGTTACGTTTACACAGCGCGCTCGTGCTAGCCTCTGATCTCCCCTAACGAATTCCCTTTCTCCACAATAATTTTTCCAGACTATCGTTTGTCCGAGGCTTCGCTTTCGTGTAGATCGGAAATTATCCCACGGGAACATACTACTGGATTAAACGTATCCTATGTCTTAACCCAGGTCGTGGTCATCATCGGCCTACAGCAGTCCTCTGCTGAATATAGGCCTCGTCAATGAGGGATTTTCTTTTTAAACTCTTCCCTAGTCGCTGGATAGATGGCGCTGAACTTGGTAAGTTACTGCAAGGAACGGAACGTCACATCATTTCACTTGGATGTAATTTTAATTTTTAAACGAAAGTGTCAGTCAACGAGCGTATATTGTGTCGTGACGCAATGTTTTTTTTCCAAGCGTTTTGGCTTTGGCACCTAGTAACGTAGTCAGTTCAACGCCATCTACAGAGTTCTTGGAAAATATGTTTTTTTTAAATACTCAAAAAGAAAACCTCTCATTGCACGCAACTTAACTCGATTCACAGCAAATGTCATCCAGTTGCTCTCAGCCATCTTGTGGAGATTGTGGTCGTTTGTGCCAAATTTCATTGAAATCCGTTCAGCTATTAAGTCGTGAAAAGATAACAGACATATTAATATTGGAATGAAAGTATGTATAAATACTTGACCATAACAAGTTGCATATGCAAGCATCCTTTATCAATACGGCCCGATTCGAACCCACGACCTCGCGGTCACGGATGAATCAATGCCGCTACTTGTTATTCAACAGATGAAAATTACGACATGTTACGTGTGTGTTCGGAGTGAGAGGTGTGGACTGGGTTTTTGATTTATTTGTGGGTAGGTGAAAACTAAAAAGTTAACCAAGTCTTTTGAGTAAAGATGTTTTTTAACATGCATTTTATTACCTTCACCTTTTTTACATAGTTACCTATGTAAAAAAATCTTACAAGTTAAAGGACATTACCCAGATTGGGCTAATTTCAAAAGTGCCGGTCCCAACAAAATACACTTATTATTTGGATAGAGCATAACATAATAAACATTTTATTTAAATACACCTAAGTCGTAAGATAATCCACCGAGAAGTTATTCAACCAAAAATTTTGCCCATTCTGGGTGATCTCAGATATTTTGTGGTTGAATAACTTCTCGGTGGACTCTCTTACGACTAAATAATGCTTATTATGTTATGCTCTATCCAAATAATAAGTTTATTTTTGTTGGCCCCGCACTTTTGAAATTAACCCAAAAATGTATGGAGGGTGGGTAATCTCCTTTGACATACTTCCCGGTTTCCGACTGAGCTGAAATTTTGCGAACATGTTTAGTTTGGATGACAATGCATGGTTAGCTAAGTGACGTCATTCTGAATCTAACATGGAGGACTCCCAAAGATGGCGGACTAGTAATTTTTTTATGCATATTCCCATAGGTAATATGGGTACCAAATGAAAGGATTCCTACTCTAAATATTATTTTATTTACAGAAATTTCAAATTCATAATCCAATTAAAAATTTCCACGCGCACGAAGCCGCGGGCAAAAGCTAGGTTACCCATAATTCCTAATGAGTAAATTAGCTTCCCTCATTAATTTCAATAATTTGATACACAATGCAACTGCATTATAAACCGTAATAATCGAAGCAATTATTTGTCCACCGCTTTCAAAGATAATCTCGACCAATTTTGTAAAAGCACTGAGGTCGGTTACAAAATTGTCAACATGCATAATTTGTTTACATGGCATGGCATGTGTTCGGCAGGCAAACATGTTTTAATACTAGGTGTATGTAAACAAACAGTTTGTTTAGGTAGTTCGATCAATATTATTATACAGCCACCAGCAAAAATATCTTTGGGACTAAAAATATCATATGCGTAGTCCGACTGCTGCTGTTCTGCGTACTGGGTTGTGGAGGCCGGATAGGCAGCCGCTCTATGTACGATACTGGTATTCAGCTGCATCCGGTTAGACTGGAAGGCGACCCTAACATAGTTGGGAAAAGGCTAAGCGGATGATGATGAAACTTGGTCATACATATTAAACTTGAGCATGTTTGTTTTTAGGTCGTAGTTTTTGAGGTGCGTAATATTGGTTTCAGAGACTGTAATAAACTTTGTTCTAAACTTTAACTTGTGTGTTATTGACTTCCGTTTCCTTCTTGTTTTATACAGAAGCAAAAGATAACAATAGCTTTAGTTTCATTTTTTTAGTTCAATACTGTTACTTGGCTAGTGGCTTTATTTTTCTGGCAACATGTTCTTTGTTTGTTTGGTTAGAGTTCATCATTTTTCTGCCCATAACACAATTTATTTGGGGTCGACGCAGCATGTCTTCTTCCATACGTCATCTCAGCAGTCACCTCCTTTCTAGCCATATCATCCTTCACACAGTCCATCCATCGTTTCTTTGGTCTTCCTCTATTCTTATATCCGACCACATTCATACTTCCCTCACCACTTTTCCTCATTCCTTCGCATCATATGCCAATACCATGACTATCGATTACCAGTATTACCACACACCTTTTCAGTCAGACATTGATTTCAGTTGTTAATGATATTTTTCCATTGTTACAGGTATGGATATTTATGGGCTTCTACTTCCATAAGAGAAAGGTATTGCGAAGATGAAGGGAAGACCACGAGAGGATCAAATAGGCTCTAAGGACCAAATGCCTCGTAAATCTATACTTAATATTATAAAGCTGAAGAGTTTGTTTGTTTGATCGCGCTAATCTCAGGAACTACTGGTTCGAATTGAAGAATTCTTTTAGTGCTGGATAGCCCATTTATTGAGGAAGGCTATAGGCTATATAACATCTCGTTGCGACCAATAGGAGCAGAGCATCAATCGCAAATGTTACGCAGACGAAGTTGCGCGGGTCGTTAGTTATGTTATAAGTAAGTTAAATTTTATCCGTAGACTGAAATTATTGTTTGACAATCAGTGAGATTTTTTTTGCACTTAACTGTTAAATGTAGACATAAACTAGGTTTAAAAGTAGGGTCGAATTTGCCCAAAATTAACTTATAGTTAATAATCATACCGACGGGATTCAGAAAACCCTTCATCATCTGAATAGCTTTTGCTGGGATCGGCTTCCAGTCTTACCGGATGCAGCTGAATAACAGTATTTTATATTTAGCGTCTGCCTGTGTGACATACACAACACAATAACTGAGTAATACGATACCCCTTGGTAATATTTTTTGTCAGACTTTTGACTTCTTGTAACAATCAGAAAACAATACGTTATTTCAAGGAATCATCCCAAATGGAGGGTAGTCGGCAATTTACAAAAATCGTCTTGGTACCCAAAACCAATCACATCTCAAACACTTTACAGATGATGCATTTTATACGCCAAAACAATAGCCAAAAGTGTAGCGAACTTAAAATCCAGGTCGATCGATAAAGTCTAGTTTTAAATTGCATGGTTCTGTATCTAATCCGTGGACATCGATAAGGTTAATGACGTGGGATAGGCGAGCAAATATGGCCGTCCCTGTTGTTTTTTTAGGCTAAAGTTACCTGGGGTGAGATTGAAAGATTGTTTACTGAAAGAGTCGGTTCGGGATTGAAGTGGTCCTTGGTTTGTGGATATTTATTTATTACTAGCTGACTCACGCAACTTCGTCTGCGTAACATTTTTGATTTGAATGATGCTCTGCTCATATTGCTCGCATTTATGGAGGAAGGCTTCCTCCATAAATGGACCATCCAACACTTAAGAATTTTTCAATTCAAACCAGTAGTTCCTGAGATTAGCGCGTTCAACCAAACAGACAAACTCGTCAGCTTTATAATATTAGTATAGAGTACTGGCTTTTGCTCGCGGCTTCGCTCCCGGTATGTACCTGCCCATCAGGGCATCAACCCACGGGAACGTTTTAATGTAGCCGTAGTACGTAGCTCATTTAAATTAGGTCGTTTGACCGATTCGGTAGCAGCACATATTCATATACGATGAATTAAATCGGTTAAACGGTTATCGGTTATGTTTTCATTATCTATTATTCTGTTATTAGTCTGTAAGCCTTCTTAAAAAGAATAAAATAAATAAATAAATAAATAAACCGAATGCGGTCGCCGCATTCCGTGAACAACTTAATATAAACGCGCCATAACACTCGGGGATAATGTAGCTTTCCGTCAGTGAAAGAATTTACTGAATCGGATCAGTAGTTCCGAATATTACCCCCTACATACAAACTTACAAACAAATTTTACGTCTTTATAATAATTATTAGTATAGATTGCACCTACTGAGATTTGGGAAACAGGTGAAGGTTTCTTTTATCTTCACAAAAGCTAAAAGTTCCCATTTCCTGGGGCATCCTACGCTACATTGGTTGGTCTTCATTCTCTCCCAACCCGAGGCCTTGTCTGCTCCAAGACTCGGAAGGCATTAGTCTCAATTGTGGCAATGCCCAGACTTCTCAATCTGATTTGACTGATTCTGCAATCTATGTGGTTTTCTTTTTGGATAACCTGAATTTAAATGCAACTGAATATTCGTATTTTATATGGAGCGAGTAATTATTTCACCTCTATTTCCTTTATTCATTTCTCTTGCATATAAATTATATTTTTAAATATTCTTACCAACAAAATTGTATAAAAAACATTTAAAAATAAAAATAAATAGTAGCCCACCGGCACCGGGAACAGGCTCCGAGCTACCGGTGGTCAGGGCTCTTGAGAGAGGAACCTCCTAAAAATACGCGCCGTGTCCAGAAGTACTGCTTTCTTAATCAAGCCCTTGATCCAGCTGCCAAGCGAGAGCGTCCTCAGATATTGGTCGAGGCTCTTGGCTATTAAACCATTGGCCTCATCGCATCGAAGAACAAATCCTTTAAAGGAACCTAAAGCAAAAGCATGGGCTTCTTATAAAGCTTACAGCAATACACAAATATGAACACTTACACATTTCGATCCTCCATATGATTTCTTCTTCGTCATCTTCATCGCGTCTCGTCCAGATCTTGCACAAAACTTTGAAGAACTTGGCAGCAAATGACGACATCGTTAACTGTATCTGTCCTTGTCACTCACTTATTAGTCCAGAGTAACCCACAATTGAGCAAAAGCTTGTTTTTCCTAATGGATTCTTCGATTGTGGGTGATCTGCGTCAAAAATCGCACGAATTTTGATTATACACTACTATTTAAAGACCAATGACCAATGATAGTCTTCTCAATGCGACCAAAACTAGACCGTTCTACTAATATTTTGGCTAGACGTTTGCCACATTTGACAAGCTAATTAGGCTCAAAAGACTTTGAAATCGCTCCAAAAACGTCTTTATATTTGGAAGTCAGAACCGTCACTGATTTCGTGTCGCCATTATCACGATAAAGTGACAGCTTCAAACAACAATACATCGTTTTCCTGCAAAAGTAACGTTTTCTCTGACAAAAAAAAACTTCAGAAAAACACATGCAAATATGACAGACCTTTTTATATCAATCTCGTTTCAATTAGAGTGCGATAAAAAGCTAATCTGATCTCGACAAAGAGCGGGAACAATTTGCCTAATGGAGCGTTCGAATTTCAAATTGGAACGGAATAAAAACGCATCCTTCCTGCTTCCGTATTGGTCGGTTCGTTTTTCCCGCGTGTTTTGTGTATAAAATGGTGATTTGTGACGTAGGGTCGTCAGTGTCGGGGTGACAGTCAACCCCTGAGGTTGTTTAGTGGTGTCATTTGGATTGCTCACACTGATTTGGTCCTGTCTTGGTGAGTTTACTTTCAATTTCATTTAATTTAAGCATAATTATAAACTTTTCGCCATCAAAAACTTTTGCAAGTTTATCTTCGGAATTGCCATCATTAAACACTTATGCAATAATAATCATCACATATTCAAAAACTTTCTTGTGTCGGTAGAGAAAGTGCATACATTTAGTACCATCATTTAAAGGCCCAGTTAGCCAAAAAAATCTAAATGCCAATGGGCCAGTATCTAAAAAAATCTCCTCGACATCCATTCAGGGTTTACAGAAATAGGAGACTTCAATAAAACCAAACAGAAACACTCATAATTTATTTATTTTGCCGCAAAGCGCTATTCTCCCAATTTACATAAACTTACTAGTAAGAGCCAAAATGGTGGTCTCAATAGCTGTGCCTAGTATGAAAGACATGCCAGTTATTCCCGTGCCAAGGTTTGAGTTTGGCCTTCAGAAACGCTTTTTGAAGTTTTGGTCTTAGGAGTCAAACTCAAACCACTTGTTTCGAATAAACCACTTATAGGTAGTTTTTAATTTTTTTAATCAATGTTTTTTAAATCAAAATATTGTCTAAGTAAACTGGGTCGGGGATCTATGGCAGAGTCAACTTTAAGTAATTACTAATGCAACCAATTTTATGCAATAGCCAAGAGTTTGAACGAAGTAAGAATCGTTAAAGAAAGCAAAGCTAAGAAATTTAACTTTTGACATTTCTAACTTCAAAGAATAAAAATCGTATCTTAAGTTATTACTTTTACTCAAGTAATCACTTTGACTTGTTTATAGATACGGGTGTTAGACATAATAACATAGTTAGTCTGGAAGCAAACTAAGATTCTGGAAGCTGGATCTGATTAAGTTTTGCTCCAGTAACCTAAATAGGAACATGTTATTTTGACGATCAGAAAATATTTTGCTGAAAATAAAAATGCTAAACTATTATTCAGAAGATTAAATTAAATAAGGTGTCAAATTCCTCTGTCAAGGCGGATTGGTACATGACACATATTTGGTCACTGCTGGACATGTTATGCCTCTGCATATCCATGTCACCAACCCAATTCTTGACCCTGGTCACGCTTGTCCACATATTATACAGCTTACAGCCTGTCTAACTTTATTTATTTCTCCATACATCGATCAATTTTTATAATCTGGTAGGTTACTATAGTTTTACATAAATCATGTGACTGATTGACTGCCATGTCAAAAAAATTGGCTACAATCAAACGAGAATGAACCTAATTTGATGAGAAAACAATGGCATTTCTCATTGTTCTTTGATAAGACTTAAAAACCACTGTTACGTAGCAGTCTTTAGAAAACCGTTTCAGATTTTACCGTATGGACTTTTCGTGTAGTCGAAGTAATATCAGTTATAACAATTAGACCGTTTAGCTCTTCTATGGTAGTGTCTGTAAATAGTTTACCTAGTGGCGGATGCAGAATGTCAAGAACAGATTTTCATCTCAATTCGACTGGATCACTAATGGGTGACTGTGGGTATCGTGGTACCCAGTTACTGTTTTATAGAGGTCAAATAAGCAGTCGCTTCATGTAAAATACTGGTATCGCGGTCCACTACTAGACACTACTCTCCAAAGTCCACATTACTCAGTTCTCCATCTATCGTATCCAGTCTAGCCTGTTCTGAGGGCTAAGTATTTAAACTGACATGGTCGCTAAACACTATGATTAGCAGATAAAACGGAGTATTTACCATGTTTGCTATTCATTTCGAGTTACCGATATTTCGGCGCTGTTGCAAGCACCATGATCACGGATTTTCTGAGGTCGTTGGTCCATTTATCAGAGGACGCCCTACATTTCCCTGATTCACTTTAGCGGTCACTATTCGAAGGCCAGTCCTCAGCAGGTCTTTCCTCACGATGATTCATAGATTCCTTACGGGCAAATGCTAATCAGGCATTTCAGTCACGTTGTCTACCACTTGTGTGTCAAATGATCTTCTAATGGCATCATCAATGCATGTAGTTTGTCAAAACAATGGCTCGTAAATATGGGCGTCATATGATCCGCAAGTATTGCTATTTGTTATAATGATTTGGTGCCAGGTATCGTCTTCAAACGACTATGGTTGTGGGGTATGGTTTCTGCTGTGTGTTGCATTTGTAGATTGACGACGATTTTAAGTGGTTTAGAAGTATCGAGAGGTTTCCTTTCAAAATCATCATGAATTCACACATACGCGCCATTTTCCATGGGGGTAGAGGGGAAATACAGGACGCCACCTGCTAAGATCCTTTAGGTGTGTCCAGATTGGCGAATGCGCCGCTCCCGAGCTACTTGCGACCTGCGCGCGTGCATTTAGAGGCGCACCGGACGTAGGCAGTAACAGCACGCGAGCTGCGGGCGCGCAGGTCGCAAGTGGCTCGCGAGATCTGGACACACCTTTACATACTCCTTTTACTTCGTCGAAAAAACTAGTTTGTCGTAATTTTTGCGTAGAGTTACTTAGGCTGATGTAGAGAACGCTTGGTTGACGGCTTCGTGAAGGGTACTTTCACACCCTGTATAGCTGTACAAGGATCTTTTGGAGCGTGGGAAATCTCACTATCTTGTTTCGTATCCTCTCTATCCAAGTCATTCAAGACCAGAAAAATCCTCGTAGCTCAGTTTCTGATAGTTCACCGTTTAAAGCGCTATGCTTCCACATTTATTGTGCGAACCGCCAGTCTATGGAATTCACTACCGGCTACTCTGTTCCCTGATCATTATAATCTGGATCTATTCAAAGTTCGAGTGAATCGGTTCTTTCTAGGCGCGCGTGCTCCATCCTAGGCCGCATCATCGCTTCATATCAGGCGAGTTGCGGACAAACACAAGCCTATTTAGACTTAAAAAACCGGACACGTGCGAGTCGGACTCGCCCACCGAGGGTTCCGTACAAAGTTGGAGGTACTTGTAGGTCGCAGTTTTTTCCGAGCTATTCCCGAAATTCACTTTCCAAAACCTATAATTACTTATATTTTATGATTTAATTACAAATGTATAGTGTTCTGAGTTTTCCCTGTACTTGTAGTATAAGACGATATTACTTGCCAAATTTCATAGATCTAGGTCAACGGAAAGTACCTATCCTATCAATTTTGATTCCCTTGAGAGTGTCGAAATATACGTTTTTTGCGGCATTAATGGCCGTATTTTTTTTACGTTAACTTAGAAGTTCGATTTTTTCACAGCTTCAAGAGACTGTTAGATCTGAGTATATGTTTTAATTTACACGCACCTCCACGCGTTCCCGAGATAAAGAGTCTTGACAGACAGACAGACAGACGGTCAACAAGGTGATCCTATAAGGGTTCCGTTGTTTTCCTTTTGATGTACGGAACCCTAAAAAGAAAAGTTCAATCCATAAATGATGTTATTAGAATGTCAAGCGGATTTATCTCACGGTATTATAAACGCTTGTTGAAATATTAGGAATCAAATTCTGATAATATTATTGCAACGAGGTGTTATGATCGGAGTACATTTACTGTTCTTCTTAGAAATCTGTGTCATGTACCTGACGTATGATACATAATATCACGCCTGTAATCCCCGAAGGGATAAGCAGAGGTGTACCTAATTGTACACCCACATTTCGCCAGTTATATTTAAGTCCCACGTGATAGGGGGCGAGCCCATTGCCATTGACCAGGCACATATCCAGACTCCGTGGCAGTTACTGAGAAATTCCTGATGGAAAAACCCAATAACAATTTACCCGACCCGGGAATCGAATCCAGCACCTCATGTACAGCAGTCCCACTTGCGACCACCAGACCATTGAGGCAGTCCTCGAGGTAGTATGACTGAGATAACTGAGATGTATGATTCCATTAAATTCTATATACTAATATTATGAATGCGAAAGTTTGGATGGATGGATGTTTGTTACTCAATCACGCCAGAACGGCTGAACGGATCTGGATGAAATTTGGCACAGAGATAGATTTATAGTTTGGAATAGCACATAGGCTACTTTTCATCCCGGTAGGATGATCCCGTGGGTCAATTATCGAACTCCACGCGGGCAATGCCGCTGGCATCAGCTATTACATACATAATTACAATCAGCTGTAATACATTTGCAATGCTGTTGATTTTGATTTTTCCAAAATATTCATAACTAGCGACGCGCCCCGTCTTCGCACGGGTGCAATGTAGATACTAATGTGTTCTTTACTATAATATGCATGTATTATACATATAAACCTTCCTCTTGAATCACTCTTCTATCTATTAAAAAAAACCGCATCAAAATCCGTTGCGTAGTTTTAAAGTTGTAAGCATACATAGGGACAGACAGACAGACAGCGGGAAGCGACTTTGTTTTTTTATACTTTACGAACACATGAAGTATGTATATAAGGTGGAAGTGTAAGATGACCATGATAAAATGTCGAAGAAAGAAACGGCTCCATGAAAAGATTACGTAAAAATTTCGGATGATGTAATATTTCTAGGATAAATTGACTGAAAGTAGAATTCAGTATCAAGGAATTTCTTTTTTTTGTCTTCATAAAGTCGATATCGTATTTCTGGGCAGTTACGTTTTATGGCGGTCAGAGAGCAAAAAAGTTTGAGTAACTCTGTTTTATGAGAAAAAAAAACCGGCCAAGTGCGAGTCGGACTCGCACACAAAGGAGCAGCTGTTTTTTTTTTAAATTATCGTTGGAAACTATACGGCAACTACCTATACGTGGTACGGTTTTAGTGTCGTTGTCCCTACCAACCTGTGTTAATGAAGACCTTGTATGGCAGACATGGCCATTTAAGACGGATGGCTTAATAAGTCACCATGACCTTTTTTATTTTTTTTTCACGTTGTGGAAATCCTCAATGGATGTCCTCCGCCCTGGGGTGAGCGGAGGGGTCTGTCAGACTCGTACTGACTAAAACCACACCGGTGTTCCCTCGCACACTTGCGTCGGGGGGCAGCGGGAACTAATGCGACTTCCGCTGCCCCGGACTAGTGTCGGCCCGCTTGACCTGCGGGCCTCATCCCGGGGGGGAGTGAGGTGAAGTCACGATGACCTATCTCAACAATTTGTATGTAATCTTTTAATAGAACAATATCTAATACATCCACATTTCGACAGGACGATGACTTAATAATGGAAACCGAGTCACAGATATGGCCGTATTCATAGATATAAGAAACAAGTTTTTTATATTTCTATGGCCATATTAGACCAACGGTTAAATGCGGTCACTATGGCATTGTTACCCTCACCATCTCGACAATATTCACGTAATCTTTCATGGAACCATTTCTATTACGCATTTACGTTAACATTTTGACAGCAGACGGACAATTTATTTTCAGTTGAAACTTTTAATAAAAAAAAAACATGACTACATTAGACATACCACACGGCTTAATGAGATCAAGTATGGCCTTATTACCCCCACTATCTTTCAGTAAATCTAATAAAAAATATTCCAAAACAAATAAATCTATAAAGGAACAAGAATTTTACTGTAAAGCATAACTGCTAAACTAATAACTTCTAAGACTTACATTCGCAATTCGTTCTTAACGACGACGTTCGATTGGCCTCGTATTACTTCGCGAGCGATCGTCAAACTTCGGGTCGACGAACTGATCGCGAATTTTTTGTACCATTGAAGGACAGACGGGCAGACAAGATTTTTTGTTTGACTAGTAATAACAGTGGTGGTTTAAAAATATTATACAATCTTTTGTTGAAATGAATGTTTGTTATTCGTCTGTTTTTGTGTTTTTTTGACGTGTCCTTTTACGCTGCAAATGAACTTGGTACTTCGTCTTGATGTTGGCTCCTTATATTGCGGCTGTCTGTATTTACTGGCCAATCTGTCGGCTATACTCAGTAGCGTGCCTAGGGTCCAAGAATACAGCAAGCCCATAAGACAAGTAGACTGTTCAGAAACACTAACATCTTGAAGAGTAGTCGATACTTCTATACTAATATTATAAATGCGAAAGTTCGGATGGATGGATGTTTGTTACTCAATCACGCCAGAACGGCTAAACGGATCTGTATGAAATTTGGCACAGAGATAGATTTTAGTTACTTTTCATCCTGGTAGGACGATCTCGTGGGTCAATTATCGAACTCCACGCGGGCGAAGCCGCTGGCATAAGCTAGTAGGTTATAAGTGCAAGTCAAGCTTGTAGGCTTGTATGAAAATACCGCCATTAATAAATGGGTGGGGGTCAGATATTCAGCTACATCCGGTTAGACTGTAAGCCGACCTCAATATAGTTGGGAAAACGCTACTAGGCATTTCTAAGTCCCACTTCCCTGTCTGTCCCTTCTGTCACACTACACTAAAATAGTAAAAACATTCGATCAATCCATAGAATTTCGATTACGCGGCCTCTGCTCACAAGGCTTGCGCCTGCGCGTTTTCCTTAGCAAACCACGTGGTGTGGCATTGAGCAAACAGCCGTAGATGGGCAAGTAGGTAGTAATGTGTAGTGCCTCGGTGAGGAAATTTGTGAACTGTGAATATGGTTGGTTATTTCGTTGTTTTTTTGCTAGAATAACGCTTGTGTGAGGGTATTTTGATGCTGTAGATTTTTATACAAAAAAGGGAAGCATCTATTTCATCAACATCATCATCCACAACCCGACTTCACCCACTGCTGGATATAGACCTCTCTTTGCTTGAGCCAGCTCCACACTGTTGGCTAAGTACCTGTTTAGTTTACAAAATATGGTCAAACCTTTGGTCATCGGCAAACCAACTCTTGAAATAGTCTGGAAAGGTTAGACAACAGATTCCTGAAGAGTTATGAACACTAATAAGCTTTTATTGTTATTTTTACACGAAGAAACCTTTTTTAAATAGCGAAAGCAAAAATAAGAAAAGCAAGTAACATTTATTTGAATCTGTCACAGATTTTTTAATTCCTAGAACGGCCGTTTTCGCCATAATCCATGAAAGATCCACATCGTCATCGCTGACTAAGAAACTGCATGATTTATCAGACATTATAGCAGAACTCGAGCCAAAATATTCTACAAGACACACTCACCGAGCTTTGAAATAGAATCGTTATTAATTGAAGGATAATGTCAATTGTATGGCCTCGTCTCAAGATGAAAGATTTATTTTTAGATTTTTAGCGAGAAAGTGATAAAATCAAGTTTGTCTGTGCCAGAAATTGCTTTGCTTGGGTTTCTTCTAATGCTCACCACCCACTTTCATTCTAACTTGGTTTTTCTTACGTTGTTTTGGCGTAGGTGTGTTTCCAGTTACGAATATCAACGTCATACGCTATCCTGTATTTTTTAACTACCTGCTTTGGGTAAAACTTTTTGATTATAATCATTGATTATAGCCTATCAGACCAAGATTGTTTTTTTTTGGGACAAGCCCGCAACACTATTTCCAAACCGCTACAACTACTAAAAGCCAGAATCAACAATGGCGACCACCAGGAAAGCGCCGAGACAATGAAGCTCGAGGTTGTCCAAGATAAACAATTTAACTGTCTTGGATCCCGCAACGAAATAGGAGGAGGGGAGTAGGAAAAACATAATTTCCACTTATGTTTTTCTTACTCGTCCGGTCTCCGGTCTTGCCACGGTCCATGGCTGGATATGGGCTTTTCCAATCGCACAGTGTTAAACTCCTATTTCGGCAACTGTCATTTAGTGACAACTCTCAAAGTGGCCCGTAACAGCTACGACCCCCTTTGCGAAAATCGAAATCCAAAAGATTTTGAAATTTAATTCCATATCCATTGCTTCATAATATGTTTGAAAAATTTGTCTGTACGAAAACATTAATAACGCAATGAATTTTACTGTATTGTCAAAATCAACGACATTACTTTTGTAAGTGTGCAATGAAATCACCCTGCTGGTTTTTTTTTTCAAATCACAATCCACCAATCGTATATAATAAGCATTTATACAAAGCCCTTAAAGCACTTCCCATTCAAACACACACAGAATTAGGCAACAATCTAGTCCACTAAACCACGTTAACACTATGATGCCCTCTTTACCCACATCTCGACTTACTCTTTGTCATCGTAACGACATCGTTACAGCGAGTGCTAGCGAACGAACGAACGTAACGACACGTTATCGTCGATAGCTTATCGCTGTGCGCCGTTCGACGCGCTTATAGCGTTACCTACCTGCGCAGACGCATACCTGGCGCGCTGTTCTAATTTTAAAGTGAATATTGGAGTTGGTACCTTTTTTGGCGGTTGCTTGTGAGTTATTTTTTATGTATATTTTTTTAAGTTCATTTTAACGCCTTGGTTATATGTATTTTTCCTGCTTCGGTGTATATCATGTTCAGGATTGTTCAGTATGTTTTTGATCTATGAATGTTTTATTTTCTTAGTACGTAGTAGGACATAGTATTGGTACAGGTTACGCGTTTGAAGCTATTTTCGTTTTGTGAGGATTTTTTTCCGCCACTTCTTCTACCCAGCTAAAACACTAGCCTGTGGTGGAAGGGGGGCGCTGGGGGGTCTAATTAAATGTAATTTTTACGGTTAAAAAGTGCTGAATTTTAGCTTTATTTTAGTAAATTACGTCTTGCTTAGTACTTACATGATTTCAAAGGCTCGTTAACATGTTGTTCAATTCGATTTTTCTCCTTATTTCTATGTGTTAGTTTATTATATACACTCAAGCGTATATAATGATGGCGGTCGTGATGCTAAAATTACGTCAGAACCATGGTTTACTTCACACAGGTACATCACCACATTATTATGTGTTTTATCGCATTATTTATACAGTTCTTATCAATTTATGACAGGAAATAGTCTTAAATAAGATTTATTGCAAACGTGAGATGGGATTTATCGACGGTCTTAATATGTATATAGATGCGTAGGAAAGTATTTTGCAGTCGTTTTATATTGCAATAGTTGTGGCCCGTGACTCTGTCTGCTTGTGTTCCATATTTTACTAACCTTTTGACTGCTACGGTCGGCTGTAGCCGACATGAAAACTAATTGAAAAATGTCGTTTTCTTGTCGGCTACAGCCGACGGTGGTGTGTTGGGCACTTTTTCATTTGTCGGCTATAGCCGTCGTAGTTGGGTAAAGGCAGGCCGATGATGAGGCAATGGATAGGCTTCGATTCCTGGCATTTTTTGGGTGTTTATATTATCACTAGCTGACCGGCGCATCTTCGTCTGCGTAACATTTTTGATGAATGCTCCGCTCCTATTGGTCGCAGCGTGCCTATAGCCTTCCTTGATAAATGGGCTATCCAACACTAAAAGAATTTTTCAATTCGAACCAGTGGTTCCTGAGATTAGCGCGTTCAACCAACCAAACAAACAAACAAACTCTTCAGTTTTATAATATTAGCATACGTATAGATTATTTGACTGCCTCGTTTGGTGTAAGGTTGCAAGCGTGACTGCTGAGTAACAAGTCCTGGGTTCGATTCCCGGGTCAGGAAAAGTGTTATTGGGTTTTTTCCATCAATTTCTCAGTAGCAGCCACGGAGTCTACATCTGTACCCGGTCGATGGCAATACACTCCCATGTTACATGGGACTTTAGCATAACTGGCGAAATGTGGGAGTGCTAGTACACCTCTACCTAACCCTTCGGGGATAACAGCCGTGATGTTATGTGCATGTGTTATTTAATAAGATATCATCGATTCTTCAACTTAATAAATTGCAGTCGAGTGCAGCGCAAAACGCGTACATTGATATTTTTAAATGTCATTCAAATGTCATCATTTGAACGACATTTAAAAATAAATGTGAAACAAAATAATTTGTGTGCTATCATAACTCACAAGTACATAATATAAATCTCTTAAACAGTTTTTATTTATGTTGGCTTCTTTCCTAGATCCGCTATGATATGTCTCTTTGATATCATTCCAGCATATTTGTCTAATTAAGTGTCTGAGGAATTAATTTGGGAAGCCGTTGGGTTGCTAGTATTTATAAAATTAGCTAGTATGTGTTGCCTGCCTCATTTAGTTGTGGAATTATTCAAGATTTTTAAATGTTGGTGACTCGATTCGATTTCCAGGTGGGGTAAAGTGTTATTGGGGTTTTCCATCAGGAATTTCTCGGTAGAAGGGGCTCTGAGCCTAAATAGAATAAGCTCGCCCCCATCGTATGGGACTTATACATAACTTGCGAAATGTGCGAATACTATAGCTGCTCCTCTGCCTAATCCCTTGGGGAATCCAAGCTTGATCTTATCTCTTGTTTATTTGGTTCTTATAAAAAGTATACAGTTACACCTCTGCTTAACCATTCGGTGAAAACAAACATGATGTTATTTTGTTTTGTCAGATATGCTGACAGAACAAAAAGAACGAAATCATTCAAGCGAAAAAGCTATAAAGACAACGCCAACTCTTTCTTGGCAGCGGTCCGGCGTTCGATTCTCAGCTGAGATAAAGCATTGTTTAAGCCCACGATCGAATCTAGTCTTTTTGGAAGTCAAATTCTTTAGATGTGCGATGTACGAAAACAAAAATGAACTAAAAGGTGTCTGTGGTTTTGTAAAAGAGGCCGTTTTGCACCTTCTGATAGTGTTGTGATTTTAATCTTTGGTTTGTGTATGACATGTTCAAAATAAAAAGTAAGGTACTTCCAGGAACTGTTTGATATGCTCCAGCAGCTCCTTTGGTTTTGCAAATGTTCTTATGCAGTCTTAGTTTGTGCAATAACGACAAGTCGCATTCTTCTTTCTCGTGTGAGTGCCTTACCTGGTGTCAGAGTTTTTATGCTGCCCATGGGCCCCTCTGACTTGGCTTTTATATCATCATCTGCCTGACCTTTTCCCATCTTGTTGGGGTTGTTGGGGCCAACATGTTGGGACCAGCATCCAGTCTAGCCGGATGCAGCATAATACCAGTATTTTCCATGGAGCGACTGCCTATCTGACCTCCACCACCCAGTTAGTACTGGGTAATACGATATGCTCCTTGGCAAGACTGGTTGTCTGACTTGGTTTTACATGCCGTCGAGAAATATCTCTCAGGCATGTCGCATTTGCCCATTACTTAATATAATCAGGCTATAACATTCGGAAACTGCTGAAATACAGGTCTGTTCTCTGAGAGGGCCATATTATCCACCACGAGGGTATATTACACGTGATCATCATCAACAACTTCCTGACCTTGTCCCATTCTACTCGGGGTCGGCGCAACACGTTTTCTTCCATTCTCCCCCGTCAGATGTCACGGCATCATTCACATTTTAATGTTGTTTATATGTCTTCGAATTTCTGGTTCTGTTTCCTTACGATTTTTTTTTTATCGTTTTGAGGGTCCGCGGTGATGAAGCGTCACGAAAGTCGGGGCCGTTTCCACCACGCCAACACACCTCTTATACCATTTTCCACGCCTATTCAAAACTTACTTCAGATTTGCTCGACTACATCATCTGCCTCCCTTTTTTTAACTATGTTTGGGTCGGCTTCCAGTCTAACCGGATGCAGCTGAATACCAGTATTTTACATGAAGCGATTGACACGGACTCTTAAAAATTTTTATTAGGTCGCCTTCCATTTTAACCTTTGGACAGAATATCAATAATTCACAAGACTAACAAACTAATCAGAATTGGCGGTTATTTTCCATAACACAAGTAGGTACTCTTTTTAAAATATAATTAAAAAAATCTGCAGATACGGCAAACAGTGTACTCTTTCAGATGTCTATATTATAAATCATATTCGTGGTATCGATATCATTTTCATGTAATTTTATCTTTTCATATAGAGCGTCATTGTTTAATAAAATTATAGTTTTTGTTGTACCACCGAAATGTGATTCTTTTATTTTGTCAGTACATGCTTAAATAAAAATAAATGGGATAGCGTTTCTCAAACTTTTATTTGGATGCAGGGAATTATTAGATATTGAGTTAACCCCCAGTTTTCTGCCGTATAAATGATTAAGATTTGTTTTGATACTTTGGTCGATGTAACATAACATCACACCTGTATCCACAAAGGGGTAAGCACTACTGTAACTTGTACGTATAAACTTGTACCTCCGTAAGACATGCTCGGAAGAAGCTTTGCCAAATCTTTTGTAAATTAATGCATCTTGACACCAAGACAAAAAATTACCAGCTCCCAAGTTTTCCTATTTTATGTAGATCTTTGACAGTCGTTACAGATAGTCAGTGGCCCGAAAGTCTGACAACCAGTCTTAATCTTAAAATACTGGTATTTAGCTACATCCGGTTAGACTGGAAGCTGACCCCAACATAGTTGGGAAAAAGCTCGGCAGATGATGATGCTCTACATTCCTTTTCCTGAATAGAAGTTTTCTCTTATAAATACTCAATGTTCAGTACATTTATCACACAAACGTATGGCAGATCGATAAAATACATTACCTTTATTGCATATTTATATTTCTTAAATAAATTGGTTTTACGGATGATTCCATTCGTTTCGACATAAGCTCTATAAAGAGAATATACGGGAAATGAACTTTGTTTGGATGTATGTTCGTGGTTTCTTTGTATGTAGTGTATTTGAGTGAGCGGATGGAGGTAGAAAAGTATCCCACGGTCGCCCACGGATAATATGGATGTGGAAAGACCCTTAACGAAGACGTAAGGAACTTCTGCTCCCCGTAGTTGCTATCATTTTTTCGTTTCGGGACCATACCTGGGAGTCTTCTAGTTACGGAGATATTGGAGGTAAAAGTTGCAACTTTTTCAAAACTTTTTAAATAATCCTGTACCCTTTGATTATATAATGTCTAGATAGAGCGTCGCCCTACAATCGTATCAAAGAAAACGAGTCAACATTTTCAAGTATGTGTGCGTGCAGGCGTCGTTTTACACTATGCGTCTATGTCTTTGTGTGCGTAAATAATGATAACAGCTACTACAATTCTCCCATAAATCACATAAAAAATAGACTTATTAAATAAGATAAGTTTTAGGTGTATGACACGATCTGCACTGATTGGCGGGCAAGCACTTGTGAACCAATAGTTGGTTCACACTTTTTGACACGTTTGCGCGCACTTGACGCTCCATCTAGACATTATATAATCAAAGCCTGTACCTACTATTCAATGCATTCATCAGCACAATGTTTTGAGTGCGTTACATTGAGTCCTAACGTAGACCGCAATTTTTCACCCCAAAAACTGTCGTTTCCCAGCAGTATTTTTTGCGTAGAGTTACTTAGTTTGATTTACAGCATGCTTGCTTGATGGCTTCGTGAAGGGTCCTTCTACACCTTGTGTACTACAGAGATTAAACGTATCTTTCCTAGCTAGGGTCATGGTCTATCCGAAAATGTACAGACAGAAAGAGTTAATCTCGCATGTATAATATTGATAGTTAAGAATGACGATGAAACAAATGAAAGTCTGTCAAATACCAGTCTTACCAAGAGGTATCGTATTACTCAGTAAGTGAATTGTAGAAGTCCGAAAAGCAGTCTCTCCATATAAATTACTGGAATTCAGCTGCATCTGGATAGTCTGCAAGCCAACCGCAACATGGTTGGGAAAAGGCCAGTAAAATTATGACTATCAAGTTACGATCACCCCAAAAAAACCCTACAGACTGTTTTAATCATAAAATCACTATCAGAGATACGGCGAAAGATTACAGTTTGAGTTAGCGCTCCGCATATTTTTACATGATGCATAATATTTATATACATGTAATATAAACAGGAGATAAGTCGCGCGATTTGTTGTATGTATGGACGTCAGAGATTGAGGAATGTTCGATATTATGTGACGATCGATACTGAGAAGCGATGGACTTTGTTTATGTAGGAATAGTAGGGGAACTATTAACTAAGCTCGAGAGTTATGAACGATACTTAGAAAATATTAGAGTTGAAAATGAAAAAATGAAATGAAAAATGTTTATTTGTCCCAAAAGCAGTACATGGATTAAATATGAGACATCCCCAGTAAGTAATTGATAATACTTGTGTTGGGGCTATCTCGCTCTTTCCCTTAGTTATTAACAATATTGAGTTCACTGACGGTCTACCACTTTTCACCCATAACATCATTTATTTTAGGTTACGATGGCCCATAGATATAAACTGACATATATAAAAGAAAAACAAAACTTGTGTTAATAAATAAGACTTAAAACTATGTTAGTAGCACTTCACTTGCTCACACTTCATGGCTGACCAGTGGCCCTTATCCGCGGAAGCGACGGAACACCCACCACATCCTGCGGCCAAACCTCTTCCTCCATCACAAGGGGCAGATAACAGTTTGGTACTCGCACCACAAACGCCTTGAAGGCCAGGTTGCGGCGCGACTCCAGTAATTGCACCCTCGGTGTGTACCTCGTCTTTTGGCGCACGTACTCCACGACGTCCTCCGCTTATGCCCTAAGTAATAAGATTGAAAAGTTGTCGACCCTCGATGAACTCGGTAGTATTTGCCTAAGCGTTATTACCGTCGCACTCACGCTACTATGAAACTACAAGTGAAAGATATAGATGGAACGTGTCTTTAGTCAAAATATTTGCCAAGTAACGGTTAAGTACACTTCAGTCAGAGGACTGTTTCGGCTAGTTTCTACAGTATTTATATAAAAAAAAAAAAAAAAAAACATAATACAACGAGAGCAAAAGTAAGCTAGGTATAAAATAAAAACACTTTTTTTTTGTAAAATTTTATCCTTGAGACGATCAATCTACAACCATGAAAAAAAAATATCATAATCTTTTCTAGATTCATTCTTAGACAATGAAGGAGTAAGTCATGAAAATAAATGGGAACTGATATTCGCATCTAGTTACCAATTAAAGTGGAAATTGACACCAAAATAATTCGGAGAACGGCTGTAACCAAATCGCGAACGTGTAATTAGAAGAATAGCTGAAGGCTTGAATGAATTTGTTGATGATGGTAGTGAATAAAAAACCTTTGTAAACAACAAATCGGAAAAAATAACATCAGACTAACGACAAGCTTCCGTGACCATCCATGTTGTGTGTAAATTCCTGATCGAAAAACCCAATAACATTTTGTCCGGCCTGACCACTAGTCCCAAAGAGGCCGTTATAAAAAAAATCTAAGCGTAGATGTTTTTGTGCGTCAAATTCACAATGCAACGAATTCTTATCTTATTTTAGCCACTAATATATTTCTGAGAATCGTCTGTTATGATAATATTTGTAAAGTGCAACTACGTTGTTTTACATAATGCTGTGTTTCTCAAAGTTTGATTAATATCACCATTTCCTTCCTCGTGTGGTTAGTGCCTAACCTGGTGTAAAAGTTTTTATGCCGCCCATGAGCATCTGACTTGACATTACATGCCGTCGAGAAATATCTCTCAGGCATGTTTGGGTTCCTCATGATGATTTACTTCACCGAATCTAGTGATAATTATACAAAACGCATATGAATCCGAAAAATCAGAGAAAATCCTCATTAAACCACTTAAAAAGGAAGTGGTTACTTTTACAAATCCCGAATTATTAAAGCTTGAAATATTCTTGACCGCTTTAAAATGTTTAAAACACGATATTGTTATCAATCCCAAGTTTGGTGAGTCTGGTAATGCGTCAAACAACCATTTACGTATATTACTGCCTTGTTGCTCTAATGTTTGCAAGCGCAACTGCTGAGTATTAGGTTCTGGGTTCGATACCCAGGTCGGACAAAGTGTAATTGGAGTTTTCCATGAGGAATTTCCCTTGAGGAATTTCTTAGTAGCAGCCACGGAGTCTGGATTTGTGCCTGGTTGATGGCAATAGGCTCGCCTCCCATTACATGAGACTTAAACATAATTAGCGAAACGTGAGTGAACTATTATGTACACCTCTGCCTAACCCTTTGGGGATTACAGGCGTGATGTTATGTTATGGTACGTACATTTTACCCATCGACTAGAAAACCCATGTTCCTCCAAGGACATTTTTGGGGTATCAAACTAGAAGCATGTGATAGTTTGAGAACCACTGCCCACTTGTGCAATCAAAATAATATGCACTTAGCAACATTAAAGTGAAAGTACGTTTTTGCAGAATATTCAAAGATCACTTGCTGTACCTGTTTGTTGAGAGCTGCATGTTTTTGCCTAAGGCTTAAAAATAACTTGATCTCTTTGTAAATACTACCTGTATTTAATGTTTATGCCATCCAATACAGGGTTAACCAGTAAAAGTTCGATCAATACCTTTACGGACGCGTCTCAGGACACGGACGCCTTACAAATACACACATCAAAAGTGTCTAGGGATCAAGCATTTTTATGCGGATTTCTTGAGATTGAGATGTGGCTTTGTAATAAATTTATGATTTTATAAATTTATATGGATCCTTTTTGGTGCATTTCATAATTTGAATCAGGAACTCTCAATCAAATTCGAGTAAAAGATGAAAATAAGCTGTCAATATTTTCCCTATAAAAACATACAACGCATTGAAGACATTATTAGTGCTACTGTTTCCCTACTACTGATTAAAACCAACGTTATTATGGAGCGGCGACGTCATTTAAGCAGGGAAGAAATGCTCAGAGCCGTGGGAATGATAGAAGCTGGTTCCCGGCAACGTACTGTGGCTTTAGCTCTGAATACAAGTCAGAGTGTTATCAGTCGACTTTGGACACGTTACCGAAGCACTGGTACCGTGGCTGAGCGCCATGGAGGACGGTATCGCTGCACCACACGGAGACAAGACCGATACATTCAAATCTTAACTCGAAGAGCTCCAACAATAACCGCCATGATGTTAGCCGTGAGGCTTCATCACTCTTCAGGGAACTTAATTAGCGACCAAACAGTCAGAAACCGCTTGCATGAAGTGAACCTTCATTCCCGAAGACCGCTACGGGTACCACCTATAGCAATGCACAATCGTAGGATTCGATATCAATGGGCTCTTGAACACAGAAATTGGGCAGAAGAACAATGGCGTTTCGTGTGCTTTTCTGATGAGTCTCGTTTTGGTATGAGACCGGATACAAGACGTATACGACACTGGAGAACCCCTGGACGCCAACAGCGATTAAAATCCTGCCAGGAAGTCCATCCTTATAGTGGTGGAACCATCATGGTATGGGCGGGTATTTGGATCGGCGGAAGAACTGAGTTGATTTGGATCAGAGGCAACCTCAACGCTCAAATTTATGCTGAGACGATTGTATCAGACGTCATCGTTCCTCTACAAGTGCAAATCGGTCCCTTATTTCAGTTAATGCATGATAATGCACGACCGCACACCGCAAGAGTTGTAAGACAGACTCTCGCCGCAGCTAACATCAATGTCCTGCCCTGGCCTGCTCAGTCGCCAGACTTGAACCCGATTGAGCATGCATGGGATATGCTACAGAGAAGAGCTCTGCCGAATATGGAGGGTATCCAGTCGCAAGAAGACCTTTTTTTGTTGTTGCAACGAACATGGGCGGCCATTCCACAGCGTGATTTGGATGAACTCATTTTGAGTATGCCAAACCGATGTTCTTGTGTTGTTAGTGTTCGCGGTAGAAACACGGATTATTAATTGTTTAAGTTACCCAATAAAATTTTAAAGAAAACTGTTATTTCAGTCTTTTTTTCGAACTTTAATGTTAGTGGTTCAAATGTCAAAAATCCCTTTATTAGGAAAATGGCAAATTTCTTTATTAATGCAAAGGTGACTTGGTTTATCGTTACTGTGACAAACGAAAACACTTTATTTGATGAATCCTTAAAGAAAATTTTAATTAATATCAATCAGGAGAAAAGTTATTGCAAAAATATATGTTGATCCCTAGATACTTTTGATGTGTGTACTATTGAAGTATC
The DNA here is from genome assembly GCA_964057025.1 of Standfussiana lucernea. Classification (NCBI taxonomy): domain Eukaryota; kingdom Metazoa; phylum Arthropoda; class Insecta; order Lepidoptera; family Noctuidae; genus Standfussiana; species Standfussiana lucernea. The sequence goes on from OZ059812.1 coordinate 3,012,056, forward strand.
TGTCAGTGTCCGTAGCAGGTCCGTAATAAGTCCGTACCGGTCTTCTTCTTGACGTATCGATGTTACTTCCATTTAACACAGTTTGGGCCCGTTCACGTTTATTGCGGCGTGCCGGTTCAACCGAACCTTAATTGACTAGGAGACAGTCGAGTCCATCACTCCAGATAAATAACTAACAGAGTTCTCATTCAGTCTCTAATAGGTCTAGATTTATCATAGTTGATAGTTTCAATCTAGACTAGACATAATTAATACAGTCGGTGCCGCATAGCATACTGCGCTAGTTTAAGATATTATTTTGAGACTAGAATCTGGGATCTAAGACCCTGTAACTGGGTTCTGGAGATTGGCATTCGCTCCATGTGAAATACTGGTATTCAGCTGCATCCGGTTAGACTGGAAGCTGACCCCGACATAGTTGTGAGCAGGCTCGGCAGATGATGATGAGTTGATGCAATTATAAAATTTGTTTAAGATACACATAAAGAAGGATGTCTGTTGAAGATGCCTTGAGCACTGACCTAGTCATACCCACATTAAGACCCTGGTTGCTCCAATTAAGGTAGGCATGTCAAAGACCGGGCGCAGAGGAGAACCTTACATAGAGTTCGGCTAAGGTCAAAACCTATTTGGTTACATCGCTCCTTGAGTTCTGATTGCCTCCATCAAGAATTCCGTCGAGGTCTTTTGGATAAGCCCTTTAAACATCAAGCTGGTCATGGTTCGGTTCACGACGAAATTCTAGCCTCAATCATCGTCAAGATTTTGGACATAGTCTAGTTTTCAATATTTGGTTGTAATTACATGGTTTAGTACCTGTACCAGAACAGCAGTCTAACAGTAAAATTAGACTGGGTTTGTTGGCAGTTGAGAAGAAGCCTCTTCTAGGCAAGCGTGCTGCCTAGGCCGCATCATCACCTCACATCAGGCGGGTTGCGGCCAAACGCAAGCCTATTTAGTATAAAAAAGTTGTTGTCAGAGCTCGACTGGAATGTCCACAGGTTGGTAAAATGTACACAAGATGGGTTTTCAACTCTGTCAGTATATCGCCTGTAAAAGATTTAGATGTCAGCAAACCACTCGTCATTATGAACCTTCAAATGCCATCTGCTGGACAGGGTTTAACAGATAATTAATGACTTGTAACGTCTTGCCAAAAGTTGAAGATCGCCAAATCTGATAATTTTCTGATGTGTAAATTGACACAATCCTTCAGCGTTTTACGCAGCATTTTCTGGTATTTCTTGGTATCAAAATCTGATTTTGATTGACTTCCTATGTCTTTCTTACGCCATCTGTAAGTAAGAGAAAGCGACACTTTCAGCCGAGCACAACTGATTCAGGTCAATAGCCATTCTTAGTTTACTGCAAATATTAGTACTTTAGCTGTCTGCTAGATTTCTCCTTTCTGCCCCGAAGGTCGTGAGGCATAAATTAGACAGAGGCATAGCTACACTCCGAGACAGGGCGCATCAGCATTCTCCTGCCCTTATCCCAATTTATTTGTGGTCGGCGCAGCATGTCTTCTTCTTCCATACTTCTCTATTACTAGTCGTCTCATCAGACACCTCCTTTCTTGGCATATCAATCTATATTCACGAGCACCAATATGTAGGTAAACACTTAGCAACTTTCAAGTGATTTTTTCCTACTGTTCTGCTTAAAATGTCATGGTGTTACGAACATAGCATTTAGGAAAGCATAAAGCTATCTCAAAGTTACATTCGTTATTTCTCGCAAAAATTGCTTTTAAATTTAGGAAAGTATAGGTATATAAAAAATCCAATAACATTTTACTCGACCTAGGACCTCATGTAATTTCCGAAGGGATAGGCAGAAGTGTATCTATAGTACACCCACATTTCACGAACTAGAGGCAAATTAAGCTTCTTTTAAGCTAAAGAATATAAAACTCCAAACCTATTTCAACAAATCACAAAAACGCTTGATTTTGGTCTTCAGACAGGCAGCAACAAGTCCAAACCTGCCGCCATTATTTTCGTGATACGAAAATAAGGTTTATTCCGATTTTCTCTATGCCATTATCACACCCACTCAATTTTTCCGCCTATACAACCTTGTAGCCTTAATAGAGTTGGCCTTTTGGCATAGCAACAGGCTTTGAATTAAAATATTCTAGAAGAATAAATTAATTAGATGTCGGCATGGGGCGTTTGGCTTCATAAATTAAAAGGAAGTCGTCTGTCTTGGTATGGACATGTAATGAGGAGGGATGAAACGCATGTTACTAAAAGAGCGATGGATATAAAAGTTGATGGAGGCCAAAGAAAAGATGAATAGATTGTGTGAGGAGTGATATGAAAGAGAAAGGAGTAAATGATGCCGTGACGTCTGACAGGGGAGAATGGAAGAAGAAAACGTGTTGCGCCGACCCCGAGTAGAATGGGACAAGGGCAGGAAGGTGATGAAGATGGGGCGTTTGGCGTCTTTCTTAAATAATCGTAACATACTGGGTGATCTTCTAAACTTGGCCAATACTTTAACCCATGTACTGCGACGCGACGGGACTTTTAAAAGGCCCAGAAAGTAATTTCATCGACCTGAATTTTTCGTATTTAATATCCAAGCAACAACATATTTTCAAACTCCAAACAAAACAGCATGCAAAAGTTTCCGTGTGTGATGGAAATTGTCCCTTACTTGCTTCAAAATTCTGCATGATACAACGCTTAAATCCCAGACACAGACTGCCTTCCAGCTTTTATGATATTACAACTGGTAATAAAATGGCTAAGATAAGGCTTCCGACCTACATTACATTCAAATCGCACATTTTATCATACATTATGCTTATGTATGATAAATGCAATAAACATTTTATACTTTCTGACCAAAGTCTACTAGTGTGGCGCCCTACATACATACATAAACCCATGGGGGTGGGCAGAAAGTACAGAACGCCACCTCATACTATCTTGACATACTAATTTGACTTCGTCCACGTTCTTACATGTGGTCATACCTCGTACACCAGTCAACGTGGCTAAAATTGAACAAAAAGTAGGTAGCACGTTGATCTAACCTCACAAAAAAAGGTGGTAACAAACTCGAAACAAACATACGTGTCTCTTCTTACACGCTATCAGCCAATGAGAACCAAGTATTCGTGGCATCGCTACAACCAAATATCTTTCCGCCCTAACGAATCCATCACGCGTTTCGTTATTCCGTTTAACGACGCCGACTCATGCGCATATAAAAATAGCCATGACGTAACTTTGAAACATTTCCTGTTACGCCGCGTTTGCATATAAAACCTTGTGCACACCGTACAAAGTCTAATTTCTACTGAAACTGCCAACATTCAATGTCAGAATTTGAAATCGCTCGACCAATTTCGCGAAATAAATCATAATTCGAACGCGCACGTTTGAATTTCGAATGTGTGTTCTATTGTTAAAAAGTTAACGTCGGTTTTTGTTTCTTTATTTGAATGTGTTATTGTTTTCCGTTAATTTAGCCTCTGTTTAGTTGTGTTAAGGTTTATTTTTGTTCGGCAAGTGTAATTTGGTTATTCGTTCGAGTAGTTTCTCTGTGCGTTCTCATTTCGTTGTTCATGTGGGTAACGGACGCTATCCGTTAGTTTTAGCGGCGTTCGCTACTTGAAGATAAAGTGTTTTATTGATAATATTCGTTTATCTATGATAAAACCGTTATCTTTTCAATATAGACATTGTTCGTTGTACTGTCTTGTCTTTAGTTGAGACAACCGACTTGGAAAAGGAAGGTATGTGTTTTTAGTTTTTAATATAATTATTACAAGTTTTGTTTATTTAATTCGTTTTTCAAATGGCAGACACCTACTTATATTTTAGGCTTTTTTAAAAGATTTTTAGTTCAGTTAAACGTATTTCAATAACTTTAATTTATTTAATAACTTGTGTTCTCAAAATGTGTCAACATCCAGTTAAATATTTGATTTAGTTTACTGTTAATTTCCTGTATTTTTTTTTTTCATTTTTTTTTGTGTTAGGTGGAATACCTAATATGTACGTAATTTCATTAAAATATCTACATTATACCCAGGTATTTTCCTCATCAAAGCTTTGTGTAATAAGGAAAGGAAATCAATGTTTTTTTCTCTCTTGAATTTCAGCGTTCAGTTTTAAAAATGATTTATTATAAGCGTTTGCTATCAATTCGTTATAAAATGTAGAACAAACGTCACTTATTTATTTTATCTATAGATATAATATTAACATCTATAGATGATCATTTTTATCTATAGATTTATTACTTATTTTTTTTATATATTATAATTTTTTTATATTATATTTTTTTAATATATATTTTTTGTTACTAACAAAATATGGACCTGGTCTGAAATAAATGTTTATAAATAATTAATGCCCGCCATATTTATTATACAGGGTGGCAGACAGACCGACGATACACAAACGGTTACCACGTACCTATTCAGTAAATAATTGTGTAAATTGCGTACCTAACTAGTCAAATTATAATAAAAATTGGGCTGACTTCCAGTCACATTGACCCACAAACGGACGCTAAAAACGGTTACCTCGTAATCAGTACATCATTCTGAACACCCCCCCCCCCCGGTCCCGGTCGATTATTAAAAAGAAAACGGTTGTTTCCTACAAACCTTCAATACCTAGGTACACGGTCAAAATGTATGGAACAGCTTACCGATGATGAAATTCTATGTGGGGGGGTTGAGAATGATGCACTGAATTCGTGGTAACCGTTTTTAGCGTCCGTGTCCCTTCCACCTTGTATAGAAATTTAAGACCTCTACGTAGACTTTGAGGAGTCCTAAACTTAAATTTTTCGATATGAAATCGGCAATTAATCTTCGATTTAATAAAAAAAATCCTGTCGGTAATTCAGAAGTGCTTTAAGTCCATTGACCCCAAACAAATAGGGCGTACAACGCGAATATAATGGTATCCACGAAGGGTGAGGCTTAGGTGTACCTTATAGTGCACCCACATATACCTTATCAATTATTTTCTTGATAAATTAACCGATTTAATGGAGTGTGAATTATAACTGAACAACGTGATATGCGACGCTCGAAGTTTGTTGTGAAATTAAATGAAGTCAGAAATGATGGCGAAAATATTAATGAGATTTTTATTTGTCACTGTCCAAGTAATGTATGGTTTTGATGGAGATTAATTTCTTCCGAACTTACCTAATGAGACTGGATTTCTCTAAAAAACTATTAACGTAGCACACGTTTTTTAGAAAAATACCAAATCATCGTTAAACGTCATCGAATACTACTACGACTACTGAACTAATTTGAAGAAATAGATGTCGTAAGATTTCTTTTCTGTTATTTAGTCTAAATTACGTCACAAGAAATTCAATATGGCGGATGCAAAACGTCATACTTTATTAACTCGTATCTTTATTTCGGGTTTGCTATACGCATGTTTTTTTTTGTCAGATTTTTTTTATTTTTCTTTTTTACAATAATAAAGTAAGTCATGTCTAAACATAGAATAAACGTGACTTGATCTAGGACGGGTAAAGAGACGAAACGTGTGCCTGGTATCACCTTGTTTTGATGCCGTTACTGATAACATGTTTGTGATAACGAATATCGTAACGATTCGAGAATGTAATGAAGTTATCATAGTAAGTACTTGACTACTTGAATATTTCGAGAAGATGAGTATGCTATAAAATGTTCTTTATAGGATGGAAATGAATTTTTCGCAAATTATAATTCTCATCCTAAGGTACCCTTGGTTCGTGCCGTTCAGTTCATATTTGGATCCACTGTTGGACATAGGCGAATGAGGTTGTTTGGCACGAGAGAGCGCTGAGTTGTTTGTAACTAGTCAGCACTCATCTTGAATCAAAAGTGAGGAATCGACGACTAGACAAAACACAAAATACCGTCTCATGGCAAGGTTTTCAACAAAGTGAATAAAAGTAACAAACACTTAGCGCCATCTATAATGAACTAATTTGAGGCTTCTTTCCCCCATGCAAGCCTGAGATATAGTAGAATACCCGCCTCCTTTTTCATAACCAAGATTGTAAATGATTATAGCTATGAAATTATATTAAATATTTTCAATTCAAAATTTATAAATAACTCAATTTTCCCTAAAAAGATAACTAATGTTTATTTGCCCTGAAAGAACACTCACTAAGAGTGTTCACTTCCTTTCCCTTATCAAGGGGACACACCTCGAGCGCCCAAATCAATTCTGTCGATTTATACTCATAATCGAATAAGCAAACAACCTAATCGATACAACAACACGTTAAATCAATTTATTTTATCTTGTTTCCTTCCGATGTATTTTGCAACTTTTTTTATTAAAGCAAAAAGTTTGTACATTTTTTTGGCATTCTTTTTTTAATTTGTTTATTTGCTCAGGCGTGTCGGCTTTCAGTTTAAACTTTTTTTTTAATTTAGAAAAAAGCTTTTACCTTCCGATTTTGTTGAGTGAATTTGTTTGGTTTCTTTCGAAGTTTTTTGTTAAGGAAATTCGTTTATGAATGTCTTATCTTCATGGTTTGGTGATCTTTAGGTGTATCTGATGTTGGAAAAAGTAGTTCAAAGCCATTTCCTCATAGTTTAGTTAGTTTGAGTGATTTTACTGCTACTCATCATCATCACATGTGACAAGCCGTATGACGCCCACTGCTGGACATATGCCTCTCACAAGCGTCGCCACGTCACCCGGTCATGTGCTCACATCCAGTAGATTAGATATACAGTCGTGGTCAACTAATTAGGGACATGCAAGATAGTGAAGAACAATAACCGGTTAAGTACATACAAATATAAAACCCTATTGATTTCTCAGTAACTATTATTTGCATAATTTGGTCCGATTATTATGCTTTAAATGGCTGTAAATAAAAGAATAAATAAATAGAAAAAAGTATTTAATATCAAAGGTTGAACATGTATTCAATTTTAAGGTATAATTCTGTAGCTGGACATTTAATTAAGGACAGTAAACTATAATGAAAAATAGAGTTAAACAAAACTAATAATCTGCAGTATTATAATATCTTTAACAGCTCCATTTTATTTCGTGTAAAATCAGTACCCAGTAGCAAAACCTTTGTTAGTAATTACCGCTTGACACCGATGTGGCATAGACATTATCAGTTTCTGGCATGTTTCGACAGGAATGTTTGCCCATGCCTCACAAAAAGCTTCATTAAGTTCATCTAAAGTTGTGGTACGATAAGTGGCTACTTTTTTCTTGATTTCGTGCCAAAGGTGCTCGATTGGGTTAAGGTCCTGGCTATTTGCTGGCCAATCTAGCACCGATACTGACTGACTGGTAAGAAACGACTTGACTGAACGGGCGGTATGTTTCGGGTCGTTATCATGCTGAAACGTCCATATAATAGGGAGATGCTCCTCAGCATAGGGAAGCATCGTTTCCTCCAATATTGCCTTGTATTGATGTTGGTCTAAGTTACCCTGAACTTTCCTCACAGGTCCCACTCCACGTCCAGAAAATGAACCCCACATTTTAATGTTTCCACCGCCATGTTTCACCTGCTTTTTTGTGAATCTTGGATTCATTTCCGCTTTTACTGGACGCCGTACGTATTGCCTTCCATCTGAAGAAATCAAATTAACCTTGGTCTCGTCAGAGAATAATACATGTTGCCATTGGGCGTAGGTCCAATGTCCATATTTACGTGCAAACGCCAAACGAGCATTTCTATGTTCTTTCTTCAACAACGGTACTTTGCGAGCCACTCTTCCGAACAACCCTGCTTCTACCAGACGTCGTCGAACGGTCCTCGCTGAGACACCAGCTCTTTCGTCTGTCCCAAACACTTCGTGTTTAATTAAAATAGAGCCTAGAAACGGATCTTTCTTAGCTAACCTGGCTATCATTCTATCTTCTTGCGGAGTTGTTTTTCTCGATCTTTTTGTTCTGGGCACATTTAAATCTGTGTTATTGCGTCTGACATGTTGCACTGCATTGTATACCATAGTTTTTGAACAATTTAAATGTTCTGCTATCCTTCGGTATGGCCAACCATGCTCGACAACAAACTTCATGATAATTTTTCGTAGTGTTGGATCGCAACTTTTATTTTTACCCATTTTTCTTCAAAATATTTTTCAAAACTTAAAATAAATATCGGGATTGCCGCCAAAACTACCACGAAACAATAAGAGAAGAAGTAAAAAAGTATTGAGATTCAAATTTTGAAAATAGAACGCAATATCTCAGTGTCCCTAATTAAATGGCCAGCCAGCATTATTTGAACAAATAGCACTACGATAATCTATCAGCTATACTGTAAAGCGGTTTAATGTTTAATAAGTTGTTATTGTTTGTATAATCGGGCACATAAATGAATAATTATACTTACATGTAAGAGATATGGAATATGGTTTAGACTCGTTGGAAAATAAAAAATAAATTCACAATTCGGTTTAACCAGAGTGTCCCTAATTAGTTGACCACGACTGTATATAGATCTTGTAGCCTTCACCAGGTCTTTAGTTCAGCTTTCACGTGGTCTCCTCTCCAGAATCTTTCGGCCTCATCTGCATTGGCCATCGAGCAATGTAGCTTGCCACGTTTTGCAATGCATTTAGTTAAAAAAAAAAAACAAAAATTTAAAATCCAATTAGAAATAGACAGCACCATTTGGTTCCTGACCATAAGGTTGGTTTTCGTGCAAAATTTGCTATTGAAGTGCGATTGACCGTACAGTACAGTCCGAGCGAGTTCAAGGCGCCACGAATTAGGCAAGCGCGACATCGTACAAGGCCTCGAGAGATTCATAATGTTTACGTCACAGTATATTGCTATTACGTATTCTAGTTTTGTGTGTAAATAAGAATGTTTCTTTGAATAAATTATGGTTTGGTGGAGTTCGAATAGGTCTGTCAGTGGTCCCGCTGAAGGGCAAAAGTTTATCATAATATAACATCACGCATGTAATCCCCAAAGGGTTAGGCAGAGGTGTACCTAACAAGACCACCCACATTTCGCCAGTTTTGTGTTAAGTCCCATGTAATAGGTGGCGAGCATATTACTATAAACAGGGCCACAAATCCAGACTCCGTGGCTGCTACTGAGAAATTCCTGATGGAAAAAGCCAATAACACTTTACCCGACCCGGGAATCGAACCCAGGACTTAATGCTCAGCAGTCGCGATTGCGACGACTGGACCAACGGGGCAGTCAAAGGTTTATTATGGAGTAAAGGAATATAGATCCTCATCCTACACTTCCTGTCGGCGATTTCAGACTATTCAATCCCGTTTTTCTGACAACGTTCGTCTTCCTCCAAGTAATATAGTAGTGTTTCGATTTCTACCCTAAAAGCTCGTCCAAATGAGACGTTAAAGATTGTCGTTGGATTCACTGCCCTAATTATCTAAATCTAAAACGGTTTTGCACATACTCACACACCATAAATCCTATAAAAGCTCACCTTCTTAGGCATCCATAGGAAATGTTGTGCTCACACTCGCCACTGGAAAATTTCATAACAATAAATTATCAGGGACGTATTGACTTATCGCCAATCAAACAAACATTGTGTATAAAATTTATTAGACCTATTTATACCATACAAAACCTACTACGTATGAAACACAAGTTCAAGTCGGAGATATCGCGGCGTAGTATTTCTGACGCCCCAAACACTCAAGGTTTACCTAAATATCTTATACATGGAGTAGGAAGAAAATGGAGGTCCATCTGAACTGTGTCAAACATTTTTCTTTCAAGTCTAGTCATTTCGCTTCCACTCCTGGCGTCGCGCGTATTTTTTGGGACCAAAGAGAATTTTTCCACTAGCCTGCTCTGTCCCACTCCTGGGCAAAGGCCACCCTCCACTCCTTCCACTTCTCGTGAACCTGCGCGTCCTCCTTCCAGTTTGTCCCGCCATCTCCTTCGTGGCCCGCCGCGACCCCGCCTCACTGTGTCAGGGCACCAGTTTCCGGCTATTTTAGCCCACAGTTTGTCCGGCATGCGGCACACATGTCCTGCCCAGTCCCATTTGAGTTGGGCAGCCTTTTGAGCCACGTCAGCTATATTTGTTTTGGAGCGCAGTATTGTGTTTCGTACACGATCCGTTAATTTAACACCTAGTATAATGCGCTCCATTGCTCGTTGCCAAACCTTGAGTTTGGACTGCTGGATGTTAGTCAAAGATCAAGTCTGTGCACCATAGGATAAAATGGGGCCAAAGAGATATGACCGAATTATAATATTTATCAGTAACGTGTCGCATACGAAATAGGTTAATTTTGCTCGAGAGAAATTCATAGTCAAGTTGTTGGGGAAATTCTCTCTCGCCATTATAGCCTCTTCTGTTATTAATGGGTAATCTCACAAGATATAAACTTACTATATCTCAGTAGATGTCCAGAGTCTGGATTAACATGGGACACAAACCTAACTGACGAAATTTTATGCCTCTCGCATGAGTAGTTAGTATAGTTGAACTGGACTAAAATCATTATGGATTTTAGTCCAGTACAACTATCTTCTTTTGAACTGCCGCGTTCGACTACTACGGCAGTTGTCACAGCTGTTCAGTATTAAATGCCCATTACCACTCCATTACGCTTCCTCGTCTAGTTATAGTCAACCATAAAGTTCGAAGTGTAGCGCTCAATCGATAGCCGTTATTTATGTATGAACTATTTTTGGGGCAGCCCAAGGCCGTAGAAATTCATTTCAATTAATATTTAAGTAGAAAAGTTAAAGTGTTTGTCTATGTACTTATGTCCGTTCGAATTGGACGATTCTATAAGTGGATGTAGGACATTTTTCAAGCAGCCTTGTTTTGCGAAACTCCTGGATTAGATTCGGTAAGGTGTAATGGGGGCATTGTGTATCCATCACAAACTCGGTAGCAGATTTGTGCCCGATTGATGGCAATAGGCTCATCCCATATAGGGAATAATTACTTGATTCTATGATGTTTCTGGCTTAAAATTTAGTGTGTTCTTTTGGGACTGGTTTCGAAAAAGCAACCGGGAAGTATATCCTTCTAAGTTATTTCGGTATCTGCCAACATTCTTATTTGTCTGCTCTTGCAAAAACCTCCTTACTTCCTTATTCCGTGTAGCGCGGTTTAAAATCGATTTGCCATGACTTTGAACCCCTAAAAACAACTTCATGTATCATCGCTGCCCTTGGGTGGAACTGGTGGTAGCAACGAATAAATAAAATTTGGCCTTGACCGTTAAAAACATCGGTTTATAGCTGACTGAGGCTTGTACATTTTTGTTTGATTTGACGGTAGGTACGTTTGCCTTCTCGGTAAAAAGGGGTAAGACTACCGGACCTGTCAGAATTCGTTAATTTTGAATTAAGAAAAAAAGTGCTGTCAAATGTTATTTTTCATTTTTCTTTGTCAGTTTTAGGCCGGTATTTACGTTTTGCTAAAATTAATTTGTTTTTATTTTTAACTGCTTTTAACAAGGTTTTTATTTTAGTTTAATGGGACATATTATTGGGGTAATTGTTGAAATATCTACCTTCTTTTTAACAGACTTCTAAAAGGAAGGTGGTTATGTAATCGACTGGCATTGTATTGAGCCCGAAAATTTTCAGGTAGTCCCGATAAAATCAGTTGCATTTTATCCCGAATAGTTTCGTAAACGAGTTGCCGAGAATCGAGCTGATTGGCGTGCACTTGGACAGGCCTATATACAGCAGTGGACTGTTGCAGGCTGATGATGACGACGATGAGTTTCATAAAGCAAAATCACGTCACAATTTACTTCCGTTTACAAGTCTCTGAAAATAATAATATTCTTACTCGTTACCAACCGAAACGTGCTATACTTACCCAACAAATCAGTATGTAGATCACTTTCGCGTGTAGGCACGTACGTTGTACAAGGCCTAGAAATTGATCGGTGATCGCAATTGTGACGTTGTCATAACAATTATCAATCTAGCTAGCTATCATTCTGAAGCAGCAGAGCTGTTTGTGAAGGACTCGTCTGGGAATCTGAAATGAATCTGCGATGCTTCTGGTATTGTAGGCGTCCATAGCTTGCCGTCTGGTGGAGTTCCAGTATTGTCATCATCACCATTCTTCTGATCTTATCCCAATTCATTTGGGTTCCATACTTCTCTATTACTCGTCATCTCATCAGACACCTCCTTTCCAGCCATATCATCCTTCACACAGTCCATCCATCGTTTCTTTGGTCTTCCTCTACTTAAACTTTCCTCACGACATTTTCCTCATTCTTCCGCATCACGTGCGACAACCGACTTAACAACAAACTGAATAACTGACCTGCGAATTGCAAAAACACACCAAAAAACTTCAATTTCTTGGAGACGCATCGCTGAATCACATTTTTATTTCTTTCCACAAATGACGTAAAGTCTTCGCGTGTAATGTAATAAAAATCGTAATGTAGATCGCTTTCTACGCCTTGAACTTGCACGTGCGCACATGTCTTTATATTTAGATGGCCAGTCGGTAGTGTGCGTGTTGTCTTATTACTGTCCAAATGTTCGGGAAGTCGAAACTAATGTTGTCGTGTTATAGTTACCCAATTTTACGAAAAAAGCTTGCACATGCGTTTTCTGTACTGTGAAGTTGGTATAATTTGTTGTCGTGTTATAGTAACCTAGTTTTTACGTAAGGGCCGGTCTATTTTATTCGGCTATTTGAAATAACAGTAATACAATATTATGAATTATTATACTATCTTCCATAAAGAGGTCAGCGCTAAACACATAATAAATTTTAAACAAAACATTAGCCATTGATGGTGAACACGTTTTTGCATACAATTTACGACATTGTGGCGAATCGATTCTGTTTCGCTAAGTACCCGTGGCGATAATTTGATGGGTTCTGCTTTGTACCGAGAGTATAAATGAAATTTGTACTAACCAGGTACAAATCCACATACAACATTCACAAACGTACACTTATCATAAATAAAGTATAGTATAATTCCGTTAGTTAGTTGTTAGTTTAGTTAAGTCCCATGTAATTGGGGGCGAGCCTATTGCCATCAACCGGGCACAAATCCAGACTCCGAAGCCGCTACTGAGAAATTCCTGATGACAAAAAACCCAACAACACTTTACCCGAACCGAGAACCGCTCCACTCAGGACCTCGTCCCCTTTTACATGGAACTTAAAAATAACTGGCGAAATGTGGGTGTACTATTAGGTACACCTCTGCCTAACCCTTCGGGGATTACAGGCGTGATGTTATGTGTAATAAGCAAACTCAAGTGCCATTGAAATAGACTTCGTTTACACTCATTATTCAATAGGCTAAAATCCAAAATACTTCAATTCCTTCTTTCAAATCTCAAACATATCAATAAAAATCGACTGACAAATTCTCTTTAGTTCAAAATTCCTACGATTCCCGAAAAATCTTTGCTATCAATGTAAAAATCTTGTCAATAAGGTCGTTATTCGCTGGCAGCTCGCCATAGGATGTTTTATGTCGTTTGCTGCCGTACCGTAGTTATGGTGCATGCGAATTGCGACCATTGTGCATAAGATAATGGTCGTTTTAAGCCAAAATGATGTAATACTTAGTTTTCGCCGAGCAATTTGTTATGGAAGTCAAAATTGTTTTGAGAATTGAATAATGGTGTAACTTAAACGTGGATTGTGTGTTATGGAGACTGCATCGGTGGCCTAGTGGTTGATATCGTGGTTCTGGCTTCGTTGCCCAGGTCGAGCCATGTGTTATTGGGTTTTTCCACCAGGAATCCCAAATATGGATGGCAGGAGGCACGCCCGATATTACATGAATTAAACATAACTGGCGAAATGTGTTTGTATCTTTTTAACCGACTTCAAAAAAAGGAGGAGGTTCTCAATTCGGTAGTTCTTTTTTTGTGTTTTTTACCTCATATCTTCGTCATTTATGAACCGATTTGAAAAATTCTTCTTTTATCTGAAAGGATATACATACTTCCCGATTGGTCCCATAGAAATTTTATAAAAATCGGTTTAGTAGTTTGGTTTTTAAATCAAAATATCTGGTAAAAATATGTTATCCAAGTAAAAGAAATTGCGAAATTAATAGGTGACTTTGTGTGTGATACGATAATTAAAAAGGGTAAAATAAAAACTTTAAAAAAAAATAACCCGACTTCCAAAAAAAAAAACAACAAAATTGAAAATAACTTTACTTTCGGAAGTCTTGTTCCATTTTGAAATTATTTTTTAAAGCCTCACAAAACGTGTGGATTAAGATAAATTAAATTATAGTGTTTTAAAATCAACAAATAAACAAAGTTATCAGTTTGTGTAATCATTTGACTGTCTTAGTTTAATTTTACTGCTTCCTAAGCCCTAGGGCTTATCTCTACTGGCCCTTCATAATTCCGACTGAGAAGGTCACTGATTTAACCTACAACCAAAAATTCAGATTACAAAAAAAAAGCGGGAAGTCCGGAAACTGAAACAAACAAATAAATAAAAGGTACTATTAACAAGTCATAATCGGAACAAACGTCCCACAATAACTATTTAGTACAAGGTTAAGTCGGAAAGTCGAAAAAACTATCCAATAGACATAAATTTTGTTTTTACGTCAACTGTATCGACTGGGTTGACTCATCGGGCCGACGAGGAATGTAGCTGTTTTGTTAGTGGAGACTTGGCAGGCGTTTATCATAAGCTTGCTTGGTTTACCTGATAAGTTGAGAATAAGAATGAGTAGTTCGTGGCTACATAATATCAGCCGCTCGGGTCGATCGTCAGGTTAAACCGCGCTTGCCTAGGTCGATCCGTAGATGGGTGACCACCCATTACAGATAGATACATTAGAGTTTCCTCCGTGCCTCGGAAAGCACGTTAAGCCGTTGGTCCGGCTGTTAATTGTAGATCTTTGACTGTCGTTAAGTAGTCAGTGGCCCGAAAGTCGGACAACCAGTCTTACCAAGGGTATTACCCAGTACTAACTGGGTTGTGGAGCTCAGATGGGCAGTCGCTCCATGTAAAATACTGGTATTCAGCTGCATCCAGTTAGACAGGAATTCACTGGAAGCCGACCCCAACATAGTTGGGAAAAGGCTCGGCAGATGATAGTAATGATAAATTTCAAGATGATTTTCAAATACCTATTCAATGATGTAACTTCTAAGTGGCCCTAGGTTGCTGCATCCCCACCATTTCTATGACCTCTTACCCCAAAAACTACAACATATATCACAAGATAACACAAGCCAAACACGCGCTTCACCCAAATTAATGATTAAAAAACTATAAGTGCCCAAGAAACACGGGTTTTTATCAATATAATTAACTTTTTTGTAATACAAACATGTCGTTAGTTCTACCACAGTATAAATATGGACAGTATAGAAACTAAGCCTAGTTGAGGACATAAGTACCTACGCTCCATTGAAGCAATAGGGTTGTAACTTTTAATGTTTTTGATATTGTTTATTTTTATTTACATTTTTGTTCTGTAGTGATCGATCAATCGAATTTAAATAACTAGCTTACAAATACAATTTAAATAGGTAATCTTATGGCGTCGGTTAATCTCAGCAAAAGACGATAGTTTAAACACGGAAAACAATTTAATATGAACACACAACAACTTGTAGAACTATAGATTTTTAACTTTGGAAGTTTAAAATACGATAGCTCCGGTTTTGATGAAGCCGAGTTCAAACAGCCGTATACTATGCAATACGTTTGTGGCATTTTTAAAAAGATCGCGTAGATAAACTTAAAAGTGACCACTCGTCTTGACGCGGCACTTACTACTGAGAGCACCGCGCCGGTCATCTAGAAGTCTCGTCGTTGCTCATGTTTGTGCCGTTTCGAGCGTTTGTAGGTAGTTTCCCTACTGTCCATATTTACATTGTGGTTCTACCCTTGAAGTGTAGGATAATAGATGTCACTATATATTTTGAATGCTGTCTCATTAGTTTTCATAAAATTTTCTGTTTTGGTAAGCGTTGGAGTTATTTGATGTGTTCAGTAGTAATATTTATCTTGTTTCATTCATCAGTTTGGTAAGTACTGAATTGCATAAGTGTTTTTTTTTATTCAAAGTTATTGTTTAAGTATGTAAAGTGTTATCCGGAAAAAGAATTGGTTTTTGATGTTCTAGTGTCTAGATTTTAACTAAAGACTAAGTCGGTTGGTTTTAGATTTTGTGCTCAATGTTTAGACCATGTGATGCAACGGAGGAGCTCGTGGCCAAATAATAACAGCCGTTCGATCGGTAGGATTATCTGGTTAAGCCGCGCTTACCTAGGTTGGTCCGTGCCTTGGAAAGTACGTTAAGCCGTTGGTCCCAGCACTCCCAGCTGTCATTGGTAGATCTTTGACAGTCGTTAAAGCAAGGAATATCGTATTAGCCAGTGCTAAATGGGTTGGTGAGGTCAGATAGGCAGTCGCTCCATATAAAATATTCGGTTGCAACCGCTTAGACTGGAAGCCGACCTCAAAATAGTTGGGAAAAGCAGACAAATGATGATGACAATGACGTAGCTAATAAAGCCTTTCTCTTTGCCCACAGATCAGCAGCAGCCAATCAAACGCCGCTACACAACAAATGGATTAGCCTTATATTATAATATAAGCCAATCATATTTAGCCTAAGCATAACCATGGCGCGACATATAGTGACGGTGTGCATGTTCTGCCTACTATGTGCAGCTCATTCTTGCGGCTCACACATAGATATACAAACCGACGGCGTTTTAACTTACGACGCAAATATAAACGATGTAGATCATTTAAACATAGACCTAGATGAAGACAGAAAAGGTCCGAGATATCATCAAAAACTACAGAAGATAAGGCAAGCCAAACCGAAGAGGGAGGTCAAAGTGAACCCTGATACATATGTAACGCAGATTTTTAGATTGTATGGCGATTCGAATAGTATGACGATGAATCTAACAGGGTTTAATAAGATGCTTGAGGAGCTCGATCTTCATAAGCTGGTGGAAGGTGGAGTGAACAGTGAGAGCAGAGACTATATGTATGGCAAGAATGTTAAAGATGAAGTCGTAAATGTGAGTACCGTTATTTGTGGTCCTTGTTGGAAACCTTGTAGCTTGATGGGGGATGCGTCAGGGTAGCCCGCGAAATTCTGTTTCATGAAATATGGGGTTAAATGAACTTGTGGGTTGAGTTGATGATTTTAAAGATTATAATTCTGTAAAGACATACGTGTACGGTAACGAATCATATGTGGTACAACACACAGCCTGACACTGATTTGTAAACCCTAAATCTTTTCGTCTCTCAAATTGCTAATGTTAATCCATTTCTTTTATTCATTCTTTCCAGTGTATGAACAGCTCAGACCTAATCACAACAGTGAACACAAGGTTAAAACCAGCCCACGACCATCACTCAGAGCACGCCGACCACAACCATAATCACGACGCAGACATGATCATCACAGAGTCCACGCTCCAATCAATATGTCCCATACTCCTATACCAAAAGCTAGCCAACACATCCATAGAACGCACTGGATGCGTCAAAGAGACAAATATAGCACGAAGAACGGAAGTACTTCAGAATGTACCTGCACATGTCCCACAAGAAATGGCGTACACGAAAAATATGTACGCCGTTTGGTTGTACTCGTCCTTGTGTATATTAGCGATCAGTGCATGTGGTTTACTAGGAGTTGCAGTCATTCCTATCATGCATAAAACGTATTATAATCATTTACTACAGTTCTTAGTAGCGTTGGCAGTTGGAACGTTATGTGGGGATGCCTTACTGCATCTAATGCCTCATGCAATGAGTCCAGACCATGACCACGGTCATAGTCATGGACAAACGGAGGTAGAAATACGAGCATCTCATGATGATGGGATGTGGAAGGGACTCGCAGCTATGCTAGGAGTAGTATTCTTCTACTTCACCGAAAAGGGATTAACGGTAGTTGTTGAGTGGAGGAAACGTCGCCAGAAGCTTGAGGAAGACAAACTCCCCACAAGAGTCCGCGTCCTGAAAGACGAGACCTCCCTGGGCTGTTCCGGAGGCTCAAAAACGGAGAACTCCTCCTCAAATACTCTCATGAAAATTTTCAAACGAGACGAAAAAGGAGATCCTACAACGAAAACTTGCAAGCACAAGTATTCTGAATACCCTTACTGCTATGACGAAATTGATACGGACACCCATGATGACCACCACTTAAGGGATGGTATACCATCAAGTCCGAAGCATGGGAAGAAGCACAATAACTCTGTGAGTGTGGTGTCTTCGAATGCCCTCAATGCTGAGGGTAAGGAGGAGCCTACAGCCAAGGATTGGTTGCTGAAGGCCGAGTCGCAGCCGGCGGTTGTCGAGATGAATAATATTAAACACAAGGAGGATGGAGTTAAGGATCTGAAGGATGGGGACAGTTATACTGTTATTTTGAGGTGAGTTGACATTTCGTTTTATTTTTTCCCGCTTTGGGACAAATACCTTGGTCTTAAGGAATTAATATGTTTCGGCGATCTCAAGAAAAGGACCCACTTTTTACGCCCACGATTTGGAGACTAGCTAATCCAGTGGCGATGTTTTTGATTCCTTTGGCTAAAACTAAATACTGTGGTCATCCATCCGTTTGACAAGCCGGTTTGTAATATTTCCGTTATCGTTAATTGGATAGCTATTGTTGTATAGCTATGGTTGTTTACCGGAACGCTATTATTATCAAAATTCTTGAAGACATACCAAGAGAGCTCATTTAACAGTGTTTAACCTAAGTCTTGCGGAGTTTCTGTCTAGTATTCATTCTTGCTCTTCCTAACTTTATCCATTACTCCGCAGGGAGCACTCGCGTGCCCACCACGGCCACTCCCATGCACACGGACATGTGCACGCGCCGCCGTCATCCATAGCCTCGGTCGCGTGGATGGTCATCATGGGCGACGGGCTGCACAACTTTACCGACGGCATGGCTATTGGTAAGTGTCTACATAGAGCAGCTTCTCCACTTCTGGACATAACCTCCCAAGATGCGCCACAAAACCTTGTCCTCCGCATCCAGTCTGTCCCAGCCATCTCTGGCCCACGCTTGCGGCACTTATCCATTTGAGGATACGTTTGCTCGATCGGCCATCACTCCTTCCACTTCCACAAATGTAATGTCCCACTGTGAATTGTCACTTCCACTTCCAACCTTAAATAAACAGTCCTAGTTGACAAAAAGTGTTTTTAATTTCATATTCACGATGGTCACCGCTCCCAACAACTTATGCTGACTGGTTAACCAGCTGCGATTTCAGCTCGGTCGTATAGTTCGACCCGACACAACTCATGGCTGACACATACTGACGTACTACTCTTCTGTTTCCAGGTGCCGCCTTCGCTTCGAACATCGCGGGCGGATTCTCCACAGCCATCGCAGTTTTGTGCCACGAGCTGCCGCACGAATTGGGTATGTTATTGAAAGAAAATTTTATATCTTATGCCTCGCATTTATAAAATTATCAGTACCATGAACAGTACATTGCTGATGGTAACTGTACAATGATGAAAAGGATAGGCTTACTACTGATGGATGCATTGAATAGTACAAGGGTCAGGGGAGGTATTACTTAAAGTAAAGTTGTAACATTTAAAATCTTAAAAAAAAACGTGTGAAAATGTTGGAACTAACTAATCATTCACTGTCTCCGGAACTAGAAGGTATGGTCCAGAACAAAAAGTTGATCGCAATGAGGAAGAACATTAATTGCCTCTCGGCTACGTCAAGGGTTTATTTTACACTCATTCAACCTAGGTTATGTTTATGGTAGAAAAAAAAAACATTTTTCGTTTGGTCAAAACATAAGAATGTCGACTAATCACAGAAGAAATGTTAGCCACTCCCCACTTCTCCCTTAGATTCTGAGCAAGAAGGAAAATACATATAAATTAAAAAAAAAATTAGACCTTAGTCACTATAGTAGTAATTGAGTAATATATTTTACTTTTACCCTCATTAAATATGTTATCTAAAAACTAGCGCTATAAATTATGAAAACCGCACTTTTGTTTTTATTTATTATGTCTAGTCCAATAAATATTGTTGTTTAACTAGCTCAATAGCGCACCTTTCAGTTTTAATGTCAATGTCAATGCAAATGGTTTTCGACTAATAGTCGGGTTTTACTATATGTTCATAAATTGCGGAGAACTCTAATATTGCGATTCAGCATTTCGATATTAGTTCTTAATTTACATCATAGATGTTGCTAGCGTTCTCTTGGTCTTAACTTGATTCTCTTCTTCTTCTTTATCGTGTGGTTAGTGCCTAACCTGGTGTCAGAGTTTTTATGCCGCCCATGTCTCTGACTTGGCTTTACATGCCGTCGAGAAATATCTCTCAGGCATGCTGGTTTCCTCTCGATGTTTTCCTTCACCGAGGCAAGTGATAATTATACAATGTGCACATGATTCCGAAAAATCAGAGGTGCGTGTCTTGGATTCGAACTCGAGACCTATGACTTGGCAGTCCGACGGTCACACCACTAGGCTATCACTGCTACAAACAACTAAACTACAACAACTTAATTATGTCCGCTACAAAACCATACTAGTAAGAACTTCGGTATTTTAAACAATCTAATTGTCATGTTCTCTCTTCTAGGTGACTTCGCAGTCCTCCTAAAAGCGGGTATGTCAGTGAAGCGAGCGGTGTGCTACAACATCCTGTCGTCAGGCCTGTGCCTGCTGGGCATGGTGTGCGGCGTGCTGGCCGGACACGCGCCCTCAGCCACGCGCTGGCTGTTCGCGGCTGCGGCCGGCATGTTCCTGTACATCGCGCTTGTCGATATGGTACGTCAGGGGTTACTTGTAGGTTTTAAGGCCAATCTGACGGTGGATTGTGCAATTTGGCAGCTAACTGTGCAATCTGGCACGTAACTGTGCAACCTGCAGCTAATTGTGCAATCTGGCATCCAAATGTGCAATGTAGCAACAAAATGTGCGAAATGGCATCAAAATATGCAATCTAGCAGCCGTCTGTGCATCCTGACATGTCTCTGTATATTGCGCTCGTTGATATGGTATTTCATCAACTGTCTAGCCTTTTCCCAAGTTTGCTAGAGTTGGTTACCAGTTTAAACGCGATTGCCTGTCTGACCTCCAAAACCCAGTTTATAGTATATGGTAAGTATATAACTATATGCAGTCTGGCACGTATTTGAGCTGTATTGCAACCTAGCAGTTAACTGTGCAACTTGGCATCTAATACAGCAAGATGACAGTACATTGTGCAACTTAGTACATAATTGATTGTGCAAGCTGACAATTTTTTCCAGATTACGAAACGTGAATATATATTGGGAGGTCCGAATACCTTGTTGCATAGACACCAAGAGACATTAATAAGACTGCATCGTCACATTTACAAATTATTCAAATTATTTTTATTCAAATAGTAATATTTTTTTTCTTTTTTTTCTACAGATGCCAGAACTAAGTACATCGCACAGCAAAGAAGGCACTCTTTGCCAGTGCATACTACAGCTGATGGGTCTTGCCACTGGTATTGGCATTATGCTGGTCATTGCCCTCTACGAGGAAGACCTTAAGTCTTTATTCGGTTAATGTGCAAACTGGCCAAAACCTGTGCAAAGTGGCCGGGACCTGTGCAAAAATATTGGAATCCTGTGCAAAACGTGAGAATATGTGGTGAACCCAGTGTTGAGTGCCAATTGGACAGTGTTAGTGGCTATAAGCAAAACTTTGTTTATGGTATGAACCATAGTGTACAGAAAAAGTGAATTAAAAATGTAATAGTGAGTTTTGGAAATGTCTTTGATGGTTAGATCTCGAATACTACTTACAGTCGTGCAAAGATTTATTGGCGTATGAGTAACAATAACAGAGGGCGCTGTTGGTAAACATTGTTGAAATTGTATTGAGAAAATAAGATGATGCTGTTAGTTCAGATTTTGACCACACGCCAAAAGATCCTTGTACAACTACACTTCAATTATTTTAACCATTCTTGGTGCTATTTGTGACACCTGTTGTTGAGATTGATTCACAAAACACTTGTGTGTATACTTAATTTTGAAATTTCCTCTAGTAGTACAATAATAGTTAATCACCCTGTATACTTGAAAAAGTGTCATTTATCTATGATTTCAGACACCAATTATTTTTATTTTGGTGTTAATTACCTATAGAACTCTATAATTTGAACTTTATAGTACTTATAATGTAAATAAAATAAACTAAAACAAAAAAAATTGTGATAATGTTACTACGAAAACTTAATGTGTTACTTTAATAACTCGAATATTATAATTTACTGTAAACTACTGTAAAACCGACGATAACTATAAATAAATGTACTTATAAGAATAAATTAAATGTATATTTCAAAATGGCTTTTTCAAATTACATGTCTTTTCGAAATATTAGGTAAACGTGACTCTCAGTTAGCCTCTATCTCCTAGATAATTTAACCGTATTTTCTGAGATAAAATAATGTGAACTACTTATGTTATAAAATCCTGGAATCACAAACATTATCTATTTTGGTTAGTCGTTTTAGGCGTAATTGAGCACCAGAATCAATTATATAATACAAGGTGGAAGGACACTGGCTCTAAAACGGGTACCACGTATTTAGTACATCAATCTGAACCCCGCAACATATACATTATTCGTCGGTTATTAAAAAAAAAACAGCTGTTTCGCACAAAACTGCAATACCTACACCAGTGGCGGGCAAACTTTCCTCAGGGGGGGGGGGGCAGAAAGTTGCAACAATTTCAGAGGAGGGCCAGAATTATAGCAAACATGCATTATAATTTGAAATCTTTTAATCATAAAAATAAACATTACACACCATGTTATTTACAAATTACAATTTAACTTGCGACCCGCAACCCGTGAACTACGCGGCTAGTACCGCTGGCTCCTTTACCTATTATTCTACTATTATTCCTATTATTCTACTTTATACTGCTGGACCGTCAAAATATAATTATAGCGGGCCATATTGTATTCATTTTGAAAGACCGTCGGCGGGCCGGATTAAATCCTTTCGCGGGCCGGAGCTGGCCCGCGGGCCGTAGTTTGCCCACCACTGACCTACACGGTCAAAATGTATGGAATAGCTGTTTTTTTTTTAATATAAATTTTGATTCAGAAGGCCTGGAAGCGAATCGCATACAATTTGATACTTCTTTAAACATATTGTTTGTCTAATTATAAATTGACGTTACAAATGTTGATAGACAATTATACACTCAAGCCCGTCTCAAACTAATCTCATTCTAAACAATAGATGCTAATTGAAAGTCATGTAGTCTTTAAAAGTTCCTCACAATAAGTGACACGTTTTCAAAAAATCACTTGTAAGAAATACGACGAATAAAAATTTCATTCATATCAAGAATTTGAAAGTTACAGTGACTTTGACATTTTGTAAATTAAAAAAAAAATGTGATGTGTACTTAAAAAGCTCAAAAATTCTTTATTAATAGATAATGAGAGAAATTGGTTAATCAGAAATACCAATATAAATATTAAAGCTAATATAGAAATCTTGTTGAAATAAAACAAAAATTGACTGGATTTAAGTTTTTTCTCAAATACTTTTATCGCTTCATAGTTTCCAAATGTTCACAAACTTGTAACTGGTTTTGATAGTGGCGTAATATACGGCTTGCTTTTGCCCTCGGCTTCGCCTGCGTAGTCGGGAACTCCCGCGCAACGTATTACCGATTATTCTTTGTCCTTACAGTAGCCAGGGTCCACCTATGTGCCTAATGTCTTGGAAATCTGTTCAGCCGGTATACTGTGAAAAGGTAACATACAGATTTAGACGCATTTATAATATTAGTCCTAAAACAAAGCGATCGGTTGCGCGTTTGTTCAGAAAACTGGTGGCGCAAGCCCGCGTAAGAGTTCGTCGAACGCGTTTCCCCGCGATGTTTACAAGACATCTACAGGGGACTACAGACCTTCAGAATAACTCTAAAATGTCCCCTGTTAAAAAGGCACCAAGAGGAATACTTAGCATACAGTAAAAACGGGCAAAATATAAGCCAAGAATATATTCTCGCGAACCAAACTAGTAAGCCAGATTACCCTTACGCCACTAACAAACCAGTTCACCTACCAGAAACTAATTATCTAGCCATGTAAATAAATAAAATAGAATATAACTGAATCTTCCTATTATATAATGCTTTAATTAGCTGTCATTGTTGCAACCAGACTAAAATAGAAAACTTTCGCAGCTTAGGCAGACAGCCCCGGTACCATCTTGCTGACTAGCTAATATCACTACATATTATAAAACAAAGTCTTCCGCCGCATTTGTCGGTCTGTCTGTTCGTGATAAACTCAAAAACTTCTGAACGGATTTTCATGCGGTTTACACCAATAGATAGAGTGATTCATGAGGAAAGTTTAGGTATATTATTTGTCAAGGTTTTGTGTAAATTGGTTGAAATATGACGATAATTGTTGGATGTGTCGCAAAAAGTCAAGCCACTTAATAATTATGCTCTACTACCTGTGCGAAGCCGGGGCGATCAAATTAAATTAGCTAGTGAAACTCCACTGACATATTTGATTAGAACACGGTGAAAAAAAAACCCGTCTGTAATGATTAATTTCGTTTTTTTTTTTTTAACCGATGTTTCATGTTAACTTCCTGCGGTTAGCATAACCATAGATATCATAATCCAGTCTATAAAGTTCCCAAAGCTGGGACACAGACCTCTGTAGGAGAGCGAGTGGGCTGTAATCCACCACACAGTGACCTGTGCGGGTAGTTGACATCAATACCCCCTCATAACTAAATAATTTGATTTCATCCTGTATTTTTGTACAGAAGAAAATATACGGATACGATTTGTTGAAAAAATATTTAAATAACAGAATTGAGGATAATTTCAGTATGGTTGTAACATGACTTGAGAGAAACTGTAGATTTTGTAATATCAAAACATTTTCTATGTAACAGTAATAGATTGGATTGCTAAATATTGTGGTGATTCTAACTTCACTCTTGTTTTGAAATGTCCAGTGAACTAATACTGAAACGAAAAGTTATACGATAACACACACACATCAACACACACACACATCGACGTGTGTTCATGTGTTGTGTGTGTGTTTATCTTCATGTGTTTTTCACATTTCAATAACTGTTATTGTAACGTTAATATAAATTTTCCGATAAAAATCGTAAATAACACAATGAATCAAGTGAAATTGGAGTTGGGTGTTCAATACAGGAGTATAAGAAATGATTTGACGCGACTATTTCCTCTTTGTGTTTTGTTCCTAAAGTTGTACTTATAATATTGTGAATAAGTGTTAATATCTACATAAATACCACCATATGTATCGGATACAAGTCACATCTACATGATTTTGTATTCTTGTAATATATTCTCTTCCATATTTTTTGTTGCTATACAAAAACGCTAGGACAGTTAAACCAGATAAGGTGTGTGCTTCGGTAGTTTTCATGTATCCCTATTATCAAGAACGTCGCGCCACTGAGTAACTCACAAAGGCAAAGCTTCTGCGGTGGTTTGGTAGTGCACATATTATTGCGCGTTTATGAAGTTTTCTCTCAGTCGAGTTACCAACACCGGTCGCACCTCGTCATCAGCAGTTACTCAAAAATTTGCAATTGCCTAGGAGTGCAGTATTGTAGATTTGTCGGTTCAAACGAGTAGGTCTTGGTATATTATCGTTAATCTGTTTCTTTTGTATCAAGGTAATAAAACAATAGCCAAGTACTTTCATGGCTCTAAAAACTCTCATCGTCGTCGCATGTTTGTATTTCCGAAGATAGACGAATAGTACCGAAGCGCCCCGATTCCCTGGGTGATCTGTACTAGCTTTGATACATTTTCTGTATCGGATACAAAAGTGGACAACGAACTAAAAAACTCATGAAAAAAATATTTAAATATACATACGTAAGGTGCGAACTCTAATAAATAAAACATGTTAAAATGCATTTCATTTATTAAATAAATTGGATAAGTTTGATATTTTACACGAATAAGTTGCTTTTGTCGATAAAATGTTGCGCTGTTGATAAATTGTGATGTCGAATCGATAAATATTGTTTCGAGCACAACACTAGCGATATTTATCGATGTCGGTAGTTATGTAATCATTGAGGCTAACTTATTTCAAATGATATGGACCATTGAATGCGTGGAGTTATTTTTCTTTTACCATATTTGTTCATGAACAAAATATTACTTTCAAAATCTCAAAAGAATTAACAGATTTTTTGTAAATTCAACTGAATAAACTTATCATTGGAGATGCGTTAAGGCCTATATCTATGTTTGAAAATAGTCACAATTATTTTCTCATGTTATTTTAAGGTGAATTTATGTGTAGAAGACTTGTTGCGCCGACCCCAAATAAACTGGGTTAAAGGCAGGAGAATGATGGATATTTTTGAATTGACATTAATACCTACAAGGGTGTATAAAGCAGTTAGATTGAACTTTATTTCAGAATTCTAATCTAGTTTTTTTTAACACTTTTGACTAAGGTCCAAGTAAATTGTAACTTCCACTTCAAATATCGTTCTATGATAGTCGGTTGACATTAAACATGACATTTACTTAACTGACCGTTCAATATTTTAAATTTTACTGTTCATGAACAAATATTTAAGAGTGAAATGAAAACAAAATAATAGGAAATGCAGATTGTATATTATGTAAGTTATTTTTAAGTGATTTTTGATTTTTTTGGTGTTTGCAAATCATGTAAGATGCTGAGTGTGAATGTCGAGTACGGACTGATGGGAACTGTCAAGAAAAACTGTCAGTTTTCAGTTTGTACGGATATAAGGAAAATGTGTAAAAATGTGATCGCTATGCGAGAGAAGTGATAAATAATGAAAATTGAACATACTTTGCTATATATTGTAATAAAATATAATTCAAATTCATAATTTTTAAACGGTTTTTATTTTATACCTTCGTCCCAACCAAAAATCATAATGAATTATACACTTGTACTTCGAATGTCGCCCTTATTGCTACAACATAAAGGCGCTGTCAATGTCAAATTGTTACGTGCTGATGACTATAGACAACAATTCACCCACGAATATTCATCCTTTTTAACCTTCATAACTTTAGGCTTCGTCTAAGAGTTATAAGCGAAAAACTGAAAAAAGTCAGTCTATTTTGAGGTTCCCCCCCTCCTCCAAGTTAGCACAGGGTCCTCGAGGTCGAAAACTTAGGATAGTCTTCCTAGTGTACTCACGAATCACCTGTCAAAGTTCCATTAAGTTCGGAATACTTTCCAGCTACCTCACCTTTCTCCGACGTGTCGACTGGATCATAAGGTTTCTTTTTAAATATGTTTTGGAAGAGAGCGCTAAAAGGCTCAGTTCATTAGATGCGTATTTTTTAAAGCTATATAATGGCATAAAAATCTCTTTGATACCGCTTTTGCGCTTAGTAGGGCAGTGTATTCATGATTTGAGTGATTATAATTCTGTAACTACATACGTGTTACGGTCGCAAATAATATTTTGTTTAACCTTTTGACCGCTTGTCTAAAAATCAATTGCCGTCCGTGCACGCGGCTGCAAATCGATAAAATATATAAGCATTTTCAATACTTAGAGCTACGAGACATCATTTTAAATAATTGTTGTAAATAATATTTCTATTTAATAATGGTTTTAGTTGTACCACGCAGTTAATAGGACGAAAATAGCAGGAAAAAATGCATGTTCTCTGTCGCAGAAATACGACACAAGCGGTAGGGGCACGGAAATGTGTCGCATACGGGCAAAAGGTTAACATACATTCCCCGCTCGCTGGCGAACGCTCTAAGGAAAGACTGAAGCTGTGAAGTGTTTCCCTACCCAACCCTTTTGTGCCACTTGCTGACCCACTTGTAATCTCCCACCTGGACACGAGTTGCCATGGCCGACCTGGAAGTCTCTAAATAGACTCCGGACACAGGTTGGCCGAAGTAAGAAAAACCTGTTCAGGTGGATATTCATAGATGACTCTGCCCTGGAGTGTAAATGTGGTGTTGCTCCACAAACGATGGGACACAAGATATCGTGTCCTGCCTGTCCTGTTGTTTGCACATCACAGGAGCTGATGGACGCTACTGAACGTGCCAAACTCGTCGCCAAATTATGGGCTGACTCAATTTGAATTGTCATCGACACGCTAAGAAGAAGACATACAGCGTGACACTGGCCTGCAAATAACGTAAGAAAATTTGTATTTCGCGGGCTACCCTGACATTTCCACCTTAACGAAGATAATCGACATCTTCCTGCCCTTGTCCCATTCCATTTCATTATTTATTACTTGTTAAGAGCGTTTACGCCGTCCATGCGCTGTTTGACTCCAAAACAGTACTTTTCAAACCCCCAAGAGAACGCGCCAGCGCTATGCACACAGACACGCGCGCTTCTGTGTGCGTAAAAAATGCATTAAAATCAAACTTGACTTCGCGCGATAGACGTAAACGTTCTTAACGAAGTCATTAAAAAAACGAAATCTTTTTAATAAACATTTAATGATTGAAATCTGTCGTCAGCATAACAACACTATACACGTGTGCACACATCAGGGGGTCACTCGCTTGGGGTCGCGCGGGAACATCGACGTCTTGCGGATGTTGTCCAGTCCCAGGTACAGCATGACCACGCGTTCCATGCCGATACCGCCACCTGGACGAATGAAAAAAGGTGAGTTAAAAGACTAGCTTCGATTAATAGAGCCTTGGGACCGTCGGACAGCAGCGGAAAATTGGCTACCGAACGTCTTTTATAACTTCGATACATGGGGTGGAAGAGAAGCCGACGCGAAAACTATTCAGTACTTACATCATTCTGAGCGACCACACAGATTTTTCATCGGTTATAAAAAAAAAACAGCTGTACAACATTTTAGCAGCGGTATTGCACTTTTGTAGGAAACGGCTGTTGTTCACTGAGTGAGTTCACAAAAAATAAATTGTTTGTGATTAGTTACAAAATTTAATTTTGTTACTGTGTACTCTATCGCATTAGGTTACATACCCTGTCATGATAGTTGTAAGATGGAGAAAATATTTTTTTAGTATATTATGAAAAATTTCTATGATGGGAGGCTTAGAATGATGAATGGTTGATTGTTAGAGAATGCCTTGTGGCTTTAAGTCCACCTATGTACCACTGTTGTACATGAAGTTTAAATAAATAAATAAATACCTACTGATGTGGTAACCGATTTCACTTTGGTGTCCCTTCCACCATGTATTTGGCAATTCATTACATAACATCACGCTTGTACTTCCCGAAGCATAAGCAGAGGTGTACAGTCCACTAAAGGTACGTCTGCTCATTTTTTAAACAAAATCCGTCTGTATACCTTTTTGTGTGGACCGATAGTAGTAAAAAAAAAATATTTACCTGCATGAGGCGGGCAGCCCAATCTGAAGGACTCGATGTATGCGGCTATCTTGGTGATATCTGGAAAATTAAAAATAAACAAAAATAATAACGACGGCGAAGTGCCAATACCTCGTAACTGTCATTTTTCGAGAAATTCACTTTTTTATCGTTCAAAATCCAAATCAAAATCAAAGCATTTATTTCAAGTAGGCCAATTACAGGCACTTTTGAATAGTCGAAACAAAGACAGCAATAAAAAATGAAGCTACAGTCCCAGTCACAAGACATAAAAACTGTGAAAGTACTGTAGTTGCCCATTCCAAAGCGTAGATCTCTATGGAGGAGAATGGGCAAGAAACTCCATGGACACTCAAACTCAAAACATTTATTTCAATTAGACCATTACAGGCACTTTTGAATGTCAAAACAGAAAATAAACTAAGATACAGTCCCTGTCACAGGGCATAATAACTTGTGAAAGTACTGTAGTTGCCCATTCGAAAGCGTAGATCCTATGGAGAAGAATGGGCAAGAAACTCCATGGACACTCTTTTAAATCAATATGTTTTTACAAAATCTTGGTTACATCATTCATGTCGAGATTATACATATATGTGAGAACGATGTAGAAAGACGTGCGAGTAAGAGCGTCCAGAGTAAAAAGATAAAATCAACAATTCTAAAATACAATAATCCATGGCAGCTGCGAGATGACCAGTCCCTACTGACAGCGCCCGTTCACGAACATGACGCATGGATCAGCAATCATTCAACTCAACCATTTTGAAGGGAACTAAACGACCCGACACACGCGCCACCATCAGCGAGACATTTTAGTAAGCATGACATTCTCTCAACCGCCAGGGCACATCAAGTCGAGAAAAAAAAAAGAAAAAAAAGTAGCTTTTCTGTGAATGATAGCTTTCTAGTACATAGTACTCACACAATATAGGCTATCGACTATATAATACTAAAAAGATTGAATTTATTCAATGCAAAGACAGTTGAACAATCTTCAGCAGCCCCAACAATACTATTTAATGCTATCAATTTATGCGCCGTTTTGAATTTAAAGATGTTATTCGCATGTTTTAGTGAAACATCAAGTTAATTGGTGTTTTGTTAAATCCATAATTCAGCATAATACATAAATCCAACATAATTATTATTCAAAATAAATAAATAAACTAACAAATTTTTAACTTCTCCAGAAATTAAGCGATTTTTTTTTTCAGTTTGTGTAAAATTTTGACTTTGTCAGTTCGGTGTTATTGGCACTTCGCCGTCGATGACCTACTTACGAAGCATACAATTCCTTAAAAAACGTAAACGCACCCACGATACAGTATAAAATTTTAGTGTGGGGCAAAGTAAGAAAAAAAAAACATGTTTTCCCAGACACCGGGTAGCTCAATACCCAATAGTTATCATATGCCTAACTTTTTCCCAACTAAATTGGGGTTGGTTTCCAGTCTAACCGAATACAGCCAAATACCAGTATTGTACATGGAGCGACTGCCTATCTGACCTCCACAACACAATTACTGAGTAGCTAGACGCCCCTTGGTAACTAGAAGACGGTTAACCTATTGAGCCTGTAATGGTCTAATTGAAATAAATGCTTTGAGTTTGAATACCATTGTCACATATACGTGACAAGCAAGCGCGTGCCCTTTACGCCAACGACACAAATATGTGACAAAAAATGCGGTGCAGTATAAATATACCTTTAAATATTTTAATTTAACCATTTGACCGCCATGGTCGGCTATAGCCGACAAATGAAAAAATGCCCAACATGCCACCGTCGGCCAACAAGGAAACGATATTTTTCATCTGTCGGCAATAGCCGACTGTGGCGGTCAAAAGGTTAATGACTTCATTAATATTGTTTCATCGATAAAGTTTTGGGGTCCCTATTCTTTTTGTAGGTATTTGCGGTGACTTTGTGGCTTGGCGTGGAGGGCACGCGCGTGCGTCGTGCTCTGGCGTTCAAAAGGTGAATGTTTAGCTTCACTCACCGATGCAGTGATGCTTGGCTCGTTCAGTCAAGAACTCGGGGTCGTGTATCCTCTGCGCGCCGCTGAGGATCTCCTCGCCACGCATGAACATATCGTACGAGTTCGACACTTTCTGGAATTTGAAATAATAATATGTTAAATTATCGCCCGGTTGCTTAATACTGTCCTTTTTGCTCAAAGCATTTCATAAATTAGTAGGATGGGCACTCGATCTTACGCATCGCCGTATCGCATGGATTGTATTGTTTATGATTGTGTTTGTTTTCTACTATCAATCAGAGAAACATAGGCATATTAGATCGGCACTCACTCCAAGTGTTTGATCATAATTTAGTCTTACATCGCCAATATGGAATAAAATGATGTAATGTTGAGGAATTATAAAAACTTTTTTGCAAAAAAAAACCGACTTCCAAAAAAAACAAAAAAAGTGGAAAATAACATTACTTTCGGAAGTCGGTGACTACGGTTTGTTTCATTGACTTTTTTGGCACCGACTTCCGAAAGTAATGTTATTTTCCACTTTTTTTGTTTTTTTTGGAAGTCGGTTTTTTTTTTGCAAAAAAGTTTTTATTTTACCCTTTTTAGTTATAGTATCACACACAAATCCTTGTCAAGTATCAATTTCGCAATTTTTTTTACTTGGATGACATTTTTTCCAGCTATTTTGATTTCAAAACCAAACTGCTGAACCGATTTTGATGAAATTTCTATGGGACCAATCGGGAGGTAGATCCATTCAGATAAAAGAAGAATTTTTCAAATCGGTTCATAAATGACGGAGATATGAGGTAACAAACAAGTAAAATTATTGCATCACCTAAGTAATATTATTATAAATATAACATGCAGTTTATCTGTATAGTTTGCTTACACTATGTACATCTGAGACAGCAAACTGGCCGCACTACTCTGCCATCGTACAGTATATAACTAGTGCGGAGGGTAGTTAACTAATTTGTTTGTCACACAACTAGCCAATAAGTAACAAATACCTACCATCATCAATTGCAAAATTGTTCTTTTGTAAGCTTTATAAACGTACATTTTGTAAAATTGTAAACATAGGCTAAGTTTAACGGAAATAAAGATTATATTATACAAGGTCTTGCTTTGCATCCTCGTCAAATTCAAGGAGGTAACTATGCTAATGATTCTCGACCCGAACCAATAATAAAATGGGTAGGTTTTTTTTCTTATTTCGGAAATCGGTAAGTGTACAACCCCCGCATTAAAACACGGCCCGTCTAATACTAGCCCTATAACCGCGCCTTCACACACAAACAAACGCAGGCGTTTATTCGATAAACGGGTGATTCTCCTCTTTTGAGAAGGGCTTCATTCTGAAATAGCGTCAAATTAAAACAACTAGTAATTTATATTGATTATTTACGTCTTCTATGACAACCTCCTGAATTTTGACGAGGATGCAAAACTACAGCTTGTATATTATATATATTAGCTGAACCGCACAACTTGGTCTGCGTAACATTTTTGATTAATGCTCCGCTCCGATTGGTCGCAGCGTGATGTTTTATAGCCTATAGCATTCCTCGATAAATCGACTATCCAATACTAAAAGATTTTTTAAATTCGAACCAGTAGTTCCTGAGATTAGCGCGTTCAACCAAACAAACAAACTCTTTAGCTTTATAATAATTTTTAGTATAGATTATAAAGTGGAGAGATTTGGAAGAGACGTACACTCATCAGCATTGGCCAAAGGTAAAGACGGAAGTAGAAAAAAAGAGAAAGCACAAGTCTACTCACCGGGTTGTTCGGGTCAGGCATGGTGTAGAAAGGCCTGACCGCCAGGGGGTACTTGTCCAGGATGTAGAAGTCGGTATCATACTTGGCTCTGACCAGTCTGCCCAGGAGCTTCTCGTCGGGAGTCGACAGGTCGTCTTCTTCGCCTACCGTTACTCCTGAAACGTAAGGTTACTTTATAACTTTGTTCCCGAATGGGTAGGCAGAGGTGCAGGGTAAAAGCAGTAATGACTTAATATTTTTAAATCTCATGTTACAGAACATTTAAGGTACTCAGTGGGTAAAATTTAACTCGGGGGTTTTTTTAATGTAATTTCTAATAACGAAATGCTTCAATTCGTTCTTCGTGTGGCGTCATTTCGTGCCGGCACAATAAAAATGTCGGCACGGTTTGCGCAGTGGCTGAGTGATTGGCTCCTGCACTGCGTGTTCGATTCCCGCACGAAACAAATATTTGTATGGCCTACAGGTAGTCGTTCCGGGTTTGGCTGTTTCTGTATGTGAGTTTAATGTTTGTGAACGAACCCACAATGCAAGAGAAATTCCTAGTGTGGAATAACGTTTTAAAAAAAGGAAAAGGTTGATATGTTACCTGCTTCCTTCAGCATCTGTATGGCCTGAGGGAACTCCAGCCGGAGCGGCGGCTCCAGGAACTTGAACGGTTCCACGCGGTACTGCTGGCCCACTGTCGCGATCTCCGACGCGAACCTGCCAATATACGACAATACTATTATTTCGCGAAACAGACGAGATAATTGTAAACTTTAACATATATGATAGCTATAAAGAGTGTAAATACACCTTTAACGAAGCCGAAAGCCGAAAAAAATCTTTATTTTGTTCTGGACCATACCTGGGAACCTTCTAGTTACGCAGATATTGGAGGTCAAACTTCTAACTTTTTCACCAGTTTTTTTTTTAAATACTAGTTTTTAAGGTTATAAATTTAATTTAAATACCTCCATCACCCGTTTACTATTCAATGCGTACATCAGCACAATGTTTGGAGTGCGTTACATTGAGTTTTACAGGAAAACGTGATTTTTTTTTAACCAAAAAAAAAGGCGTTTCCCAGTTTTCATTTTTGCGTAGGGTCACTCAGTTATACAAGGTGTAGTTTTGCATCCTCGTCAAAATTCAGGAGGTTGTCATAGAAGACGTGTATAATCAATATAAATTACGGTATCTGGTCAATAATAATAAACGCTGCTTTTTTGTTGTTGTTTTAATTTGACACCATTTCAGAATGAAGCCCTTTTCAAAAGAGGAGAATCACCCGTTTATCGAATAAACGTCTGCGTTTGTTTGTGTGTGTGAAAGCGCTGTTATAGGGCTAGTATTAGACGGGCCGCGTTTTAATACGGGTGGTGTACGCTTATCGATTTCCGAATTAAGAAAAAAATCTAAAAAATTACCTACCCATTTTATTATTGATTCGGGTCGAGAATCATTAGCATAGTTACCTCCTTGAATTTGACGAGGATGCAAAGCAACACTTTGTATATAATCCGATATTTAACAATAATCTACTCACTGGTCTCTCAAGCCCTTGAACATGTCAGTGAGCGTGCCCGCGATAGTGTCGACGACCTCGTGGTAATGATGCTTGAAGGACATCTCCAGGTCGAGCCCCACGAACTCCGTGAGGTGACGGTGGGTGTTCGAGTCTTCAGCGCGGAATACTGCACCTACTGTGAACACCTGGAATGCGGGGTTAAGAATTTATATTGTTATTTCAATCTTCTTCTTCTTTATCGTGTGGTTAGTGCCTAACCTGGTGTCAGAGTTTCATGCCGCCCGTGGGCCTCTGACTTGGCTTTACATGCCGTCGAGAAATATCTCTCAGGCATGCTGGTTTCCTCACGATGTTGTCCTTAACCGTAGCAAGTGATAATTATACATTACGGACATGATTCCGAAAAATCAGAGGTGCGTGTCTTGGGTTCGAACTCGAGACCTATGTCTTGGCAATCCAACGGTCATACCACTAGACTATCACTGCTTACTTATTATTCAATATTAAAGGTCTTGTTATTTCAATATTAAAGGTTTTGTTTTATAGAATAGAGTGTTTGAATATTTTGGTTTGTCTACTTTCCGACATTTTTATTTCGAAATTGCTACCACACGTTTATCAATACAAACACGAGTTCTTCTTAGCGTGTCAATGACAATTCAAATTGAGTCAGCCCAATATTTGGCGACGAGTTTGGCAGTTTCAGTAGCTTCCATCAGCTCCTGTATGTCCATAGATACCCTTACCGAAGCCCTCATTTTTTTTGTTCTGGACCATACCTGGGAACCTTCTAGTTACGGAGATATTGGGGGTCAAAGTTCCAACTTTTTCAAAAGTTTCTTTTATATACAAGTTTTTAATTTGTGAACTTTACTTTAAATACTAGTCAACGCATCCATCAGCACAGTGTTTTGAGTGCGTTATATCGAGTCCTGCCATAAAACGTGACTTTCACCCCGCAAAAATTTTCTTTTCCAGCAATCATTTTGGTTAGTTACTGTTGATGCGCCTGCGTGGTGACGCTCACGCACTCCACTGCTGACCTGCGGGCGCGGGGGGGGGGGGGGCAGCAGCGGACCGCGCGCCCGCCGCCCGACACAGCGAACACACTGCATCGACAGCGCGTTGTACTGGCTAGACCTACTTATAATAATTGTTCTGTTTTTAAATATTAAGTTAAATAAATCAATGTTACTATCAAGTATAATAAAAATAAATCATTGAAGAGTCCCTGCTGAAGTTCCTGACCTCAAGAATCACACATCACAAACAGTTACTAAGAATGATGTTGAAAGTTTAGTTTGATGTATAGAATGCTTCGTTGCCGACTCCGTGAAGGGTCCGTATACACCTTGAATGGGACAAAATCGTCTAAGGCGTCAACTAACTAAAGTCTAACGCGTCTTTTGAACGCCAGAGCATAAACGCACGCGCGTGTCTTCCAACAAAAAAATACCTACAAAAAGAATAGGGATTCGAAAACTTTATCGATAAACAATATTATTAAAGAGACAAGACAAGAGCTTAAATATTTAAGGTGTACAAATAAAAACACAAAAGTAATGATTTCATTGTTTATTTCGTGTTATAGTGCTTCGCATTTTTGTCACATATTTGTGTCGTTGGCGTATAGAGCACGCGCTTGCCTGTCACGTATATGTTTGTCACATAATGGCGTTCAAAAGGTTAAAAAAAACCGGTCAAGTGCGAGTTGGACTCGCGCACCGAGGGTTCCGTACAAACCTGTGGGTATATAACTTTTTTTTATATGACGAAACTAAAAATTTACGGTTTTCGTAATTTTTCCTATATCTGTACTATAAGACGTGACTTCGTACAAAATTTCAAGATTCTAAGTTCACGGGAAGTACCCTGTAGGTTTTGATTCCCGTGCGAGTTTCGAAAATTTGCGGCCTAAGTGGCTGTATCTTTTGATTGCGTTGACTTAGAAGGTTGATTTTTCTACAGCTTCCAGGGACAGTAGAACTAAGTATCATATAGAAATTTCAGTTTGATACCTCCACGCGTTCCTGAGAAAAATGGTCTTGACAGACGGACGGACGGACGGACGGACGGACGGACGGACGGACGGACGGACGGACGGACGGACGGACGGACAACAAAGTGATCTTATAAGGGTTCCGTTTTTTCCTTTTGAGGTACGGAACCCTAAAAATAAGTTGGAGAGCCAGTAGACTGGCCATATTTTTAAGAAGAATTAAGAGGAGATTACAGATCGATGATCGTAAAGAAGTAATATGGTAAGTTGGTTGCTTAGTTGTGACTTGTGAAGGTCGCTCCGTGTTAAATACACGTCTTCAGTTGCATTGTAGACTTGAAGCCGATCTCAAAATAGTTAGGACAAAGTAGGCAGATGATGATGACTGTGTTAATCACCAACCTTGTCGAAGTCAGCAGCAATAGTTACTTGCCCATCTGCTTGTACAGTTGCGGGGTTTGCGCTAGATAGTGAACATGTGTTAATCACCAACATTATCACAAATCACCAAACTTGTCGAAGTCAGTAGCAATAGCTACTTACCCATCTGCTCGTACAGTTGCGGGCTCTGCGCTAGCTAGTGAACGTGTGTTAGTCACCAACATTATCACTAATCACCACCTTGACGAAGTCAGCAGCAATAGCTACTTACCCAGTTGCTTGTACAGTTGCGGGCTCTGCGCTAGATAGTGAACATGTGTTAATCACCAATATTATCACTAATCACCAACCTTGTCGAAGTCAGCGGCGATGGCCATCTGCTTGTAGAGCTGCGGGCTTTGCGCCAGATAGGCGGAGGACTTGAAGTAAGACACCGTGAACACGTTGGCTCCGCCTTCTGATGCCGCTGAGATGATCTTGGGTGTGTGGATCTCGACGAAACCTGCGGATAAAGGCGTGTTGGGTATTTTATCTATGTAAGATGATAAAGTAAGAAACTGACTGGCTGACTGATTCACTGACTGCTCGATCAACGCACAGCTGAAACCGCTGGGTGTAGAAACATGAAATCTTGCACAAACGTTTCTTAAATGACGTAAGTGTGCACTAAGAAGGGAGGATTTTTTTTCGTAGGATTATAATTTTTGATTTCATCTGGATTCTCTCACCTTCGACGCCGAAATCTTGAGGTCAAATTTAACATTTTTTTATGCCAGACATCTGGTCCGAACTTAATTTACTTTCTTTACAAAAAAATGCAATAATAATCTCAAAATAATAAATAATAAAACACTAATGTGAAAATAGTAATTTAATATTTAAAGTAAAATAAGGAAGCTACTGACAAAATAAACAAGGTATTAACAAAGGTATTTCCATTGTTTCTATTATCCTAGTTTAGTCACCCCCGGCAGATTAAAGGTCTGACTCTTCGAAGCGTTCTATCTGGCAAGTATTTTTTTAAATGTAGTGTGCGTCTCCACGGCGCCCGAGATTCTTTTATTATTACACATACATCTTTTTATTTTTAATAGGAGAACACACATCTTTTTTGGTCTTTTATGATTCCTTACATTGGTTGTAGCCTGCAGGGTCTACACACACACAAGGTTACATTTGGCTTGGTTTTGGAAATTCATCCACTAAGGGCTAAAACGACGGGTTGAAAGTTACCATGAAACTTGGTCAATTTTGATGACAAAGTTTCACACATCAATATTTCCACGCGAACGAAGTCGCGGGCAACAGCTAGTTTTGTTAGTAATTGGTGATAGGACAATCATAATCACATCACGCCTGCAAGCCTCGAAGGGTTAGGCAGAGGTATGCCCACAGTACACCCATATTTCGTCAGTTATCTTTAAGCACCATGTTATAAGGGCGTAAATCGAGGCTGCTACTGAGAAATATCTGAGGGATAACTCAATAAGACTACTTTGCCCGACCTAGAAATCTAACCCAAGACCACAGCCAAACCATTACTACCACTTAGCGTGTCGATGACAATTCAAATTGAGTCAGCCCAATATTTGGCGACGAGTTTGGCACGTTCTGTAGCGTCCATCAGCTCCTGTGATGTGCAAACAACAGGACAGGCAGGACACGATATCAAGTGTCCCATCGTTTGCGAGGCAACACCACATTTACACTCCAGGGCAGAGTCATCTATGAATCTCCACCTGAACAGGTTTTCCTTGCTTCGACCAACCTGGGTCCGGAGTCTATTAATAGCCAAACCATTATCCTCTATCTATACTTCGATACCTGTCTGCCTCTGGTCAAGTGATTGTAAGGGCGACCGCTGATTATGAGGTCGGCCAAATCAGTGTTTCCAGCTCAAAATACTGAAGAACCTACTAATTCTTTGAACATGAAAAAAATATCACCCATAGGGAGAATTTACGTTGATTATTTTGGCTCGAGCAGAATTTAATTTAATTTTTGCTACATTGGGAATAACACTATTTTAAACGTCTGTCATGCCGCAATATGGCGATAACAAGAAATGCGTTCTATTCAATTCATACCTACCTTAAAACTTTGCCAAAAATAATATTACTTCGAAATGTGTGAACCCAGCCCCCGCGTGGCGCCCCCTCCATCGCAATCGTAACCTTCGGCTTCGGCCAAGACATTGTACAATTTTGGCCGCCATTAATTTGTCATTCTGTTTAATAAAATTATCGACACGTCAGAATCTACGTTTAATATCGTTGTCCCATCACTACGGCCGGTGACGTCACCTTGAAAAAGCCAATCGGATTACACTTGTCACTCCCCGCGCACCGCGTGCCTACCGCAAAATTTGGTGAACTCGAATACAAACAAAATGTTCAACATACGGAATCTAGCGGTTATCTGTGGGTCGGGCGCTAGTATTCTGGTATGTTATATTGTTTATATTGCTAGTATGACAGTACCTCTCTGTGTGAGTATGTCCCGGAACAGGCGACACACTCCGGCTTCCAATCTGAAGATGGCCTGGTTGGCGGGAGTGCGCAGGTCTAGTACCCGGTTGTCCAGGCGAGTGTCTTGGTGCACGCGGATTCTTAGGGCTTCGGGGTCCTGAAAATAAAGCAAAAAATATAACATAACATCACCGAAGGGTTAGGCAGAGGTGTACCTAATAAGTATTACGCTCACATTTCGCCAGTTATGTATCAGTCCTATGTAATAGGGGGCGAGCCTATTGTCATTAAACGGGCACAAATCCATACTCCGTGGCTGCTACTGAGAAATTCCTGATGGAAAAACCCAATAACACTTTGCCCGACCTGGAATCGAACGCAGGACCTCAAGCAAAAAAGTTTTTTTTTTAAATGTGAAAGTACCTTGAAGGTCACGCTAAGCACTGCAGTAGATCCCTACCACCTCACCTTATTTTTACTATCTGAGTCGCACGTCATTACTAAATATTATGAATTGAGGCATAAATCGTACCGAGTACATGTGATTTTGGTTATAAAAAAAAAAACACAATTCTTTAGCTGACATTTTAGTCGTTTCAGTTCGAAATTCTTTTTTGTTTCATCGCTTTTACATACATAGCGATTAACTCGCCCGAAGTTTCTCCCGTAAAACGATGAAGATCACACTTATAGAAACTCACATCAGTCTTCTCGGGGCGTGCGGCGTCCTCGATCTGCAGCGGCAGCTGCGCGCGCGCCGCCGACACGAGCCACACCTGCGCCGCCACCAGCTCCACGTCGCCCACCGTGCACGACTCTATGGGCGCGGCTGTCTTCACCACCGTCGCCAGCACGTCCACGATCGACTCTTTGGTTATGCTGGAACGAGATGGAGATATGAACGGATCTGGTCACCGCCAAATAAAGACATTTGCATGACCAGAGGTATCGCCAATGCGTTGTCATCTTAGAGGCAAAGATGAAATGTCTCACGGTACCCATAACCTTCAAAGCGCAACACAGGCACAACCACGAAGCTTGGGTTTGCTCAGTCACTGAAATGGTGCTACTAGGCTTTTCCATTAGATAAACAGTTTAATAGTAATAGAAAAACAGTTTAAGGTGAATGCGCCATGGTAGCCCACGAAATTCCAATTTTCTTACGGTTTATGCAATTTGCAGGTCAGTGTCACCCAGTCCAGTATCGTATTACTCAGTGATAACTAGGTTGTCGCTCCATGTAACATATATAAAGTATTCAGCTGTATCCTGCTAGACTGGAAGCCGACCCCGACTTAGTTGGGAAAAGGCTAGGCAGATGCTAATCTTTTTAATGCTAACCTTTTAAATATTTAGATCTTGCCATGTGGTGATTTCCACTACAACACAATACATTATACATACTTGCCGATAAACCAGGACATCTGTTTGCTGACGGCTCGGTCTGATCAGCAGCTGCACCATGCTGGTACTACCGAAGCACTGCTTCCCTGCAGCATAGACGAGCTATACAAGTCCACAATACATACTTGCCGGTAAACTTGACCATCTGCTTGCTGACGGCTCGCTCGTCGCTCACGCTGATCAGCAGCTGTACTGTGCTGCTACTTTGTCGAAGCACCGCGAAGCACTGCTTTCCTTTGGCGCGGGAAGTTTGGAGGCGAGCTTGAAGGAGAAAATAATGAGATTGACTTAGGTTCGCTGTTGAGAAAAATGTCGTGAGAAAAGTTTTGAGTATGAATGTGGTTGGGTAGACGAGTAGAGGAAGACCAAAGAAACGATGGATGGACTGTGTGAAGGATGATATGGCTAGAAATGAGGTGTCTGATGAGATGACGAGTAATAGAGAAGTTTGGAAGAAGAAGACATGCTGCGCCGACCCCTCGGGAATTGTGATAAGGGCAGGAGAATGATGACTTAGGCTCGGCTTTTCTTAGATTTTTGCCAAAGATGTATAACTATGGAGTCTCTAGTCTGTTTTCCTCCATAGGATGTAACATTTTGAACTCGCTGTAACACTGACCTTGAGCTGGCATAACGTAGTAAGGGGTTTCAATAGAGATTAGCTTATACTAGGTTTGTTAAAACTAAAGTTTTTGTTGCGCAAAATAAATCGTAAATCGTAATAAACTCCCAAAAAGTTTTCAGTCACAGATAACGAGGTGCAACCGGAGTAGGTAGTAACCCGAGCAAACTTTATACAAACGTGTGGAGATTCACAGCTACAAAGCGCGACACTACAAAACTTTCAAGTTAAGGCCCGGACTACACCGAAGAGGAGACGAGATGTGAGGAGAGGCGATGTGTTGTTGTCATTCATCAATAGGATTTCGTTAATAACACTTCTCGGCCCCGCTTAGCTTCAGTAGAAGCGGTTGAGCAGAGACGAGAGAAGTGTCATATTTATTCTACGCACGGCGGAGGCGAGAAGAGATGTGTGCGGTGGTCGCTTATCTAGGCGTGAGTAGTCTGTACACACATCTCTGCTCCGGACTACACAGTACGCATCTCCGCACACCTTCGGTGGATACACCCAAGCTCCTAAGCATCTCTCCTCTCCGCACGTCTCCGTTCTAGTGGACTCAGGCA
This sequence comes from Standfussiana lucernea, assembly GCA_964057025.1. Taxonomy (NCBI): domain Eukaryota; kingdom Metazoa; phylum Arthropoda; class Insecta; order Lepidoptera; family Noctuidae; genus Standfussiana; species Standfussiana lucernea. Next base: position 3,054,129 of record OZ059812.1, read on the forward strand.
CAAAATCTGTGGCACGTCATTCGTGCTAATACGGAAACACGAAGATTACCGAAGCATGTACACTCCTGATTCAACTGTATCGTGTCTCACCTCTAACCCAAACAGTCTGACCGTTAAGTTTGACAGTCAAGTCCTTAACATCAGTGTAGACTCGGTCGCGGTTCTCTCCGGTAGACTGGATCATCTTCAGGGCTCCGTAGCGGCCTTCTGACACGTCGGTCTCCGGGGCTTCGGCGCAGCCTTGAGGTTGACCTGAGGCAGCCTGGTGAATTGAGAAGTAGGTGACTATTATCTAGGCTATACAAAAGTGGAAGGGACACCAACGCTAAAACCGTTACCACGTATTCAGCATTCTGAACCCCTTTTTTTCCGGATGGGAAATCATCAAATGACTTCTCCCGCTCTGGGCTGAGCGGGAGGGAGTGTCAGACTTTTACTGACTAAAACCCACCCATGTTCCTTCATCGCCCTTTGTGTTCCGGGGCCGCGGTATCTCTTTCGAACAACCCGCAGCACAATTCTGAACTCCTACATAGAGAAAAAGCAGACAAAATCAGCTGTTCCATACATTTTGACCGTGTAGGTATTGCAGTTTTGTAGGAAACAGCTGTGTTTTTTATTAATAACCGACGAAAAATTTCTATGTAGAATGATGTACTGTATACGTGGTCACCGGTTTTAACCGCGGCCTATGTCCGGCCAGTGGATCGTCTTAGGGGCGGAGTTGTAGGAGTTCGAGTATACGCTTAGGGGCACTGTGAGCAGCGAAGAAAAAAAAAATTTTTGCTTAAAAAGGGACAGCAAAAAAATTCGTAAATGTTCGTTTTCTTTTCGTAAATGATCCAATTTTATAGCAGTATCGTGATTAATTTTTCTATAGAAAACATTTACGTTCCGAGAAGCATGGTCGTACGATGCACCGTTTCCGAGAAATAGGCCTTTGAATACTTTTTTTTTTAACTTCGCTATTTGGTCTAGTGGTCGCGTGCGTCACTGAGTACGAGGTCCTGAGTGTGACTCCCGGGTCGGGCAAAGTGTTATTGGGTTTTTCCATCAAGAATTTCTCAGTAGCAGCCACGGAGTCTGGATTTGTGCCCGGTTGATGGCAATAGGCTCGCCCTCTATTACATGGGACTTTAACATAACTGACGAAATGTGGGTGTACTATTAGGTACACCTCTGTCTAACACTTCGGGGATTACAGTCGTGATGTTATTTTAGTTTTCAATTTGTTTTTAAGTCCTCGCTCCATAGCGCCCCTAAGACTACATAAAACTCTAACCCTATTTCCAACAGTGGACTTCTCTGACTGTTTGCAATTAAATTAGCTAACGAAACTCTAGAAACTTGGTGTGTTGATTTCTCAATTCGATTAAACAAGAACAAAAATACAACAAATATTTACTTGGCAGCTCACACTTATGAAGTCATTTTCTTATTTTGATTTATATTTTATCATGTTTCATTATAACGCTGGTTAACTTATTTTGTCTTGGTATAATATTGTTGGCCAGTTGTGATGAGTGGTCTCATTCAAATGTTCATGATATAATACAGGGTGGAGTCCACACCGACGCGCAAAAAAAAACAGCCGTTCTATACATTTTGACCATGTAGGAAACACTTTTGTAAGAAACTGCTGCTTTTTTTAAATTACGGGTTAAAAATTTCGATGCGGTTCAAAATGATGTACTGAATTTGTGGTAACCGTTTGTGCATCGGTGTCCCTTGGAAAAAAAATACAAGAACTTTCTAAGATTTTATATTTATTAATCAAAACATATTGTCCTACCTTGTGTTCAGCCTTCTTCTGCTGCTTTTCGGCAGCCTTGGCAGCTTTCTTGGCTGCCTTCTTACTGGCCGCGTCGCCTTCCACTGCCGGGGGCTGCTCCTCTGACACTACCATTTTGCGATGCCTACTGAAATCGAAGAAATAAATTAGAAAATAACTAGCTTCTATCTGCGGCTTCCACATCTAAGAAACATAATATCCTGTAGCACTCACTAATGGTGCATATGACATTACCTTTTACTATAAAAACTTTTTTGCAAAAAAGAAAACCGTCTTCAAAACACAAAAAAGTTAAAAATAACTTCAGCTACTGAAGTCGGTGACTTGTTTGATTGATACAGTTTTTTTTTCCATTTTTAGTTATAATATCCTATACAAATATTTGAAAGGCATTTATTTTACTTTGTTAACAATACATGTCATGGTAATAGGCTTATCCCCAACAAAATGGAACTTAACATATCTAACTGTCGAAATTTGGGTGTACTGTACACATCTGCATACCCCCTCAGAGCAGACAGGCGTGTTGTTATGTTACGATATTGTGTAAACAATAAACATCCAAGCGATTGCAGCAATCACGACAAATTTCCTGTCCATTTTTGAAGAGTTCCGTTCTGTCTCAGAAACTCATCATCAGATCTAATATGAAATTTAAATGGGGCCATTTCGGAATAAGCGCCTTTCGAACAAAAAAAGAATTTTGCAAATCCGTCTATATATGACGGAGTTATGCTCGAACATACACAAAAAAATATATACAGGGTGGCGCCGACAATACGACAATAAATGAAACTGCGTTTACCTCATGACGTTCCCAGTATGCGTATAAAAATTCATTCGAATATATAGTAGTTAAGTCACAGGACTTTATTTTTCATATTCGGAATTTTCTACATGATGTAGATTTATAGGCTAGCACTGACAGGTTAACAACCCCCGCATCGGTATAAACACTACACACATGTTGCCAACTCGCTATTTCAAAAACTTTTGCCAAAATCATTCCTTATATTTCAAGACGCGAATTAGTGCAAATTATACCTAAGGTTAGTAAACCAATATTTATAAATGGTGTTGTATTTCGTTAACAGTTTTATGCTATTTAGTTTGTTTGAATTTTTTTTTTTATTTCGATGCTAGGATTTTTTGTGAGTTTAAACATATTCCTGTGAACTAGTATTACCAGTGTTTTCATTTATTGTCGTATTGTCGGCGCCACGCTGTATATAAACATCCGAATTGATAACCTCATCCTTTTGAAAGACGGTTAAAAATATGCTGATATAGTCATCGTTATCAGGCAATCTGTATGTTTATTGAAACAACACTACCTTTGCCTCATTAATATTTTTTATCCGTTTCAAGCTTTTCATATAGCGGCACTCTTTCATCAAATATAGTTGTTAGTACGATACAAAGAGATACCTAGCTACAAACAACTTGGTCTAAAAATAAAAGTCATGTAATAATTACATTTCGGTTTTGAAAGTCATTTCCTACCGGATAAAAATTTGTTAGCTGATATTTATTATGATGCTGTAAGTAATAAAAAAATCAGCTAGCAATATGCTATGCGAGGGAAAGCACGTCAGCCGGTGCATTAATATAGGCGATAGATGCTCCTGTCTGGCTCCTGTGTTACACCTTTCAGGGCATCAGCTGACAATCTTCCAAACAAAGATATAGCCAGCTGACATGTTTATTTATTCACATTATCATATAAACTGTCATAAAAAAAAAAAAAAAAAATGTCGTATCGTCGTGTCGTATAAATTTTCAATTTTGAAGAAATGACAGAATATGCAATTTTTTTTTTCATGTTTTTGTGACCAGCTGACATATTGTCCACCACTTTTTAGTCAGCTGACTTATTTTTTTCTTCAAGATATCGGAGATAGCTATAATCGGGAGAAAAGGATTTAAATTTTCCTTTTTTTCAATATGTGTGTGGCTACAAATGCTTAACCCACCACTGAACCGCAGCTGACGTTCACAGAGCTTCATGATACAACTCTCTGTGAAGCATTTTACAAGTTATCGCCCGAGAGGAACTTGGTCATGAGAATCAGTTGCTGGCTCATGAAGTAAATAGTCAGGTTTTGTTTTCTTTTTCCTACATAGCAAAGTCCATCACAAATTAATTAATTAGCAATCAGCCATTTCAAATCAAGCGTGTAATATGAAATGCCTTGATTCAAAAATTACTGCCTCGTTGGTTGGTCTGGTGGTCGCAAGCACAACTGGTGAGCGGGAGGTCCTGGGTTCAATGCCCAGGATGGGCAAAGTGTTATTGGGTTTTTTCATTAGGAATTTCTCAGTAGTAGCCACGGAGTCTGAATTTGTGCCCGGTTGATGGCAATAGGATCGCCCCCTTTACATGGGACTTAAACGTAACTGGCGAAACTACTACTAGGTACACCTCTGTCTAAGCCTTCGGGAATCACGGGCGTAATGTTATGTTGATTTGAAAAACAGCATTCACAGAGATTATGAGAAATTAGAGGACACCAAGACCAGGATTTTATTACTGTGATAAAAAATACAGATGAGATATTTATGGTTTCTGAAATTTTTATGCTTCAATTAAAATTGAATTTATGACCAGTATAAGTGGCATATTCAAGTGCTATTTATTAACCGACGAGAAAAAAAGGAGGGAGTTCTCAATTCGACCCGAATACACTATATGTATATATATATTTTTTATGTATGCTTTTTACTGAGAAGTCCGATTTAAATAATTGTTTTTTTGTTGGTGAAGTTGGTCCCATTTAAATTTGAAAAATAAAATCCACTATGAAGCGGGGAAAACAGGGGTTGATTATTTTTTTTCCTACTGAATTTTTCAATTGTGAACCGATTCTATTTAAATTTGAGACACACATGAAGTTTTGATGACAATAAACAAATAATAGAGATCTGGATTGTATCTGATGATGAGGACGGAAGGCAGTCGCAAGAGGTCCTCAACAGTTAGCATCATCTATATCGTGTTTGGGCCCATTTAATGCACCTTGACGAGAACTTTAGACCTAACTGCAGTATGACTATTATCGAAGGTCTCACGATGGAGACGGAAGGCAGTTGGAAGAGTTCCTCAACAGTTTACAGCAGCTATATCGTGTTTGGGCTCATTTCATGCACCTTGATGGGAGCTTTTGACCTAACTAGAGTATGACTGTCATCGAAGGTTTGACGATGGAGACGAAAGGCAGTCGCAACAGGTCCTCAACAGTTTACATCAGCTATATCGTGTTTGGGCCCATTTAGAAAATGCGCTCGTTCATAATGTGGGTTGTTTAACACCTTATTTGGTTCTGAACCTGATAATGCAACGCCATCGAGTGTTTTCACTCTGTTCAGAGCCACAAATAGCAAGAACTTTCTTTCCCAGGTCGATTACTGTTTTATCGAGAGTCGTCCCTTCTAATTTATTTATGTCTCAGCTCAGCACGTGATTCGGTAGCTAATTTTATCACAGTTATGAGACCACTACGATTGTTCACATCTTTCAGTACTACAATATCTGGTGGTCTCTTCCCATAAGTAGGTGCTTCGCGAGATTCATCGATGGAACGAATCGTTTAGACTCGATTGTTTCGAATTCATGGTTGTCGTCTTGCTGCCCCGTTGGTTTCGTGGTCGCGAGCGCGACTAATGAGCGTGGTTCTGGCTTCGATTCAGGGGTTGGGCCAAAAGTGCGATTAAGTTTTTCCATTAGAAATTTCTTAGTAGTAGCTCGGAATTTGGAAGTTGGTTGTATAATACCCCCGTGCCTCGAAAAGCACGTTAAGCCATTGGTCCTGCGCCTGATTTCTCTCTGGTCGTGTCGGATGGCCGATCGGACTAAGAGAGTAAGGCAACAGACAATGCACCTGTGTGTGCGCAAACACTTGTACACTATAATATCACCCGGGCCGGTTGCTAATTTCTCTAAGATTGGCAATCTTAACCGAAAACGGTCCGGAGCACTATATATGTAAATACAAATAGTCATCTTCTCATTGTACTCGTCAACCTGTTTGAAGGTAGGGAAAATTCTTCAGTTAACGCTACCCTTCGCCTAACAAGGAATTTGGAATTTCAATAGCGACCAAAAGTTAAGCAACAACAAAAAAAAAACGACGAAAAAGAAAATAGGAAAATCTAAAATTATTTTTTACAAAACTGTGGAATTTGGTATTTCAATGGATACCAAAAATTAAGTACAATGAAGTGGATTTCAGTAACGAAACAGGAAACTAAAAACCGAAAAATAAAAACTTTATAACAAAAAATTTAACTGACGAAAACCGAAAAAAAAAAAACCTTTTAGTCTAGCTAAGTTCTAATGTTAAAGTAAGTAATTAAGTTTTGAGGCCGCGCGCACAACCAATAAGCCATTTCACACTTTAAGTAATTAATTTTTTTGTTTGTTTGGCGCCGATTCGAAAATTACTTACTTTAACATTGGAACTTAGCTAGACTAAAAGGTTTTGTTATATTTCGCTTTTCAGTGTCGTTTTGGACGGTTAAATTTTTGTTAAAAAGTTTTTATTTATTTTTCGCTTTTCTATGTTCTATATTATTATAACTATCTGATAAGACAATCCTTTTTGTATGACAACAGGTAAAAAATAAAATGAATCTGTGAACCTCCTTGGAATCTTGATTTTTCTAATAATGAATGAAGAAAGCATGAATGGTGGATGGCATACAGTTCCTGAGATGACCCACAGAGCAAAATTTTTCTGGTAATAATATTGAGCAGATTGATTCAAACTGCTACTAGTGGCTACTTGATAACTAGGGATCGGAAAAGGTAGTGCTATTTTGGGTCATTGAACCTGACAATGTTGATAATTATGGACATGCCCCGGGATTCCCGGTAATATTTTTTTGAATGTCGATATACTACATGAAGTTAAACCACACTATAAATATCTATCAATATTATGAAGCGGCCCTATCCTTGAAATAATGCCTCGTGGTACGTAAACACGCGATAGAGCTACCCGCCTTCAGTATTTTAATTCCATCTACCTATTTGAGTTTCTTTTTAGTTTTGTGATTGCAAATATTATATTTTTTATAAAAAAAAAATTGTTGTGAATGAAATAATATAAGAAGTGTTCAATAAAAATACATTTTGTGTTTTTATTATTAGATTTTATAAAGCGGGTGGAAAGGGATGACTTTAGCGACCAATACAATATTTGCATAAAGCAGAATAAGTCTTAAGTAAAATATGAATTCCTAAATAGTGTAACCTGCCGGGGGGTGTGTAGGATCCAATGTAAGGAATCATACAAGAGCAAAAAAAAAAGATGTGTGTTCTCCTATTAAAAATAAAAAGATGTATGTGTAACAATAAAAGAATTTCGGGGAGCCTTGGAGACGCACACTACATTTAAAAAATACTTGCCAGATAGAACGCTTCGAGGAATCAGACCTTTAATCTACCGGGGGTGACTAAACTAGGATAATAGAAACAATGGAAATACCTTTGTTAATACCTTGTTTATTTTGTCAGTAGCTTCCTGATTTTACTTTAAATATTAAATTACTATTTTCGTATTAATGTTTTATTATTTATTATTAATTTGAGATTATTATTGCATCTTTTTGTAAAGAAAGTAAATTAAATTCGGGCCAGATGTCTGGCATAAAAAAAAAATTAAATTAGAGCTCAAGATTTCGGCATCAAAGGTGAGAGAATCCAGATGAAATCAAGGTCAGGTCGTAAAGTCAAACGTCAAAATGACAGTTGCCGAACAAAACATCGCGGATAATAAAAGACAATATAAAAATCGTTCCGAAATAGACTAGCATGTGAAAAGCATGTAACGGTTTTAAAAACACGTTACAATAGTTATCAATAAAAAAAATGGTTTAATAACATAAATGAATAATAAATATTTTCCGGGATTCTGAAGGCATATCTATGTTATGATAATGGTCACTAAATCCCGCGAATAGCACTGCCTATTCCGATCACTGTTGATAACACAAATTGCATTCCCTTGTGAAACGAGACTACATTGATAAAGTGCTAATTATAAATACACGCGCTTGTCTCAATTAATTACGGGGAGGTATCTACATATATGACATCATTCTGTATTGATTCAATTTTGTAAAGTTCAATGAAATTATAATAATACATGCATAGATACGATATTTGCACCATAACCGCAATGGGACGGATGCGCAGAGGCTATCGGTTATATGGAACTTACTTTAAAAAAAGTTTTGAATATTATTTCAGCTATTTTGAAAACTTTTTCGATCTTCACGTGCCGGTTTTCGAATAAGATTTTAAGGGTAAATTCTACATTTAGAATGAAATTTCTAAGCGATGTATCTTCGGAAAACAATTAATTATCTTCATACTTAAGTCAAGATAAGGAAAAGCTAATAATATTGTTGTTGTAAGATTGCAATTTCTTTATACAAACTTGCATCATGCACTTCGTGAAAAGTATGTTAATTAAACACTAAACTCACCGTTAACTGCGGTTAAATAGTAACTCAACACTTCTTATTTGCTTTTTACACAAAACACTTACTGAGTAAACACAAAAAACGTGATTTCTTGGCAAAAATACACTGAATAGGTTAACTTAGCTACGGTCAGAAATGTCAAACTCAAATGACATTAAAATGACATTTGCTCGCTGGCAGAGTTTAGTGTTGCCGATGGAAGGACAAAAAACTAGCAAAAACCGAGGCAATCTCTTTTTTTGCCACACTAAAAATGGAAAGGGGATTCCAGCCTACTACAACGAACAAACCCAAATGTAATAATTATTTAAGTAGTCATGGTAAGAACATTAAAAAAAGTCCCATCAAGATAGAGATCTCTTTCATTGATATTTATGACAAAACTTATAATAATCAGGGGCAAGTGGTAATTTAGTTAATAGGACTATTCCGGATCAGCAGAAATGCTGAAATGAATCGCTGAGGATGTATAGTAATGTATACTCATTTAATATCTATTTACCATTGAAGACCCTCCACTGTGGAGCTGAATAGCATCCAATTCAATTCAATTCAATTCATTTATTGCATCAAATATGGTAGGTACATGAAGTTCTTAAGTAAAATATTTAGTAACACACATTTGGCCAATACATAGCATGCAATAGTACAAGTTTTTACACTTAAGATATTAATTATTACTAGGTAACAACATTTTGTCAAATTATGTACTTAACAGTTAGATATATATGTATGTGCTTTAATGTATAAAATTTACGGGGACACTTTTGAAAGAACTCATCTATCGAATAAAAACACTCTTGTAACAACCACTTCCGCAACGCAACACAAAACTTATTGAAGGGTAGTTGAGTAATTGTCCCAGGCAAAGCATTGTAAATTAAGGGAGCCATATAAACGCAGCTCCGCCGAAAAAGTTTTAGCTTTGGAACGGGCATTTCAAAATCTAAATGTGTAGAATAGCTTTCCTTTTATTTGTGTTATCTTTCTGTACCTACAAATAGTTCTAGATGGGACCTCACAAACCTGGCAACTTCGTAAATATAAATACATGAGACAGTCAATAGATTTTGCGACTTGAATAAAGGCTTGCATGAGTCAGACCATTGCATTTTGAATATTGCACGAATACACTTTTTTTGGGCAATGAAGATCTTCGCTATTTCGGAAGAGTTTCCCCACACAACTATACCGTATCGTATTACTGAGCAGACGTATGCGTGATACGCCATTATAGCGGTACGCAAAGATGTAATTTTTTTTTTAAAGCAAATACGAATTTATTAATTTTTTTTTAAATATTTTGATGTGATTCTTCCAAGTAAAATGCTCATCAAGTGTTACACCCAGGTGAGTCGATATTTTAAATGTACTTGACATCTTGCCTGCAAGGTGGCATTAGGACACTATTGTTAGGCAATATTTTACCGCAACTTGAAATACCCAATAGTTGGTTTAAATCAAAAAGATTTAAAAGTAAATATTTGAATGTCTTTGGTTTCAATGCAAAAGAGGAAAACGTCTGAAAAAGAAGATAGACATAGAACTAATCAGCGTAAATACTCCTTAAATCCCAGACAATGATAAAAAACAAATAACAAAGAAAGAAATTCAAGAAACCAGACCTGCGTCACGCTGGCATACGTCAATATCTAACAACAAAAATTGTCTGAGCCTTCAAAAACATTCTCAACAAACACTATTGTGTAATGTATAAATTTCTCGTTCAAAATGTCCATATACACTACTGGCCCTGACTTAGTGATCTCTGGGGCTGGCATATATATGGATATAAATATTAAAGAATAATCGAAGAAAATGCCTGTTTTCACTGCTAACATCCCTGGAACCCTCAAAATTGGCGATAGAATTGAAATCGGGGGTAAAATTAAAGAGAGCGCTCGCAAGTAAGACCCAGTTCTGTTTTCAGTTAGGTCTAACCTATTCTTCTTCTTAGAGTGTCGAAGGCAATCTGTGTTGAGCGGGCAAGAACTTTCCTCCAAGATTGGTACTGTCACTCACTAGAGTTCATTAATTAGTTTCGTGATGGCACGCAGGTCACGATATTAGGAACCATAATTGTAGTACATTCTCTTAATAAAAATATGGTCATAGACATTTTGGTGTGGTGGTTTGGCCCACAGGTAATGACCCCGAATTACGAGTCAAATGTTATGTGTTGTATCTTATGTGTTCTGTTTTTTTTTCTGGTTGACTAGTTTCCAAGTTATGTGTTTTACTATCCAAATGGACTTAGCGTTGAAGGGAATATCGTGTGGATATCGGCATAAATCTTCAAACAATCGAAAATTCGCAGACAATGTGTCATGCCCTGCTCAACCTCCTCCTCCATTCCTCGGCCCACGTGGCGAATTATGACCCATTCCTTCACATAGAGAGACCTGTGCCCCAGCAATAGAAACCTTATAGGCTAAAATTATGTTTAAAAACACCTGTTGGATCTGACATATCCGTGTATGTATGATGCAATCTTACCACCGACACGAGCCTCCAATAAATTTCCTAAGTCAGTGCTGTGTACCTACCTAGTATAAGCATGGGTATGCTTATAGGTAGGTACATAGCAAGGGAATTCTTAAGTATAAGTACGTAACTAACCAGACACTAGGTATGAGTACCAAGGTGAGGAAGTAGCAGAGAGCATGCTACCTCTCCTCGGTAAACCCATGGGTACCTAACCGTATGGCTTTCCTCTCAGGATGTCAGTGAACCTATGCGCTCAGGAAGGTGAGGAGCCCCGCGATGTGGTCCTCCATTTCGACGTCAGGTTTCATCGAGACAACATCATATCCTTGTCGCGGAAGAACGGCATCTGGATTGGTAGCGGGAACTATGATACCAACTATAATATGTTTGTGCCAGGTTTGTTGAGCTGCTGAATACATAGAAGCATTGGAAAGACATTCTTCTCTTGCTCTTATCACAATTCATGTGTAGTCTGCGCTGTATGTCCTTCATCACAGACCACGGACACGTCTCGGCGGCCGCTGCCACAAGATTCCGTGCTCTGTGTCATCCATGGAATTTTCAATAACCGTAATCTTAGTAATCATACATTCTAGCCATAGTACTTAACATCTTTTATACAATCCACCGATAAGTTTGGTTTGCTATGCCTCAGAATGTTTCTTACAGGATTTTCATCATTCTTTCACATCGCATGCTCATACCATGACAGCTGATTTTCCCAAAATACGACAGCCTCTCCAATCTCACTCCATTTTACGCGACCTTCTTCTCTTATCCAGCTGCTACCATGCGAAGTTTGTCGTTCCAAATGGCAATGGAGGCATGCCGCCTTTCGATTGTCGATTTGCTTCTCTTATAAAGCAAACGTCACTCACTCAAATCATCGTAATCATCATCCACAAAGCGTCGCCAAATCGACCGACCCTGTGCTTTTAGCTTCCAGTGAATTTCCACGACCGTCACGAAGTCATCGAACCACCTGGTTGGAGATCTAACGATGGGCCTTACAAGAAGATCGTATACATTGCTTATTACATCCAGTTCCGTTTCCCTCAGGCACAATATTTCGGATAATATTCGAGATCAAGGACACGGACGTGATCACGATCTACTGCCAGGGCAAGTTTCATTCCAACTTCTTGCCAAAGATACCGCTCACGATGGCCAAGTACATCGTCGCCTGGGCTGACATCGATAGGGTCACGCATTGCTACTTCCAGTTCGCGAAGGTAAGCAATTTGTGAAAAAGTTTGGTGTTGATGCCAAAATTTCAGTATTTCTGCAAAGACTGTTTTTTTGCTGCATCTCGCAGGTAAGCCTCCTATAACTTGAAAATTAAGCAACTACACGGTCAGTGCAGCCCCTGTAAGAGACGAGCTTCAGAGCCATTGGAGAAGAACAGCAAAGAACAGACTGGATCGAATCAATCAAAGATCCAGCCAGATTGGATCATGCAAAAAGCCGCCACCGTAGACGGCAAATGCAAAGCTGCATTATCAAACATAATTTGATAGGCAAATAGAAAGCTGCGCTATGAAATATATTTTTACTGGCTGCCAGGTGGTTCCGTTGCAGGAGCCGGTGTCGCGCCGGTGCTTGGCTGGTAGAAAAACCCAAATTTACACTGGCTGAATTCACAACGTTTACAAGTTGGTCTTATAAACGCAGCTCACTCAGCCAGTGCCAGCCCAAGGCTACTTTTAATAAGGATTGAGATCTGAATATGGCGCCCCTTGGCCTCCAAAAAACACCAAGTTACGAACTTTTCTAATATCCATTTGATAATATTAGATGATGAGTGGAGGAGACGAAGCTGGTCCGCCGGCCACCTACCAGCCACCATCTCCACGGTCCACGATGGTTGCTGGCGTGGACATCAAACGGTGGTGAGAAACATTGACATTCTTCTATAGCCTTTACCGAGAAGGTGACATGCCACACGTACATAGAACCTTAAAGCTCTGAAGCGCATGAGCTGCCTCGACCTCGAGTCGTCTTTGTATGAGCTGACGTTTTCTGTTGCCGTAATATAAATTTGCATTTTGTCAGAAAGGTATGTTCACGTACAGTGCGAATTTTTCAAGTGGGCGTGGATGGCTAGATTCGAAACTATGAATGAGGAAAAGCGAAAAATACTTAAACTGGGGTCCGAGCTTTGATGAGCCTATGTGTTATTACAGATTTACTATCTGTGCCTAATTTCATCCAGATACGTTCAGCCGCTCTGACGTGATTGAGTAACAAACATCCACCCATCCAAAAGCGGTTTGGCAAGGCAAAAATCACAGTGTCTTTGGACTAACAGCAACGAATATTTCTTCTTACAATTAGATTTTTGTTCTAAATTGTGTTTTTCATTTACAGCCAAAGACAATTGCATAAAAAGTCAGCACCTGGTTCTCCACAACTGCACTCCTCGAATGAAAGTTCTGATGAGGAGCATGAGAAACCCCGACAGAAATCAGACGGCCGAGCCGATAGATACTTTTACGAAACTCTTATGTGCCAGCCACCTGATCATCAAAAATTCGGATCTCCAGAATCTATGAAAAGACGAGACGGAAGTTTAGCTAGAAATAAAGTAGAATATAGTAGAAAGTTTAGAGGAGAAGTGTCGGACACTGAGAAGAATGACAGCGAAGATTATTCGGAAGACATAGCTTCAAAATTAAATATGGAATCTTCCGTAGTGGAATCTGACGATGTTATGCAGGGACTAGGCATTAAAAAAAGGGGGAGGCGAGGCAAGTTCGCGCCATTTCAACAAGTTGTAAATTTTATGGGGAAGACGACCAGGAGAAATTAGTGCTGTGCGACGGTGATCAGATGTTCTGCTACTGGTAGATACTAAAGAGCAAATTTCGCCAAATGAACTGACCGTGATCAGCACACCTAAGCCGCTGTCAGAGCTGACTGTGTCAAAATGACATAGCAATGATGACATTGACAGCTCTTGAAAGCTGTCTTATGTGCTCATCACATTCAGTTTCATTGGTGATATGCGCCCTAAGTCAATTTTTTGTGTGTGTTTGTTTTTGTACTTTTGTTTGTATTATGTAATGGCCGTCGAACACCAACTGTCATTGAAGTTAAAAATTTAAATATGAGCTTTGTATCGTTTAAAGTTTTATTTCGTCTATTGTGTTGTCCATACGTCCTCCACGTCTTATCGTGATTTTGTATCTACGTGACATGAAAATGAAGTTCACATTTAATACTTCACTTCGAATGGAGTTGTGTGTGCGATAGCCTTAACATTGGTGTCCTTTTAAAGTATTGATTAGCGGTTACAAGCTTGAAAATTTCGATTATAATTTATTAATTTATTTTTACAAGGAAGTAGATATTAAAACTGTCGTCTTTATGAAATAATGAGACATCGAGCTTAACTTGTAATATTAGAAACAACCGCTTCTGTAAAAAATATTGTTTTTGTAACAGTGTTTAAAATAAAAGTTTGGAAATAATATTCATACTTTTATTTTCGTTTTATATTTACAGTTGATACAAAAATACAATGAGGTTAAAATAGTAAAATATAAATAAGTAAATCACTTAAAATTATGGACTTATTAACTGTACAATTATTCATATCTTACGAATAAAGAAAATTAAGATTTTGACGATCAAATCGACTCAAATTAGAAAATTAGTAACGAAACATCAATTTAAAAAATACTTTTAACTAAAATTGCAGTCAATTCAATAAAACATCGTTAAACACATATCGACTAAAAAGTGTCACCATACCATCCAAGGAGTGTTGCATTATTTAAAAAGTGATTTATTTTAAGTGAAACAATTCTTCAAATTAATTATTTTCAAAGAACGGTAGCTCTAACAGGTACCTTGGCTGTCAAGGAGAATAAAACACATCAATTATGGCTAAAAATAATGAGTTTTGCATCTGCAGACATTACTGCTAAAATCTATAAACATAACGTTGCGCATTCTTTTGATCGGACATGTTCATGTCTCTCGCTTGTGCGACAGTGACAAGAATAACGATTAGGTACTTACCCATTGCTAGTATTAAGTAGCGTTTATAGATTTTGGCCTAATAGTAATGATGCATGAAAATAATTATAAAAACCAATTCAATATCGAGGCTCAGTGTTCGCACACATGTAAAGCTCATTAATTAATTGTAAATTCTGTACAAACTTATATTATCACACATTTACCGGTTTCTTTGAAAATACTATTCAATATTTACAATCTGTGGTCAAATCTTATACCAACTCCATGATTGGTTTCTGGATTATTTTGCTCAACCAATCACAGCGGCTATAAACGGTCAATGTAGCCCGCGAAAGAATGGAACGAAATTCAAATTTACGTAGTGGAAATAGAATTTCGCAACTACATTGAATAACATCCAACATTAAATCCTAAATATAAGTTTTGACAGCAGACTTACAAGGTATCAGAAACCGGGAGATTATTTTAACTTAGACACATATTTTAGAGTAAGATAGTCCTTATAAAATCAAATCTGTACAATCATTTATTTTTTAATGTCCCTTGTAAAAAACGACGGCAACCGCAAACCGACCAAACGCTTAATCAGACCGCAGCTACCATATTGGTTTCTATTTCAATCAATAATAAGGCCTATTTCAGAGTGGGACGTGTGCCGGTTGCGCGTACACTAACCTATCCTAACAGACAGATGTGTTGCTGGGGAGTTTGTGCCGTCACTTCTTCTTCCCAGCTAAAACACTAGGAAGTGGCGAAGGGCGGGCATTTTGGGGGACTGTCTCTTGTAAACTTTGACGTTCGAAAAGTGCTGACTATCAAACTAATTTGAATACTTAAATGACTTTTGATTTGATTTGGCTCAGGCCATACTTAGCTCTTGCATTGGCTTAGACATGTTCCTGCCTCTATCTTTAACTTACAATTTGAACAACTGCGTGACATTGACACGCATATCGCTTAGCAACATTAACTGCTAAGTTACGTTTATAAATCTCGCCCCATTTCCATGACTGTAAACAACAAGAGCGCGCGCATGCACACTAAACGCTGTGATGGCATGGTACGGCCGGTCTTCAGCGCACGTGAGCGGCACTGGTCTCGCTCTGAACTAAGCCTACTGTAAGGGCGCCCGAGTGCACGGAGCGGGTGCCCGCGGTCAACCCGTCGCGTCGTCGCACACGCCCGCGCCTTTTAACCCCGTCAACCAAGCGTTCTGTACGTCAAACTAAGTACCTCTACGCAAAAAATTTAGCTTGGAAAAGAAGTTTTTAAAAAAAAAAACACGTTTTACAGTAGGACCTCAATGTGACGCACTTAAAACATTGTGTTAATGGATCAACTTGTATTGAAAAAAAAAGTTGGAACTTTGACCCGCAATATCTCCGTAACTAGAAGGTACCCAGGTATGGACTAGAACAAAAAAAAAGACGCAATGACGCGGGGGAACAAGTGACATTCGGCTTCGTTACTTTTGCACTCATTATTTCAATACACACGAGCGTTTGTTTTAGCCAATGCGCTCATTTTCTTAAGGCATCCGCTAAAACTAGGGCTTCCCTTGATGGCGACAATAGAAACCAGTCGTAGAGGAGCGCTCTGTCCTAGTGTTTTGGCGGCTTTGCCCCCGAAGCTTGCGTTTGCGGTCAGCGGTCACTGTCGGAATTGTATCTTTAAGATTCACACCCGTAAACTCAAACGACACTCAACATTAAGACGGTCTTATAAGAATTTAAGTCGCAAGAGCCAAGGTAGCCCGCGAAATTCGTTTTTTTTTTGCAATTTGCTGGTCAGAGCCAGGTTGTTTGTAGATTCAAATATGATTCGCGCACGTAACAAATATGGCTGAACAGACTTATAATCATTAAAATAATCAATACTCAAACTCAAACTCAAAGCATTTATTTCAATTAGACCATTACAGGCACTTTTGAATGTCAAAACACAAAAAAATAAACTAAGCTACAGTCCCAGTCACAGTACACAGTCACAGTAAAGTACTGTAGTTGCCCATTCGAAAGCGTAGATCTCTATGGAGAAGAATGGGCAAGAAACTCCATGGACACTCTTTTAAATCATTATGTTGTTACAAAGTCTCGGTTACATCATTCATGTCGAGATTAAACATACATGTGAGAACGATGCGTATCACACATCAATTTGTAAAACTGGTTTAGTAGTCAAACGTTCCTTCAAACAATTGAATGCACCCCGTTGTTCATCATTGAATTCGAACAACATAATGACACAACATAATGACAACATAATGATGACATTGTAACAACATAATGATTTAAAAGAGTGTCCATGGAGTTTCTTGCCCATTCTTCTCCATAGAGATCTACGCTTTCGAATGGGCAACTACAGTACTTTCACAAGTTATTATGCCCTGTGACTGGGACTGTAGCTTAGTTTATTTTTTGTGTTTTGACATTCAAAAGTGCCTGTAATGGTTTAATTGAAATAAATGCTTTGAGTTTGAGTTTGATGTAGAAAGACGTGCGAGTAAGAGCGTCTAGAATAAAAAAGATAAAATTAACAATTCAAAAATACAATAATCCATGGCAGCTGCGAGATGACCAGTCACAACTGACAGCGCCCGTTCACGAACATGACGCATGGATCAGCCATCATTCAACTCAACCATACAACCCTCTAAGTTCATTTAATCCCATTGAATGACTATTTCATGAAAAAGTCATTTATAACTCAGTAAGACTTTATTAGTTACGGCCGCGAATGATATTTTAATCAACGTACACTCCAACACTGACCTGTAAATTGCAAAAAACGTAAGAAAAATTATTTTTACGGGCTTCCCTGGCAATTTCACCTTAAGTGGAGGAGTCAGTATGAGATATAACGATGTCTTAAAATTGATGTCCGTTTGAGAATTCGGCTTACAGAAAAGTGGGCGCTAGGGGCCTACAATATTTACAATAGAATTGTCCTATCTGGTAGTCCCAGAAATCAAATCCTAACTAAGTATATTCTCGTATTTTTATTTATAAGTTTGCGATAGAGAATCCCATGATATGGAAAGTCAAAGTATATAACTAGCGGAACTCGGGTCTTTAGCATAGTTTCGTGAATTAATTTAGATGACTTTTTCTGTCAGTGGTATCTATACATGGTTAAAGTTAAGTCGTTTTAATCCTCTTAAGGGGTCATTGTACTCATTATAACGAACAACTTTTACTATGGGACCAACCCTGAAATCGCGTAAAAAAAAAATCAGCAGTTCAGCGCATTTATGTTCGCCTAACTCGTCAAAATGTACTGAACAGCAGATTTTTTTACGCGATTTAAATTTAACCATGTAACCGAATCCCGCTAAATGCATAAAGTGTTATATTCTATCAATATCATAAGAAACGTAAAATAACGATTGAAAATTTGTCAACACACAGAAGTGTAGGAATCGAATTGGTATTTCCTCACGTTTTATTCATCAAAACTTTTGAAGGTATCATCATCATCTACCTGAAGAGCTTAAATGCAGCTTTAAGAGGTCTTGGGTTTTCCACCAGGTGTCTAACCCTCGTATCTATAAACAAGTCAGTGTTTACCTGAGTAAATGCCATTTTTTAAGACACGATTTTCATTATGTAGTTTAGTAATTGGTCGAAGTTAGAACTGTAAAAAGTTAGAATTCTTACTTTTGCTCTCTTTGACGGTTCTTACTTCTTTTAAATTCTTGTCTATTGCATAAAAAATTTTGCACAAGTAATTGCTTAAGCTAAAGTAATTACTTTAACGTGACTATAGATACGTGCGTAAGACTTCCTTCAATGCCTTTTGAAGGTCCACACTGAACAAATTCACTGACCACGTCGACCTGCTCCTCATCTACTCCAATAATCATCAGCTGCCTCTTCGCACTGCTGACAAGAAGTCTCTCTCCAGTCTCCACTAATTTGTCGCAACGACAAGAGCTATCGAAGAACCTCACTCACTCACACTGAGGGAATCTCGTTTGGTACATACGGCGCGAGTAATCGCTTGCCGCACTCGCGCGCTCGCTCATTGCCCAGCGACTAAATTATCCGAACTATACAACTGTCAATTTCTAGTTGTTATCTCTTTCACTAACCATTGGCCATTACCACCAGCTCTTATATTACTTTAATTTCACTTCAAAGTGGGAAAGAGATGGCGCTAAACGTCCTGCGTAGCTCCATCTGTATCGCACACTGAAGTCAGATTAAAGCAATACTGCTTTAAGGGGTCTTGGTTTTTCCACCAGGTGTCTGAGACTTCCTCTATTTCTTTTTGAAGGTCGACTCTGAACAAATTCACTGACCACATCAGCCTGCTTCTCATCTACTCCAATAATCATCAGCTGACTTCACACTGCCGAAAAGAAGTCTCTCTCCACAGTCTCAACTACATAGTTTGTCGCAACGAAAAGAGCTGTCGAAAAAGAAACTCGCTTAACGACGCTCGCTTGTTGTGCAGAACACTCGCTTGTTACATCTTTCTCAATTTCCTCCCGAAGACCCACTTTGAATAAATTCACAGATTACCTCAGCCTGTTCTTCATTTATTCCTACGATCATCAGCTGACTCTTGGTGACCATAAACAGGGCCTCTCCATCGATCTCGTTGTCTTCTAGAAGTGCTGCTGTCTCCTCCCAGTTGAATTTTTGGAGATGATTTAATAGGTCTTCGACCTGTCGATGGATGAAGAAAATGTTTAGTTTTAAACGTTACATTAAATAACACCTTACCTCGAAGGGTTAAGTGGAGTTAACCAAATTTCGCCAGTCGATTATTACCATCAACCGGCCTGTGGGTATATCCACAAGTTTTAAAAGGTTTTTAAGTTTTAGGTTGAAAAGCGATTGCCGATCTGACCTTTACAACCTAGCTACTGGGTAATGCGATAGCCGTTGGTAAGACTTGTGAACTTCTGTCTGACTACATACTCGTAACGACTGTCAAAGATCTATAAGGTGGCGAAAAAAACGTTATAAAAAACTTTTTTTGCAAAAAAATAACCGACTTCCAAAAAGGACACTAATAAAAGGCGGAAAATAACTTTACTTTCGGAAGTCGGTGACTATAGTTTGTTTCATTATTTTTTTTCCACCGACTTACGAAAGTAAAGTTATTTTTCGCTTTTTTAGTGTCTTTTTTGGATGTCGGTTATTTTTTTTTTGCAAAAAGATTTTTTCCAGCTATTTTGATTTAAAAACCAAACTACTGAACCGATTTTGATGAAATTTCTATGAATCGAGAAGTATATCCTTTCAGATAAAAGAATTTTTGAAATCGGTTCATAAATGACGAAGATATGAGGTAAGAAACACAAAAAAATACAACCGAATTGAGAACCTCCTCCTTTTTTTGAAGTCGGTTAAAAAAGATTCTTACCGTCCATGCTCTGACAGTAGACTGCTGTAATCTTGCGAAAGGATTACTCTCTCCATTTGGTAGTTCTTCTTTCATTTCTTCTTTAACTTCTGTTGGAGGAACCGGTTCCTCTGTTATATTCTCTTTTTTTAATTCAGTTTTTTCGTCTTTCACTTCTATAGGAGGACCCGGTTCTATTGTTTTATTTTCTCCTTGGTCAGCTGTCTCTTGTTTCACCGTTTCTTCTGTCATAGATTCTTCTTTTAAATCGGTTTCTTCTTCTTTTACTTCTATTAGAAGTTCGGTTAAAGGAACCGGTTCCACTGTGGCGCTTTCTTCTTGATCAACTATTTCATCTTTTACTTCTGCGTCAGAAGCCGGATCTATTGGTATTTTTTCTTCTTGATCAATTTCCTCTTCTTTAACTTCTGTCGGAGGCACCGGTTCTTCTGTTCTACTCTCTTCTTGATCAACTTTATCTTCTTTAATTTCTGTTGGGGCAGATTCTTTTGTGGTAGACTTGGTAGAAGTCTGTGATTTCGTTCTTTGACTTTGAAGTTTTCTGATCTGTAAAAAGGAAATATCATTTTAAGAAACTGAAGTATTTTGTCTTTGAAATTAAATAGAGTGTGTCAGTCATTAGATAGGGCCAATTTATAATAAGGGCTACCAAGCTTAGTTTCTGACGTTTCTTTTCTAGAAGTTAAGAATCCTTGGGTACCTAGGACTGTCGAAAACGGTATTGTCTTGTTTTCCATAAAATAATTTGTACTATTATTGTTTTCCATAATCGTCCCTCTCATAATATTTACTAATAACGCTTGTCATTATCAACTTATTAGTCATAACTCTTATTTGCCATAAAATAAGTTTCCCTAATAACATGTGTTATAATATAAACATTAGTTTCTATAAGTAACACATTACACAATCGATACTTGACATAAGCAACATTTAATATAATTTAGAAACGTTTATTGTTTTGTACCAAAAAATAACGTTATTAAGGCATTTGGTCTGTTATCAAATGATTTATCACAGCAAACAATCTTCAGACAATAAACAGTTAGTCAAAGTCGAAACGGCTAGGTAGTTTAGGTTAGAACTATGACCACACAACGCGCGAAGGCAAGCGAACGAAGCGAGCGTGCCGCGGCAGCGGCCGCAGAGTGGCAATTTCCTCTTTTGCAAAGCAAGCATGCATGGTATAGGTTTCCTTGTGAATAAAAAATCTGTATCGTATAATCATATATTAAGGTTTATTAATGTTTGCCATGATCGTAACATCAAAATTGCAGGCATTACAGGCTAGGAGCTTGCATTGTTGTGCTAGTATGGGCAAATGAATATTATGGTGAATAAATGTTTTGGAAAACGACATTATTGAAAATGAAAAACATAGCAAATAAATTTATGGATTAAAATTATTATGACCAATGAAATTAGTGAATATCATTTTATGTAATTTCACGATTATGGCAACTGAAGCGTTATTTGTAATGAAATTATGGCAAAAACAATTATGGTATATAAAATTATTGCATTTTAAATTATGGCAAATATTAGTAAACCGTCGAAAACATACTAAAAAAGCAAAAATAAGATAACTGGGGCCGTTGGGGGTCACATTTTCGTTACGTCGGTCTCTTTCTCTTTATCAAACCTAACCTGGTGACAGAGTTTTATGCCGACCATGGGCCTCTGACTTGGCTTTACACACCGTCGAGAAACATCTCTCAAGCATGCTGGTTTCCTCACGATGTTTTCCTTCACCGAAGCAAGTGATAATTATGCATTACGCACATGAATCCGAACAATGAGATGTGCGTGTCAGGGTTCAAATTTGAGACCCGAGAGATGAGTTCGCAGTCTGACCGTCACACCACTAGGTTATCACTGCTTGAACAACTTTGCGGCGTAACATCGGTCAAACTTAGCAGTCAAAACCGATTTACCTGGTATATTCGTAAATAAATCCGTGAAACTTGAAACATTTATTTTGACTCGGAATAAAAAAAACGACTACTGTTTTGTACTCACCGGAAAAGCAAAATTAGATTCTTGAATGATATATCCTTCCACAACATGAGTTAAGATGAATCGTGGTTGCTGTTTCTTGACTATTATCTTCTTTGAGAGGGTTACTTTCTTCGGTACTTTGAAATTGTCAAATTTTGATACCTTTTCTACATTTTCATGATCGGATTTGTTGGTCAAGTTACGTTCAAATTGTGGTACTTTTTTCGTGTTTGTATAATTAGATTTGTAGGCCAAGTTACCTTTTTCACTGTCTTTAGTTTTATTTGCTGTATTTCGAGTTGTAGTTTCTTTGCTTGTAGAAGCAATAGGTTCCGTTTCATCAACCTTTGCGTTGTTATTCGTTTGTTTAGAAAAAAAATCTTCACTTGATTCTAGCATTTCATCTTTTCTAACACTGATTCGTTCATCATCAATTCGTTTTTCAACATTCGTTTCTTGAGCAATAACAGTTTGAATTTCTTCAGGTATTGAACTATCATTTGATGTCTCTAAAAGATCTGCATCACTTGTTTGTAATAAGTCATCATTACTTTCACTTGTTGCAGGTTTAATAATAATATTTTCTAGAATTTCAATTTTGATTTTTTCTTTCGTGTTTGGTACAGCAGTTTCTTCATTTTTGTCTAATATATAAGTAGGTTCAATGATATACTCATAATCATTACTGTAATAAACTACATTCAATTCGTCATTACCTTGCAAATCTTTTTCAGTCTTTTCATTAAATTCAGACTTGTTTTCATCATATTCTGAATAGGTTTCAGGGTCAAATTCCAGTGTGAAATTTTCTGAATTGATTTCAAGGTTTTTCATTTTCGTTTCTAGATTACCTACATTCATTTCGGGGTATTCATATTCCTCTTCATAATTTCCTCTTTGATAGATAGTTTGATTTTGTAAATCTATTTCTTGTGCAGTATCTTTATTACTGTAGTTTTCGTGTCTTAGTCGTTGCTTTTGTCTGAGTTTACATTTACAATACGTTGTAAAGTTTCTAATATTCTTAAAACCAGTGTCAGTAGTGTTTTGAAGCTCTATATTAATTATGTCATTAGCTGTTATGTGTAGAATATTATTCATTGGGGTTCCTGAATACATTGGGTGTCTTATATTATGCTGGATAACAGATCTTCTTAAATGCGTTAGTCTGCTCATTTTGCAGTTTTGATTAATGGTGTAGCGATTGTAGTATGATCTCTTGGCGGAAAACCCACACTTGCATAAACTTAAATACGAGTGGCCGGACATTCTGGAAAACCGGTTATAATAAGACCGATTATTGCATAACCGATTGTTGGAGGACCGATGTCTGGATACTTTGATGATATTTGAATGTATTTCACTATCATAGTCTATGAGTATCGGGTCCTGCCGTTCTTCTTCCGATCAGCTTCGAACAAATGCACAGATAGCTTCAGCATTTTCCTCGTTCACTCCTATACTTACTAATTGAGGCTTTGAGACTAAGAATAGGGATTCTCCGTCGATTTCATGATCTTGGAAGACTGATACTGTTTCGTTCCAGTCGTATTTCAGGAGATGGTTTGATAGATCTTCGACCTGTGGATTTGGAAAAAAAGCATTTTATATATGATCTGGAAATTTCAGTGAAAAGTTTCCAAAACAAAACTTTCTCTCCTTTTTGGCAGTCGTCACATGTGACTAAATGATTACGTCAAGAGAGTTGAAAGTTATATTTTTTGTAAACAGCCCCCGTTTTCACAATCGCTTCGATTTGGAAAGTCGTATGTCTATCTTGCTCGCTTTCGTTATGCCAAAAAAAGACAGACATACGACTTCCCAAATCGAAACGAAGCGTTTGTGAATACGCTGGCAGATCAGTCATTCCAGAGATTACCTCTTACATTTCACCTTCAAAATTGTGGTTTAAGACATATGAAAGGAACTCTTCGCCTTGGCGACACTTGTAGGAGGTCCTACAGTGAAGTAGCCCGGACATCGCCAAAGGTGTTTGGAGCCCGGAGACGGGCTGCGCTGGATGGTTCGTGAACATCGTAGGTAGCAGTTCTCGCGGCCCATCCGCCAAGGCGACAGTAGGCTCACAACGGTGTTTATAGTGGGTGCAAGCCCAACATAACCAAACTGTCTCCCCGACGGTGCGGTATGCGTTAGGCATTTTTCATTTTCACCGTTTAAAAAAAAAAGTCCAACAGTGAACGTCTTGTAGCTGATATAATGATGAAAGTGTTAAAAATTGACTTACCGTCCAAGACTTCACAGTACTCTGCAGTAAATCAGTAAACGGATCCAGCTTTTTACTATTCTCCATTTCTTCTTCTTCCTTCTTCTTCTCACAGTGCAGTAGAAGATAATGGAATGGTAGCAACTGTACATCTACTCCAGTGTTCTTCATTTCTTCTTTCATGCACTCTTTTAGAGCGTCTATTGATTCAGATTCCGCTTTTGGATTTGCTTGTAGCGTTTTTTCTATTAGAGGTTTTCTAATCTGTAATAAAAAAGAAGTAAATTGTAGAATATCTAAGAAGGAAATATCAAATTAGTTCACCGAGTCAGAACATGACACAGATGACGAAAAAAGTGAAGTAAGCGATGGTCCATCGCGGATTCGAGACGCACTTAGAGGAAACTTAACAGAAATAGAAGGAGTTGCAGCGACAATATGTAGTTTAAAGTTAACATAACATTACACCTGTTAAACCCCGAAGGGTTATGTAGAGGTGTACCTAATAGTGCACCCACATTTCGCCAGTTATGTTTTAAGTCCCATGTAATAGGAGGCGGGCCTATTGCAATCAACCGGGTACAAATCCAGACTCCGTGGCTGCTACTGAGAAATTCCTGATAAAAATTCCTATAACACTTTGCCCGACCTGAGAATCGAACCCAGCACCTCATGCTCAGAAGTCGCACTTGCGACCACTCGAAATTAAAGTAAAAGAGTAAAAAAAAAATCTCTCTCTAGTTTTTTTATGACGTGCATTTGTTGACATTGAATCAGAATATTTGATCTGTAAACTCACTGAATCAGACCAGGGGGGCTACCACGGATCACGGTGCAATGAAAGTCGGGTCTAGCAACTCGCAACCGTGACTTTGGTAACTGCTTTCTAAAAGCCTAGATACAAAAAAAATATGATTGAACTTACCGGGAATGCAAAATTGGATTCCTGAATAACATATCCATCCACTACGTGGGTCAAAATGTCTTGTTTTGAAACAACTTTCTCAGTAGCTTCTACTTTCTCCTCTTTGACTTCACTGCTTTGCTCCTGAACTTCTAGTTTCTCTTGTGGTTCATTTTTAGGCGCTGCTTCTATAGTTATTGTTGGACTAGCATTATTTTCATTGCTAACATTATTCTCAGCACTTTCTACATTTTCTACTTTAATTTCTTTACTAACTTCTTGTTTCTTAAGTTTTGCAGGTTTATCTTCAATCGTTTGTGTGTTTTTGTTTTTAGGTATACTCTCCAGTATTTGTATTATTCTGCTTTCAACTGTATCCGCCTGAGCTTTAGTGACTGTCGCTCCTTTGTCTGATTGAATAGTCACTGTTATAACTTTATCACTCGGTACTTCAGTCATGACAGTATCTTTATCAGTCTCTGCTTCAGGATTAGTCTTATTGTCAGTCGTATTTTGAACACTATCAGTTGGTTTATTTTCTTTAACTTGTGGCAAGTTTTCACTTATTTTATCTTGTAATAGTCTACCTCTAGCTTGAGTGAATACTGTGTTCCTAATCAGCTTATCGTTTTCACTTGTCGCAGGCACTATCACAGTTCTTGTTTCGTTTTTGATTTGGTTTCCATCTTGTTTAATTTGCTCTGTGTTTTCTGCTATAACCATTGGTTGGCTCTGGTTTATTTGAAGTGCTTGATTGTTTGCATTACTAACGTTTAATTTAGATTTATGAACAGGACTTGTGTTCGTCCCTATTTCACATAGTTTACTGTCAATAATACCCTGTTGATGATTATTTTTGTAAAAAGGTTGTGCCGCTGGAGGTACAGCCATTTTGTTTTGTATTTCATCAGGAGATTCACTCTTCCGTTTTCGACTAATATTCTGGTTATTTAAGTAGGCTGTATTTGTAGCTATATTGGTTACCATTTGGTGGCTGTTCACTTTATCCTGGTTATATTGCTGTTGCTGCTGAGTAGGTGGATTTTGAACTGGTATATGCTGTTGCTGGTTCTGTTGCTGCTGTATGTTCTGTTGCTGCTGTATGTTCTGTTGCTGCTGTATGTTCTGTTGCTGCTGTATGTTCTGTTGCTGCTGTATGTTCTGTTGCTGCTGCATGTTCTGTTGCTTATGCATGTTCTGTTGCTGCTGCATGTTCTGTTGTACTGGTATAAGCTGTTGCTGATTCTGTTGCTGCTGCATGTTCTGTGGCACTGCTATATGCTGTTGCTGCTGCATATTCTGTGGCACTGATATATGCTGTTGTTGGTTCTGTTGCTGCTGCATGTTTTGTTGCTGCTGTTGCACAGGCATATTCTGTTGTTGTATTTTTGGTACGTTAGCATTGTTTTCAGTGAATCTACGCCTCGGTTGTATAGGTCTACAGTTATAATTTTGTGCAAAGTTCCTTACATTTGGTACTGCAGGCGTTCCAACATTTGTCATAGTTTTATTGGCTTCTTGGGGAGGTGGTTTACTGTTATTAGCGTTTTGTACGTTCATTGCATTGTTGGGTATAATTTGAGGACGTACAGCATTCACATTTTGAGGCATACGCTGTCCGAGATTCTGCACAAATGTTTGTCCAGCGTTTGCTTGTTGTATCTGTAGGTTTTGCATGTTGGCCATAGCCTGCATGTTCTGGAGTTGGTTCAGAGACATCATAGGTCTCGATATGTTCATTTGTTGGCCCATCTGTGGCCTCACATTCATGAATTGGACTTGTCTTTGGACTTCAACTGTTTGGTTTCCCTGATTCGGGACCTGTCTCGCGACAGTCATTTGATTTTGTATTATATTCTGTGTATTTGCTTGCATCTGTCCTGTATTTGGATTCTGATTTATGTTCCTTTCGTTGCTCTGTATGCTTTGCTGTACATTTTGGACCATATTTGGCACAATGTTCGCCAATTGCATTGGTCTCATTTCTTGGTGGTTTTGGGCCAACATGTGCTGTTGGAGTTGGAAGTTGGCGAAGTTCTGTTGTAGGTACAGTTGGTTCTGGTCCATTGGTTGTTGAACAGGTTGGAGCATGTTGTTGGGCAGCTGCTGAACGTAGACCACTGGGTTGGGTGCTGGCCGGTTCTGCATCCATGGTGGCGGATTTTGAGGGTTTATGAAGAATGTCTGGTTTGGCTGGATCTGGTCTCCTGGAACAATTTATTACTATCACTAACTGTACATTTAAAATCTTTCTTAATCACATTCTGAATCAAAGAACTGTACGGTGTGACAACCAATGCTAGTCTATAGAATGATATAAGATTCCCTAAATAGTTCTTTCTGGGCATTTACTTAGGCTGATAACAGTTTCATATGAAATACTGATACAAAGCATCGCAACCAGATATGGTTGTTATCACTAATCCATCTTTCAAACAACATGAATATGAAGCTATCTATTGGCAGACAATGGTCGGCCATTGTGTAAACAACACTCACCAGGCTGTACTAACACCTGCGTCTCGTACACAAACCGGACTGGACATAGTACCATCTGTTGTTGCACCGCTTGCTGACCCCTGCAGACAAAAATATCATCATGTGTTTTGTTAAGACAAAAAATAACCCGAGCTGGTCATACGCTTCGGTCTCGTTAGCTAAAAGAGGACTTATATTTATCTATCACTTACCATCACGCCTGTCCCCAAAGGGTTAGGCCGAGGTGTACATAATAGAACACCCACATTTCGACGGTTATGTTTAAGTCCCATGTAAAGGGGGCGAGCCTATTGCCATCAACCGGGCACAAATCCAGACTCCGTGGCTGCTACAGAGAAATTACTAATGGAAAGACTCAATGACAGTTTGCCTGAAGTGGGCATCGAACCCATGTCATGCTTAATAGTCGTGTTTGCGACCGCTAAACCAACTACATAATAATCTATACATCAATCTATACAAACAAATAAAATTGAAGTGTCGGTTTGTAACTTCTAAACAACAGCTCTTTACTGAAAGTATACACAGTACTTATGAAAAAATACTTTTTTTTTTAATTTTTGTCTGTCTGTGTGTTTGGTCCGGCTAATCTCCGAAATGGCTGGACTGATTTCGAAGGAACTTTTACTGGCACATAGGTGATGTTATAAGAAGTAGCTTAGGGTACTTTTTATTTTAGAAAAATAATAAGGGTTCCGTGCAAAAAACGTCCGTTAGCAAAATCCGATTCAAATGATGATACTATTTTTATAATAATTTCACGCGGACGAAGGTCGGCAACAGCTAGTTTTACATAAATTCACACTTTTTCCCCATGGGGGTAGGCAGAGACAATTTAACAGAACGCCACCTGCTGCCATCCGTACAGACTCCTTGCGTCTCCTCCACATTCATAAATCTGGTCACACACGCACGCCAGTTGCGACAAATACGCACCTGACCTTTCTCACCAATAAGGTCGGTGTATTTCAGTGTGTTATTAGTTAATTATGTTACTGATGGACGCTACTGAAGGCGACAAACTGGTTGCTGAGTTCTGGGACGACACAATTTAGATTGTCATCGACACAGAAGAAGATTAGTTAATATCATATTTAAAACTTACCCTATAGGTTCTGGATGATTCATTGGTTGCTGCATCTGTCAACAAACAAAAACTTCGTTGTAGTAGGTAAGTACAATAATAATTAATTTATTATTATTAATCTTTATTTACTCAGACTACAATGGTATATAGTGTTAATAACAAAATATCTTAACCTATGTTAGTATTTAATTACTATAACAGAACGAGTCGGGTTCGCAAGCGCCCACACTAGCGGGCTGTCTGCCCGGGTGGCTATCGATTGCAGGATAGTGTTGGGACTGCCACGCAGTCTGCGGAGTAGCGAAGCAGATTTCTTACGCCACAGTGCATCAAAGCTGTCAGTGCGTGCGTCTGCAAACATTGCCTAGGCACTAGAGAAGCGCGGCAATCGCAACAATACCCTAAATGGGTTATTGAATTGGATTAATGTTTGTGTAACCTATTCTAGTTTCGTTATCCTTAACCTATCGGCTATCGGTAATCCTACATGACCGAAGTCGAATTGACACGGCGAAAATATCCAGGACAGGCTGTTCAGCTTTGAAACAGACCTTGTTACATCATAACTGTAATCCATGAAGGATTAGGCAGAGCTGTACCGCTAGGGTACACCCTATAGAACCCCAATAATTCGCCAGTTGTTTGTCAAGTCCTTTCAAATAAGGGGCGGGCCTATATTATCGCCATCAAACGGGCACAAATGCAAACTTCGGGCTGAATAAATTGGACGGCGAAATTCGTGGTGGAAATAATCCAAATCTTCCACCAGTCAAATTAATTCTCGGTAACTCTGGTCCAGATACTACACAGCTATCCTACGAAGATTACTTTTGCTATAGTCTGGTGGCCTCGATGGCGCTAGACAGCTGACTAGCACCATCTCTCTCTCTTTCTCGAAATAGTACTAAAACGTTCCTGCATTAAGGCGTCATGGTAACCCCCCTAAGGGCAACGTTTCCCGATTCGCAGTCTCCACTCAAGAACTCATACACCTCACACAACTTGTTCTTTAGCAGTAATATCATCATCATCATCTTCGCCTTTCCCAACTATGTTGGGATCGGCTTCCAGTCTTACCGAATGCAGCTGAATACCAGTATTTTACATAGAGCGACTGCCTATCTGACCTCCACAACCCAGTTAGTACTGGGTAATACTATACTCCTTGGTAAGACTGTTTGTCAGACATTCGGGCCACTGACTACCTGTAACGACTGTCAAAGATCTGACAAAAATGACAGCTGAGACCAACGGCTTAATCTGTGAGCTGTGAGCTGTGTAACGACGCGGTTAAATCAAGCAAGACAACAGATAAGTACAGGATAACCAAATTAATCCAATACTAGCCCAAAGTACTGATAGTCCTATATGACTTCCAGTGGTTTGACACCAGGCTATATTAGGCCATAAACTCTACATGAGAAGCATAAGGTCAGATGTACCAATACAGGGAGTTTGTACATCTGACCTTACGCTTCTGAGCATAAGGTAGGATGTTTAAATACAGAGAGTTTATGCATCCAACGTTATGCTTCTGATGTCCATAATCAGCCAACAGATAAAACTATGCTTGTTGTTTGTTTTCCCTTTGACAACCAACGGGAATAGCATATCAATGCTGTGCTCGTTTTTCATTTACACGTAAATTACATAACATTACGCCTGTAATCTCCGAAGGGTTAGGCCGAGATGTACCCAATAGCAAACCCACATTTCGCCAGTTATGCTTAAGTCCCATGTAATAGGAGGCGAGCCTATTGCCATCAACCGGGCACAAATCCAGACTCCGTAGCTGGTACTGAGAAATTCTAGATGGAAAAACCCAATAACACTTTCCCCGACCCGTGAATCGATCCCAACACCTTATGCTCAGCAGTCGCGCTTACGACCACTCGACCAATCGTCATTGACACGTAAATTAATGCCATAATAAAGACCCGCTGTTGGAATGTCACCTCTCGGCGCCGATTCGAGAGTTGAAAATTCAACAACACTCTTCTTATTGTCACAAGATAATATTGTTTTCCGAATTCCAACTTCTAAAAACAAAAATCACGTAAATCATACATAAATCAATTCACATTATTTTCCTATGAGGGTAGGCAGAAAATAAAAACGCCACCTGCTAAGATCCTTACATTATTTCGTCCAGGTTCAAACATCTGGGGGCCTACAATGGCCACTTTAGCAGAACAGAATAGCATAATAATATGAATCACAATCAAATTCTTTGGTCACAGACACGGGTAATATGTTGAATTATCAGTTTGTGACCATTTTAGGAATTGTAACGTAATTCATATTATCTCCTGCTGAAGTGGCCATTTTAGACCCCCTGGTCATACACACACGCCGTTTACGAGTACTACGCGATACGCACCTGACCTTTCTCCAACCAAATCGAACCTTATTCGAACCTATCCCAAAAGCTATTTTGCTCACAGGAAAAAAAACTTACAAATTGATTAAGGAACTTCCCAGAAGAAAAAGTTAAGCCAACGTGACTATGAAGGTTCGTCACGTTTCGCTAAATTAAAATACCCAACCTTTTTAAAGTAGGCAACACAAAGGGTGATTAGGAGGGAAAAAAAATCTTTACCAATAAATTGTGGAATATTATGCTCGTATTCTATTGTTGGTGAAGGCCTCGAGGCTGAATAATTATCATTGTAAGGTTCGATTGAGGGTTGAGCAACGCTGGCCTAGGTCGGTCCGTGGATGGGTGACCATTCATTGCATTTAAAAACTCCACCCAACCCGGCTGTCTTTTGAAGTTCTTTGACGGTTGTTACAGGGAGTCAGTGGCCCGAAAATCTGACAACCAGTCTTACAAAAAGCTGCCAAGAGGGATCGTATTAACCAGTAAGGCTATGCAAAAGACGATTTCGAGAGTTAATAAGTTCCATATAATAGGGTAGCCTATTGCTATCCACTGGGCACAATTCCAGACTCAAGGTTGCTACTGAGAAATTCCTGATGGGAAAATTCAATAACACTTTGCCCGACTTGGGAATTGAACCCAACTACCTCATGCTCGGCAGTCGCGCTTAACACCACTAGACCAACAAGGCAGTCAATAAATTTGTACTGGCTTTACAATATTTTTATGGACTATAATTACAACTAAGCCCTCGAAAATAACATAATAGAAGCCCCCTCCCTTATCCGTTTTAACCCTTTCGCAACAAAGACATTGAAAAAAATCAATAGGGGAGATTGGGGACAAAACGACACACTTATTATTTTATTTAAAAAAAATATCTACAGGTATTCAAAATAATACCGTACACCAGTTAACCCTAACCCAGCCATACGCTTAACAATAAGGAGTGTTCAAAAATATTGATTAATGATTTCCAATAATAACAAAATTCAACCTTATGGCATACGATCGTATGGCTTCCTTTCCTACAGCACACCGCAGGTTTTTCGTAGCTATTTGACATTGACAGCGCCTCTATGTCGTAGCAATAAGGGCGATTTTCGCAGTTAATGACGTGCGATTGACCGTACTTGCCAATCCTGCAGAGCATGGTGATTAGTCCCTACGGATTCGACAACGGACAGAGGGGGATGCATTTTTTTTATTTTTGTCAGGCACAAGGGGGCTTGTAACGAAAGAATTACTGCCAGCCAGGTCAATATTTTAGGTTAAGCAACGCTTTCCAAGGTCGATCCGTGGATTGGTGAACGACCCGCCATCCGTGCCTCAGGAAGCTCGTGAAGCCGTTAGTCCCGGCTGTCATTTATGGATCTTTGGCAGTCGTTACAGGTAGTCAGTGGCCCGAAAGTCTGACAGCCAGTCTTACCAAGGGGTATCGTATTACCCAGTACTAACTGGGTTGTGGAGGTCAGTTAGGCAGTCGCTCTATGTAAAGTACTGGTATTCAGTTGCATCCGGTTAGACTTGAAGCCGACCCCAGCATAGTTGGGAAAGGCTAGATACATGATGATGGAGATCACAGCAAATAAAATATCCCGAATATCCTGATGTTTAATTCAGGTATAAGGGCAGGTGGCCAGGGATGAGCTTTTTATAGTAAAAAAAAACTGGATCAATGAGATTTAAAGCCGGCGGGGACGGAGTGAGTCGTGGGCCAATTTAATAAGTAGGGACGACTAGGGTGCTGTTTTGGATGGGGCAATATGATCTTTTTTTTAATTGTGTGTTTTTTTTTTGTACATTTATAAGTAAAACGTCAGATAGCTATTTGTAAATAGATGACGATGCATTTATGCGCGAGATTTCGAATCCGTCATCTTAATGTTACATGGAGACCGTCGAAGCGTCAAGGGCGCCCGCTAAATTCATTTTTTTTACGTTTTTTTTTTTTAATTTATTTAGATCAATTTCAAGTGTTATGTTAATCAAAATGTGACAGAATTGAATTAATAAATATTCATTAAAGTCATCAAACAATTCACCCAGGTAGTATTGGCCTCAAATGACAAGATTCATGAAAAAGTCATTAATTAGTGTTTTAAAATTTAGAAGACTTGTTCGAGGAGGCACGGGAAAAGAGCGCATGGCAAGAATTGGGGCGGCCTTTGCTTAAAAATTAAAAAAAACTTGTTTTGATGACTAAAATAATTGTAATTCTAATAAGTGAATACCTTTGACGGTCGCAAGTCATATATTGGTAAACATACAACCTGATACTAAGCTACAAATTGCTAAAAAAAAACGTTTGAAAATTTGAAATTCGCGGGCTACGATGGACGCTTTCGCCATAAAAAAGTCTAGATATTTATGGCTGATATGCGGTTTTGCGTCAAATGATATATTTTTAATTGAAATGGTACCTGCTTGTGCTGGTAATTTATCATAAATAACAGTGGTGTTATTATCACTATTCTTGTTCGCAAGTTTGCAAAAAAGGTTGTCCTTTTTTTTCAAAGAAAAAAAAACATTCATTCCTTCATTCTCAAAAAGCATTGTCAAGAGTGAACATTGAACATCCATATTTCACAGACGGAACCCAAACCTAAATGTCATTTATCGGGCGAAATACTAAACTTACAGATTATTTGCTCACAGAAACTTCTGCCAAATCATGTTTGACGTGGGGATCGAACCTAGAATCTCACGTTTGGCAGCTATGACGACGACCACTGAACTAGGTTTATCAGCCAACGCAGTTAACAAAAAACTTGAAAAAAAACAACAGTCACCTCTCTATAAACACATCATTTGAAACAAAACAAAAACTTATTAAGGCGAAGTAATAAAGACACAATGAAGAAGTTAACGACATCACCAAAATCAGTCCAGATATTTCGGAGAATGGCACACACAAACACACCAAACGTGGATAAAAACATCGAAATAAGCTTTCTTACCAACCACCATCTTTAGCCCCTCGTAAATCAACAGAGATATTTCAATACGGCCGTATTATTTGCTTTTATTATTACACCCTTCTTCACATTTCAAACCTTACATAATCCTCATAAAGTCCAAATTCGAATAACATACCAAAATCCCTTCATCGACAAAGGTATTCATGTACACCAATAGAATATGGACTTTAGTACTGAGTAAATAAGGTTTATTATGTATATAAGGGATGGGAGTAATAATAATCCCTACACAGCGGATGGCGGCAGACATTTTATTTTTTTTTACCTCAGATAGTGCTGTGGTGAATGTCGATAGATATTATTATTGTTATTTACGAAAATCCAGATAAATGGCATTTTAAAAGATGATATTATGGCTATAAAAGAAGTGACCACTAAGATGACGAGTAATACAGAAGTATGGAAGAAGAAGACATGCTGCGCCGACCACAAAAAAATTAAGATAAGCAGGAGAAAGATGAAAGAAAATCACTTACAAAAATTGAGAAGAATAAATGATTAGTTCTTTTAAGAACATTTATAATAATTGTTGTGCCCGTTTGGGAAATATGATTCTGTTCTTCTTTGAAAAACAAAAAAATGTGACATAAAAAAATGATTACAGACATAAATAGATCCGAAATGTGAAGAAGACTATGTGACTGCGAAAAATGAATGGTGAGGATGAAACAATACCTCTGTAAGTAGGTTAAGTATAGTTTACAATAGAAGATGATCAAGTACGATGGAGGGAGACGTAATTCATGTTCTAGAAGAAACAAATTTTCAAAAACGTAAACATTTAAAGCCAGTTTATGTTCAAAACTTATGCCATTCTTGGTCTACTTTTACACACTACTAAATTGAAAAAAGGCATTTAGTCAGTAAGTGAGGAAGATTTACGCAGGATGTTACTACTAAACGCCAAAATGACATTGACAGCAAAAAATGGAGAAAGAGACGAAGAGGGTTTTATTTCTAGCAACATTGGCTAACCAATAGGAAAATAAATGAGTCCGCGTAATTTTTCTTAGAGTATACCTACCTAACTAACGAATCGACGAAAATGGCGAATTATGGAAACTGTCGAGTTGACGCAACTGTCGAATTCACACAACTGTCCAATCAGTGAAAATGACGATTCAACGAGTCGAATTAACTAAACTGACGAGTGAGGGAAAATGGCTAGTGTTACGCGGACTAAAATAAATATCTCACACACTCATTCACTCATCATTATTTACAGGTATCTGAAATTAACGAATTTACGTGCTATAAGCTCATCTAGTCCACTACCACAAGGGTAAAAATACATAAAGAAAGCCTTAATGATATCTAACTTTATACTGTTGATTTCATATTATACATCATTAAAGCTGGAGACCAAACCAAACCACCAACCAACAACCACAACCAGACGCAAATAAACAACAACAAAATACCACACTGTCGATATAAAAACCGCAGAGTTATCGATAACAATAAGTTATGTCGATAAAACGAAACGTCAAAGTTACAACACTATCGCAAATGTAGGGCGCCACAGGGGAACGGCATACACGCTGCGTTCTCTATAAATAAGTCGCATGAGCTAGAAAGAGACGCAAACACAACAACAAACACTGCTAGAAAGAGACAGAAGATAATATCCAATCAAAATATGCAGTAACAGCATTTTAGTCTTTACTGTGAAGTAATAAGAAACCATGTTATTGATATCTCAGCGCAAATTGTCATTTGAAGCCATCTTACATACTAAAATTATATGTTAGTCACTGTTTTTAGACAAAAATATATGTAAACAAACAAAACGTAAACGTCAAAAATCGATTTCTCAAACAACATTAAAATATAAACAATTTTTCTACGAAATAAACACCATTTTCTAAAACCAAATCGATAAAAACACTAACGGAATCAGTAATTGAATACCAACTTCAAATGACTGTGACGTCACGCACGAATTTCGAAGTTATTTCAGTGTTACAACACAGTTCTGGTACTAAAATGGGAATTTTTGACGTTTTCACTCCAAAATCTTGGCTTAAACACAATTATACACTAATATCTTTATGAAATAAGGTGCAAACCACTAACCGTCACAGATCCACAGCAATGGTGTCTTCTTAAACGTCAAAAAACTATAGAAAACGTATCAAAACGTCACGATTAAAGTCACTCCGGACATCTTTCGAAACGAAATGGCTGCACGAATAACATAAAAGATACGGACACAGTGTACAGCTAGTCTACCACAAAACTCCAAGCGACACCGATAAACGACAGAGAAACGATACCTCCGTACATTCCGTATCGATTTTATTAAACGTTGAACATTTTGGTACGGGGGTCGCCTAACCAATGATAAAACAGTGAATAACAACGCACGGTATTGGACGGAACGTGTTTCGAAATTCAAACACGTTCCATGACCCCAATATCCTCTCTACGAGACGGGTAAGCTCAACAAATATACATGTGTCTCTTTCCTACTTACGGGGATTAGACACATGTTAGAGTGAGAAAAAGAATGCATTTTTTCGGATTTAAACGGAAAGGCGACTTAAGAAATTACTTTTGAGAAGTAATCGATTTATAATCAGCTTTATTATGAGTGTATAAGGTTGGTTATCACGTAGTAGGATAGAGCTCTCGGCGTGGTGATGTCATTCAAGTAGAATGGCCGATATAATGAATTATTCACACGATTTGGGCCTATTTGCTGAGTTTATGGCTCATGTTACATTGACAAAGTATTATTTATAGTGCGTCAGGGATATTTTGTTTAAATATATATTCAATAATAAAAACTATGTCTTTTATTTAATAGCCATTTAAGTGTTTTAAACAGCCAGAGTCCATCAACTGAAGTTTTCCGTCGGAAACGCTATAGCAAAGAATCTTGCAGAAAAATGAATATTCATTTTCAATTGATACTTTTTAGGTATTTGTTGTAATGTAACAGGAAGATAATAGAATTTATAGAAAACTTGAGGAACGCGATTCTATTTTTTATCATAAAAACCTTTTCTTGAATAGTGTCTTGTCCTAAATCCGTTTGCGTAAAAGAACTCCTACATTCTTAAAACAAAACTAAAAGAAAGTTTTTGTTTAGAATTTTTTAGCCTCAAATAGAATTACTTATTCACTAAAGTTAAAAAGTCTCAATTAGTATCTACACGTACCTCCTAATCTCAAAAGACTTAAAAAACGGTGAATCTAACATCTGAGACATTTTCTGACACAACATTTTTTATCGGTATAAATTAATTTAAGCTAAGTATATTTTACATATTTAGCTAAGACAAGACGATGCCACAATTTTTTTTTGAAAAAAAAAATGTCCCCTCTTTTTGCGAAAAAAGTTCTCGAAATTATCAAACCGTCTATTAGATACACATGGAAGAAACGAATAACGATAATTGTACCTATAGGTACTATTTGAGTATCTAATAAATCATTTTAATAAAAGTGTCCATTAAGCCCCAATCTCCCCTCTAAGTAATGTCAACACATTAAAATGCTACCTAACGCATTGTGTTCGAACGCCCATTAACAATAGAGGGGTTCTAATAAATAGTATTTCGGGTAAATAAATAAGAACTAAAAATGAACGTAACATCTTCAAAAACAGTGATCGGATGACAAGAGTAACGTTTTAGCGGTAAGAAAAAAACGAAAAGTTGGTAGTAGAAGCAAGTACCTATCAAAATTCATGTTCTAGATTCGTCGGTAAAAATAATAAAACGAATATTACCTACCTATTCCAGATAAATTAAACGATTAAGATGCACTTAGATACACTTATTCAGGTAAAGTTGGTGCTAGGTGCGAACAAATTTTTCGAGGTGCAAATGTCACGAACGGCCATTCATTAGATTCGCAACTTAGATGAAGGCTTTTTTTTATTTATCATCTTGGCGTCGAGGATATTCGAGTGTGTATATCCATGCATACGTCAATATATTTGGGCCAAATAGTCTTATTCCAGGCGAGACAACACAAAGAAATTTTACATCGTACGGAAACGTCTGGAAGAGCTATTGGTCCATTAAAGACTTGATAAAGGGAGAACTTCCTTTATCATTAGGTAAAGCGGAAGCTCATGGAGCATCCTTCCGATCCTCAGGTCTATGGTGCACAAACATGGTCTTTGATAAAACATCAGAAGTCCACCTTCGCGGTTTGCCAGTCAGACAGTATTTGGCAGTCGAAACTTTCAGACCGCTTAAGAAATACAATACTGCGTTCCCTGTCGCAAATTGCCGATGTGTAAGAAAAGCTACCAAACTGAAATACGACTGGGCCCATCTATGTCCAATGTCAGACAATCGTCATCATTCTCCTGCGAAAAAAACCTCAAAGCATTTATTTCAATTAGATCATTACAGGCAATTTTGAATGTCAAAAAAAGCAAAGAAAAAGCGAAGTTACAGTCCCAGTCAAAGGGCATAAATAACTTGTGAAAGTACTGTAGTTGCCCATTCCAAAGCATAGATCTCTATGGAGAAGAATGGACAAGAAACTCCATGGACACTCTCTGCCCTCATTCCAATTTATTTGTGCTCGGCGCAGCATGTCTTCTTCTTCCATACTTCTCTATTACTCGTCATCTCATCAGACACCTACTTTCTTGCCATATCATCCTTTACATGAATGTCAGACAATCGCTGGGAAAAATTAACAACAGAATGGCTGGACTGCTGGCAGCAGCTGGCCATAGGAGTGAACTCGACGTCTTGGCAGTCCCAAGCGAAGATGGCGAGACGGGTTAGACCGCTACTTGGAAGACTGGATTGCACCAGGAGGCAACCTCGAGAAATGGAAAGTGTGGAGGGTGGTCTTTGCCCGGCTGTGGGACACCATAGGCAGATTTAGGTAATATATTAATAGCTCCATCAGGAACTTTTCAGTAGCGGCCACGGAATTTGAATTTGTGCCCGGTTGATAGCAATAGGCTCACTCATCACATGAGGTGAAATGTGGGTATAATATTAGGTAAACCTCTGCCTAACCCTTCGGGGATTGCAGGCGTGATGATGGTCTGGTAGTAATAGCTTTCGTAAGCAGAAGTCAATCAAAACAACAAAAAAAGCAGCGATTATTATTATTGACCAGGTACCGTAATTTATATTGATTATTTACGTCTTCTATGACAACCTCCTGAATTTTGACGAGGTTGTAAAACTACACCTTGTATAAGCAGTCATATTGCCAAGTCAAGTCTCGAGTCCGAACCCAAGACACGAACCTCTGATTTTTCGGATTCATGTGCATATTGTATAATTATTATCACTTGCTTCGGTTAAGGAAAACATCGTGAGGAAACCAGCATGCATGAGAGATATTTCTCGACGGCATGTAAAGCCAAGTCAGAGGCCCATGGGCGGCATAAAAACTCCCGACACCAGGTTAGGCACTGACCACACGATAAAGTAGACACCAATTGGTCTTCTTTATCGTTCGATGTTTTTCAGAAAGATCAGGTGCGTAGTACTCATAACCGGCCTTCGTGTATGAACATAAACGAAATCAAAATAGTTTGTTAGGATCGTAGCAGGCTGCGTCCTCTTCTGCCTAGCCCACGGGAAAATACGTGAGTGTATGTAAGTATGTATCAAAGTCAAACATCATGCGATTTTCAGGAGTGTTAGAAAATTACGACTTTTTTTGCATTCCTCCGCTTGTTCTTGTCGATCGTACGATTTATTTAAAATATTTGTATATATAAAACTTCATGGAACGTCCCTGAACCGTCTCCGGACACTAGTGGGAACACTACTTACCACTTCATGAACGTTTACGAAGCGAGATGACGCAGGTGGCGTTCTGTAGTTACTGCCTACCCCCATGGGAAGAAGCCGTGAATTTATTTGAAGTGATGAATTTTTCAGCGGGGCTTTCTGATTGTATTACTTACTAGGTATATACCTCGGCCTAATCTATGTTTCATACAATTAATATTAGCATGCAAAATATATAAAATGTTGACCGAAGCGTGGAAGTAAAGACAATGTAAAAACCTTGTTGTTAATAGAATAGGACTGTCTGCCAAATAAAATAGTTGCCTTCTCAAGAGATTTAAAAATAATCTCCTTGTCCGCTCGACTCTTATATTATGATGGCAAGTCCTGGCTAAAAACTCGTCGTATATATTTGACATGAGCTCCAGACTTTGTATCAACATACTATTTTGGTATTTTAGGTCGTTGTTTATGGATTGCAACTCCTCAAACCTAGCTGCCTGATCTTGTGAAAATAGCGTGAACGTCTCTTTAATGGCGTCGCACTCATTTAACTTGCTCTTTTTAGTGCCAGTCATATTTTTCAACATCATCAGTATTCTCCTGAACTTTTCCCAATTTATTTGGGGTCGACGCAGCATGTCTTCCTCTTCCATACTTCTCTATTACTTGTCTTCTCAGCAGTCACCTCTTCTGTCATCTTTTACCCTACTCTGATAGCTATACGCATTGTCAAAACTTTTGTTTTCGCAAATCAGGCGCCGAATCATAATGTTTAGTTTCACCGCAAGATTGTTGACACTCGCAACAGAAATGCCTTTGTTTATTTTTGAGTTTTTGGCAGTGTCGGTATAGGTAAAAAAATCACTTAGTTTTTTTACGAACTACCCACATCTTTTAACAATCCTGTCAAGTCCTCGTTTAGCTCAAGTGTTCGTTATATTTTATGGTCTTGCATTTCATTCGGGTCTGGCAAATTTCTATTGGGTTTTTCTATTCGTAATTTCTTAGCCCTTAGTCTGGATTTGTGCACGGTTGTTCCGAACATGATTCAGTGATGGTATAGATGCCCAACGGAGTGTGCCGACCGTCCCGAACTAAGTAAATGAAAACCGAGGCTTTGTTGTTCGACAAGATACAGCTTTATCGAATGTGTCGACACAAACAGGTTAGGTACTAAAACAATACAACATACTGGCGAAATGTGGGTGTTCTATTACGTATATCTCTGCCCAACCCTTAGGGTATTATTGGCAGCAGAACCTTTGTATTTAAGTTATTTATTTGGAAAGAAAACAAGTTAAAAATTTAAAAATCATTTATTCGTTAAAAATCAACAATATTCACTCAAAAATTATAAAAATCAACATTATATTCCAATGATTAGTTGGTCCGTTCATGCTTTTGCTCTAGGCTTCATTTTCGGCGGTTTTATTATCGACCCAATGCTTTTTCTCTTAATCATTGCCTTCTTTTTCGTAGGAGTCTGCATGTCCTTGGCAATTCTAACTTTCTTAGCTTTTTCAACGCCGTCTTTCTTTTCCTTCTGTGGCTTCTTTTTGTCCATCTTTTTCTTTGGCTTAACAGACTTTTTAGATTCTTCTTTGCCTTCCTGTGATTTTGTTTTGGATTTTAAACTTTTCTCTTCAGTTTTCTTTGATTTTTCTTTCAAGCTCTTCTTTTTCTTCTCTGGATCCTTGATCTTCTCAGTCTTCTCTGCTTTCGGTTTCTTAGGTTTCTTCGCTTTTGGCTTCTTTTCTTTAACAGGGGCAAGTTTGAACGATCCTGAAGCTCCTATACCCTTTGTT
The DNA here is from genome assembly GCA_964057025.1 of Standfussiana lucernea. Lineage (NCBI taxonomy): Eukaryota > Metazoa > Arthropoda > Insecta > Lepidoptera > Noctuidae > Standfussiana > Standfussiana lucernea. The sequence goes on from OZ059812.1 coordinate 3,095,855, forward strand.
TGTATAATAGTTCCATCTTCGACAGCTGATTTTATAGATTTTTTGATGTGATAGTTTAGTTTCTCCGTGTCCACGCTATATCTGTCCGCTATATACTTCTTTACCGCATAAAGGGACACGCCTTTTCGAGATTTCAGGTCAACGAGAGCTTGAACGATCATTATCTTCGTAGTCAGCTTTTTATCAGTTTTTTTCTTGAGCAAATCTTCAGTTGGGCTGTTCGGCATTTTCTTATTCGTCATTTTAGGTAATGCTGATTGTATTCTGATGTCGGAGCCATCTGAGTCTGATCCGTCAGAAGGCATTGTCGGTGTTGTTGATAAATATGTCAAATTTTAAAAACATTTCCGTTAATTTTCTGTGAGGTTAAGTGAATGAGAACTTTACCTTAACGACGACTTGGTTCGATTGTTAATAAATGTGGGTATTTCGTAAATTTTCTTGTGCGTCGAGGATATAAAAGCTGTTTTTGCCGGAATTTGTTCAGTTGCCAATGAGCTAGCGTATGAGTGGTCGGTTTGCGGTCAGCGGAGATCATCATCTGCCCTTTTTACCAACGAAGTATATCGGGCATCGTCAGGCAGTATTGCGTGGTGACGTTTGCCCAGCGCTCGCTCTGCATGCGGTTTACATGACCCACCCTTTTGAGCCTGGCAGCCTTTTTGACCACGTCAATAATTCCTGTTTTGGACCGCAGCATGGTGTTTCGTATTCTATCTGATCTTTTTACACCACACACTGCACTTCATTGCTCTTTAGCACACTCCAAGGCGGAACTATAAACACACAAAATAAATGAATTAGGTGCATACTTATATATCCTGCACGAATTCTAGTTACCTACCTAAGTAGCATGACTCACCCACCGCAAGTACAAGATCGCGTGTGACTTACAATCGCCTAGGTGGTCTGTAACGCCTAATTAGCCAGCATTATACGTAATTAGCCAACCGCGCGCACCTGTTGGCTGGTGGTTGCTTTCCGTAGGGCGGTGAGTCTTGTAGGGTTCCTATGACAGGTTGAAATGTTTAAGTGCAACTTTTTGTAGAGGTTTTTCTTTTATTTTGTGTGTAGTCGTAAAAAGTTGGGCTTTTTGTTGTAATTTAAAGTATACGTAATTTTATTTGTTGCTATTGTATGGGAGTTCATTATGTGGTTTAGACATTGATAAGACCAATTAGGTATTTTGTGCGTTTGTCTATGTAGTTTTTTTTTTTGAATCGAAGGTTAACTCATAACCAGTTATAACATAACATCATCCTGTATGTGTTACGCAGAGGTTCCTACTTATTAGTACACCGACATTTTGCCATTTATGTCTAAGTTACATCCAATAGGGGCGAGCCCAGAGCCATCACCCGGGGGCAGTGATCCAGACTCCGTGGTTGCTACTGAGATATTCCTAATGGAAAAACGCAACAACACTTTGCCCGACCTGGTAATCTAATTCGAGACCTCATGTTCAGCAGCCGGAATTGCGGTCACTAGGCCAACGGGGCAGTCAAAATGATTGCTATTGTTTGGAAGTTCATTCGTCACTTTACGTACGAATGTTGTTGTTAAATTAAATAAACCTTGTCTGGAAGATAGCGCTATCAGCGATGTGTTGTATTTTCGATTAAAAATTCGATGCATTTACATAACGTTTACAGCGCGCGTTCGAGTCTCAACCAAGATTTACCCCGCGATCTTCTGAATGTCATCCACCCATCTAGCTGTTGGTCAACCAACACTTCTAGAGTCTCGGAGTAACCATAAAGTGAGGTCCCGGTAGGTACTATTGTGAGAGCAGTTTGAGTATAAATGCAAATGGCTATAAGAGTAGAGGAAGTCCAAAGAAACGATGGATGGATGGGGGCAGGGCTGTGTGAACGTTGATATGACTGGGAAGGAGGTGACTGCTGAAATGACGAGTAATAGAGAAGTATGGAAGAAGAAGACATGCTGCGCCGACCGCAAATAAATTGGGATAAGGGCAGGAGAATGATGATATTTGTTATTTATTTATTTATTAATAAAAAGGTCCACCAACAGCTTCTGTATATAAATTATAAAATAAAGTAGAGAGAAGAAGAAGGAGAAAAGAAAAGAGAGTAAGTAGAGAGAAAAAAAGAGAAAGAAAAAAAAAGTTTTATTTTTTGTGAGTAAGTGTAGAGTGGGTTTAGTTATTTGTTGTTAAAATACAAGACATCGGTAAGCGCTAATGTGTTTTTCAATTGGTTGACGTTTGTTTTCGATCCATTCCATCTTTCCCGGCTCAGTAGGCATTATAGTGACTTTCTAATTTTCAAGAAATACGTAAAAATCCACATCCCGCATAACAAGCCAAACGTACCTAAGCCCGCATTACAGAACGTCACTCAAGACTCAAGCATTACCTACTTAAAACTAATTTTAGCCAATCAAATGGCTTGAATCTAGTTTTAAGTAATGATTGAGCACTGAATGACATTCTGCAATGCGAGCCTATGTTTAGCTTGTTCTGAATCAGGTAACTAAACCATTTTGTTCTATAATTTTTTTTTTCTCGTCGAAGCCTTTGATTATTCTATTGGAATTGGAGTTTTGGTAAATTATTAAAAAAGTTACCCGTTTATAACATCACGCTTGTAATCCCCGAACGTTTGGACAGAGGTGTACCTAATAGTCAACCCGCAATTCGCCATGTGTTTTCTATTAATTATATATCTACAATTGGCATTCATTGAGTTCGAAGTGAAAGATTTACTAGTACCTACATTTATATCGACTCGAAAAGATGCCACATCTAGATCTAAATACTTATAATAAAATCGTAACAGGCCGATGTCTGTACTTTGAAGATATTGAAAAAAAAATGGAGGGTCTTTATTAGAGCAACAGAAGCCAGAACAACAGTTTTAGAATTTTTGTCTGTCTTTCTGTCTGTATGTTTGTACGCGCATCACGCAAAAACTACTGCATGGATTTGAACGCAGTTTTCACCGATCTACTGCTAGATGCCTAACTTAAAATATAGGCTACATTTTTCCACAGAAATTATCTTTTTTTAAAATTCTTAGTACCACACGTACGAAGTCGCGGGCTATGGCTAGTTTAAAATAAAACCGGCTATACGTCTTGATACTTCGAACTGTATTTTTGTAAGTCGTTTCCCCATCCACTACTTTCCAACCATAATTGTAAAGGCACCTTCCTGACAGCATCCTCAATTAGGATCTATTGTTTGTAGATTTATTGGTCAAGTGGTCGCGAAGTGCATCTGCTGAGCATACATACGGTCCAGGGTTCGATTTCCTAGTCGGGCAAAATGTTATTGGGTTTTTCCGCGAGGAGTCTGGATTTGTGCCCGGTTAAACACATTGGTAAAGACCGCACGTTTTTTTTTTTTATTTGATTTTGTTATTATTATGACGTAACAAACATTCATAATTTTACAAGCCAATGAGCTCAATGGAACTTTTCCCAGCGGCAAATATAACTAGATTTCATATTAGCTTTCATTAAGGAATGAATTTTCAAAAACCCTTCCTTAGAGCTGACCTTCGTATAACTTCGTACTTCTAGACCAAACGGATGTCAGTGGTAGATACGATAACATGACCCCTTGGTAAGATTGGATATCAAAGTTTCGGGCCACTGACTATCTGTAGGCAACGACTGTCAACAGCTTAACGTGCTTTACCAGGCTAGGAGGAAGCTCGGTATGTAATGGGCGGTCACCCATCCACGGACCAACCTAGGCATGCGCGGCTTAACCTGAAAATCGACCCGAGCGGCTGTTATTATTTAGCCACGAGCTCCTCCAGTCAATGGCAGTAAGTAAATTTAAGATTTTTCTTGATTGGATATCCGTTCGCACGGATCGATCTTTAAGGTCATGCTTGCAGAGGTCGTTCAGTAGATGGATAACCTTTACCTTAACCTATCTACATACAGAGCTCCTCAGAAAGCACGTTAACCTGGTGGTACCGGCTGTCATTAGTAGGTCTATGGCAGTCGTTACCAGTCGGAAGCCGAAAAGTTGACAACCAGTCTTACCGAGGAGTATCGAATTACCTCGTAACTGGGTTGTGGAGATGAAATAGGTAGTTGCGCTGAAAATGCCGAACAGCCCAACTGAAGATTTGCACAAGAAAAAAACGGATAAAAAGCTGACTACGAAGATAATGATCGTTCAAGCTCTCGTTGACCTGAAATCTCGAAAAGGCGTGTCCCTTTATGAGGTAAAGAAGTACCTATATAGCGTGGACACGGAGAAATTGAACTCATCATTTCCCAACTATGTTGGGGTCGGCATCCAGTCTATCCGGATGCAGCTCAATACCAGTATTTCACATGGAGCGACTGCCTATCTGACCTCCACAACCCAGTTAGTACTGGGTAATACGATACCCATTGGTACGACTGGTTCTCAGACTTTTCGGGTCACTGACTACTTGTAACGACTGTCAAAGATCTTCAATTGACAACAATTGATCTTCAATTAACGTGCTTTCCGAGGCAGCAGGAAACTCTGTATAGTAGGTATGCACCTATGGGTGCGTTCGTTTCGCTATTCGTTAGCGTTCAGCCTGTGACTTTATCAAGTTGACATAATCATAAAACCTACACTGCGAAATAATTTACTTATTTCATATTCCATTTAATTACTTCATAAACTTTATCTCATTAGCTAATAAATAGTTAGGTACTTCTTGTTACTAAATAATAGTAGCTTCGGAGGGAGGTACCTACCTACCTACATAAGCTAAGCACCTACACGTTACTGTGTTATATCGAGTTAGGTATCTTATGCACATAATGATTATGGCGAATGATTAGTCACTCCTTTTGGAAGGCCATTTTATAACAACTTATTATCATTTGAAAGTAGGTAGGTTTCCACAAATAAATTGTAGGTACATAATCGTGGATTTCACGTTATCCGTTACAACTTCACGACCCATTCTGCGCTTAAGTGAATCGGAATACATCGTTTAACTCTGACTTTCATTTTAATCATCATCTTTTTAACCCGAAAATGCCCACTGCACCTTATAACAGCTAAGGCATATGGATGAAAAGTGGTCGACCGTCAGTGAGGGCGGAATTACGTAGAGCGTTCTTTTGCCTACTTTTTCTATAAGTAGGTACGTCCCGGTTACGTGCGTCGCTCATGCAGGTGAATGATTCTTCCTTCTGCCTTTGAACGGTTATTTACATAAAACTTTAAAATCTCGTCTTTTTATGCGAGATTTATCTCACTAATATCTGTCAGGTAGGTTCTGCATAGACCGTTGTACGTGTGGATAAAAATAGAAAGACAGTGTATAGAGAAATACATTCAATAAAATCATATTCTTACAACAACGCGGAAGCGTTGTTTAGCAACGGAATATTCCTACAAGTTTTCAAGTTTACATACCGCGGGTACTTCTCACTTAAAACAATCAAAGACTACCTTCAAACCCACAAATATACCGAGAGTGGGGACCTAAAAAACTATAAAAGGCACCGCTTCACTGTCGCGAGTCGATCAAAGAGTAGAATTCTCAAACCAAAGAGTCGCTCCTCGTCACATTACTGACTCAGTCACCATCATATAAAGAAGTGTAAGAAAACAAGATGGCGCGCACGAAGCAAACAGCCCGCAAGTCCACCGGAGGCAAGGCTCCTCGCAAGCAGCTGGCGACCAAGGCAGCAAGGAAGAGCGCGCCAGCCACGGGCGGCGTGAAGAAGCCGCACCGCTACCGGCCCGGCACTGTGGCGCTGCGAGAGATCCGCCGCTACCAGAAGAGCACGGAGCTGCTCATCCGCAAGCTGCCGTTCCAGCGGCTCGTGAGGGAGATCGCGCAGGACTTCAAGACTGACCTCCGGTTCCAGAGCTCCGCGGTGATGGCGCTGCAGGAAGCCAGCGAGGCGTACTTGGTGGGGTTGTTCGAGGACACGAACCTGTGCGCGATCCATGCCAAGCGAGTCACTATCATGCCCAAGGACATCCAGCTGGCGAGGAGAGTGCGCGGCGAGCGCGCGTAGTGACAGTTTTATCATAGGATCTCGCTGGTGTAGGTAGGTATTTATTGACAAAGCCCTTTTCAGGGCTGCAAGGGTTTCTTATTTCTTTAATGGACGTCAAAACGTAAATACAGTGTAAATTATAGGTGCAGTGTCAAATGTTTTAGTAAGAAGGTAGGTATATGAAAACCTGACAACCAGACTTACCAAGGGGTATCGTATTACCCAGTACTAACTGGGTTGTGGAGGTCAGATAGGCAGTCGCTCCATGTAAAATACTGGAACAACTTAGACTGGAAGCCGACCCCAAACATAGTTGGAAAAAGGCTAGGCAGTTGATGAATATGAAAGACTGAGTTTGGTAGGTAGGATTCACACATCGGAGGTAGGTATAAGGTAACTTGGTAATATGTAAGAATACATAATCAATAATTTTTCAATGAGCCATAGTGACAGCATGGCACGACGTCTTCAGTGTATCAACAACAATCTTTCTACAAATGCGTGTGGGTATGGAAAATTCCTGCAGATAAATAATTAAAATTTAGGAAGGTAGGTTTAAAAGATGCAGGTTACCTTACTGGTCAAGTTTGAATGAAACGATAGTAAGTGGGTAAAACAACAGACAATATCTTAAAATGAGTAGAAAAGGCAATTGGAAAATATAACGATAGCTTGCTCAAGTCACTCTTCGTTTTGCTTGCTACAGTACCTTACACTTACAATATACATAAACCATGACAATAACAGTAAATGCCTTACGGGATCCGCGGACACGAAACCAGATGGCAATAGGTACTTATTTTTTTAGGAACGCTCACAATCTAAACTGTGGTAATCAAATCATCAATAAATTATTGTAAGTATAGCTCGCGAAGACTTCACGGATCTGGAAGTGTACATGGTCAGTATCGTATTAGGTTTAGGGCGAGGCAAGTGACAGGTTGCTTTATTGACTCGTAAACACGCCTTGCGTCTGGAGCCCACACATATTACTTTTGCCTGCGGATTTCCTTACGTGGAGGTCGATTTTTTATTTGCCTGTACTGTCCCACTGCCGCCCCGGGCAAAGGCCTCCTCCGATTCCTTCCATGTGCTCTTTTACAGTGCCTCCTCGAGCCAGCCCTCGCGGTACACGTCCAGATCGTTTCACCACCTCTTTCTGGGCCGGCCTTGGTTGCGCCGTCCGTCTCCCGGCGCTCATTGTGTGGAGCACCGTGTATGCTGCTGACGTGACCCGCCCAATCACATTTTACCCTAGAAGCTACCGGGATACAAGACCCTTTGTCCTAGCGAGATCATGGTCGAACCGTATGTAAATTTTATTTCAGATTCCATACAAATCCGTTCAGCTTTTATTCAACAGACAGACAAATATTATTTTTGTACTTATTTATTATACATTAGGTACTAGCTTATGCGCGCGGCTTGGCCCGCTTGGAGTTTGGTAATTATCCCAAGGGATCGTACTACCGGAATAAAATATACATATATCCTATGTGTTAATCCAGGTTATAAACTATCTGTGTGCTAAACTTCATCAAAATCTGTTCAGAGTTTTTGCGTGAAAGAGTAACAAACATCCATCCATCCATCCACACAAACGTTCGCATTTATAATATTAGTACCCAGTAATTTTGGTGCAGTTTTGACAACATTAAATCCATCGCCAACTTTGTTGTTTTATGTCGAAATCGGTACCTATCTGAATGCACTGATTCCTGTATGGAATTTTAATGGGCTGAGGTAAAATAAAATTCAATGGTACAGTATAAAAATTGTTTATTAACTTAAATCTAAGATACATTAACTTATAACAACTATGTACTGTATTGCAGTAGCTGACCACTTTTAATAAATACATACTTAATTTTATATATAACATATAAAAACACGCCTTTACTTATATATTACTCTTTAAATTATAGACAATCACGTATTTTTCGATTACGAACCCTAATTCTTATCTACATAGTTCCATTTCCCTTCGCAGCTTATTTTTATAGTAGACATAATAAAACCACATGATTTTTATATCGTCCAAAACTTCACATATTTATTAAAATTGGTCTTTCTTTGCAATTAACCTCACATTTCTGAGAGCCTAACCTTTAAGGCCAGCTTGAATCACAAATAACTAAATATTTTAGTGTGGAAGCGCCGTGGTAGGCCACGAAATTCATATTTTCTTGCGTTTTCTGCAATTTGCAGGTCAGTTTAGGGTTGTATGTTGATTAAAATATGATTTGCTATCGTTCGCGGTCGTGGGTCTATTGAGTTATAATCATTAAAATCATCAATACAACCCTCAAAGTTCATTTACCTAATTTCATTGAATGAATTTTCATGAAATAGTCTGACCTATAAATGACTGAATGACTATGACCTAGAAATTGCAATAAAACGTAAGAAAATTTGAATTTCGCGGCCTACCCCGCTTTCACCTCAAAACGCTATTTAAAACATCACCCTGTCTAAAAATGGCAAAGGTCTCTCAAGGCTCATTGTAGATGGCGCGACCATAGTTTCGGACTGAGCTATGGTATCTAACAAGCTATCTATAAAATAAATAAAATTGTAGTGTCTGATTGTAATGTCAAAATAACAGCGGTTTACTGAATTCAAGAATAGTACATACCTACGGTACTTTTAGCAAAAAAAATGTTTCTGTCTGTTTGTTCCGGCTAATCTCCGAAACGGCTGGACCGATTTTGACGGTACTTACTGACAGACAGCTGATGTTATAAGGAAAAGGGTACTTTTATTTTAGAAAAAAGATTGGGGTTCCGTGCAAAAGAATTATAACCCATGAAATTGTTAACAAAATCAGATTCAAATAGGGAAGTAATAATTTTTAAATATAAAATGACGTTAACAGATTTTCAACCAATGATTAAGCTTGGTACTAGTTATACTAGCGCCATTAGTTTCATAGTTACCTCATCCATCTTCATCATCTGCCTAGCCGTTTCCCAACTATGTTGGGGTCGGCTTCCAGTCTAACCGGATGCAGCTAAACACCAGTATTTTACATGGAGCGACTGCCTATCTGACCTCCACAACCCAGTTAGTACTGGGTTATACGATACCCCTTGGTACGACTGGTTGTCAGACTTTCGGGCCACTGACTACCTGTAACGACTGTCAAAGATCTACAAATGACAGCGGGGACCAACGGCTTAACGTGCTTTCCGAGGCACGGAGGAAACTCGGTATGTAAAGGGTGGTCACCCATCCACAGACTAACCCATTGGTAGATATAGAACGATGGTTTTAAATTTATTAACCGCTAAACGTAGTTTATACAATGATGTATGGTGCAAGCAGGCCTTAACTCTCAGATGTATGTAAGTTATTTAAATATTAGCTATTGCTTGCATTTAATTGGTACAATTGTTTCTACCTAGAGTTCTGTTTACCCCCTTGGGGGGATGGGTAAATATTAAGTTCCATCTGACCTAATATAAAACTGTGGTTAGGAAAAAGTCAGTTCAACAAAATCAAATGGAACTCAACCTAAATAGTGTTACAGTAAGGTGCTTTATACCTTAGCATGATTCACTCGTTTTACAGATTTTTTTTTCTCTCTTAGGCAATTCATGGTATAGTCAGTCTATTGCATTAGCTGACCTTTCTTGAAGAAAATAAAGGAAAAGGAGGCAGGTAATGCAAGACACTGTATTTGCTTAATTTTTTTAGGCACATACAATACGTTAAAAAAACCCTGTCCGATCCGAAAGGGGCATATAGGTATACCAATGACGTTTCCAAATAAAATAAGAAACTCTAAATATTAATGAAATTTACCACCATTTCCCTAAATATAACAAACTTTAAAACGTGGCAACACCGTCTTCGGCAATAATAATAATGTTCGATCGTCAATTGATTGTTTATGACGTCACTACCCGAGAAGCGACCGGAGTGTCGCCGCCCGGGCCCTGTAAATGTCCTAATTTTATTTTATTTTTATCGGGGTATTTTTATAATTGCTGTCCGAAAATCATTACATAAATAGAATCTAATCTCGATACCTAATAATTATTATTTTCCATTTATTTCGGACAGAATCCATATAAGTGTTTGTAACAGTTTTCTTAAGATCTAGTATGTTAGTAAGTACCTACATAGTCTATTAAACATCAGAACACAACAATAATTTTAACAGTTACAATCTTCCCGCAACTGTTCCCACCCAGTGAGCCTGTATGGGACAGTCATGGCGGGATGCAATCATTTGCAAAATGCTGTTGGTGCTACCGCGCATTATTTCGAACAAATTTCTAATAATAATTACCTCACAGATCGGACAGGTTTTTTTTACATATTGTATGTGAATCAGTGGTATCTGAATTTATCTATATCTCTAAATAAAAAATATTTGTTAATCTTCACTCACAGAAATACCTGCATATCCAACAATATTACTATTCCCAATTTTTTTTACAATCCACTATTTTCTTTTTTAATATATATTACATCATCTAAATAAATACTAAGCTGGCCGAATTTGTACACTTATTCTACTTTGCATAAACCCACGTCTTTATCCCGCACTGGATTTTAAGCTCTTAGCGTTAGATCGTTAGGCTGAGTGTTGAAAATTAAACTGGATGCATACCAGCGTGTTAAAAATGTGTGCTGTTGGATTTAAAACCAATTTTTTTTTGCCTAGCAGAGAGCTTAAAATTCAATGCGCGATGAAATAACGTCGCGTCAATAAAGCGAAGTGGGCTAACGCATATAGCAGAAATTTATCAAATATAGAGGTTGTTGTTTTAGGCGATTTCATTGTTATTAATCCCCTGAATTTATTTCATATAAAAAAGCTATGTATACACGATTAAAAAGACTCAATCATTCATTCGGTCTTTATCATTTACTCGGTGTTTTGATTATATTATAATTCATTCATTCATTCATTCTTAATTACGATTTTCGTTCACTCAAAAGCCTTTTATCAACAAATACTATTAATTAGAGTGAGGTTACCAGTTACAGTCCGCTTTCAAAATATATTAAAATAGATTTTTATATACATACTTACATAGACAGCCTTTGTCAATAAAAAATAAACAATAATGAATACCTTAATTAACTTGGTTTTTCACCCTACTAATCGGCAATTAGCTAATAATACCGAGAATGAAGGATTTCGTTCACTCACTCATTCGTTCATTGAATTATAGGAATGACATTTATTTTGTCATGTGATTTATTGAATGATATTGGAAGCTATTTTAGGGTGTCCGACTAGGGAATCGAACGTGTAGGTCAGTCGAGTGTGTTTGCATGACGAGTTTTTAAAGCTTAATTTTTCTACACAAACCCTTATAATTGACCAATCAAAAGGGTATCAATCATAAGGGTTTGTTGAGAATAATACGTTAAAAAAAATGACGTCACTCCTATATTTAAAAACATGTTTTAAAAATGATTTTTTCTATAAGCTTGGTACGTTATGGATATTTTTAAACATTGGCGAAATTCGTGGCGTTTATGTATACCTCTGCTTAAACCTTGGGATTACAAGCGTGATGTTACATTATTTTAATAAACTTAGCTTTAAAAATTTTCGCTGTAGGCTTGACTTAAATAGTTTAAGCCGCTTATACACACGCCTGCTTGCACAAAAGTACGTAAGTAGCTTGAAAGCGATTATGGCAGCATAGATCTGCATTTTTAGAATCGTATATTATACAAGGTTTAGCATAGTAACGGCAGGACCTCTCGTGTGGTGACTCAGACCATGAAACTGAACAAGTTTTGTTCGAATGTGGCGAATAGCAGCGCGAAGGCCCTGTTCCCTTTCAACAATAATTCCAAGACACAATTTCTCTAATAAAAATATATTTTATTTTAGGTTTGAAAACCCGATTAATTTTCAATTCATTAACGGTTATCTTTAATTTTTATTTGCTTTGAAAATCAGTAAATAGTCGAGTCATTGAGTTGACAAATTTGTAACATTACAGGTGGCTATTTCTATATAAAATCTATGTGGAACTGTGTTTTGACAGCTCAAAAACGGTTGAGTCACTTGATTGGTGGTGCAACTATCGTATTGTCTTGTAAAACGTGTCTTAGAAGGTAATTAATTACGGAAAGAAACATAATCTAATTTCACATAGACTAATATTATAAAGAGTTATAATTTGTGTGTATGTAGGGGGTAATCTTCGGAACTACTGATCCGATTTCGAAATTTCTTTCACTAACAGGAAGCTACATTGTCGCCGAGTGCCATAGGCTACATTTAAAACGTTCCAGTGGGATAATTTCTGTACATAAAGGGAGCGAAGCCGCGAGCGAAATCTAGTTAATAACGAGTTCAGATCAATGTCACCATGGAGTATAAACCACTTGCATGCTTTCGTGCGAGTTACTGGCATCTGTTTCACGAGTTTAACATTATGGTTTTTATTTAAATGCATGATTTGTATTTTATTTACAGTTTTGTAAGTGGTATTTACACGTTTGTCACATTAATATAAAAATCTTCTATTAATTATATTGCAGTTTTTTATTTGAGGAACACAGGAATCAAGTCTTTGAGAAAACATTGACCATACTTTAGAATCTTATGTTCTGTATATGACGATACAATTGCCTAGCGAGTCTTATTTGTGATCTTATACATGATTCGTCATACACAGTGTTATTTTATTGGTTACGTACATCCGAAGAAACTGGTTGCTCATTTTACTTGGTTGCTTAATAGCACTGAAAATTGAAGCTGCTGCTTCTAATAGTTTCTAAGGCTTATAAATTGTTTGTTATTATGATTTTTATACAATATTTATTATTTATTTATTTATTGATCCTTAAAAAATATTTACACAAACGCAAAAGTAAAAAGTTATTGCCTAAATTAATTTTATTTTAGTGATTGATTTCTAAATTATTTCACGTATGTAAAATGCCGTCGTCATTTTCATTCACTTTCAATTAAAATATCTCAGTACGTATATTCTATTTTTGCTAGTACAGTCATTTGGTATTTTTACATGGAATTTTTTCCGGGAGTTTTAAAAGATAGCTATTTTTATAGAGCCACCTCGTATGTTTGCCGCTCGTGCCGCCATATTGAAAAAATGGCGCCTAATAGCAGTTTTTCAACAATGTCTCTTTCCTACTAATTGTACTATAAAACATTTTTCACAAAATTAAACTTGACAAAATTTCCTACAATTAAAGTACTACATTTTTTTATAAGATCAATCGTTTTCGTATACGAGTGCCGCAAAGCGTACTTCAACATGGCGCCAGTTTTCCAATAAGGCGGCGCGACCGGCAAAGATACGAAGTGGTAAAGTTGGAACTCCCGCAAAACTTTCCAGGTAACCTCATTTTTTCGAACCAAATGACTGTACTAAGGGTATACGTTCTTAGTGATCGTTATTGCTAGTTGCGTTGTCAGCAACCCGAGTAAATTGACAACCATTTATCTTTGGCAATTAGGTATAGTTGTTTTTTAGCACCAGTCTTTTACATTTGAGTCGCTTTCTTTCGGAAAAATCATAGCGATCGGTTCCTCAGACCCCAAGAATAACTGAAGTTTCTGGTTAACAAAATAACGAAGGTCATATTATATGGTTGTTTAAAAACAGTTCAGAAATCACTTGAGTCGATTATATAGCATCGAAGAGAAAGGTTGCTAGTTCAAAAATATAGACATTGGTTGCTGAATAGAAACCAATCAATTCCTAAGGTGAATCAAGTATGTATATTGATATCATGGTTGCTGTCTTACAAAAACGAAATATATGGTTATTTAGAAGCATTCCTGCTATTGAGCCTCAGCAATAAGCAGCAGTTGTCGACCTAAATTGCTCTAAATAACCTTGTTACAAGAATGACTGAAGTTCATGGTTATACTGCTCGTAGCATACGGTAGCAGGCTCACTTAAATTTGGTTGGTCTGTAGAAACCAAGTATGTGGTTTTTAAGCCCGCAGGTGTCACCAGAGTTGCTGGTTACAGCGTAGAAGCGGATGGTTGCTGCCTAGCAATATGAACTAAATGGTTGTTTAGAACCGACTCTGCTCTTTGCTTACTCATATCACCGTTGTTGCTGATTACAGCTTGGAAGCATGCGGTTGTCTCTCACTATTATGAAGTGTTTGGTTGCTTAGAACCGACCCTGTTCTTTGGCCTCGGCTGCGAATTTCCGTACGTGTACTATGTAGTCCATCATTACCGTTGCGAACGCCGCGTCCAGCACGAATTGGGGGATTTTACCTGGAAATGAGATAAACAGATGTTGAATAGGAGGATGTTTATAATGTTTTGAGATTTATATCAAGGTACGAGTGACATCAGCAAATAAATTTCATTAGGAAAATATCAATTCTATCAAAATGATAATTGTATTTATATAAATCTCGGGTTCTAAAATTATACAACATCATCTGCCTAGCCTTTTCCCAACTATGTTTGGGTCGGCTTCCAGTCTAACCGGATGCAGCTGAATATCAGTAATTTACATTGAGCGACTGCCTATCTGACCTCCACAACCCAGTTAGTACTGGGTAATACTATACTCCCTTGGTAAGACTGGTTGTCAGACTTTCGGGTCACTGACTACTTATAACGACTGTCAAAGATCTGCAAATGACAGCCGGGACCAACGGCGTAACGTGCTTTCCGAGGCACGGAGGAAACTCGGTATGTAATGGGTGGTCACCCATCCACAGAGTAACCTAGGCAAGCGCGGCTTAACCTGAAGATTGATCTGAGCGGCTGTTATTATATAGCCACGAGAAAATCATACAACAATGAATGAAAAATATATTAGAAATTTGAAATTATGTCACTTGTCAATGATATTAAAAAAGTATGATAACCTTGACCCGCAGGCATCACCAGGATAATGCAGGATACCCAACCCAGAAGAACTCCTCAACGGTGTACGGCATCTACCTTGTGTTTGGGCTCATACAATTCGTTTTGACGAGCACGAATGTTTGTTTTTATTATTCAGTAATTTATTAATGTTGCGCTGTAAATTCCTCTATTCCCACTAGTTCAGTTGACCAGTTCAGTTAACTGAACTAGTGTGATTTCTTTTCTCGTTTGTTCAGTTGTAAATGAAACTACTTTTACATTTGGTTTCACCCATTCTAATTTTGTTTTTTAAATTAATTAATTTACTCGAAGTTTTTCCAAAAAAAGAGGGACATTAATGTCACCGTTAATTAGTTGCGATTGAATATATGCGTCATTTTCAATAAGGAAGCTTGTATATCGAACTTACCTTTAAGATCACAGCACATGAGCCATTGGAAGGTAGTGTGCGTCTCGATCTTGCCGCCCGAAGTCTGTACTGTGCGGGGCTTGAGGAACCAGCAACCGACCTTATTCTGACCTCTGTAACGCCAAAAGAGATAGTTAAAAGAAAGAAAGTGCATTCATAAGTATACTGAACCTTAAGTTAAAAATATATCTGTTATACGATTGTAAAAAAAAAACAATAGATGAGTGGTTAAGATCTCTAACATATGACGAAGAAACAGAAAACATTCTGATCTGAAGCTAATATACTGGCTAAGTGAATACCCACCAACATACACACACACGTACATACATTGATTTCAATTTGAATACTTTTTTCATTTTTTCTGTTCATTAATTCATCACTTAAGGGAAGAGCCAGACAGCTCCGACACAAGTACTATTATAACTTACTGGGACTGTCTCAGTTTATATTATGTATGACACAATGTTCGAGATGATTTTTCTGCAAGATTTTTCATGCCTGGAACCTGGATTTGTGGCTTGATAGCTAAAAGCACGCCCCCTATTACATGGGACTTAAAGTTAACCGGACGGGTACCCGGTACGAGCACAGTGACAGTAGCTGTGCGGGTCTGACATGACGACCTGTCCGTCACTTGTGCGAGAGGTGGTGGCTTACCTGACTAGGTCTCTATGCGGCGGGTACCCAGGCACAGTGACACTGACGCCGCTGCTGATGTAGCTGTGCGGGTCTGACGTGACGACCTGTCCGTCACTTGTGCGAGAGGTGGTGGCTTACCTGACTAGGTCTCTATGCGGCGGGTACCCAGGCACAGTGACACTGACGCCGCTGCTGATGTAGCTGTGCGGGTCTGACGTGACGACCTGTCCGTCACTTGTGCGAGAGGTGGTGGCTTACCTGACTAGGTCTCTATGCGGCGGGTACCCAGGCACAGTGACACTGACGCCGCTGCTGATGTAGCTGTGCGGGTCTGACGTGACGACCTGTCCGTCACTTGTGCGAGAGGTGGTGGCTTACCTGACTAGGTCTCTATGCGGCGGGTACCCAGGCACAGTGACACTGACGCCGCTGCTGATGTAGCTGTGCGGGTCTGACGTGACGACCTGTCCGTCACTTGTGCGAGAGGTGGTGGCTTACCTGACTAGGTCTCTATGCGGCGGGTACCCAGGCACAGTGACACTGACGCCGCTGCTGATGTAGCTGTGCGGGTCTGACGTGACGACCTGTCCGTCACTTGTGCGAGAGGTGGTGGCTTACCTGACTAGGTCTCTATGGGGCGGGTACCCAGGCACAGTGACACTGACGCCGCTGCTGATGTAGCTGTGCGGGTCTGACGTGACGACCTGTCCGTCACTTGTGCGAGAGGTGGTGGCTTACCTGACTAGGTCTCTATGCGGCGGGTACCCAGGCACAGTGACACTGACGCCGCTGCTGATGTAGCTGTGCGGGTCTGACGTGACGACCTGTCCGTCACTTGTGCGAGAGGTGGTGGCTTACCTGACTAGGTCTCTATGGGGCGGGTACCCAGGCACAGTGACACTGACGCCGCTGCTGATGTAGCTGTGCGGGTCTGACGTGACGACCTGTCCGTCACTTGTGCGAGAGGTGGTGGCTTACCTGACTAGGTCTCTATGCGGCGGGTACCCAGGCACAGTGACACTGACGCCGCTGCTGATGTAGCTGTGCGGGTCTGACGTGACGACCTGTCCGTCGCGGGAGAGTGGGGCGGTGCAGCGCAGGATGACGAAGTCGCGCGGCGCTATGATGCCCCGGCCTCCTCCTGCTGTTACTTGGTAGGAGAGGTCTATGCCGGGACCTACTTCCTGGAAAATAAATTAAGAATTTATGGTAGGTTCTTAGTTTTTATTTGTCGTGGCCACTCGCAGTTCAACCCGATGCAGTTGCAAGACGGGTACCTACCTTTATAAGTTCACTCTTCAAAATGGTGGGGTTCCAGTCTGGAAGCTTAGTGATGTTGTCCTTAAACTCTTCGTATAAAAACTTCGGTGGGGCTTCTACTATACCCTGGCAACAAAAAAAAAAAACTATTTAGAAATGACACATAACTTCACGCCAGTAATCCCCGAAGGGTTGGGAAGAGGTGTATCTATAATCTAATAGTGCATGTACACACACATTTCGCCAGTTAAGTCCCATGTAATAGGAGAGACCCTTCGTGGCTGCTGAGAAATTCCTGATGGAAAAACCCAATAACACTTTGCCCGACCTCAGAATCGAACACAGGGCCATAGCTCAGCAGTCGCGCTTGTGACCAGTAGACCAACTAAGTAGTCAAAAAATTACAAAAGAAAACTTTAATTCAAAAATTAATGGTGAAAATAATAAACGCCACAAAGTAATTGTACGGTCTAAGCGTATAATTTTTATCATCATCTTTGCTAACTATGTTGGGGTCGACTTCCAGTCTAACCGGATGCAGCTGAATACCAGTATTTTACATGGAGCGACTGCCTATCTGACCTCCACAACCCAGTTAGTACCGGATAATACGATACCCCTTGGTAAGACTGGTTGTCAGATTTTCGAGCCACTGAATACCTATAACGACTGTCAAAGATCTACAAATGACAGCCGGCACCAACGGCTTAACGTGCTTTCCGAGACAAGAAGGAAACTCGATATGCAATGGGTGGTCACCCATCCACGGACCAACCTAGGCAAGCGCGGCTTAAGCTAAAGATCTGATGCATCCGGTTAGACTGGAAGTCGACCCCAACATAGTTGGGAAAGGCTAGGCAGATGAAGAACGATTAACCTTTTGACCGCCAGCCATGGTCGGCAATAGCCGACAAATTAAAAAGTGCCCAACATGCCACCGTCGACTATAGCCGACAATAAAACGACAATTTTCATGTAGTTTTTATCTGTCGGCTATAGTCGACCGTGGCGGTCAAAAGGTTAAAGTTGTACGCTTGGACCATACACTTACTTTGTGGCGTTTATTATTTCCAGATGACGTTGATGATGCTAGAGTCTTGAATTAGGTACAAGGTTCTGTAATACGTATATAGGCCGAGTATTTTGATGCAAATTCCCAAAATGCTGTCTATATAAATAATTATGTTCACATAGAAACAATAAACTGATTCGTGCTGATTGCACAAATCTACACATAGGCCTAATTAAATAAATCTTTGCCTAATCCGCTTATATAAGAATGCACGATAACCTATAATCGGAATTAGAACGCTCAAGAATTAATTGAGATACAATATCACTGATATCAGTTAAGATAATTAATTAGTACATTAGAAAATTCATTTGCCTATTTTGCAATAAGTACTACGATTGAAAAATTATAGGATACAAATCCATTTTTTTTTTAAATACTAAATATGGCTTGCGTTTGGCTGCAACTCGCCGATTGCAATGATGATACGGCCTAGGGTGGAGCACACTTGTCTAGAAGAAATCTCTTGCGATCAGAGTAAATAACCCAACAAGTAGAAAACTTCATACAAACGTGCAATGATAGTTGCACAGCTACAAAGCGGACCTTTTTGGGGAGGACTCTGTGGCACAGCGTTCGGGCTTATTCGGGAACACGAAGATTAACGAAGAGCATACATTTTCTGGGTTAACAGTAGTTTCTATGAGGCGTTATAGCTCACACGATTGTCATAGGGAAGAGAGACATATTTATAATGGGTGTAAATAGACCTTTAATGAAGCCGAAAGCAATTGTTCCCCCCCCCCCCCGTCATTGCGATCATTTTTTTTGCTCTGGACCATACCTGGGAACCTTGTAGTTACGGAGATATTTGGGGTCAAAGTTCCAACTTTTTCGTTTTTAAGGTTATAACTTTACTTTAAATACCTCCATGACCCGTTTACAATTCAATGCATCCATCAGCACAATGTTTTGAGTTCGTTACATTGGGTTTAACCGTAAAACATGATTTTTCACCCCGTGCCGCCCAAATCGTTTCCCAGTAATAATTTTTGCGTAGGGTTACTTAGTTTGATGTACAGAATGCTTGGTCGATGACTTCGTGAAGGGTTCGTTTACACCTTGTATACTTACAGTAAACCTATACACCTTCCCGAACTGTTCGGTCCTCTTAGACTCGACGATGTCGCCTTTGGAACCTTTCTTCTCAGCGCTCCAGTTCGGCAGGTTGACGATACGCCATGCGTTGTGCATGCTCTCCGTCGCTTGCGCTTTATATTCGTCTATCTGTGAAGAAGAAGGTGGTTTTAGTCCGATCTTTTTTCGAGTCTATGGTAAATCTATATCAATATTATAAAGAGGTAAGGTTTGGATGTATGGGATTATCTTTGGAACTACTTATTCGATTCCGAGAATTCTTTCACTAATGGAAAGCAACATTATCCCCGATCATCATAGGCATATTTAATACGATCTCGTGGGATAATTTTCGACCATAAAGCGAACGAAGCCGCAGGCAAAAGCTTGTGTAATAATTAATTAATTATAATAGTTCTTTGAATGAATTTCGGCCATGGCGACCAGGCCAAACTGGGATGGCAATCTGACACGACCTGAACCGTGACAGCAAGATCCTTCGGCGCAACATTAATGGGGCTAAATGTGAAGGGGCGAAATGTTTTTGCTTCCAAAATATAATGTCCCAGCAGGAAACTGGAAAGTGTTCATTTCGAACTTTAGCGAGAAGGTATACTTGTCGGCTTAAGAGAGGAAGATAGACCAAACCCTCACAAAATAGGTCTGCAGGGGTCTCGAGCTCTAATTTCGTTGAGCTCCTAGAGTTATGAGTCGAGCTACACGAAGGTTGTCGTGTGTTGAAAGGTTGTCTGGAAGAGATCGCTATCAGCGATAAGACCGCCATTGTAACCATAAAATTAACAATTTTTGTAAAACCGTTCTGTATCAATTTTGGTGTACAATAAAGTATATTCTATTCTATTCTATTCTACACGATAACTGACAAATGCTTGCACTGGCTGGACAGGTCCACTCAAATCTGTGTGGTTCTTTCTTCAAAAGACCATCTCAGACACTCATCTGCATAGTCCTCATGTGAGTTTATCAAGATTATGTCTGGACCTTAAAAGAGACTATGACCTCTGAGTTTGTTTCGGCTGTTTCTTCTCAGAGTAGTCAGATACGAAACACCGGCCTCATCTAGTTTTAAAAAAGAAGTGTTTGTAAAAACCTATTTGCAAAATAAACATTATTTATCATTTAATATGTATACACGCCACTTTTAAAAGTAATTTTCTACTACTTTATTGATTATAACTTTACGTATTTTGGAACCCTTAATAAAACAGATGTTATATCATGGAGCGTTTGATTCAGGGTAGAGTCGAAGGTACGAGACCACGTGGTCGCTAACTAACCCGATGCACAGACTCCATCAAATCTGTCACCAAGATCTCTCTGGCAGAATGTACTCGCCATTCTGCCAATAGAGACCGGTGGAAAAGGGTCGTGAAGGCAGCGACCGCAGTAGTGGGTGAACCACCCATGACCACGATCACTCTGTCAAGAGTGAACGACTAAGAAGCAAGTATTTCAAAGTTGCAGTCGTTATTTCACGAGTAAATCGATTTTGAATTGGTGCATACATATTAGACACCGTGACTACGCAAGGTATATCTACATCTCGACGGTACAATAACAAAACGGTTTAAGATATTCGTTGATTGAATCTTCCTTTGTCCCGACGCTCCGTTTAATATGATAAAAAGGATATCTTAATGATTCATATGCACACATGTTACCAATTATAGCATAATGAACATATTTGACGTCTTATCTCAAACTGCAGACAATTTGATAAGAAATTAAAGCTTTCTTTCTTCGACCAAATACAGCTAGATTGATGACGCAATTCTTAATTTTTGCGTCATACACTTGTTCAATATTAAAATTAAGTAGTAGATAAGCAATATGTAATAGACAATTATGTATATATCTTAATACAAAGTTGCTAGGGCACTCAATATTTGTCCGTCATTTTCAAGTTGGGAATGGTGAATCTTTGTAAATAAATTTAATATTTCTAAGGAATAGTATGCGCTTCGGGAATCATCGTTTGTTTTCGGATATACGATCACACGATGATAAGATCTATTATATTGCGCTGTCGCGACCATGGAAGTACTTGCCTATATTGTAATACAAAATTAAAAAATTAAAGATCAAACAAAAATTGAAGAAGAATCTTTAAGCAATTTCAAAAATAAAAACAATTGTATGACAAGTCTACGGCCAGAGTGGATAACCTGACAAAGAGAAAGCTTACACAAATGCAATGCAAACCAATTAAAATACGCAATTATAGGTGTTCCACAGAAGCTTTGTCTCGTGTGCCAGTCTGTTAGCTACCAGCTACTTTGTGTGCGACGCTCGTGCCAATGCGCAACTTCGAAGATTACCGAAGCGCATATCTTTTCTGGTTTACTTGTACCGAGTTAATTGCTTAGCCATATACCCCTCAATATTGCAAGGTGAAGTGAAGAGCTATTTTCCAAGTGTTTATCATCATCATCTTTTGGGGCTTTTCAGCCGCTGGTGGCCCTTAGCCTGGTCGAGTATATTTTCTCACTGTGAAATATTTCTGGCTTTTCTCTCCAATTTCTCACTCCAACAGTTCCAAATGCTACATTTATTACATTATCTTTAAAAGACCTATTCTTATCTAGCGAGCCCTGATTCAAGGCCCCAAACTAGACGATAATATTTATTTAGAGTGACATATCTTATTCTTATTGTGACATAAGATATATTTAAACAGA
This sequence comes from Standfussiana lucernea, assembly GCA_964057025.1. Taxonomy (NCBI): domain Eukaryota; kingdom Metazoa; phylum Arthropoda; class Insecta; order Lepidoptera; family Noctuidae; genus Standfussiana; species Standfussiana lucernea. The sequence continues at coordinate 3,117,836 of OZ059812.1, forward strand.
ACCTATCTTAAGCATAGATTGTATTTTATCGTATAAATGTTGACAAGTGTTGATAAAGCAATTATTTGATTTAATTATTGAAATATAATCCCTAGCTTATCGTTAAGAAAATTATATTTATTATATGCCTACTACCCTAAATGTAAATATTTTTAAGTAAATTACACTATCAGGAAAATATTCCAGAATGACATACTATACAGCGTGTTAAATTGTTAATCATTATTAATATGATTATACAGGGAAGTGAGTGTGTCATATCTTAACAGTTGCAGCAACAATAAAATAATCGTATGGGATTATGAAACACATATTTTAAAAATCAGGTAAAATGAATTCACAATTTCAAAGGTAAAAGAAATTATAAAAAGAAAATTGCAATGCCAGGAGGCTCAAGGAAAATTATTATTACATTACAAATTGACCTTCAACTTAATTCATCCGAAAATTAAAATCAAAAAATGGTTGTTACGAACCAAATTGACGTAGAGTGTCAATCTAGCTCGTTAAGCTGAGGCAATGGCACGAGTTCTGACGTTTTTCGTAACGTAAGTACGTCGCTTTTTGAATCGAAAATACAATCATCCTACAGCATTTTAGTTAAATTGTTTGTAACAAGCACAATTAGTATCATCCATAGATATCAATAAATTTTTAAAATTATGAATATATTATTTGTGAAACATTTTAGGTTTAAACGTGCTAAGGCCCCTGGTTCCTCGCTAACCTCTTCTTAGGCCCGCTTTTACCACAGATCTGTAACGATGTAGATTGTAGGTATTTAAAACTAATGGTTCTTTATCCGTCAATCATTTGAAGATGACAGAGACAAAAATGTTTGAATCCTAAACGCGTTTAGTGAGCTATGGTACAAGCGGGCCTTAGTTGAAAGCGCCAGGCTTTTAATTTTCTTACGTTTTTGGCAATTTGCAGTTTAGGTTCGGATTGTATGATGATTAAAATATGATCCGCGATCGTAACAAATACAGCTTTACAGAATATAATCATTAAAGTCATCAATACAACCCCTTTAAGTTCATTTGATCCCATTGAATGACTATTTCATGAAAAAGTCATTCAAATCGTAAGAAAATTTGAATTTCGCGGGCTACCCCGGCGCTTCACCTGAAGACAGTGGGAGGTCCCACTTAAAGAACACTTACTGTCAACCATTCGGCATGGAACTCCTCAGGCGTTGCACTATTAAACAGCAACTTCATCCAATTAGCCACTGAGAAGCCAATCTTGTTCAATTTGTTCTCATACTCCTCCGGACTCTTAGCTTTTTCCAGTTCCTCTACATGCTTTTCAATTTCAGGCTCGTTTAGCGGTGGTAGGGCAGAGGGGGACGCCGCCATCTTTGATTTTGTTCTTTGTTACTTTTTTTATAGTGCCTGTCACTTTTGTTTTTTTTTGTTGTCGTTTGCGCTGGACTGGTGAATTGTTTTTTTATTGTTAGTTATACAACCGTTACTAGTAAAAATACGTGGTTTTGCTTCAAAAATGATCTACGTATTTTTTATGAAGATTTATTTAAGTGGATTTCCTCGTGTTAGGCTTGATCCTAATCGGATAGTTACATGAAATAATGTTCATCTATCTCGACAGAAGGAACGGAATAAGGTCTCTGCCTAAAAGTGGGACAATACATGCTTAAAATCTATAACTAAAAATTAACATTAGTGCGTCTGTGTTCGTAATTCTTGTATAATTTAAAAAATAATTAAATATTGCACTAACTAGATAACTATTTGTTGCTTAGCAATATGGTTATGTGCTGATAAGCTTAGGAAGTAAGCCAGCTTTGTTTAAAAACAAATCATTTTTCGCAGTCTAGTGGGTAAAACACAGCATTGTAATGAACATTCCGTGACAAGATATACAAATAATAACACGCATCAAAAGCATCAATTCATGATACATTGGTCTAAGAGCGTAATAATAACCATTACCGTATTTATATTACATACAACCTTTGAACCTCAACAAATAATTATTATGTTTAATATGTAATGACTGATCAGTATATTGAAAGACAAAGAATGGTTCACTTGGTACGTGGGTCGAGGTTGGACAATGAGTCATTGTTGATAAGTTAGTATTGGCTACTATGTAAGTAGAAATGTATGTATTATAATAAATTATCCAACTGAAAATAAAACATGGCGAACTGAGAAAATACACATTGTATCATTTAAACAGATGTTAAAGAAGGCTTTTCTCATCGACTTTTCCAGATTACTATTAATTACCTATCATTTTAATTACGGTGATCAATTAAGACGTAATGCCATCGGCAAGTAAAATAATTTAAACATTAATATCGCACTTCATGTTAGCTGTAATTAAAAACCAAAAATCACTTCAAAGTATAAAACAAAGTCGCTTCCCGCTGTCTGTCTGTCTGTCCCTATGTGCCTATGCTTAGATCTTTAAAACTCCGCAACGGATTTTGATGCGGTTTTTTTAATAGATAGAGTGATTCAAGAGGAAGGTTTATATGTATAATACATGCTTATTACATTGCTTACTACAGTAGAGAAAACATTAGTATCTACATTGCACCCGTGCGAAGCCGGGGCGGGTCGCTAGTATCTTATATGATATATTCGAAAGTACACACTTTATAACACCTACGTTTACACTATCCAGGTAAAAGCACCTTCTATTTACTCCCTACTGCATTAAGTACACATATATAAAATAAATAAAATAATTTTAATTCAAATATCACTGACTCATAATAGAAATATTATCCCGGTTTACACTTTCTGGTTTATTCCAAACATTTATATTTACGAAAACTAATATTGGGTATTGAACAATAATTTCCTCTAACAGATCTCAATTAAATCTTCACAAAATTATAATTTTTATCAATTTCATTAAAATAATTATAATCACATCACTAAAATGGTTGTTTTTTTTAGTTTAATTAAAATAATTGAAAGAAATGTCACGTGTTTTTACACTAACAGGCGATGAAGCGTGATTACTCCGTCAAATGCCACGATACACTGTGATAAATTATCTTTGTGTTATGTATGTAAGTATGTTTTATGTGTTATCTCTAGAAGTAGGCATGAGTATAATATTATGTACTCTATGTACGCTCGGTAGGACAAGTGATTAAGAAATATATTGTTACACATAACATCAACAGAGTAGCTATAGTGTACCTATATCGTCAGTGTTTTTTTTCTATGTAATAGGGGGTGAGCCTATTGCCATCAACCGGGCACAGATCCAGACTCCGTGGCTGCTACTGAGAAATACCTAGTGAGGACGCCAATATCACTTTGCCTGAGCTGGGAATCGAATCGATTGCGTGCTGCTGCTGCGGAGCGTGGGGTCCTGGGTTCGATTTCCGGGTCGGGTAAAAAGTGCTACTGGGTTTTTCCATTAGCAATTTCTAAGTAGGAGCCCGCAGTTTAGAAGTTGGCGGTATGATACCCCCGCGCCCCGCGCCTGGGTGCGCACGTTAAGCCGTTGTTCCTGCGCCTGGTCTCCCTCCGCGAGTGTCGGATCGCCGTCCCATCGGACTATGTGAGTGAGGGAACAGAGAGTGCACCTGCGTCTGCGCACACACTTGTGCACTATAATATCTCCCGCGCCGATGGCTAATCTCCGCTGAGATTGGCCACCGTGACCTGAAACGGTCAGAAGGACGATAATTATATGTTCCGTTATGCCCCAATTTGTATTTTGATAAAGGTATTATCGCTTGACCTCTTGCACGCTTGCAATTTAAATTTATACCAATATTATAAAGCTAAAGAGTTTGTTTGGTTGAACGCGCTAATCTCAGGAACTACTGGTTCGAATTGAAAAATTCTTTTAGTGTTGGATAACCCATTTATCGAGGAAGGCTATAGGCTATAAAACATCACGCTGCGGCCAATAGGAGCGGAGCATTAATCAAAAATGTTACGCAGACGAAGTTGCGTCGGGCAGCTAGTCTAATAATAATTCAAACCTTTCGCAGCTTATCAGTAACAATATAGTCATAACATCCGATTTTTGGCTCGCCCCCTATTGCATTGGACTTTAACATAACTGAGGAAACGAGATGTTCCATAGCTACACCTCTGCCTATCCCTTCAGCGATTACAGGCATGATGTTCTGTTCTTCTGCTTCATCGTGTGGTTAGTGCCCAACCTGGTGTCAGAGTTTTTATGCCACCCATGGGCCTCTGACTCGGCTTTACATGCCGTCGAGAAATACCTCTCAGGCATGCTGGTTTCCTCACGATGTTTTCCTTCACCGAAGCAAATGATAATTATACAATACGCACATGAATCCGATAAATCAGAGGTGCGTGTCTTGGGTTCGAACTCGATACCCATGACTTGGCAGCCCGACGGTCACGCCACTAGGCTATCACTGCTTATTCTGGTTATAAACAAACATTGTACCGGGCACCTAGCAGATCAATGACCGTCCCGAGCTAAAAGTACACCTCATGGTATTTATCTACATAATTTGCATACAGATAGCGTCAGCAGGACAAAGCCCTCTTTACATACAGAGAAGGGACGAATATTGCTGGCTGTATGACTGTGTGTTGGCGCTTTTAGACCTTGAGGTCTTGGTGTTTAGGTTTCTTTATGCTTGCACAGTTAACTGGTTTCCTGGACTGTGGTTTCAAACTTCAAAACGGAGGTCCGAGTTCAAAAAGCAAACAGATTGTAATATTAATGTATGACCTACTTTATACTACAACTTTAATCACTGTGTGTTATGTACGTAAGTTTATTTTTATTTTTATTGTGCACTATTTAAAAATACTTATATATCCATAGGTACTAATATTATAAATGAGAAAGTAACTCTGTTTGTTTGGTTGTTATCTTTTCACGAGTAAACGGCTGACCGGATCGTAATGAAATTTGGCAAGGAGATAGATTATGTCCTGGGCAAAGACATGCTATCTTTTTTTTCTTTCAATTAGGTAGTCATTAAAATTTTCACGCGGACGAAGTCGCGGACAACAGCTAGTTCTACATAATTTGTTAATTTTAGAGTAAGTATTAGAAGTGGCGCTAACATTCAATTTAAATACTCTTTTGTATTTATTTAAATTAAATACTAATGTATGAATGAATGGGTCAACAATGTATTGGAAGCGTCTTATACTCATATGACATTATTGAAATATATTTGCACGAAATATTATGTGTGTTTGTCCATTAAACAGGGGTCTGTTGCATATTCAACCAATGGGTTATTTTATATCATAAATTGGCACGTGTTGATCACAAAAAATACAATTTTGTCAATATTATAGTTTGTCTGTTTTATCAAAGTGTAAACTTCAGGAAAACATATTTTCTGCCCTCAATAACATATCGCTGACTATCAGTACGTATTAAATTATGTTATGAATAGGTAAAAAAAAATAAAGAACTTTCAAGCATCGAATCTTGACAATTAACAAAAAAAAAGAACAATTCGAAAACCAGTCACATACAGCCGGAAAAAAATTGCCCACCACAATATTTTTCCAACAAAAACACTTTAACCACAGCTGTACCGATAAAGGCAAAAATATTAAGATTATCAAACTGATTATTATTTTACTGTACAATGTACAGATTTTTGTGATTTTCACGTGTTTTTTCACTCGACTTCCTTTATTTAATAACTAAAATGACACCGTATTCGTTCGAGGTAAAGTACGCGACTGCGAGCCCGCGCGAGTTTGTTCGAATTATAAGCTAATTGTTGTACACTGGAGTGCAAAATGAATGGGACAGCTTTGGGTTGGAGAGAAAAAACGTGTTTTTGTTTACGGTTTTACCTGTTAGTCCCTAAATTGACACGTGAGCAAAATAAACTAAAATCTGGTTGAGGAAAATTATAACATCAATAAATTACAATCATCATTGGGACTTGTTTTATTTCTTTTTGTTTGATAGATAGATAAAATATGATTTACTGTACTTTATATTATAACAGTGTTGATTATTGAAAGGTGTTTGGCCTTAAAACGCCACGCTGGCCAGTACTTCTTGGCGAGGTTTGACCGAGTGGTGGCCAAAGAAACCAGGGCGGTCAAAACTTCGTTGAGTTGACGATATCGTCAAAATATCTTTCTTCGATTAAATTCTCATTCTTCAATCTAGCTACATATTATTAAAAGTATTTTCAAGTCAGCATTACACAACAGTTTTTTCGTAAGAAATGTAAATTACGGACAGAAATGAACTAGAATTAGCAGCTAGCCTATCCGAGCTGAAAAAGCAAGGTTACATTTAAAAAATATGCGTATTCACGTCTCACGTCAGACTTACGCACGAAGATATCTTATCAAATGCGTTATCTATCCACGTGGTTATTTAGATCACAAGTGCATTGATGTAATGTGTGTTGAAAGAAGTTTATCTTCTCCCTTTCAAGTAGGTCCATAAGGGGTGCACCTCATACGTTGACCGTCATTTTCTAGAGCGAGTCGATGCTGCCGCGTGCGATAGCGTTCCCGCTCTAGCAAATGACAGTTCTGAGCGACAGAAAAGGACAGGGGCATGGAAGACAAAGGTTTTATTATCACACGGCCTTTTATTATCAGCCGGTTTCTGATAGCCATTGCTAGGGATTCACACGATTAAAACCAAAGACTAGTTAGAGTCGGCGTGAGAAAACAGTTCGTGGAAGGAATGTGGGGATGCCGCAGCCCAGCAGCAGGACCGACTCGACTCGACCCCAACATAGTTGGGGAAAGGCTAGGCAAATGATGGTTTTCATTAAGTGAAAATGGAAGCTATAATTCTATGCATCAAACACAACTCATGTGCAAGAAAGCGGAATAAAACATCACATTTTCATGAAATATTAAGATATGACGTTTTGAAGTAATTTAAGACTACTTTGTAACTGAATCACATTGTTTTATCTCTGGGGCTAATTTGGATTAGTAACAAATAAACAGATAACGGGTATCAGGTATTAGTGGACGGATTCATTTAATCTCGAAATGCATTGGACATTTACAAAGTAATGAATTAGGTACCTACTCATTATTTGCAATTAGTATTTTGTTAAATAACGTTTGCCTTCAAACAAAGAAATTTACAATAAAGCAAATCGTAGTCTACTGGTACATTCCTTACAGTTATTTACTTCCGCCCTTGCATCGTTGTCAAAATTACAATGATCTTTATGCTCTGTGATTGGCATCATAATCCACAGCCTGAATTCACTCACTGCTGGGTATAGGCCTCTCTTTGCTTGTGCCAGTTTCCACGTTCCTGTGCCAGCCTCATCCAGGTTTTTCCCCCGATGGCAATTATGTCGTCTGGCCATCTAACCGCCCGGCGACCCACATTACTTTTCCCAGGTCTTGGATGCCATTATTCGGTGACAGCTTTACCCCGCCTTGCTCGGTGCCCCGCCAAATTCATTTGAGTTTCATAATGCGATTTCCAATATCGAAAACTTTTGTACGTCTTTCGACGTTAGAAACTCGATCTACCAGCTTTATGCCGAGCATGTAACGCTTTATGGCTCGCTTACTGGTATATACTTTGCGATTACAAAAGTCCCGAAACGAAAGGCAAAAAAAAAACTTTGGCTTCAAATTACCGACAAAACAAAAATACAACTCATGCTTTATAATGAGTGCCATATAATTTTGTACGGCAGTGTATATTGTTTGTGAACTGTTTTGACCTTCACAATGAGCAATCGAAGACATTATATTGGCATACGTTCAAAGAATAAAGTACATAGTTACTAGTTACAATAACAGTGTTAAATGGATATTTTGGCGTTCGTATGACGTTCATAAAGGGGCACTGTTGGTGACCATTTGTAAAAATGTATTGAAAAACAATATGGCAATTTTAGTTTTGTTCTTACTATATCTCTTTCGCATACACAAACTTTTTATTTGGCCTCAGATGTTACCGAAAAATTCAGGCCTAACAAAACGTCTGCCACCAGCTGGAAATGTACGATTTCTTTGTAATTACATAAGGTAGGTACGAACTACTAGTTGACAAGAACTGTCAAAGACTTTCGCTCTCTCGAAGCAGTCGTTTCACAGTCATTTTCAAACTGACTCACAATGATGTTGACTGTGACTGATATTTAATGTATAAGTGTAAAATTTAAAAATCATTGATTTAATAATTATAATTGTACCTTAAAGATACACGCCATGAGAAATGGCAAGCGTGTCGTGAGCCAATCTTATTTAAGATCTTGCATGCATGTATGATTTTAATTCTGTATGCATACACATGTTTGAGCAAATTAAATTTCTTATTCTTAATGATCTTTATTCTCGTAGAAATAAGGTTACTGTTGGATTGCTGCTATAAGAGAGAAATTGCCTGTAGGCATGATCTCCCTGACCTTGTCCCATGTTACTCGGGGTCGGCGCAACACGTTTTCCTCTTCCATTCTCCCCTGTCAACCGTCACGCTAACATATGTATACTCCTTTATCAGAATCAGTACTTTATTTGCTTCATGTGTTTTGCTTATTTTTTTTTTAACCGACTTGTGTTTGTTACCTCATATCTTCGTCATTTATGAACCGATTTGAAAAATTCTTCTTTTATCTGAATGAATCTACTTTCCGATTGGTCCCATAGAAATTTCATCAAAATCGGTTCATCAGTTTGGTTTTGAAATCAAAATAGCTGGAAAAAATATGTCATCCAAGTAAAAGAAATTGCGAAATTGATGCTTGACAAGGATTTGTGTGTGATACGATAACTAAAAAGGGTAAAATAAAAACTTAAAGGGTAAAACAAAAGTCGGTGACTATTGTTTGTTTCATTGATTTTTCACCGACTTCCGAAAGTAAAGTTATTTTCCACTTTTTTAGTGTTTTTTTTGGAAGTCGGTTTTTTATTGCAAAAAAGTTTTTTTTCTTTCGTATCATTCCTCACACAATCCATCCATCGTTTCCTAAGTCTGTAAGCATGTAGTAACTGCTAATCTATATAATAGTCTCTCTACGCATAGACCACGTTACACGAGTGTGGCCTTATAAGCTAATTAAGACACAGTTCCCAGATTAGTATTTGTCAAGATATCGAATTTCAGACAAATTGTTTAATTAGCTTAACGTCAGTGTCTATCGATTTACGATTACATTTACGTTTATTTCATGAGTCGAGACGTCCGTCGGTAAAAACAATTTTGCTACCGTTACGATTACACTATATTACTCTAACTACCCCTTTGGTTTGAGGTCGCAAAAGCGACTGCTGAGCGTGGGATCGGGTTTGATTATCAAGTCGGGCAGTGTTATTGGGTCGCCTTTGGACCTTCGTACCCATATTCGAAAAAGTAACGGTTCCTACTCAAAACTAATTAATTTTCAGGCCTTTGAAAATCGGACATAAGTCACTAACTAATAAATTATGAGTTTCGAGTTGAATAACTCCATTATTTTCAGAATCGCCTCTCAATATATTGCACTTGTCCGAACGAACACAAGGACGATTCATTTGCAAGAAATTAAAGCCAATTGTCGATCAGCGGCGACTTTGTATAATCAAAATCTTGTTAATGCAGATTAGACTACCATACGGCAAATAGTAACTGTAATGGCTGCTAATTAAAAGGGGTAAGTAATCGGATGAAGATGAGGAGCTCGTGAACTTCAAGGTTAAGCCGCGCTTGCAAAAGTCTGTCTATGGTTGGGCGACCAACATTACATCCCGAGTTCCCTCCGTGCCTCGGAAAGCACGTCAAGCCGTTGGTCTCAGCTGTCATTTGTAGATCTTTGACAGTCGTTACAGGTAGTCAGTGGCCCGAAAGTCTTACAAAGGGGTATCGTATTACCCAGTGCTAACTGGGTTGTGGAGGTCAGATAGGCAGTCGCTCCAAGTAAAATACTGATATTCAGCTGCATCCGGTAAGGCTGGAAGCTGACCCCAAAATAGTTGGGAAAAAGGTAGGCAGCTGATGAAATAGGATGTAGTTGGATAATTGTGAGAACGCGCGACGTGAAGGTGGGGGGTGGAAGTGAGACAAAACACTCCATATCTTGCGTATTGTATTTTATATAATTTGGTTTGGCAGGCAGGCCACCTGCCGACATACTCTTATACGGGGTGGAAGGGACACCGAACGTTTCCTACAAAAGTGCAATTACCTACACAGTCATAAGAGTCGCTAAGCACATGCTAGAACGAGTCAATTCCGACCCAACATTCATGAAACGCATTGTTACTGGTGACGAGACGTGGGTTTACGTGTTTGACATGCAAACTAGTCAACAAGCTCCGTGGCGTCAGTGGCGCCTTCCAACTGAACCGGAACCGAAAAAACCACGTCAAGTCAAAGTCATGTTGACCGTTTTCATTGACTATCGCGGTGTTGTGCACCCGGAATTCTGGCCGGAAGGTCAAACAGTAAATAAAGAATATTATTTGAACGTTATGCGGCGTTTAAGACAACAAATTCGACCAAAAAGGCCAGATTTGTAGAAAGAAAATGTATGGATTTTGCAATTAGTCATCATAGTGAACGAATTTTTGACCAAAAACTCAACAAACACCATCGAGTAACCACCTTATTCACCAGATATGGCTCCAGCCGACTTCTTTCTTTTTCCTAAACACAAATTACCACTTCGTGGCACCCGTTTTCATTCGGTAGAAGACAAAGGAGAATTCGCGGCGAGAAGTGAACTAAATTCCGGAAAAATCGTTTAAAAATGTTTTGATGATTGGATTATTCGTTGGCGTAAATGTATCGTTTCTGAAGGAGCATACTTTGAAGGCGATAAAATAACTTTGGATGAATAACTAACATTTTGTGTATTATTGATCGTTTCCCGGTACTTTCTTAACAGAGTAGTATTCGTATTTGTTAATGAAACATAGATACCTACACACATAGATAGTCAGTGTTAGATTGACGATATCTTCGAAATTATGCATTTTTGGACAACACATTCTCGGACTTTTTGTTTTATTTTTACTTATAGAATATAACCCTAGAGTTATGGAAATAAAAAAAAAACACGTTGTATAGTAGTACACCAGTAGCCTGACAGTATCAGCGAGTGTCAGTAGCACTTATATTATATCTTACCTGCTCTTGCGTCAGTATAATCTGCTCGCCAGGCCTTCTGGGCCGTGGACTGGACTCGGGCGTCTCCACCGGCGAGAACCATCTGACTGTGGACTCGGCGTAGTTGGAGTGGCTGGCTTGCGGCTGGAGGAGAGGCGTGCGTTCTGATGCACCGCTGTGGTGGACTGGGGGAGACATTGTAATTGTAACATCACGACTGTGGAAGTGAAGAAGAAGAAGAGGTAGAGGGAGTCATTTAATTAAAAATATTGCATTGTATCGAAATTTTACACTAAAAGATGGCTCTTAAAGGGGTTTGAATTAAATGGCCTGCCTAAATTCCGCCATTTTTTTTTTTTTCAAAGATGCGGCCACGCCTATGACCTATATTAATCGATAGCTGGTATCAATACAAACTAGTTTTGTATGAAACACAATCCTCTAAAGCGTCACGTTTCCGAGATATGAGCTGTCAAAGTTGAAATCCATTCACAGATGGCATCTTCAGCACAACTTTAATTTTATTAGCCACGCATAAAACCGGTATCAATCAATAGCTGGCATCAATACAAACAAGTTTTTTATGAGACCAAATCTTCTAAAGCGTCAGGATTCCGAGATATAAGCCGTCAAATATAGAATCATCGCCATCAGCAGAACTTGGAAAACTCAGAAACGTGACGCTCTAGAAGATTTTTGTCTTATATAAAACTTGTTAGTATTGATTTCAGCTATTTATTAAGAAGATTACAACTATTGATTAAGATTTATGCTTGGCCGCCATTTTGAAAATAAAGTAATATGGCGGAAATTAGGCAGGCCACGCTTCATACAAAAATCATCCAACCCCTTTACAAATAACTTGTTTTTTTGTTAGTCTCATGTGTCCCACAAAATGAAAATTAAATGTGTCAAGAGGAGGCCTTTGCCCAGCAGTGGGACACATGAGAAGCTAACAATTCCGCTTATTACATCAAAATATTACTACTATACTACGGGTGTACTTATTGGATACACTTCTGTTTTACGGGCGATTACAGGTGTGTTGTTATGTTATGTGAATTTGTCACCAACTAACCCCACAAAGCTGTAAGTCAGCCCCGCTATCATTTTGCTGCATCACTAGTATTTTTTCATATACTATAATTACATTAACTATACATTAATAATTATACATTATAATCACTAAATAGTATAAAACAAAGTCGCTTCCCGCTGTCTGTCTGTCCCTATGTATGCTTAGATCTTTAAAACTACGCAACGGATTTTGATGCGGTTTTTTAACAGATAGAGTGATTCAAGAGGAAGGTTTAAATGTATAATACATGCATATTATAGTAGAGAAAACATTAGTATCTACATACATTGCACCCTTGCGAAGCCGGGGCGGGTCGCTAGTAATTCAAATAACTAAGATACACTAACTACAAACTATAAAAAGGCATCAAAAAACTCCTCCTCAACGCTGTCAGCCGGTAATGTGTCCAAGAGACTGGCGGCGTTGCCACGGTGTATGGCAACACTTAGCCTCTGGCCAAGGTAAAAGCCAGCCCTTTGGGTCACGGGAAGCGTCAACTAGGCGTTTTGAAATTACCTTAAAAAGGCTGTGAGCACTCGGACCCCACGGCCCCAGAGTTCCAACCCCAAACGGCTCGAAAATATAGTTTCCACAAAGGTTACAAGGCTAAAGGTTTTTCATATTGAACTACTTTTGCATAGTATGTACCGATATACTCCTAAAAGCAGCTTATACCAGGTGTAAACGGACCCTTCACGAAACATTCTGTACATCAAAGTAAGTAACCCTACGCAAAAATTGTTGCCGGGAAACGACTTTTTTTTGGGGTGTTTAACACGTTTTACGGTAAAACTCAACGTAACACAATCAAAACATTGTGCTGATGTACGCATTAAATAGTTAACGGGTTATCGAGATATTTAAAGTTAAGTTATAGCGTCTTTCTTTATCGTGTGGTTAGTGCCTAACCTGGTGTCAGAGTTTTTATGCCGCCCATGGGCCTCTGACTTGGCTTTACATGCCTTGGAGACATATCTCTCAGGCATGCTGATTTCCTCACGATGTTTTCCTTCACCGAAGCAAGTGATAATTATACAATTATTATATCGTACTCGTATATGATAATTATTAGTTATAGCGTGAAAACAAACTTGTGTTTAAAAAAAATATAACTTTGACCACCAATTTCTCCATAACTAGAAAGTCCCCAGGTATGGTCCAGAACAAAAAATGATCGCAGTGACGTGGAGAACAAGTGCCTTTCCGCTTCATTAAAGGTTTTTTTACACCCTTTATTTTTTCAACTTGAACTACTTCTGTACAGGATGTGCCGATGTAAGAGCAGCGTACTTATGTTATCTTCCAGAAGAATTTATTATTTATTATATTGATTAAGCAAGGTGTCAATAGTAATTCTACTGCACTGCAGGTGTCAATGACATCTTATCATAGAACAAAGTGGGACACGTTATCAAGATACGATCTACTATATTGCTACACGGCTTGTTAGGTATTTACCTTTTTCTTTTTTGTCTGCGTGTCATTTGTCATTCAAATGCGTTTTCCAATACTAGTGCGCTGTGAGAAAAGTAACTACAAAAAAATTAACAAATAGTTGTATAAACATGTGCAAGTGAAGTAGAATGAGTGTTCACAACTTTACATCGCCTGCAAAATTGCATGGCATGGTTTAATGGCGCGCGATCGAGTCGCGAGCGTGCGCGAGGCGACGCTTGACGTCCGCATCATGTTCGTTTATTATAATATTTACTTTAATCGATGATAATACGGTCCTATTTTCAATGCAGCCAGTAAATTGCTTAATTAGAAGATTTTGGAAAGAGTGTTTTTTTTTTATAATTGATTGTTGTAAAAGTGATTGTTGTGGGTAGAGTTTTAAACATGAATGTGGACGGGTATGAAAGTAGATGAAGACCAAAGAAACGATGGATGAACTGCGTGAAGGATGATATGGCTAGAAAGGAGGTGACTGCTGAGATGACGAGTAATAGAGAAGTGTGGAAGAAGAAGACATGCTGCGCCGAGCACAAATACATGAGGATATGGACAGGAGTTTGATGATGATGTTTTGCAGTTGGAATGTATATGCGAACATGTTTTTCATCTACAATGTTAAATTTGTCCTTGGAACTGTGGTAGATAACACATTGATAGTACGGAACCCCCTCCACGCCAGTCCCAACTACAACTTGTCTAGTTTATAACATTCGTTGAACTTAGTCAGTAACGACGGCACGGTTGGCGCAGTGGCTGAGCGATTGGCTGCTGCGCTGCGAGTCGCGGGTCCGATCCCCGCACGGAACAAATATTTGTATGACCTAGAGGTATTTGTTCCGGGTGTGGCTGTTTTTGTGTGTGAGTGTAAATGTTTATAAACACACCCACGATACAGCAGAAATTCCAAGTGTGGGGCAACGTTTAAAAAAAAATCATATTTAAAATATACATACCTATAGACTCCAATATCGACTTAGCCTGTAACTCCTGCGGCAGGACCCGGAAGTCCAGGAACCAGGCTTCGCTCCAGGCGAGGGTGAACGAGGTCAGGATGAGGAACACTTCGTAGACCGGCTGAACTGCGTTGGGCCACTGTTGGCAAACGTGGGGTTAGTTGGTCACGAACACATGAATTCGAGAAACGGTCTTCTAGTCTAACCGGATACAGCTGAATAACATTATACATGGTGGGGCCTACATCATCTTCCTGCCCTTGTCCCATTCTACTCGGGGTCGGCGCAACACGTTTTCTTCTTCCATTCTCCCCTGTCAGATGTCACGGCATTATTTACTCCTTTCTCTTTCATATCATTCCTCACACAATCCATCCGTCTTTTCTTTGGCCTTCCTCTCCCTCTCCATCCATCAACATTTATATCCATCACTCTTTTAGTAACATGCGTTTCATCCCTCCTCATTACATGTCCATACCAAGACAGACGACTTCCTTTAATTTTTTTTCTGTGACAGGCGCCACTTTCAAACTTCCTCTAATATACTCATTCCTTACTTTATCCATTCTTGTTACTCCACACATCCATCTCCACATTCTCATCTCCGCTACATGCAATCGTTTTTCATCCATCTTCTTCACAGCCCACCATTCTAATCCATACAGTACGACAGGCCTATCACGGACTTGTATATTTTCCCCTTTAACTTGAGGGGCATCCGTGGGTCGCAAGTAGTTCCAGTGACCTGTCGCCATTTCATCCATCCTGAGTTGATCCGATGCGTTACATCCCGGTTTACTTCGCCAGGGTGGCGCCTACAATACGACAATAAATTAAACGCGGGTGAAGAACGACGGTATGGTTGAAGTTCCGCGGACCCGAACAATGCGCTATGTTTCCACATTTATCGTGCGAACCGCCAGTCTGTGGAATTCACTGCCGGCTTCTCTGTTCATTATAAT
This sequence comes from Standfussiana lucernea, assembly GCA_964057025.1. NCBI lineage: Eukaryota > Metazoa > Arthropoda > Insecta > Lepidoptera > Noctuidae > Standfussiana > Standfussiana lucernea. The sequence goes on from OZ059812.1 coordinate 3,133,321, forward strand.
CTGGATCTATTCAAGGTTCGAGCGAATCGGTTTCTTCTAGGCGCGCGTGCTCCACCCTAAGCCGCGTCAAGCCTATTCAGTGTAAAGAGAACGACACACTGCTCTCAGTGTGTCAAACTTGGAACAAGCAGTTATCTATATAAAAGAGGTTGAATGAAAAGTTAGTACTTACGTCAAACACAAAAACTTTTGCTATTAACAGTGCGCAGGTGGAGCCCGTTGATAGCTGAAACAAAATACAAACATTTATACTTCCAGATAGGTGACTCTCTGCGACAGCTGTCAGTAAAATCACGCCTATGAAGTCCTGAATTTCATAATAGTACAGACAGTACCTGTCAATGTCATACTTTATGGGCATGCCGACCTAATTAGTGATAGGCGATGATTCATCGCGACCACAGACTATAAACTATCGATATTTTAAATAAAACTTAATTTAAAATTAATTTATCTTTTAATTTTATCGTATATTTTAATATCATAACATTATTTACATTTGTACATACTTGATCTAAAATAATAGTGAGTAAATAAAATCCAATTTCTCACCTATTCATGTAACATTCCATCCGTCAACGTCCCATCCTTGGCTTTCGGGAGAAGACACGCCGCGTTTGGTAATTAAGTAACGTTTGTAATTAAATTAAACCCCATTATATGTTACATTAGCATCGATAATAGTAAGAAACGTCGATAATTTATATCGACAATTTTTTATATGTCAGTTTGACATATGTCGCAGAGATCAAGCTATATCTTTTATGTAGTATAGGCACTGCTGATAGAGTATTACATACAGGATGCAAGGCACACCGACGCTTAAACCGTTACCACGTAGTCACTACAACATTCTAATGTCCCCTGCATAAATATTTTTACGTCGGTTATTAAAAAATCAACAGCTGTTTCCTACAAAACACGGTCAAAATTTATGAAACAGCTGGTTTTTTTTTGTAAGTTTGTATGAAGGGGCAGTCTTCGGAACTACTGACCCGATTCCGAAAATCCATTCATTAACGGGAAGCTATATTATTCCCGAGTGTTATAGTATTGTATTAACAATAAATACATTAATATTACATACACACATACATACAACATATTACACATACATACACACACATTATTACATTAATTATTTATTGTGTTGTCAATATGTTACATTTAAAAAGTCCCCGTGGGTTAATTTCCGTGCATATACAACGAGAGCAAAACCGCGGGAAAAAGCTAGTATGGTACAAAGTACTTACTGCGATGATGCTCCAGTTGTTTATATACAACACCGCGTAGAACAGTATCAGCACCACGAACCGACAGACGGCTACCATTACGATGTCGAATAGAGAAGTCTTTACGTTGTAATGAATTATTTCTGTGTTCATTATTTGCTCTAGGGTTTCGCCTCGCATCTGTAACGAAATAAATCTTGCTTTAGTATTTTAAAGATCACCGTTATTCTCCTGCCCTTATCCCAATTTATTTGTGGTCACCGCAGCATGGCTTCTTCTTCCACACTTCTCTATTACTCGTCATCTCATCAGATACCTCCTTTCTTGTCATATCAACCGTTGCACAGTCCACTTCACACAGTCCATCCATCGTTTCTTTGGTCTTCCACTACTCTTATACCCATCCACATTCATTCTCAAAACTTTCCTCATGACATTTTCCTCATTCCTCCGCATCACATGCGCATACCACGACAACCGATTTACAATAAAAATAAAAAATCTGTGAAAATTTTGAAAATAAAGTGTTAAAATCAAATTAATTTCAAGTTGTTTAAAGTAATGGCGTAAATATAGTTTTTATTCCAGAACCGGTTCTTTTGAAAGCAATCAACATGGTATGGAGAAATTACTGTCTCTAAGTCCTTCAATGATCAACAGCCGTTATTTATTATCAATACATGACCTTATTACCTTCCCCCTTTCCCAAACTTTCCTCCATCCCACATATCCTCTAACACACGCACACTCACACGCACACGTACACGCCTACGCACACCTATCCTGTCCTATCCCGTCCTATCCCGTTTTATCCCGTTTTATCCCGTTTTATCCCGTCCTATCCCGTTTTATCCCGTCCTATCCCGTTTTATCCTTTCATATCCTTCCTTCCTTCCTTCCTTCCTTCCTTCCTTCCTTCCATCCACATCAGAAAACCCCTTTAGACATAACATTTATTTACAATGACGCAAAAATAGAAACAGTAAAAGAATTCAACCTACTCGGCTTATCCATTGATACACATTTAAATTGGAAATCACATATTAAAAAAATCAGGTCAAAACTATCAAAATTTGCCTATGCCCTGCGTGAAATAAAAAAAACAACAAATCTCCCCACTGCTCTGGTTACGTATTATGCCTATGCATACGCATGGTTAAACTACGGCGTAATATTATGGGGAAATAGTACAGATTCACCAACACTTTTCACACTACAAAAACGACTGATTAGAATACTAGCTAACATAGATAACACAGACAGCTGCAAACCCCACTTCCAAGAATATAAACTTCTAACTCTACCTTGTATATATATCTTGGAAATATGCAAATTTGTTAGAAACAATCAAAAACTCTTCACTACACGTGAACACATACAAACTAACTACACACTACGACACAAAAATAGACTAAACCTACCAGGTTCCAAGCTAAAAATACACTCCACAAGCACTCTAGTAATGTCAGTTAAATTATATAATAAACTACCAGATGAAATTAAAAATGAACAAAAATGTAATATTTTTATAAATAAATTAAAACAACTTCTAATCCGTAAATGTTATTATAATGTACATGAATATTTAAATGATAAATTTAATAAATAAACAATAATACCAAAAAATAATAACAATAATACAAACAATAATATATGTATAATTTAAATAAATATAAATGTATAAATCCAATATATGAGTAGTGAATATTATATGTATACAATTATTAATAAGCCTACCTACCTACACTAAACAAAAGAGTACCTAGATTAATTTAAAAATTGTAAATATTTATAATAGCCCTCCTCCTAATTTTTAATTTTTATTTTTTGTTATGCCCGACAGGGCCCACAATGCTCCAAAACTAAATGTATATCTTTATGTACCTACCACCTAAGTTCTCATTGTGGAATGCAATAAATGTATTGAGTATTGAGTATATCCCGTTTTATCCAGTCCTATCCCGTTTTATCCAGCCCTATCCCGTTTATACCGTAATATCACGTTTTATCCCGTCTTATCCCATTTTATCCCGTCCTATCCCGTTTTATCCCGTCCTATCCCGTTTTATTCCGCCGTATCCCGTTTATCCCGTCCTATCCCGTTTTATCCCGCCGTATCCCGTTTATCCCGTCCTATCCCGTTTTATCACGTCCTATCCCGTCCGGTCAATTTTTTGTTAAATACCCGTGCGAAGCCGGGACGGGCCGCTATTATTTTATATTCTCGGCTAGCCGGGAAGTGCCGGTAACACGGGCCTAAGCCAAGTGATTATCCCTATCTCAATCATATTTTTCAATGTTAACGCCATCTGAGTTAAGTTAGCTACCCACTTAGATATTTATATTCTTTCGTACCAATAAAATAAGTGTCCAAGAATTAAAACTTTGTTTTGTTTGCCCACCTAACTGAATAATCAAATTCTAAAACAATAACTATCGTAATAAAGAATATCGAACATCTTTCGAGGCTTTCCATAAGCGGTTGGATCAAGGGCTTGATTCAGAAAGCAGTACTTCTGGACACCGCGCGTATTGTTAGGAGGTTCCTCTCTCAAGAGCCCTGACCACCGGTAGCTCGGACCCTGTTCCTGGAGCCGGTTGGCTACTAGGTATTTTTTTTAAACCTCTTATTTTTGAGATTCCACAGTCATACTCAAAACTTTCTTCACGACATTTTTCTCATTCTTCCGCATCATATGCCCGTACCGCGACAACCGATTACCACACAACTTTTCAGTATTCAGATCTGAGAAAAAATTGAAATTATGGTAGTTTTGTTTTCTGATGGTACAGTCAACCGCAATAAAGGTAACAATTTTACATTGACTTTGTCTTTATGTTGTAGCAGTAAGAACGACTTTCGAAGTGCAAGTGTCTTCTTGATTTGTTGTTGACTGTGTTCTAAAGTGCAAGTTATCCAGCACCCTGGATGGCAAGCAGGTTACGCCTTAGAATATTTATGTAGAAAATATGTCAGAAAATGTTGTTTGCAATGGCATTTGAACTTTATCACGTAACATGTTGAGTTTGCATTTCCAAAACTAGAAATTTATGTAAGATTCTGAATTGTAGACTTGTTGATATCACAATAAGCTCACCATCACACATATTAAGGCACATGAGACTAGCCCTTGATATTTGATAACATAACATCACGCCTTTAATCCCCGAAGGGTTAGGCAGAGGTGTAAGTACCTAATAGTACACCCACATTTCGCCAGTTATGTTTAAGTCCCATGTAATAAAGGGCGAGGCTATTGCCATCAACCGGGCACAAATCCAGACTCCGTGGCTAATACTGAGAAATTCCTAATGGAAAAACCCAATAACACTTTGCCCGACCTGGGAATCGAACCCATGACTTCATACTCACCATTCGCGCTTGCAACACAAGACCAACGACGCAGTCAGCGATCCATTCCCTTGGTAAGAATACCAGGCTAGGATGTCGTAACATAAAATATAAAAATTGCTCACCATCACACATATTAACCACATGAGGCTTGTGAACAGTAGGTCGAAGGTGACGAACAAACAGAAGAACCGCCTCACTGTGGACATCTTGCCTTGAGGTCTGTGCCCGGCCACCAGGTCTTCTGACACTAGGTTTAGAGAGGTGGAGTGTGCTGGAATAGGGGGAGAGAGAAGATTAGTTTGAGATATTCAGATAAATTAATAAAATGTTTATATTGAGCTGCCGGAATATCGGGAGCTCAAGATAAACATTAGTCGCGGAAGATATTCCGTAAGTGATAGTGTAAATTCAGTTATAAACCGTGAAAGCTTAAAACCGTGTTTGAAATTAATAAAAGTTGGGAGAGATGTACTTATAGAAGTTTACTTGTATTGCAATTCTCGGCGTGGAGAATGCAAGAGAGCGCATCTATGCGCGTTGAAAGCGCTGTTTTGTTCTCAATGGCGAGAGTTGAAAATCGAGTAACCAGCTTACTCGATTGAATCGATGATCGACTCAAAGCTTACTGTAAAATTCAATGCACCTTCTAAAAGGATCCCGTAAAAAAAGGTAGCGTTAGAAATGGCTTGAAAATACCATTGTATTGACTATTTTTTTAAGGAGTCATCCTTAATTGGGTATGTTTTCTTTGTGTGTTTGTTGATTGACACGTTTGATTGGTATGCACTTAAGTGCAACACCGCCAGTCTTAAGTGGCACTTTGCTGTATTTCTTTTTAATGTTGCCCCACACTAGGAATGTCTCCTGTGCCGTGGGTGCGTTTATAGTGCTGTTCAAACTGTATGGCGGCTCGGAAGTTAGCTGCGAGTGACGGTTAGCGCAAGTATAACGGTTCAAACTTTATTGCGGGTCGAAACATCTAACGTAAAGCTGCGCAGAATACAATTTTAGGTATCATCGGGGTGTAGAGGACGCATCGTCTTGACTGTATAATGCGCAGACGTCACCCGCAGCTAACTTCCGAGCCGCCATAAAGTTTGAACAGAAGTGTACAAACATTTAAACTCACATACACAAACAGCCAGACCCGGAACCAGTACCGGTATGCCAAACAAATATTTGTTCAGTGCGGGGATCGAACCCGCGACACGCAGCCATCAGCCAATCTCTCAGCCACAGCGCTAACCTTGCCGTCGACCGTCCAATTCGTCAACCTACACGACTTGATTTCCCAATAACTTAATATTAAAATTACCTCTTCGTAAAACCACAACATGGTATTTGTACATTCTGACGTAGTCTCCTGTTGAGTGCAGGAACCGGGTAAAAAGGGCACAAACACAAAGAAGTGTTTTAAAACACTCATAAAAGAATTTACAGCGTATAACTTTTATACAACACTTTTGTCACAAGCACTTTTCATCCCTATCGTTTTAGGGGGGAAACACCAGGGTAGCCCGCGAAATTCAAATTTTTTTGGCTTTTTTGCTGGTCAGTTCCCGGCCGTATGTTGAATTAAATATGATTTGCGGCCGTAAGAACGTTTGTATTTACAGAATTAAAATCATCAATACAACCCTCAAAGCTCATTTAACCCCATTCAATGTCTGTGTCATGAAAAACTCCTTCAATGGGATTAAATGAACTTAGAGGATTGTATGATGAATGATGATATTAACTCTGTTCAGCCATATTTGTTACGGTCGCAAAACATATTTTAATCAACATACAACCTGACACTGTCTTGCAAATTGCAAAAAACGTAAGAAAATTTGCATTTCGCGGGCTAGCTTAGCGCATCCTCCTTAAATAAAAACTTTTTACGTCATTTCCACGGGAAAAAAAAGTTGTAAATAACAAATGGAACTCACTCAAGGTTCGATGGTGTGGGCTCAAACTGCTGAGAAGCGACTCGGCCGCCTCTCTATAGTGCGGGTTCGACATCCTGCCCCCTGGAACCATTAATGAACGACTGATTAACTAAACAACAATATTTACTTAAGCACATAACTGCTAATCACTATGTTATGTTTGAGAATGCAGTATCAGCAAAAGAGATAGAATACCCGGGCGTTAATGTAACATTAATATTAGAAAAACAACGCATTCATTTAGGCGCTGAGTTTGTTTGCACTTTACATCTATATATGTACATTTAATAAAATTGTAACAGGTCGATGTCTATACTTTAAAGATATTGAAAAAAAAAATGGAGGGTCTTTATTAGAGCAACAGAAGCCAAAACAACAGCAGCAGTTTTTAGAATTTTTGGCATGGATTTGAACGCAGTTTTCACCGCTCCACTGCTAGATGTCTAACTTAAAATATAGGCTACATTTTACCATAGAAATGATCTTTTTTTTAATCTAAGTACCACACGTCACGTACGAAGTCACGGGCAAAGGCTAGTCCTTAATGAAAAGTGCATTATTCAATGTCACAAGAAACCCCTGATCTTCGCACTTTTCTGTTTGTGCTGAGCCTAAGAAAAACCTAGTTATTTACAGAATTACAGCGGATTTTACGGCTCATTCGTTCAGCCCGAGCGTTACATAAGCCCACAATAATCCATTTATTCCCATAATGCGCTGCATTGATTTGTAACATCAACCTATTGTGTTACTTGAAGTCTTTTGCCGGTTTTCACAAAGACTAGGCAACACTTTAATTGATACCTAAGTTAAAACACTCTGTTGACATTCCAACAGTGCAATTACTTATATTTGGGCATTAAGTTAGGTGTGGCTTAGTGTTCGTTAAACCAAACATTAGAGTTTAGATTTGTAAATTCTGTTAAGTAATTTTACATAACAACTAAATCAACACAAGATTATAATAATAAATTGTTTATTATGTACTTGCTAACATTTTCAATTGAAAGAGTTTTTTTCTTTTGTAAGTTGTCTGCTCGAATATTTTTACAAATTGATGAAGATAGGTGATCATTTCAAATTAATTAATGTTACCAATAATAAATCAATATTACTTATTTCCCAATTATAAAAACAAACAATTTATAGTAATTTTCAATTGTATTGTGATAATTACACACAAATAACTATCACCATTATGTGTCAATACAGGCTACAAACATTTTGATAAGCCCCAAGTGTTCATTACACATATTAATAAGTTATTTTATATTTATCAATTCATAGAATAAATGAGATTCAAAGAATGTTGTAAAATTATTATACAACTGTAAATAAATTAGAAAGTTTTTGAAAGTCTACCGTGTTTATGTTCAACTCGCTGACCCGCGCAACTTCATCTACGTCACATAAGAGAGAATAAGAGAGACAGAGGGTTAGGTTATTTTTCATTGATGCTCCGCTCCTATTGGTCCTAGCGTGATGTTATATAGCCGAAAGCCTTAGTCGATAAACGGGCTATCGAACACTAAAATATTTTTTCAATTCGTACCAGTAGTTCCTGAGAATAGCGTGTTCAACCAAACAAACAAACTCTTCAGATTTATAAAATTAGTATAGATATGTGGTAATGGTTTTCCCAATGACAATGAATGAAAAGTCTAATACTTTTAAATACATCATAGTCATTCTCATGCCCTTAGCCCAATTAATTTGTGGTCGGCGCAGCATGTCTTTTTCTTCCATACTTCTCTATTACTCGTCATCTCAGCAGTCCCTCCACCACCCACAGTCCATCCATCGTTCCTTTGGTCTTCACTCTTCCTCTACTCTTATAGCAATCCACATTCATACTCGAAACATTCCTCACTGTCCTTATTCTTCACATCACATGCCTATTTATTATTATTATTTATTAACACGTTGAACGCCATGGTGACCTCATCTGGTTTACTTTATTGCGCCATGGGGGGCACCGGTGACCTCAAGGGTTTTTTTTGTTATATTTACGGAACCCTACAGCAGAACCTTATGAAAAACAGTATACTTACATATCTTGATAAAATACATAAATTACAAGATTTTTTTGTTTCACAAAAATTTTTTTTTCTATGATGGCGTTTAACGTGTTAAAGCATTTATACTATTTTTTTTTATTTAGGTTACGCCCATAGTCTTAGTAACAAAGATCTTAATTATTACTAGTGTTAGTAGATAAACATGGTTTAGTTTGTGTGGAGTTTCATCCAATGTCGCTGCATTGGAGACTCCCATCTATCTGCGAATACACTCAAGACCATACATACGATTACTACACAAATTTTCAGTCACCGGCGCCACTTTCTGACTTCCTCTTATGTACTCATTTCTTATATTATCCAGATACATTTTAAAACATAATGGGACATTTAAATAAGTACATATCTAGGTCAAATATATGGAGCAATGTGTTGTTATGTACTGATAACAATTCCATGAAGCAGTTGTTTATGTATTGTAATATATTGTGTCAGATCAACCACCCATGATATGGTGACTCTTTACCTGCCTAGACTTTTCAACTATGTTAGGGTCCTCATCCAATCTTACCAGATGCAGCTGAATACCAGTATTTCACATGCAGCAACTGCCTATCTGACCTAAAAACCCAGTTACTGGGTAACACAGTAGCCGTTTAAGTCTTTCAGCCTGTTTACATTAAATATTGCGGGATTTCCCACAAAAGCCATTACAGTGAATGAAACAATAATTTTTTATACATGGGGTCATTTAAGGAAATATAGGTCATGAATGGCAGTATTAGATCATGTTATTATATGGAAATACTTAATGTGATTATTTGAATAGGATGTGTAATTATGTGTTTTTAACCAACTTCAAAAAAAGGAGGAGTTTGTTACCTCATATCTCCGTCATTTATGAACCGATGTGAAAAATTTTTCTTTTATCTGAATGGATTTACTTCCCGATTGGTCCCATAGAAATTTCATCTAAATCGGTTTAGCAGTTTGGTTTTGAAATCAAAATAACTGGAAAAAATTTCATCCAAGTAAAAGAAATTGCGAAATTGATACTTGACAAGGATTTGTGTGTGATACGATAACTAAAAAGGGTAAAATAAAAACTTTTTTGCAAAAAAAAACCGACTTCCAAAAAAAACACTAAAAAAGTGTAAAATAACTTTACTTTCGGAAGTCGGTGGCAAAAAAGTCAATGAAACAAACAATAGTCACCGACTTCCGAAAGTAAAGTTATTTTACACTTTTTTAGTGTTTTTTTTGGAAGTCGGTTTTTTTTTGCAAAAAAGTTTTTGTTGGTTTACTTATGATATTTTTTCCCTTTAATGTTTTGAGAGCAGGAATCTATACCAATAAATAAAATTGAAGTGTCTGTTTTTAAATTCAAAAACAGCTTTGTACTGAATGTATATGAATGTAAGTATACCCAATTCTTATAACAAAAAAATATTGTCTGTCTGTCTGTTTGTTCTGGCTATTCTCCAAAATGGCCAAACCAATTTTTACGGGACTTTTAGTTACAGTTGCATAACTGTAACTAAAAGACCCCTAAAAATTGAATCAGCTGCATCTAGGTAGACTGACGTACAATGGGACACTTGATATTGTGTCCTGTTGTTTGCACATCACAGGAGCTGATGGACGCTACTGAAAGTGCCAAACTCGTTGCCAAATATTGGGCTGACTCAATTTGAATTGTCATCGACACGCTAAGAAGATCTGGTTAGACTAGAAGCCGACAGCAGCATAGTTGGTAATAGGCAGGCAGATGGTGACTAATCTGTTTATTCAATTTAAGTAACCGTAAAACGTAAAAATCAATTAATCCGACTGCAATTCAATGTACATACAAGTCTTATCTCTGGAAGCAACGCCTGATACAACAGTGTTTGTCAATAACATTGATAAGTTTATGACGCATAAATATTTTCATTTTATTTAAATTAATGAAAAAATTAACTAGGATTAGTTCACACAAAAAAAAAATTAAATAAATGTAATGTGTGTCACTTCAATTTTCAAAATTCAATCGGCAATTTTTGAGCTATGATTAAAAATACATACATGTCGGAGAAAGCGATAACTTTTAAACATCAAGTTGCTGATTTGACCATTGTAGTAGGGGTAAACGCCGTGACGTCAGATGTTGTTTTAATGGCGGCACGTGGACAGAGTCGTTTTGTAGAGTGGGGATTGTGCCGAGATCACTTTTGTTCGGAACTCCAACCAAGTCACTCCTTCAGAACGAAACTGTCGGTTTGCCCATTTTGTGGAGATTATTTGTTAGTGTTATTTAATGTAAATTTGTGTTAAATAATAAACTGTGATTTTTGTGTACCGAAACCGAAACTATTATTTTAACATTTCATCATGAACCCGGTACCACCGAACCCTAATGACAACGGCGCTATCGCTCAGCCATCGCTTACGCCGTCATCAGAATTGGGATCTGGACTCGATTCCCACTGGCGTGCTATGTTTGAGATGCAGCAGAAGAACATGATGCAGCTGATCGAAGCCATCAGGACACCAACAGTGGCACCTCAGATCATGCTGCCAGAAATTAATCCGGAGCTACCAGATACCGATCCACGTGCTTGGTGCGATACTATCGATATTTGCCTCGACGAACGTCCACTGGAGGGTGCATCGCTTATTATAGCTCTGAGCAAAGCCCTGAAAGGTAATGCGTCATCGTGGCTGTCGCAGATTTCGCATGCAGGCATGACGTGGCAGCATTTCCGCGACTTATTCCTTGCGCGTTATGCATCCACTGAAACTCTTGCTGCATCGCTTGTTAACATCCACAACGGCCGGCCGAAGGAGGGCGAATGTCACGCAGCGTACGCCAGCCGCCTAATTGCGAAATTATCGGCGAAATGGAAACATCTAACCAGAAGAAATAACGGTATCGTACGTACTTGCCCATACATCTCAATTTGATACTCGTTTACATCGCCTCGCTTTCACCACTGAGATTCTTGATCGGAATAAGTTGCTGCAAGAGATGAAGTCGTTGATCTACTTGAAACGGAAACACACTGAAGATCATCCCGCTACGACAGACGTTGAACGCTTCAAGTGTACACAAACAAATTCATTCTTGTGTAATCATTGCAAAAAGCCTGGGCATAAGGCCATAGATTGCCGCCTTAGGAACGCAAGAATGAACTCCACTCACTATAACACGTCACAATCCAATTCTACGCGAGGGGACAAGCCGATGACTCCCACAGCCGCAAGCACTACAAAGCCGCCGGCTTCTTCGTTTAAGAAACCCATCACTTGCTTCCGATGTGGCGAGAAAGGTCACATCTCCTCGCAGTGCAGCAGACCTGGAACGAGCACAGCCATAGGCGCTCACGGGACCAGCGATTCCGGTCCGAGCACCGTCCCGCAGCGACGTGTGGACAGTTGTGAGGTTCGCGGCGTCCTTGGACAGCTACAACAATCCGGTGAGTCGTTTTCATTTTGTTTTGATTCCGGCGCCGAGTGTTCTCTCGTTAAACAAAGTGTAGCTTATAAATTCTCGGGCAAACGTTCACTTTCAACCGTGCAAGTAATTGGTATCGGTAATAATTCGAATGTTTTTAGCACTGAACAAATTCTTAGTGATGTTGTGGTCGACAATAACGAACTGTCAATTTTATTTTACGTACTACCCGACGATTGTATGAAATACGATGTTATGATCGGACGCGATATTTTGACACTTGGCTATACGGTACATTTAACTGAATCTACCCTACGTATTTCGAAAGTTACAAATGTAGGTTGTTGCGATTTACCTCCCGTAATTGATCTTTACAATGTTGATTCTGATTATTTCAAACGAAAACAAGGACTGGTTGACGTCCCTTTTGAATGAGTATTCGAATGCTTTTATCAATGGTTTACCGTTAACTCGAGTGACTACGGGTGAATTAAACATTCGATTAGTGGATCCAGCACGTACGGTACAACGTCGCCCACATAGGCTTAGTCACCATGAGCAGCCAGCACTATTAAAGCTTTGAAGTCCAGCGTTGCTTTATTTGGCTCTCCTAGTCGTATAATCACCGACCAAGGTCGTTCCTTTGCCAACAAAGTGTTGAAGGAGTTTTGCGATTCACACAACATTTCCTTGCATTTAATTGCTACGGGATCTAGTCGCGCGAATGGTCAAGTCGAAAGGGAGATGGGTTTGTTAAAGGGTATGCTAACCGCGGTAGAGACGTCGGAAAGGTCGTGGCAGGATGCTTTGGACGATGTACAGTTGGCTATCAACTGCACAATGAACCGTGTTACGAAATCAAGCCCCTTAGAGCTTTTGATAGGAAAAGTTGCTAGGCCTCTGACGCTAATCGCTTATAATGACGATGATGAAACCGGAATTAACCTAACAGAAGCGAGAGAACACGCGGTGGACGGTATTAAGAAGAGTGCGGCTTATGAAAAAGCCCGTTTTGACAAAAATAAGGCCAAAGTAGTTAATTTCCCTTCGTCCACTTTGGTAACTAAACTTTCGTAACCAGTTACAAGAGAAGATATTTCAGTGTTGGTGGTTTGGTATTAATCAAAAATGAAAAAAAAAAAAGAAACCAAACTAAACCCAAATTTAAAGGTCCTTTCAAAATTTTAGAGTTGCTTGAAAACGATCGCTATGTTTTAAAATCACAGACAGGAAATAGAACCTACAAGTACGCTCACGATCGTATACGAAAGATGCCTCTAAGTAGTGTTCCTAATGAGTTAAACGTAGAGGACGGTGATGAAAGTACCTCCACCGAGTAGTAGACACATACCATGGCTATTTGGTCGCACCGTACGCACTAGTCTGTAGTCGTAACTGCAGCTCACTTGTGAGCTGTTCAGGGGGCGATGGGCAGCTGGTGGTACGGCGGGGACCTGGGTCTCAATGGAGACTATTGTTGTTTTGGTCTTGTACTGACCTGGGAGTCGCAGACTCTATGTGATGTATGTGGTCGTATCACATGAGGTGATGACGATATGGGTGGCATAAGTGTCACTAGCTGCTGCGGCAGCTGGGCCATGAGCGTTGTATGTGATCGAAGTTGATTTAGTTGCTGAGTAAATATGATTGAGACTTAGAGGAACCTTTTGTTTGACAACTGTTATTTTCAAGTTATGCTTTTCCATAAAGATGTGGTCAGGTTGACCGAGCCTGTACTGTTGCTCCAGATTTGACTGTTTGGTTACAGGTACTCACGAGGACGTGTAACTTGTCAGGCTGGCCGTGTCGGAGAAAGCGATAACTTTTAAACATCAAGTTGCTGATTTGACCATTGTAGTAGGGGTAAACGCCGTGACGTCAGATGTTGTTTTAATGGCGGCACGTGGACAGAGTCGTTTTGTAGAGTGGGGATTGTGCCGAGATCACTTTTGTTCGGAACTCCAACCAAGTCACTCCTTCAGAACGAAACTGTCGGTTTGCCCATTTTGTGGAGATTATTTGTTAGTGTTATTTAATGTAAATTTGTGTTAAATAATAAACTGTGATTTTTGTGTACCGAAACCGAAACTATTATTTTAACATTTCATCATGAACCCGGTACCACCGAACCCTAATGACAACGGCGCTATCGCTCAGCCATCGCTTACGCCGTCATACATATACTCACAAACTCACCTCCATTTTCTTAACCACAGTTAATGATCAAATTAATAGAATCCTAGCAATAAGTTTCTCCAGATTGCAGTGTCTAGTACAGTACAGAATTGTAAATCAATAAAAAACAATTAAGTATGTTGGGTCAGCTGGCAATTTAAAGACAAAGTACTTTTTTAAAACAAAAGACTGCCTTTTTAACTTATTGACAACTTAGGCTGAATGAAACATGAACAAATGAAAGCAGTAATTTTCTATCAATTTGTTAACAAAGGAATAATTTAAACTCACAATAAGCAAGCCATCATTCTGTCTGTAAAATCCACTTTGATAAGACTGATTGACTGTAGGTAATGTAACTATGCAGAAATACTGTTAATATTATTAAAGATAACATAATTGGGACAGCAAAATAGGCCTGTAGAATTTCAGTCAATGTTTATCTCAATATTTGATATGTTTCCATGTTATTCTGATATGGACAAGCATTTAGTTATAATAACTAACTTGAATACGTCATTACTAACAGATGGGTATGATAGAATAACAATGAAAATATTTATTTATTTATTTTTCGACCTTCAAATTGTTTACTTCGTCCAAAGACCATTGCAATCTGTAGAAATTTATAAGACAACACTATGTTATTTTTATGAGTTAATTAATGGCTGGGGCGGTGGTGACTTCGACACCTACGTTATTCATCTATTTAAAAAAAAATGTAATAACACAAAGACTTACTTGTTTTGTACTATCAACAACACTTTAACAACTTAAATTACGAAATGCATATCTCGCTGGGCGTTGACATAAATGCAGCTGTCAGGTTAGATGAATGTAATCAAAGCTACATCTTAGTTAAAACCAATTAGAAATTGTTATCAAACAGTCCAATTGTTATCAAATTAGCACAAAAGTTGAATAAAAAATCTCAGTCGATTGGTGAACAATTGTGAAACTCGTTCCTGGTTTTTGGACAGCAGGATAGTTTATTGTGATTTACCGTAGGTGAGACAAAGACAAAAATACTTTTATGCTTTGGTTTTTCTTATTTATGTAATGGAACGTTGGGCTGTTGACGCATAGTTTGACAACCACTTTTATCGTTCCATTTTACAGAGTTCCTGTGAATTATTCTTTAATTGATAAAACCATCCCTTTTTAATCGTTACCTTGATCGTTACAAGTATTTTATTTATTTCCAAAAGGATATAATATATAGGAAAGGTGAATTAACTGATCTAAACAACCCAAAGTAGAGATGGTTTTACTATACCGACTATTTAATAATAAACTTAGAAATCACTTTAATCGGAACGTTTCACGCTGTCTCTTCTCGGGGAGAACCTGTTTCTTTTTAACCCCTTTTGGGCATGTCAGATATGGGCAAAGCACGTCACACACTGAACGCCTGAGAAAAGAGAGCGCTGTCGAGGTCGGCTGCGGCAAAGGTGGCGTGACGATCTACGGCTAACATGGCCAGAAATCGCATAGGATAGAGAGGTATGGAAGGAGAAAGGGGAGGCCTTTGCCCAGCCGTGGGACACGAGGTAGGCTAGCAAAAAAAAAAAATCCGTTTGGTCCATTAACTATAAATTTATTAGCCAGTCAAATCATATTATGGTCAACAGAAAAGACGAGGCTGATCCGCTGATGGCTCGTGTCGTGTTTACACAATCTGCATAGGGGCGGATTTTTTTAAAAGTGTACCTTAGGTTTTCATGATGTCCCTTAAGTTTAATGTTTTTTTTTTTTACTTAATTACAATAAACTAAGATTTTTCAAGCGTGTCTTGATTGAGCATATGTTTGGTAGTATTCCTGTATTTCTTTTTTTTATTGTTTCTGGTTTATTTATAACTTTTCAGTACAATTAAATGACTAATAAGTAGGTTTTTGGCATGTCCCCTCGCCAAATAGTAACTTAAAAAGTAGAATAACAGTTTAAATATCAGTATGTAGATTGATGTAATTACATTATTAGACGGCTTAAATAATATATTTCTGATAAACCTAGATACAACAATTCATTAATAACAAATTGATTTTAAATTATTTTTTAAATCATAGTCTGGAAATTTGACCGGGTGGAACTTTCCCGTGAGTAACGCGAATTTAAGTGGTTTTAAAAAAATATTACTAAATTATAAATATATTTTTTCGTTAGCAACATTATAAAGCTGTCTGATTGACTGCCGCCATCTTGACAACAAATTTTCTGTCATCGTGCACAACCGCTACAAGGAGGACGCGCACAGTGTGTGCATTAAATATATCCAGTGACTAGCGGCACTTTTTAATGTAATTGAAAAAATTTTGACACGTTTCCTACTTAATTTACGAACTGTTAGTTAACAGTTTTATAAATTGTTGCATAATTTACTTGATATAACGGCAAATCATGGAAATAAAAATGCAAACATATTTTTTGTCGGACTTTCGTTACATTCCACTGACTAATTCTGACGAAAACGTTACTCAATGGAGAAAATTGTTAGTCAGTGGAACGCTAAAGCTGTATTCATGACGAACAGCGTTCCGTCAGATCACTTAATATTTTATTGCGTTATTACATAAAATAGACACAAAATCATTAAAACTAGCAACTGTTTTGAATCGAATTTGGATATTTATTTGTTTTTGTTGTGCTTGTATTGTTTTTGTTTTGCTTGAAACATTGTCAGACAGTGACTATAGTAAGATTTTTTTTTGCTCAATAACACATGGAGTTTCAACTAAAACAAAATCTTAAATATTTTAGAACCTTTAGGTTCATGTATGTGCACGTGCGTTTTTTCATTCCACTTAAGGCAGGATTGCAGTAATGCCCGGACTACACGAGGCTAGTTTTTCAAGCTAGTATAGCAAGCTAGTACTTCTGGCTTCGTGTAGACAAAACTAGCTTGATTGAATTGAAATGAAGCTAGTTTTGTCTACACGAAGCCAAAAGTACTAGCTTGCTAGCTCACTGACACTAGCTTGCTGTCCTAGCTTGAAAAACTAGCCTCGTGTAGCCCGGGCATAAGCGATAAAACTACGTACCTACAAAAAACGGGCACTGACGACTCGCAGCGTCCAAAATTTTAATTGTTTTTCTTCGTGGAGAAAATAAATAAATAATAACTAAGTTGTAAAATATTATGTTTTGCCATTTTATTTGAAATAAATTTGTTACATAATCACTTAACAGCATACGTTTAAAGTTGCGATTTGGTGTCACGTTTGACTTTTATTCTATCGAGAAAATTATTCGTAATCATGTTCATATCTTTGCCATTTACTAGAGGGTATGGGCAACTTGAGCAAACGATTTTTTTTTATTAAAATTTCATATGAGATAATTTTCTACAGACGTTCAAAATACTTCAAAATTACTGCAACACCACCTTAAGAGCGTGTACGCCGTACGGCATTTCATACAAATTATCAAGTCCTTATTTTTCGAAACGACTGAACCGATTTTAATGAAACTTCACACACATAAGCAGGATACATAGGTCTATAAAGTTAGTTGAGAACATTTTCGAAATGTCTTATTTAAAAAAAGATAATTGGAAATTTCTGTTATTTTATATACGTGATATTTATTATGGTGCGTCGATATCTGACGAATGCACCGCTCGCGCGCAGTTCGCAAGCTGTTCGCGAGCGGCGCATTCGTCAGATCTGGACGCACCATTAAGTCTCTTTAAAACAAAGTCAGTTTTAATGATATATTTAAGGTTTTTAAAATATTGTTTTTCATTAAGAAGTTTATTCAGTTTTCTAGTAAGTATATTGTAACAAAGCAAAATAATTTCAATAAGTTGGTAAAACAATCAAAATTGGCAAAAAATCCTTCATTGTAACCAGAGCCCTTACTTTTCCACTGACAAATTTCAACGTTCCAATGAGTAACTGTCTCTCTTTGAATAATTCAAAATTAAGGGTTTATTATAACTTTTGTGTTCAGTTTTTGATATTTTAATATTGTTATAAAGACAACATATTTGTTTTACTTTCAAATTATATAACAAAATAGTCATCAATTACGATTTGAATCTTTTATAAAGAAAAACACACTACTGATTATTTAACAAGTTAGTCAGAGGATATAAACATACAATTATTTTATTGTAAATTTTCTCTGTCCGAACTAAATGTTGATTATTTTAATTAAATAATACCTACCTGATTTAATAAAAGTATGATTTCCATTATACCAGTTTTATTTAACTTACTGAGTAAGATAATAAATCGTTATTCAGTGGAACCCAAAATCCTTTATAATAGAATTTCAATAACAATTATGAATAATTTGTAGCACATATTTAAATATTCTATACATTTTCTTAAAGTTCAATTAATAGACAATAAGAATTCAACTACACATATTGAAAACAAAACAAAAAAAATGAGGACCTTCATTTTAACTTAGGTACACTTTTAAAAAAATCCGCCCATAGCAATGTTGCCGTTGTGCAATAATGACCATGACCGTATGCTTACTCAGCCAAATACGTAAAATATATTAACCTTACTAATAGTAACCTTGTACCTTGTATCACGATAGTTCCGTGCTCTTTTATAGTGCTAATAAGGTCGGCTTTTGTATGCTACTTATTCAAGCATTTCGCGTAAGTAACTACGCTAGATACACCTACTTATTAACAAAAGTTAAGTCAATGCCTGTCTTGTGTGCTGGATTAGCTCATAAGCAATTGCTTAGGGCATCACGTCTTGGGGGCACCAGAAACAACACCAAAAAAAAATTGTTCTGTTCGGAAATCCTTTATACATATTCTAAGGTACGTAACATATGATATGATCTATGTGTCTATGGTCGTTGTGTTTTATACTTATTTTTTTTAAAGACCGGTACTAATTTACTTATGGATAGGGGGGCCCACACGCGTGGATTGCTTGGGGCATCAAGTGGCCTTAATCCGGCACTGCTTGTGACTTGAGTAATTCGTCTTCTATTCGAGACGTTAGTGAATGTTCATTATGTTATTACTAGCTGTGCCCAGTGGTTTCACTTGTCGTCTCTCTTTTTGCTCGGTTTCTACCTTCATCAAGAATTGCGCAATCAAAATAATGCTAAAAGATTTTTCAAATACGACTAGTTCGGAACTAGGTAAGTACCAGAAATTA
The DNA here is from genome assembly GCA_964057025.1 of Standfussiana lucernea. Taxonomy (NCBI): domain Eukaryota; kingdom Metazoa; phylum Arthropoda; class Insecta; order Lepidoptera; family Noctuidae; genus Standfussiana; species Standfussiana lucernea. The sequence goes on from OZ059812.1 coordinate 3,152,597, forward strand.
GCCCGTTTAAATAAAAAAACAACCTACTCTTCAGCTTTAACAATATTATTAGGTATTATTACACAAGACGTACATTTATTTGTTATTTGGTTAATTAAAATAGTTGATTGGTTTAGAATCAACCCGCCATTCTGACGTCAGGGTGGTGGCTCACGTGCGTTTTACAATATCAAAACTTGTGTAACAAATCACAGAGTACATTATAATATATGTAACAATTAAGAGCGTTTACGTCTATCGCACGAAGTCAAGTTTAGGTAATTCAATGCATTTTTTACGCACACAAAAGCGCGCGTGCCTGTGTGCATAGCGCTGGCGCGTTCTCTTGCGCTATAGTCAAACTAACCCACTATGATCCGTTCGAGTGTTGTAGTAAAATTTAATTTGAATTTGAATTTGAACGTACACGGATTACTAAAGTACGAGTGCATAAAATAAGTATTCAATAATATATTGCAAGTATAGCTATAATTATGATTAATATTAAAGTCGTTTTTTAGTTATTCAAACATGAATTTGTTGATCTAAACTTTAGAAAGAAACCGAACTTCGTTAATTATTATTGATTTGTGACTGATTAATAAATATTTCTTATTCTATTCAAATAAATCACTTTATACGGATTTACTTACGTTTATTTTATATTATATTTTAACCTGACGCGATGTTCCTCTTAGTGACACCTCTTATGAGGGAAATACAATAGGTTGGCGTTAACTTTAAAAACAATTTATGTTCTTATTTACAAAAAAATAAGTAAAAGTTTTAATAAATAAAATTCGTAGGTAAAAAGATAGGGTAGATATTGGTTGTCACTAAAAATATTGTCAGTCATCAAAAATAATAATAAAAAAATTTAATCATCAAAGTACCAAGATTTTTTAATCACACTATAAACGTCCGCTATACTTCCAAGTACGAATAAGGTCAACTCGGGTCAGGCAGAGCGCCGAGCGACATGTCCTCTCTCTAGAAAGCCTCGCGGCGGACTGATTTGAAATTGCTCGCGCGCAGTGATTTATAGTAGTTTTCAAATATTTATAGAAAAATAATCACTGTAAATTATTTGAAATTTTAAATTGGATGTTTTAAAGCATATGTTCTTCTATTATATTATGCTATTATTATATTAAATCAAGTAAGATATATCGGTGAAAAAATCATTTTAATTCCTTAATATTTCACATTGTTTGAACTTTAATTTCTTATATAAAGAAACCTAAATCAAAAAATTTTCTTCTCCAACTATATTCCTTAGGATCTTAGCAATAGGTAAAAAAAAAATCTAATTAGGTTTGCCAGTGGTTTCCTATAATTAGAGCGTCGAAACTGACGCTAAAAGGGAAATTAAGAAAACCTCTGTTGAGTTATCTTGATAGAATTTACCAATACTCTATTAAATGAAATATTTTTCTCTCCAACTATTGAGACAACGAAATTTCCTAAAGTTATTAGTAATTATCATTTTTGTAAAATAAAGGGTTGATGGTATTAAAGGGTTTGAAAAGTACTGTTTTGGAGTCAAACAGCGCATGGACGGCGTAAACGCTCTTAAGAAGTTTTTAAATAGTGTCCTTAGCTGTACAGTTGATGGTCACCCATCCACAGACCGACCTAGCCAAGCGTGGCTTAACCTTGAAGATCAACCTATGCGGCTGGATTATTAAGCCACGAGTTCCTCCTAGCCACTAATTGCGATTTATAGACAGAAATAGCAGTGAAAAAAATGAATATATTCAATAAATAGGCACAATTAGTGGCTAGGAGGAACTCGTGGCTTAATAATCCAGCCGCATAGGTTGATCTTCAAGGTTAAGCCACGCTTGGCTAGGTCGGTCTGTGGATGGGTGACCATCAACTGTTGTTTTGTTTATATAGTCTATTTCCACTTAATATTTAGTTCATTAATTTAGTTTTTAGCTTAAGTTACCACTTATGTTTGTGAATGTTGGTTCACCTGTTATTGGCAACTGTATAAGCCTATTACTATTACCACTTTATTTTATAATTTATATACAGAAGCTGTTGGTGTACCTTTTATTAATAAATAAATAATAAATAAATAATTATATTAAATGATGACATGATGTAATTTTAATTTTTTCTTTAAATATCTCGGCTCCGACGCATTTTACAAAAAAATGTCCATAGAAGAATATTAATGTTTTATTGTGTTCTTTCTAATGAAATACACACTTTTACCCAAACCCCTTTGAAAAAAGTTAGTTGAATTAATATTGACCCGCCAGCCTGACATCAGGATGGCGGTTTACTTTAAAATAATGTTTGCTACACATACAGACACGTACATTTATAATAAGTACTCATTTTAGTACAAAAACGTACAATTTACGTACATTTAAATAGTTTATTTTTGATCTAATTGGAAGTCATACACCCGCGATTCTGATAGACACTACATGGGGCATCAACACAGCTGGCGAAATGTGGGTGTACTATTAGGTAGACCTCTGTCTAACTCGTCGGGGATTACTGGCGTGACGTTATGTTACGTATTCGAGTAGATAGTATAGCTATGTAGATGTTAAATGAACTGAACCTAATACCTATAGGGCCCAGTTCATTTAGATGCATAACCACCTGGTTTTGCTTCTATTAGAGCCGTGTTCAGGTCCTCAGAGATGCAGGTGTTTACAAATGGTTCTGCATGAAGATGCAGAACATTTGTAAACACCTGCAGCTTTATTCAAACAACCACAGATATAATAAATACAGGAGATATGATTTGTAAAAAAATGTATTCGTGTTCAGATGTCGCCGTGTTCCCCCCACTTAATTCACTAACACAAAAGCAAAAACTATAAGAACGGCACACGAGCTCATATTTCTCCCGCACACAAAGAAACTTACAGCAACACTAATAAACTCACTAATAGAACACAGGCATACATGGGGCGGGGCTTCTACCTGTAGCTACGGACTCAGAATAAACACACATCGCAACTAGTGATGTGAAGAGGTAATCGTAGAAAAAATAGTATCGATGAAATTCAGTTACCTTTAATCTGCTCTTTTTATATATTATAAAAATACAGTACTATTCTTGCACCTGAATTCGAGGTGTTGGTATGAATTTTTATTCAATGGTTGAAAGCACTTAGGCTCAAAGTGAGACGAACATATCGTGTTATTTTTTGTGGGAAACCAGTTTGGACCTTTTCCTGTCATATTTATCTACTTTTCTTTTATTTTTGGATACTTCGGATAGCTAAAATGTTAAAATAAAACCAAGGTGTGAATTGTGATGATGATATCAATGATACATGTGTAAGAGTACCGCAATAAATTAAAAACCCATACTTGATTCAATAAAAGATAAGTCGAGTAATCAAGAAATAGTAATGAATTGTATTTTTTCAGTAATTAATTATATAATTTTTATCATTAAGTACCTCACATTAGTAAACAACAGCTATAAAGTTCCATGTAACAAAAAAGTCTAATTTTTTACCCTTGTGTAATCATTCGTACTAAGTAGGATCGTATAAAATATCGACAACCACAAAAGTGACATCACATCTCTAATTATCTACCTAAAACACACCCGCTTCACGAAACTATCGTGTGAGTGAGAGTATCAGTTATACACTTATCCATTGCACTATTAGACCAGCCGATTCATTGATCGATGTGTATTAAGCAAACAATGGTTGTTGTTCCTAATGAAAATAATTGTTTTTGGTACTTTATCGTGTTTCTAGTATCACGAAGTAATGTTTTAATGAATTTAATAAGAAAAACAATCATATTTTAGTACTTACGTGTGAAATGAGATGCCATCTTTCGTATAATTCCCAATAGAGGTGTTATTTTTGCAAACAGCCACTGTACAACGCGGCATTTTGTAAAAAATCACAAGCAATGAAGACGTCGCAAGTTGACATTCGACTAATGGCCGAAACTGGCAACAAGCCTCTTTGCGGCTAGATGCGTTCGCAAGCGCCACGCCTCTTGCCATATCTCCTGTATTTATTATATCTGTGCAAACAACCCATTGGCGCCCTGAATACGGGTTGTGTGGGTTCTGAAAGGGTTTTTAATGAAATAAAATACGCCAACACGTAATATTCATCCAATTTAATTAAAATTTCACAACAATTACATAATTATAAAATACAATCAATTTTAAATTTGGACCTGCTTTGGTATTTCTAAACTATAATAAAACAAAGCACAAAGGCTGACTCCTGAATTCCACTGCCATGAATTATAATCTCCAAAAATAATAAGAAATAAATTAAATAGAAAAAATACTTTAAACCTTCATGGAATCAAGCCTTTAGCTTATTTTGAAGGTACAATTTCGAAGATGACCACAACCGTAAACAACTGGTTTTTATTTTAACTCTATGAAACTGCTTCCGTTAATTTTCAGAAGGAAGCATGTATATTAATTACCAGTTAAAAGTTTTCTACTCTTTGGGTTGACCTTCGGAAATATACCTTAAGAAAACATGATAAATTCTTAAATAATAATAGATGTTACGTTATTCGTTCTATTCAGAGCAAATAATTATCTAAGGTGTCCTCCGGACTATTAAACATTCAATGAGTAATAAATCTCAAAAACTTTTAAAATTGGGACCATTATTTCTTGACATCCATTGCATATTATTTTGTATACAAAACATTCAAGGAATTATGATATTAGTTATTAATGACCGGTCTCTATTAATTACTCTTGTGTCCGTCTTTCAGTAAGAAATTCAAAATTTTAAGCAAGCGCCTACAATCTGAAACATAGCAATGCTGCTTTACGACGTTTGGTGCTATTAATTTCATCAAAGGATTTGACGAGAACTAAACATGGATCTCATGAAAACAATTGTACTGATGTTATTCATAAAAACAAATGACTTTTGAAACCTCAAGCTACAAAACCATCCCTACATCAATACCACCTCGTAGTCCCAACCCTATTATCAGGCGGGTCTTTAACACAGCAGTAAGACGCGAGTACTCCGACGGTCGCAAGACATAGTGACAGGATGCTGACACCGCACACAGCTCCTGAGGTGATGTCGTTGAGTGGTGTTCCTGGTTTCGGCTCCACTGACAGGAGGATGAGGAGTCCGAAGGCGCTTAGGAGGGAAAAGGAGGAGAGGACGATGTAACCTGCACGAGAAAAGAAATGACGTTAGGAACCGTTACCATTATTTCGTATTATTAATTGTGATGATTGAGATTTGAGATGATTGTACATCGGTTGACTGGTTGTTTTTGGTTGCTGTACGTCCTAAAGGTTAATTAAGGGCCAAACAGAAAGGGTTAAGCAGTGATAGCCTACTAGTGTTACCGTTTGACTGCCAAGTCATAGCTCTTCGAAATGGAACCCAAGATACGCCCCTCTGATTTTCTCGGAATCATGTGCGTATTGTATAATTATCACTTGCTTCGGTGAAGGTAAACATTGTGAGGAAGTGAAGAAACCAGCATGCCTGAGAGATATTTCTCGACGGCATGTAAAGCCAAGTCAGCGGCCCATGGGTGGCATACAAACTCTGACACCAGGTTAGGCACTAACCACACGATAAAGAAAGATTAAGGGTTACTTAATCGTGCGCAGTGGACTCTGAAAGATACTCAGTATGACATAGTATCAGTCGAAGTCTGTGCCGCAGTTTGTCTGCATCGGATTGGCCAAAAAGTGAGAAATTTGAGAATAACACTGAGATACTACTTTCTTATTATCTTAGATAAAACCTTTATTGCAGTATCTATATAATCTAGTATTCACCCAGTTACCTACTCAATGGAATTTAATTTGAAATAATGTCATCTTCCTGGCCAATAATATATGTATAATTGTACCTAATATAGATTTAGAACTATTAATAAATGCGTATTAAGAGTCATAACATTATTACAGGCGCCAACGAATCCATAAAAGTTAAGCACCAATATACCTGCCCAGTGCCCATAAAATCACCCGCATGAGTTGCTACCGCAAAGAAATTGTTTTTACACACATAATTTAATTTCAATAAGTATCTATGTATATTTCATATCGACACCTACATATATCGACAAATTACACGAATTTATTAGTACAAAGTTTTTGATTTTGTACAAATAAATTCGTGTAGTTTGCAAACAAAACACTCAAGAAAAGTAGGTATTATTTCGCGAAACAATTAAAAGAACTTACCAGAAATATAATTTCTATTGGGCAACAGCTGCTGCCTCCGTGTCCTGAAGCCCAGCAGTCCTAGCAGAAAGCAGGTGAAGCCAGCTAGCACGCCGAAGTCCAAGTAGTAACGCCTGCCAATCTGGAATAGCAACATGTAGCCAGGTAAGAACTTTGCTCGTGAAAAGTGATTTAACAGGGCAGATTGTAACTGTCAGTAGGGTTATTTTCTAGATTGTCAATATTTTTGTGAAGGTTTTCAGAGACAAAGGTCCAATCTGATAAGGACAAAGCACGGGTGTTCTCGACTTAGAATTTGCTATCAACTTATAAATGAACTTGATCAAATCCGCGTGTCCTTGGGTCCACTAGGCACTTTTACATGGCCTAAGAAACTGACAAATGACGTATTAGTCGAGTGCAAGTAGACAAAAAATACTCAAGAGGTCGAACGAAGTTTATAGTGGTCGGATGAATTTTTAGTCAGTGCACTCATGAATGTCGTTTTCTTGAAAATTTTTATGTCCAGTTATCAGTGAAAAAGTATCAGGTACGAATTTCAAAGAAGTCATAGTCTTAAAATCCAGTATTAAAAAAAAAAATTGAGGAAAATAGGAAGTTTAAAAAAAAAACTTGAAATATGCATTTCATCGACAACAATGAACAAATAAAAACAGACAAATTGGCGTTTAACGGATGCACACCGGTTACATTGTTACGACACAATATAAATTCGTCGAATTTCAAGTTAAATAATCAATATATAAATTACGGTACCTGGTCAATAATGATAAATAATGCTTTTTTTAGTTGTTTTAATTTGACACTATTTCAGAATGAAGCCCTTCTCAAAAGTGGAGAATCACCCGTTTATCGAATAAACGTCTGCGTTTTAATGGTGTGTGTGAAAGCGCGGTTATAGGGCTAGTATTAGAAGGGCCGCGTTTAAATACGGGTGGAGTACACTTACCTATTTCCGATATTAAGAAAAAATTATAAAAAATTACCTACCCATTATAATATTGATTCGGGTCGAGAATCATTAGTATAGTGACTTCCTTGAATTTGACGAGGATGCAAAACTACACCTTGTATATAAAGGAAATTTAAAAAAAAAATCTTTCTTCTCCACACCTCTAGGAACTCAACAAAAAAAGTCCCATAAAAATCGGATAAACTTCGTTCCACCTTTTTGTCTAATTGCGCTCGACTATATTATGTATACTTAGTGTAAGGTAAATAATAAGGTGCTAGTTACTCGCCCAAGCTCCTCACATGCTCAGCAGACCAACACTTGACACGCTGAACCACTGAACCAGGGCATGTTTTTTAATTTACTAGTGACCCGCCCCGGCTTCGCACGGATGCAATGTAGATACTAATGTTTTCTCTACTATAATATGCATGTATTATACATATAAACCTTCCTCTTGAACCATTCTATCTATTTAAAAAAACGCATCAAAATCCGTTGCGCAGTTTTAAAGATCTAAGCATACATAAGGACAGACAGCGGAATGTAGTAACTAGCTTTAGCCCGCAGCTTCGTACACGTAGCGTTTAGCTATGAACCTACAGAATTGTAAGAGTAAAAAACATCAATCCATCCATCCATCTATCCTCACAAACTTTCGCGTTTATATTAGTAAGTAAAATAAGATATAACCAGTGCAGGTGCTTCAACTTACGAATCTTACGATGCACATCATGTGCAATAAAAAAAAATTAAGTAGCAGTAAATTTATTCACCCGTGCCTAGCTTCGTTCACACTTTTGACAGTTAAGCTAAAACAATCCTATTGACCAAACACATAAGACAGTAAATCAAGAACACTTACAGCATACATCATATAGAAGCTCAGACCAGCTGTCAAACCACCACACATAGTCAGCATGACAGCTGCTATCAGTAAGGAAGCTGTGGCTCCTGATAACGTCTTGATGCTGGAGAACGACTTGTACGTCTCCTCGGAGTACACTGATGGTGGGGATGCTACCCTGGAAGAGAGGAAGGGTTTAAATTGATGATGGCTTCTTTTACCATAATATACATACGTATAGCATCACGCTAAAGGCTTGATCCCAGAAGAGCTTGGGTACGCAGAGGTGTACCCAATAGTACACTCACATTTCGGTAGATCAGTTAATAAGCCCCATATGATAGTGAGAGAGCCTTTTGCCATGAACCGGGCGCCAATCCAGACTCCGTGGCTGTTACTGGGTAATTACTGTTGGAAAACCTCAATAACACTTTGCCCGACATGGGAATCGAACCCATCCCTCAGGCTCAGCAAAAGCGTTTGTCTAGTGGCCACTACTACTCGTGTACTAAGATCAATATCGGCCTAACCTTCGGGGAGTACAGGTGTGTGTTTTAGTCAGTGAGTACTCGTACCTACAGAAATCTGCCATAAAGAACAAACAAAGGTTGTGACGCGTATGTTTACGAATGTATCGGTATCGATCGACTATCGAATGACACACATTGAACGATTCGCACAGCTCGCTATTCGTAAAGTGTACAATTCCGAAGACACGCAAACCGACACGAAAACCACACATCTCTCTATATGAAAGGGGCACGCGGGCCCATTGCGGGTCGGTAATGTCATGCCTATGCCTTCGTATTTCTGCTTCAACAAGGACATGCAGATTTCCTCGTGATATTTTCCTTCACCGTTGTGAGAGTAGTGGAATTGTACCTTAGCTGAGCACTGACTTTGACAGCTACTTAACTGTGGCGCCAAAACATGCGATCGAAAACGATAATTCAGCAAGCATCAAGAAACGCTTGCTCTTTTTAATGTGAAATATCACGCCACCGACCTATGCGGTTTATTACGTAAACAACCGTGAACGCCTAGTAAAAAAAATCCTATGATGGCTGCAAGAATGCATCGTTTTGGCGGGCGACGGGCGTAAGGTGTTAGATTATTGAAAAAAAAACCTTACACGTGCGAAACAGCTGTGCTAAGAAGGCGCGAAGATATGTGACACACATATTTTCTCAACTCATATCATGTGATCAGGGATCGCTTAGGGCAAAATTTACCTAACGACAATAGGTACTTATAATCAGTGATAGCCTAATGGTGTGACCGTTGGACTGCCAAGACTGCCATGAGGTCGAACCCAAGACACGCACCTCTGATCTTTCGGAATCATGCGTATTGTATAATATTATCACTTGCTTCGGTGAAGGAAAACATCGTGAGGAAACCAGCATGCCTGAGAGATATTTCTCGACTGCATGTAAAGCCAAGCCAGAGACTCATTGGCGGCATAAAAACTCTGACACCAGGTTAGACACTAACCACACGATGAAGAAGAGGTACTTAACTTAGGTCAGTATGCGGTTCGTACTGTCCATTTCCTATGAGCCAATGTGACAATGCTTCATGCTAATAGCTACTAAACGTATGGTTATGTTGATATTCGTTTGAAACGCCTACTTGGAAAACTCAAGTCAAAGTCCAGACTGTGAAATTTGATCATAGTTCCTATCTGGACGCAACGTGAGAGTTATAACTTAATTATCTATGAGCGTAGCTCCAAAAAAAATGATATACACATAGGTACTTAACAAATAATACTGATAACTAAAAGATTAACACATACCTCGGTATAATAACAGCAGTATTCTTATCCTTCCTTTGACTGTCTCTCCTCCGGTCATAGTCCCGCCTCTCTCTACACATCTCCCTCTCAAGATCAAAACTACGATCCCTACTCTTGTCTCTAAAGCTGGTCACAAACACATCATGCCTATCAAATCCAGGCAAGTTTTCAGATGGAATCTCCGGTAGATCGTAGCTTAGCTTCTGCTGGGCTTTGGGTGAAATCGGAGAAGTAGGAGCGCTTGTTCTTGAAGTCAGGTTAGCACAAGATTTTGAAGGAGTGACTCCATGAGTTGGTGTGCTTGATACGAATTTCCTTGGCGTTTCTGAGTATTTATTTTCTACTGATTTATTCGGTGTGATTCTAACTGAAGGCTGGCTAGCATAGCTCTTTAATTTCCTAGGTGTTGATAGCAATTCGTGTAGCTTTTGCGTGGCAATCAAGTTTTTCTTAGACATAACCGGAGATGTGAATGTAACATTGCATTTTCTGGGCTCGTCATCTTCCGTCGGAATGATGGCGTATCTGAGTGTCCTTCCATTTACAGTTTTGACTATTTCCGTCGGTATTTCCTTCAGTTCATTTTCATCTGGGCCGTCGACGTTATATTCTTCAATTTCATCAGCTTTGGCTTCAACTATCCTCTTCTTTGTAGGTGAATAATCGGCAATGTCGTCAAAGTCTTGGATAACTTCGTACCTATGTTTAGTCCTGCTGTCTTCTATACCATCATCGCTATCTCCACGTCGGTCATACCGTAACTGTCTTTGCTGTTTCAGCTGTGCCATTTCCAAGTCCTCACTTCGTGTCCTGCATCTTATCGACCGAGAAGGTTTGTACACCAATGAGGATTGTCTCTGAAAGCTTCTATTTTGAAACTTGGGAGGTTTTGGTGGTAATTCAGGAGGTTCTTCTCTGTATCTTGGGGCCCCGGCTGGGGACATTCTTAAAGGATTATCAGATATATCTGTCCTCATAATTCTGTTACTTATTTCAACCTTTCTAGGCGAATTGGCGCCTAAAGGAGGCATTCTTTGCCTTTCCGGCGACACTAGTTTTGTCATACATGTTTTTTGACCAAAAACAATTTCACTTTGTGAGCAAAAAGCCGGATTTGAGTAATATTTGTACACGATTTTTGGTGAATCCATTTTTGTAAGCGTATTTGTTCCCCGGTGCAATCGTTAGTGCATGATTCCTTGTTTTAAGAAAAGGGTGGGCAGTTACTGGAACCGTTACCATTCAGTGCTTTTCTTAAACTTAAACTTAGTTATAACTTCTAGGTTTCTTATTGAATTATATTCACTTAAAAAGTTATTAAATTATCTTGATTTACACACTTAGACTAAGATACTTTGCGAAGCTTATTTTCAGTGATTACTTTTATTTTTTTTAACCATTTAATCCTTGGTATTTTTTAAATTCTCGTTCACTTTTAGACACTGTACACTTATCCACACTAGAATCTACACTTAGGTTAATAATAAAAGCTATTTTAATTTTATTGTTCACACGTACGTCTATCCAGTTCAACGTCTAACCGTCAACTGTAAAACGATTCCTTTTTCAAAAAAACACCAGGGTCGGAAACGGCGGCGTTTGCGCACCCCTGCAAATGGGCACGCGCTGTTTGAATTCCAAGTTCGAAAAAGTTCACTTTAGCAAATAGGAACCTTATTTTCGTAGTTTCAAAGTTGAAACTACATTGCGTGTTAGTTTAAATTGAATTTAAACAATAGATAGGAGCGAGTCATTGTAATTTTTACTTTATTTTGTAGACGACAGGGATGTCAATCGAAAAAAATATGGGTTTTTATAGTAAAACTGGTATTATACCTTGTGCAATTATTGAATGGGCTTTCGTTTCGGGGTTTCGGGAAATGTCCCTTTTGTCTGGGGTCGCATTAGGGCTCCAATGTTTTGAGCAGCAGCTAGGTGAACACCTACTGGTTTTGTCTGGACAGTTATGGTGTGTTTATGTAATGTGGTTCTTATGTACCTACATAAATATCGTTAAACCTATTTGTGTCCACTTCGTGCTTGTCTTTCATGCAATAGGTACCTATACATTAGCCTCTTCTGACTTATGACTACCGCGTTGGTCGAACGGTCAAAAGCTTGACTGCTAAGCATGACGTCGTGGTTTCGATTCCGGGATCGGGAAAAATGATATTGGGTTTTTCAATCAAGATTTTCTCAGTAGCAGCCACGGAGCCTGGATTTGTGCCCGGTTTATGGCTATAGGCTTCGCCTCCTATTTATAACTATAAGTGGCGATATGTGGGTGTACTGTTTGGTACACCTCTGCCCAACCCTTCGGTAACTACAAACCTGACTTTATGTTATGTAGACCTTAAATGACTCGAACATACGTTAGAATTTCGTTTGCGTTCGATTTCATGAATTTATCTCCTCTTTGAAGGCCTATTTGGCTAGGTAGCATTAGGTGTCAGTTCTACATATTTTAGGAACAGACTCAAAATACCTTCCACAGAAAAATCTGTGGTCAATGGACAGCTTCTCGTTACCTACCTCCAAAGTCACCCTTCGAGTTCATTCGAAAGTCCGACACATACGATACATGTACCTCTCTGTCTACCCCACTTTCTATTATATAATAATAATAATGATTGTTATTATGCAGGGGTAGCACGTGCCGTCGAGTGTAACGGTCGATGGCAGCTGCCGGTATAGACAGCTGCGAGGTGGGGCGCGCAACATTTTGTTGATATTCACAGAGGGAGCTCGTGGCTAAATAATAAAAGCCACAATTAAGGGACGATCGAAGGTTATATACAACCGGTACGCTTACCAACATCAGGGCGACTGCCTATCTGACCTCCAACCCAGTTAGTAATGGGCATAGACTATATAATTAGGAATAGTCTTTGGTACTGGGTAAATACGATACCCCTTGGTAAGACTTGTTGTCAGACTTTCGGGCCACTGACTTCCTGTAACGACTGTCAACGATCTACAAATGACAGCCGGGACCAACGGCTTAACGTGCTTTCCGAGGCACGGAGGAAACTCGATATGTAATGAGCGGTCACCCATCCACGGACCACCTGAAGATCGACCCGAGCGGCTGCTATAATTTAGCCACGAGCTCCTGTCATATTCAGGGGGAACTCGTGGCTACATAATAACAGCCGCAAAGGTCGATCGTAGGTTAAACAAACGATACGTTTGCGGTTCGTTTCGAAAAGCACGTAACGCCGTTGGTCCTGGCTGTCATTTGTAGATCTTTGACAGTCGTTACAGGAAGTCAGTGGCCCGAAAGTCTGACTGCCTGTGTTACCATGGGGTATCGTATTACCCAGTACTGACTGGGTTCTGGAAGTCAGATAGGCAGTCGCTCGGTGTAAAATACTGGTATTCGGCTGAATTCGCTAGACTGTGAGCCGACCCGATAATGACGTGAGGTCTTTAGTCTTTACATAACCATGTTGATTTCCTGACGCACACCTACTTAACTGTTCCTTAATCATACTCTAATTTCAACCTTATTGCTTATTTCCTTTTTTATAACGTGCCAGTTACTTCCTAAATTACCACAAAGGTTAAGGTCTCTACAGAACCTTCCTTTTAGGATTGATGTAGGTATTCAGACAATTACTTAAACTTTAACATTTTCCTCACCAACAATGTTTCACTATAACATCTACCTGCCAAGGGCAATCCAAGAGAATTTTTAATCCTAAAATTACTACAGAAGGTGTATTGTTTGCTTGCATGACTTTTCAAATTTAACAAAATGTTGCTACCACCTGGCTGCGCGCGCGCACCTCCCCGCACCCGTGTCGTATTGACATTACAATGTAATCCACGCGAAAATCGATAATATTGACCTTCAAACGTTACGTTATGTAATTTATTACAGTACCAACGAAGGTATGCATGTATGTGTGTATCTGGGGTTAGCTATAGTGTGTAGGGAAGTACATAGATCAGCTGTTAAATTACCTTTGTCTCCATGCAACAAAAACGAAAAAGACATTCATCTCGTTTTGGTTCGGAAGAAAGAAAGAAAATTCAGTTTATTGGCATTAAAAAAACAGAAACACCTTAAAATTAAACGAAATAAATTAATAAACCTATTACTGCCAAAGGGACTCAGGTCAGCATAATGCCAGATAGCGACACAAAGTGTACCACCTGACGCTGATTTTCAGCTGCAGCCCACGAGTGCCTAACGCTCGAAAACATAAATAAACACATATAAAAGTCTAAAATATATTGTACAAACACCAACTATAATAAAATGTTGCGACTCTTTTAAACAAAAAACAACAAAAACAAAAGATTTATGTGCCCCTTAATAAAAAAGAATATAAAATAAATATTGCTGGTCTAAAATAAATTAAAAGACGATAGAAAAAAGCGAAACAGATAAAATTTAAAAAAGTATAAAGTCGATTACAGCAAAAAAAAAATTTATGAGAAACAATAAAATAGGAAATATGAACACGCGATTCGCTTTTAAGCGCATGTCTGACGAGCTTGAGCTGATTCTGCGTCGCTAAGTTCGGTTACTCCGATAATTAGATGGCCTCGTTGGTCCTGAAGTGGTCATGATAAGCGCCCGGCGGCTGAACGTGGGGACCTGTGTCTAATTCCCAGTTTGTCCACAAATTTATTGGCAATTGATTTCTCCAAAAAGGAATTTCTCGTTGGTCGATCGGAGCACGAGGCCCTGGCTTCAAAGCTAAAGTGTTATTGGGTTTTTCTATCAGGAATTTCTCAGTAACAGCTACTGAGTCTCGATATCTGCCCGATTGATGGCAATATTAGGCTCGCCCCCTATTTCATGGGAAACATAACTGGCCAAATGTGGGTGTACTATTAGGTACACCTCTGCCTAACCCTTCGGGGATTACAGGCGTGATGTTATGTTATGTTGTGAATTTCTCAGCAGCAGCCGGAGTCTGAATTTACGCCTTGTAAGTCCCTACGTGTACTAGATACACTCTCTCTGCCTATTCCGTTAAGGAAATTTAGGTGTGATGGTATGTAATGAAACTGTATTTGCAGGTTCATTCCAACTTTTTGCTCAGCTGATAACCTTAGCCAAAATAAATGTTGGTAACGTGTATTTTAACTTTAAAAAGCATTGATAAGATAAGTAAACTTTTAAATGTTTCCGGTTTGGTAACCCATCAAATAAAACTTAAATGTGTCAATATTGGGAAGTAAGTATTCGATCGAGGTGTGCGCGTAATGTACCGGTGTTATTTTTTAACCGACTTCAAAAAAAGGAGAAGGTTCTCAATTCGGTTGTTTTTTTTTGTGTTTGTTACCTCTGAATATCTTCGTCATTTATGAACCGATTTGAAAAATTCTTCTTTTATCTGAATGGACCTACTTACTTCCCGTTTGGTCCCGTAGAAATTTCATCAAAATCGGTTCAGGAGTTTGCTTTTTAAATCAAAATAGCTGGAAAAAAGATGTCATCCAAGTAAAAGAAATTGCGAAATTGATACATGACAAAGATTTGTGTGTGATGCGATAACTAAAAAGGGTAAAATAAAAACGATTTTGCAAAATAACATTACTTTTGGAAGTCGGTGCCAAAAAAGTCAATGAAACAAACCATAGTCACCGACTTCCGAAAGTAATGTTATTTTCCACTTTTTTTGTGTTTTTTTTTTGGAAGTCGTTTTTTTTTTGCAAAAACGTTTTTTGTATTCAACTTTTAAGTATACGTGTAGTCGTCCAGTAAAGAAATAAGAAATCCTTAGCAACCCTGAAAAGGGCTTTGGCAATAAATACCTACCTACACCCAGCTAAAGCTGACATGGACCTGACTATGTCTCATGTTTTAAAAGTACCATAAAGTTACCGTACTTACGACTTCTTTACAATATAGTTTCCCTATTAGCTTTGATCTTTCTTTACTCAAAAATTGAAAAATTTAGATAATACAAATGTGTACAGATAAAAGAAGAAAAGTATTAAAGGGCGTCAAAAAATTCGTCCACATCGCCGTCAACAAGAATAGTGCCCAGAAGGCTGGCAGCATTGCCACGTTGAATGGCAGTGCTGATTCTTTGACCCAAAAATAGGCCAGCCCTCTGGTCACAGCTTGGCGATGTCCCGAAAGAGTAGGTCCGCACTCGTACCCCATGGCCCTAGTGTTTCACTTTCAACCCCAAACGGCTCATGAATAGATCCAGATTATAATGATCGGAAAACAGAAGCCGGCAGTGAATTCCACAGACTAGCGTAGCGGTTCGCTCAATAAATGTGAAAGCAAAACGCCTTGCTCGGGTCCGTGCATCCGTGGGACTTCAACCATATCACGGTGACGCTTCGCCGTATTCTGCTCGTCCGAATATGGTATTATGGGTATGTGGGAATCCACCTTTTCATATACCTAGCAAAACCGTTACACATGTAATTACGTTTTTGACATGATCCACCAAAGAAATAAGAAACTTCTTACTGAATATACTTCACACTGCACCTGTCCACTACACCTTATTCACGTTTTGACGTCCATTAAAGAAACAAGAAACCCTTGCAGCCCTGAAAAGGGCTTTGTCAATAAATACCTACCTACACCAGCGAGATCTTGATAACACTATCACTACGCGCGCTCGCCGCGCACTCTACGTGCCAGCTGGATGTCCTTGGGCATAATAGTGACGCGCTTGGCATGGATCGCGCACAGGTTCGTGTCCTCGAACAACCCCACCAAGTACGCCTCGCTGGCTTCCTGCAGCGCCATCACCGCGGAGCTCTGGAACCGGAGATCAGTCTTGAAGTCCTGCGCGATCTCCCTCACGAGCCGCTGGAACGGCAGCTTGCGGATGAGCAGCTCCGTGCTCTTCTGGTAGCGGCGGATCTCTCGCAGCGCCACAGTGCCGGGCCGGTAGCGGTGCGGCTTCTTCACGCCGCCCGTGGCTGGCGCGCTCTTCCTTGCTGCCTTGGTCGCCAGCTGCTTGCGAGGAGCCTTGCCTCCGGTGGACTTGCGGGCTGTTTGCTTCGTGCGCGCCATCTTGTTTTCTTACACTTCCTTATTAACAACACGGTGGCGACTGTGTCGAGGTGCGACTCGAGACAGTGAAGCGATGCCTTTTATAGTTTTTTAGGTCCCCACTCTTAGTAGATTTGAAACGTTGTGGGTAGTCCTAGATTAATTTGAGAGAGAATTACCCGCGATGCGTGAAAGTTAACAAAATTTAGGAATATTCCACTGGTATCTAAAACATTTTTCAATATGATGCATTTTGATCATCTGCCAAGCGTCATCATTCTCTGGCTCTTATCCCAATTTAATTGTTGTCGCTACAGCATGTCTTACTCCCATATAATTCTCTGTTACGTTTGTTTGATCGACTGCCATTCTGAGTAAATTAGGAAAGGTTGCATGAATCTACCATTTACATCTTTTATTGACTCGAATTTGCCCTGGCGGTTGAGAGAATGTCATGCTCACTCAAATGTCTCGCTGATGGTCGCGCGTGTGTCGGGTCGTTTACTTCCCTTCAAAATGGTTGAGTTGAATGATGGCTGATCCATGCGTCATGTTCGTGAACGGGCGCTGTCAGAAGGGACTGGTCATCTCGCAGCTGCCATGGATTATTATATTTTTGAATTGTTAATTTTATCTTTTTACTCTGGACGCTCTTACTCGCACGTCTTTCTACATCGTTCTCACATATATGTATAATCTCGACATGAGTTATGTAACCAACACTTTGTAACAACATAATCATTTAAAAGAATGTCCATGGACTTTCTTGCCCATTCCTCTCCGTAGAGATCTACGCTTTCGAATGGGCAACTACAGTACTTTCACAAGTTATAATGTCCTGTGGCTGGGGCTGAAGCTGTAGTTTATTTTTGTGTTTTGACATTCAAAAGAGCCTTTCATGGTCTAATTGAATTTATTATATGCTTAGAGTTTGAATAATGCGTTTACTATGTGAAGACAGAGGTTATCCCATGTTCTTATGTTTTTTACATAAACATCACGACTGCAACCTCAGAAGGGTTAGGCACTGGTGTACTTAATAGTACGCCTACATTTCGACAGTTATGTTTTATACTGCATTTTCTCATTTATGTTGGGGTCGAATTCCAGTCTAACCGGATGCAGCTGAATATACCAGTATTTTATATGGATCGACAACCCAAGTACGTAGTAATACGATATTCCTTGGTATATGGTTGTACGACTGTCAAAGATGTGCAATGACAGCCGGGATCAACAGTCTCCCCCTGTTCAACGGGATTAAAACATAACAGACAAAATGTGGGTCAACTACCCCTTTGGAGAATACAGGGGTGATGATAATTTATGTTTATAAATAAAACAAAACCAACCTTTACAATCATTTATTCATCAATCAACAAGCAATAATTTAAAATCACATAATTACAATCATTCGTATTCTACACTACCCTGTCATTTGTACTCTTCCCTGTCATCATTAACCTAACCGTGGTCTTCACACCTTGGCTGCTGCGTCGCGTTCGTGGCTTTTATGAAAATTATTGATGGCTTTCACAGCTTCTATATTGGAGTGCGTGGCCAATTCTCCAGGGATGACGAGTTTGACGGCTGCTTGAACCTCCCTGCTGCCCAAAGTCGACTTTTTGCTATGGACCGCCAATCTCCCAGCTTCCACAGCAATCCGTTCCAACATGTCGTTGAGAAAATTGTTCATAATCAGCATAGATTTTCTTGAGATGCCTAGATTCTCAGGCGCCACCATCCGCAGTAATTTGTAGAGGTAGATTGAGAAGCTTTGGTAATTCTTCTTTTTAAGTTTCTTCGATTTCACGATTGGTCGTGAGATGGCGCTGTCCTTGGTTGGAGTTGGTTTTAGAGCCTTCTTTGGTACTTTTACGGGCGCCATTTTAACTTTTTTTTTTTAATGAATCTACTGTTACTGCTGTTTTTGTGGTACAGTTTAAGTGAACTTGAGTTGTTTGCAAGTAGTGGGTAACCGTGGGTGGTTGTGCGAGCCAAATAAAGATTTTGACCAATCATGGGCGTTGATATTATGGTTAAAATATTTATGTTGTTTAGAACGTAATTATTTAATAGACTACCTACTTAGTTAGATGCTGTGGGTCTATTGGTTGCAAAACCCTACTGCTGAGCTTGAAGCCGGTTGATGGCAATAGGCTTGCCCCCAATTACAATTATGGGATTTAAATATAGGTAACTGACAAAATGAGGGTGTACCTTCCGGGGATTATGTTCAACCCCATTACTTATTTATTGACTAAAATACAAGAGTTATCTTGATCTGAAGAATAGGTCGGATAGGCAGTCGCTCCATGTAAAATACTGGTATTCAGCTGCATCCGGTTAGACTGGAAGCCGACCCCAACATAGTAGGGACAAGGCAGGCAGTTGATGATGATTTTTATCTGAAGAAATCCCTGTTCGGAACACGACAATCACAAATAACATAATTTCTCTAGGCTGTGTTGTGGAATGTTCATATTCAGTTGTACTCATTTACATGACATCATTTACATGACATGACATTCTTCTTCTTTATCGTGTGGTTAGTGCCTAACCTGGTGTCAGAGTTTTTATGCCGCCCATGGGCCTCTGACTTGGCTTTACATACCGTCGAGAAAGATCTCTCAGGCACGCTGGTTTCCTCACGATGTTTTCCTTCACCGAAGCAAGTGATAATTATTCAATACGCACATGATTCCGAAAAATCAGAGGTGCGTGTCCTGGGTTCGAACTCGAGACCTATGACTTGGCAGTCCAACGGTCACACCACTAGGCTATCACTGCTTACATGACATTTATCCGTGGGCAGCTATGTGTCAACTCAATATTGTTATTATAAATGTTAATAAAATAAAGTCGCGAAAAGTAAGTCGCGGCGTAAGCATATTTGCCTGTACGTGAACCGTACAAGTAACGTTGTAGTAAAACATATAATAAATCATCATCTCACTTGCTAATTGTGAGTTTTCCTACCCTTGTGACTTGTCTCACAAGGTACCCTGGGGTCGTCGGAACACGTTTCGCATCCTATCAGGCATACGACGTGTAATTCTGTTGTTAACTAACAAGATGAAATAAGACAAGATGTTGATTTAAAGACAGTAAGCATTACATAATTCCATCAGAATACTTGATTAAGTAAATACATTGCGTTTTCGCAAATGAAAATGTCTAACACACTGTTCTTCAATAATTTGCTTTTAAGGAATAGTGGGTTATAGTAAAATGTTTGTAACATTGTAAATGTAAAACTACCCGTAACTAAACAATATTCTTGCGCCTAGCCTATATATACCCCTCTCTTACGTACAAGACCGCATTCCACATCTTACCATCGTCATATTCACTTAGTAAATAAAAAATTAAACGTCAACGTCAAAATGACAGGTCGCGGCAAAGGCGGGAAAGGTTTAGGCAAAGGAGGCGCCAAACGCCACAGAAAAGTGCTTCGAGACAACATCCAGGGTATCACGAAGCCTGCTATTAGAAGATTAGCAAGGAGAGGAGGTGTGAAGAGAATATCCGGATTAATTTACGAAGAAACTCGTGGCGTGCTCAAAGTGTTTCTAGAAAATGTCATTCGAGATGCCGTGACGTATACTGAACACGCGAAAAGAAAAACTGTGACAGCAATGGACGTTGTCTATGCTTTGAAGAGACAAGGAAGAACGCTGTACGGTTTTGGCGGGTGATTTTTGAGGTTATGAAGAAAAATTTGAAGATTAAAAGAAAAAAATGAAGTTTTAATTTATTTGGCACATTTGCTTTGACAAGGCCCTTTTCAGGGCCGCAGATTTTTTATTTCTTGATGGAAGTCGCAAAAACGTTGGGTGTTTCACAAAGTTCGAATCAGTATCCGTATCGACATAGTGCGTCCGTAAAGGTTCAGTTAACCTGGTACTAATTGGCTATGGACACAGGACTGACAGATGCTTAAATATACCTAGTAAGTATCTATCAGAGTCCGGGTGTCTAGAGCTGCGTCCGTAAGTTGTCTGTACCTGTATGACAGCGTTAACTCTGTACCATTGGTCCGCACATCAATGCGTATTTACACGACGTTTGTGTAGGTAGCTCTAAAAAACATAGTATGTTTTAAGTAAGTATTATTTATGGTAGCTGAGGTTCTCGTTACCACAGCGGCAAGCAGACCGCATACCAGCACCAATTTATTATTTAGCCTGTAAGCTGGGATAATATATTCTTACGATAATTATTGTTCTAGAATTTGATTATTCAGTAAGGTGGGTAAACAAAACAAAGTTGTAATTCTTGGGAACTTATTTTATTGGTACAAAAAAAATATAAATATCTTAGTGGGTAGATGAACTTACTTACATAGCTCAGATATCGCGTTAACATACAAAAACATGAGCAAAGACAGATAAACAACGGTTATTGATCATTGCAGTCACATAACATATCGTTCTGTCTAGTGTCACATGCCCACTTGTCAGGTAGCATTCGTGTGTCAAAATCGAAAATGTTCGGGATCAAAATTATTGTATGAAAATATTCCCAATGTCCGCTCTATTAGTCTTTTTAATCTCTTTGATACAAACACTCTTGGCCCGAAGTTAGAAGAAAGATGGTAAAATTGGCCAAAAGCTGCCTAAATAATAATGGTACAGAGCTCATTCAAATATTGCTAATTCTATGAGTGTCTACAATGGTAGTCTTATCGCTGACAGCGATTCTTGCAGACAATCTATGGATGGACTGAACGAACTACAACTTTTTCTTGCCTACTTTAATAAACTCCTAAGTTACTCAACATATGCGTGAGTATGATCTGGTGCACATCTCTGAAGACAGTCCTCACGTTGTCCGTGTCCGTAGCGGTTGTGAAGTGGAAGTAACATTCCCGTGGTCTTCGGGCCTCCGCTACGACGAAGCGCTCTGCTGACGTGTTAAGTGCGCGGCTATGGCGTTTCTTTGTTATTAGCTCCTAGGAATAGAGAAGAGTAAGTTTTTTTTTTGTTAGATACCCTTTTTAGCACGAATAAAAACAAAAAAGAAGGGTAGGCAGTGCTATTGGGGAAATTTTACCGTGTAGACAGCGCCATGTGAGCGAATTTGGAACTAAAAAGGTTTAGACAAAATCGGAATAGTTAGACACAAATACGGTAGATTTGTTTTTGCATTGTTTTTTGGAAATGGGTAATTTATAATTATGGTTGCTTCTGTTGCAGTGAGACAAATGGACGGCGAAGTGCCAATAACTCCTAACTGACAAAATCAAAATTTTAAACAAACTGAAAAAAAGCGCTTAATTTCTTGAGAAGTTAAAAATTTGTTAGTTTATTTATTTATTTATTTTGAATAATAATTATGTGGGATTTATGTATTATGCTGAATTCGTATATTTTATGATAGTGTAGTAGGTATTCGGTTAGATAGGAGGTATTAACTTTGTACTTATTATTTTTATGCGATAATGTTGTAATATTTAGAAGATTATGGATTTAACAAAACACAAATACACTTATTGGAGGGAGATTTCAATGAAACATGCGAATCTCCAAAACACCTTTAAATTCAAAACGATAAAAAAGTGAATTTCTCGAAAAATGTCATTTAGGTGGTATTGGTACTTTGCCGTCGAAATTCCAAGCTTATGTAATTATATTTTGAGTTCTTTATTACATCCTTGCTTATCAAATAACGAAATTTTCACCCACATGCCAAGCTTTTTCCCAACCTAATTGGGGTAGGCTTCCAGTGTAACCAGATGCAGCTGAATGTCAGGTTTTTTACATAGAGCGATATTGATAAAAAAAATTGCAATTCTGTCAGTATTACATACATACGAGTCGAACTGATAACCTCTTTTTTTTGAACTCGGTTAAATAATGAAATATTTAATCGTGAATAAAGAACTTGAAAATGTAAGGTGTCAGTAACCTTAGTGAGAATGACATTAGGTAAGGTTACTTTAGCTATTATGTATTCTGTGTTAAGGTCTGGATTTAGAAGCCACCCCTGCTGGGTAATAGCTTCTATTCAGATGATGATTTAGGTGTGGTGTATAACCCATTCTGTACCTAACCTACCTACCTATTATAAAACCATTAGCACTGCATAATGCTGAGTGATAACCTGCTTGTCGCAATCACTACGTGCAAGCGGTCAACTTTTTTAGTTCTGTCCAATTGCATATATAAATAATTGTTGGTTGTATTTTTTTTTCTTTCTTTCCTTCAAATACCTACCACAAACAAACTCTTGATAAACATCTTCGTCCTCGTGTATTCATCTCCTGACGCTTCAAACTCATTGTACTTAGGAAAGTAGGGGGCGATGCTGCGACCCTGAGACACCTTGGTTTCAAGGATGTCCTGTTTGTTCAGGAACAGTATCAGACCCGCTTCGAGGAGGAACCTGTGGGAATGTGATGGTTAGAAGTGTTTTGGGATTGCGGTGAAGAAAAGACCAGGCGCTGTAAAGCATGATTGAATTTGTGGCCCCTAGTGAGTTTATTGGGGATTTTCCTTGACTCAGTCATGTGCTGAAAGGGCATTTTATACAATAAACAAGTTGTGAGGATAACTGCTAGTACACAGGGTGGAAGGGTCACCGACGCTAGAGCGGAATAAAATCTGCTGTTTCCTACAAAACTCCAATACCTACACGGTCAAAATGTATGGAACAGCAATTTTTGTGAACTAGCGACACGCCCCGTCTTCACACGGGTGCAATGTAGATACTAATGTTTTCTCTACTATAATTTATTATAAACCTTCCTCTTCAATCACTCTTCCGTTGCGTAGTTTTAAAGATCTAAGCATACATAGGGACTGACAGACAGCGGAAAGCGACTTTGTTTTAGACTATGTAGTGATAGTGATAATTTTGTGTGCTGAGAAAAAAAAAAAACGTCATCTCATGCGTCATTTTGTAACGTTATTTTATGTTTAAAACATAACAAAAAAATCTATGTTAGGTATATTACCTGCTTTGCCAGACATCTTCAAACAGCACGAGCGCTTCTTTGAGTCTGTTCTGAGTGCCATCTTCTCTCAATGTCTGGTCGAAGTCACTGCACGCTACCAGGAACCAGATGGCGTGGATACCTTCAAAGACCTGGAGGGAAATTCAGACAAATCATCTTCTGCCTAGCGATTTCCCAACTACTTTGGGGTCGGCTTACAGTCTAATACAGGTGAATACCAGTTTTTGCATGGAGCGACTGCCTGTCTCACCGCCACAACCCAGTTCGTACTGGCTAATACGATACCCCTTGGTAAGTCTGGATGTCAGACTTATGGGCCACTGACTACCTGTAACGACTGTCAGAGATCTACAAATACCTAACAGCCGGGACCAACGGCTTAACGTGCTTCCACCTATCTTTTATAGGTACATTTTTTTTTGTCCTCTGGTGGAAACCTTCAACAGGCGACTGGTCTTTGAGGATAAGACCGAATAGTATGGGATTTCTACCTCACTTAAACCACCCCGGTGGTCACAATCCGCACATGAGAGGAAGCACCGTTTCCTCTAAAAAGCCCTGTGTCCGGAGCCCCCTCTGTCCAACGCCTGTTAGGGCAAATCCCTGGGGAGATTGTAACGAGGTCTCCCCTGAGCCTCGCTGTGTGCTCGGCAGCACGTGACCACTGTGCCCATCTATTACACCTACGAACTACCGAAGCTCTACTGGACTGAAATAATTTCAGTAAGTATAGCTAAGTATTGGTAAAATGAAAATGATGTGTGTGTACCTGTATCCATTTTTTTCTTTCCCCTCTTTGCCCGCCAACGTCAAACATCCAAAAATCTTGAATACCACCATGCATTGATTTTGGAACCTAGAAATAAGCAGTAAGGTAAGCAGGTAGGCAGATAATTTATTTAAAGTTATGGAATGGGTTACATAGGTATATCTAACTCACGGGTAAAGACAAAAATTCAACCTAGTCATGAAGGTATTTTTTAAAGTATAAACATGCTTAAGAAATGAACTTTAAATGGCGTTATGAATAAACATCTTATTTATAAGCTGTTATTATGTAGATTTTAATAAAATTACCTTAACTTTGAATTCAATTTTCTGTATGCCAGTGGTTTTCTGTCGACACCGCAATATGTCCGCGTCTGATGGTATGTAATCGTGTTTTTCAATGAGATCTATTCTATCTAAAAAACTGAAAAGATGTATTTTATGAAACAATAACTTTATTAATGATCTTTATAAAAGCGCCATCTAGTATCGGAAATTAGACTTATTTTAGTTACGCTAGTCGACACAACATTTTGGTTATACTACTCGACACTAGATGGCAGTATTTTAAATTTTGGTTTGCAAAGTTGCAGTAAAAGTTCAAATTCAGACATAACCAGAATTTCTGTGTAGTTCTGCTATTGCCCAACAGGTGGCGTTATCTTAAAATATGAAATATTTTTACTTACTATTCAGCACTATCTATTAGTTGATATTCATTAGATCTTTTAAAACATTCTCTGACTCCACCATCTCGCCATAATACTCTTACATGGTCAAAATATTCCTGGAAACAAGAAAATAAATCATTTTACCAGTTCTTGTCACAAAGTTAGCTTATTTTTACTGCCAAATATATGTAAATGTTTTTTTAGTTACAGTTAAAATCACTCACTTCTGTGTATTCCTTAGGTCCGTCATCGCCAAGTTTCAGAATATATTCTCTCGATCGACTATTCTTTGGATTTTGTAGTGGTACTTTTAACATTTGCATGTTGTCCACAATATCGTGGATAGATTCATGAATATTATGTCGAATATAATTCGCTTTCTCTACTCGTTCACTAAAAAGTACAAAAAACTCATCATTAGACCTTTTGATTTGTTTTAGGAGTAGGCAAGTACATTTTTTTGTAAATAATGGAGGAGATCTACCTTGCAGAAAAGCCTTGAACGTGTAAAATCTTCATTTGTTTTATAATTGTTGTTTTCCCACTCTCACCTGTGCCCAGTAATAACAATTTTATAGCCTGAAAACATTTTTGATTTTTATTTAGGTAATTTAATTCATTATGCAGTATTAGGTAATACTTAATTGCACAAAGCAAACAATAAAGGCGCGATTCCACTGTGCTGTCTGTATGGTACATGACCATACTTAAATGTACATATGTAACCATTTGAAGTTTGCATGCAGTTTCACGATCCCAGTACGTATGACCTATCTACTCAATCTGCAAACAGCATGCATCGAGCAAACAGGCTAGTTATAGTTTGTACAGGCACCAAGAACAACGAAAGTCAAGGGGAGCTTCACTTGGTGCAAGGACCTACTCTTGATGGAGGAAACTATGGCGAAGGGTGGGTGTTTTGGCGATTGTCTCATGTAAGTTTTGTCTTGAATTAATGACTTTTAATTTTATAACGATTCTCTTTTATACTCACTTCATTATAAGATTTGATCCACTGTTTAATTTCTCTGTCGATCTGTTTAGAATGCTCCTGGACTTCGTCCTGTGCTCCCAGACAAGGAATCCAACCCATTGTTATTTACATGAAACGAGCCTGGATAGGTGACCGAGGACACGTTAGTTAATAGTTTCCTACGCAAAAGTACATAGGTAATCGTGTTTTTTGAAATCATCATTATTATTCCAATTTATTTGTGGTCGGTGCAGCATGTCTTCTTCTTCCATACTTCTCTATTACTCGTCATCTTATCAGACACTTCCTTTCTTGTCATATCATCCTTCACACAGTCCATCCATCGTTTCTTTGGTCTTCCTCTACTCTTATACCCATCCACGTTCATACTCAAAACCTTCAAAATATGTAGTTAAATAGGTAATTGAATTTTAACAAAAATAAACCCGGCGCAGGATAACCCTCTGATTCCATAATTATTTAGATATTATTAAAATATTTGAATCCAGATCATCTACATTACCTCCTCCAATCTGTTATCCTCACGATACAGGAACTTATAGCTTTGTAGATCGGTGTTTTCCTATTAATTTGATACAGGATCAGTTAATACTGGACTGACTGCGCGTACGCACTATTTAGTTATTTCTAGTTACATGAGGTCATTCTCATTGAATACCTATAGGCTTTTGAAATCAATATGAATATCTTGATTCCGCGAGCTAAGCAGATACTGCTAAAACATTTTTAATGTTTTTGTTTATTATCTTTCTATCCGTACAGATAAACACTAATCCTAAGAGCGGTGTTGCAAAGGAAGTGTATGGACCATGTTAGCTTATACCTATCTAAATACTTGGAAGTTCTGTTTTCCTGTAGTATGTATAGTGGATGAGTGAACCACAAGTAACACCTGATTTACAAAACCCATCTTTACTGCTACGGGATAAAGGCGTTTTTTTAATTCAAATAAATAGTAATTCTGAACGCATCGTTGGGAGTACTTTGTTCAATGAAAACAGTGATAGTTTTTTTATTTGCTTACATATTTATAGTGAGTAGATTATGAATTAAAAATCTTTTTTCCATTCTTGGTTCAATAGGAAATATGACAACTGGATAAGAAATCGAATAAGGTGGGTGGACCATGGAAGGCCATGCTCCTTCGAAGGCCAATTGTTAAAATTTCGTAGTTATTGCCATGTGATGACAAATTCCTTCTATCTACATAAACATCCATCGAACTAGAAATCACAGACGCGGCGGTGAATCGCTCGCGCCACTATTTTGGCAGTACGGTCCCTTGCTTCATTGATATCGGAAATCGGCGACGTTAAAATAAGGTGGGTGTACCATAGAAGGCCACTCTAACAAATAAAGAGTTATTATTCGTTTATTTACTGGATAAATGAAACTAACAAATATTTAAGTAATACTTTGTTTTATTACGTAATATATAAACCACTTCTTTTTATTGTAGATTTAATGGCTATTTATTAACTTTTAGTGTTAAATGACTGATTTGTTATAATGGCCTTCTAAGGACCCTTGTTCCTAGCAAGGCCATTTTTAAGAGTTCAATGAAACTTAAGTTTAATCAATATTGATCAAATCTGAAATTTAAAAAAGTGGTTTATATTTTACGGAATAAAACAAAGTATTACTTAAATATTCGTTCGTTTCATTTATCCAGTACATGAACGAATATTAACTGTTTATTTATTAGAGTGGCCTTCCATGGTACACCCACCTTACATACCTACTTAATTTCGGAGGTGACTAGCGGTAACAACTTATTTCTAATTTATTGTAACATTCGCAGACGGCAGACTACATAGGTACCTTTAACAATTCTATTCTCACTACCTGAAGCATACCTAAGCGTAGCGTTCTCACTCAAGCTCAAGCTGGAAAACAGACCTCTACGTGTTTAAAAATGTAGTAATCGATATTAAAAGGCTACTTTTGTTCTTGTTATTTAAGTACCACATTTTAAACAAATAAATATTTTTACCAACTTTTGTTCCAAGTTACTTGGGGTCGGTGCAACACAATTTCTTCAACCATTCTTCCCTTTTAAATTTTTAATCGTGACGCTATCATTTACTCCATATTCTTTCACATCACTCCTCATACAAACCATTCAACTTTTCATTGACCTTCCGTTCCGTCTCCATCCATCAACATTTACATTCATCACTTTTTTAATCACATTTTTTTTATCCCTCCCAACAAGCCCATTCCAATAAATAAATTAAAAAAAAAATATTTAAAAAAGCAATTTAAAAAATTACAAACCTTTTAACAATATTATTAAAAAATGTCACTCACAACGAAATCACTGTAACCAAATGAGTTTTATCAAAATATATCAATTTATTGATAACGCATTGTTATCAGATATTAAATGGTAATCACGCTAGATTAAATTACTAACGTAACAATTTTATTAGTAGGATAAGTAATTACTCAATTTTGCTCAGTAACTGGGCCGTGGTAGCTCTATATATAATACTGGCATCTATGTAGTTGTATCAACTGAACACATACCCCAACATAATTAGTAGGGAATATGCTATGGCTAATTATAATTATAAGTTAAGCAATCAATTTTACAAGAAAATCTTCTGCGATCGCAAGTCTAGTACGCTACCGTAGTGATATTAGCAAATCACCATTTAGAAGTATTTGACCCATGGTAGTACTTATTGGAACTACAAAATATGGAGGATGGCGTCTGACCGAATTCTATTAGCTGATAAGCGCCAAAAAAAAAATAAAAAAATAGAAAACAATTATTTAAATAAAAGATTAATTATATTTCAAAGCATAAAAATATATTTTCACTGATAAAAAAGGTGACCAAACAAATCCTAAAAATACAAAAAGAGATCGCCCCCGGGTGGGCTTGAACCACCAACCTTTCGGTTAACAGCCGAACGCGCTAACCAATTGCGCCACGGAGGCCTTGACGATAGATGCGAAATTGCTGTTACCTATACACAACTATATATTCATGCACATACAACTCGATATTATTAGGATATACAGACAGATCCTGGCTACATTTTAGCAAAAATCGATTAAGCATTGTACGTGAGAACTTTAAGAAAAATAAATCGATGTTACAGTATTTCGTTTAACTACTTGCCTCGAGTTAACGTTTTTTACACAAAGTCATGCCTGTACAGGGCGTAAACTAACTACCTTAAACGTTGCAGCTACACGAAAATGGTTTCAGTAGACTATCTATATTATTGCGTAAAATTTTGATCCCCAATCACAGATATTAAAAAAAAATACAGTTAACAAAAAAATTGCAACTTTACACTATTTTTTTTATTGATGCCAATCGATCCTGTTTCTAATACTGATCAAAAACTTCAATGGGGCCAACCAAGGTTGGGGTATAAAAAAAATCAGAAACTGCAAAACTTTTCTCATACAAAATTATGGATAGTCTCCTATGACCATTTTCGTGTAGCTGCAACGGTTAAGGTAGCTCCCCTAAGGGGCTATCCTTTAACCACATGAGGTGTTTTAAGCCATTTTTATAGACCTCCCCCTCACCCTTGGTGATACGTCGTGAGGTTTCAGGCTACCCCTCCCAGCATCACGTGTATTTTTATTATTGAAAACATGAGATAGTTCTGGAAATTATAAAAAAACGGATTTTTTAAATAAATAATCGCTTGCTCTGGTTTTTAGGCAAAAAAATAACGTGCTCGGGTTTTTAATTCATTATTCGTAAAATGTAGTTTGTTCACATCACACATTAAATTATTTTTTTGTCCAACGAAAAAAATACACGTGATTGTCACATTATACCCCCCCGTCGTGATTGATCGTGATTTTTTTCTGACTCCCTACCTCCCAGTTCAAACCTCACGTGTTTAAAGGACGACCCCTTACTGCCCCGCTGAAAGTTTCCACTCTGTAGCTGTAAGCGAAATTTAATGGCTGCCTAGGCATTATATAACCTAAGTGAATGGTTTTAGAGACTTAATTCATTTAATTATTATTTACTTGTTTCTATTATTTTATTGTAATTTCTCAGTTATTAAAAAAGTTGTCATAAACATAAAAAATGGCTTTTCAAGCAAAAAGCCAACGTCACGCGGTGTTCCCAGGCGGTCACCCATCCAAGTACTGACCGCGCCCGATGTTGCTTAACTTCGGTGATCGGACGAGAACCGGTGTATTCAACGTAGTATGGACGTTGGCGATAGGTCATACGAAATTATCCATCTATATCAAGCTATGAACAAGAGTTAAGAAGTGACGTCATTATCTAGTTTTTGATATCAAGACGTGTTTATGATCCGCCCTAGCAGACATAAATAATATGAGAACCTGAATCATTTCATATCTAAAATAATTAAATGCTTAACTAAGTTATTAGCAAAGTGTATTCTTTACTTTAATTATCAATATTACAGGACAGGTTTTGAAAAAAACTAAAAACAAATCATTATACATTAAATAGAGCATCAGACAAAAAATCATCATACATTAAAATAAAAGAGTATTATTATGCCTGGTCGGTTAGCCAGAGTTTAAGTTTCACTTTATACCCATGGCAACACGATCAATTTCTATGTTACCCTATGGAAACGGCACCCGACGGCAATGTCGCCATCTATGATAGCTTTTTTGTATAACTTATGATAAAAAAACCAGTCGCGTGCGATTAGGGCTGTCTTTTCCGCTAGGCAGCCCGGAGCGGAGTCTGTATTTATGCCGATTAATAGTAAATTGCTTGTTACTTGGGACCTCTGCCAGCACCGTCGGTGGAGGCTGGTGTTAAGTTGTTAAAAAAATATGAAGTACCTACTTCACTCTTTGGTGTTAACTATATTGATACATATTGATAATTTCGGATAAGCTGTCGCCAACGTCCATACTACGTTGAATACACCGGTTCTCGTCCGATCACCGAAGTTAAGCAACATCGGGCGCGGTCAGTACTTGGATGGGTGACCGCCTGGGAACACCGCGTGACGTTGGCTTTTTGCTTTCCGACTAACTTTTTTGAAAATGAGGGAGAAATTATTTATGCAACTACGCACGCATCTTCGAGGAATATGAACCATGTATTTTATTAATGTTATTCTCTTAGAAAGAATAAAATGGTTATTAAGTGGTTACTGCCGAAAAACATTACGCCATACCTTCCTTCAAACGAAGATGAACCCATGACTACGTTTTTGTTTTTAATTGAATGGCATAGAACGATGCTGACAACCCCATCTGATAATTCATCGTGGGTGCCTTGCCCTTACGGCACTTACGCCCCTTGAAACCAAAACACAGCAACGCTGCTTGGTGGCAGAAAAATGTATAAAAGCGTTGCTGTGTTTTGGTTTCAAGAGTTGGGGGCTTTAAGAAATTAATATTACAAAAAGCAAAAAGCCAACGTCACGCGGTGTTCCCAGGCGGTCACCCATCCAAGTACTGACCGCGCCCGATGTTGCTTAACTTCGGTGATCGGACGAGAACCGGTGTATTCAACGTAGTATGGACGTTGGCGGAAGCTAAGGCGAAATTATCAAGCTGTATCAATGAATATGAAGTGACGACGTAATATTTAATTTTCCGATACTCGACCTTGCATCGGCTTAACCTTTTCACCGCCACGGACTTCAATAGAAGCTCAAGATTTTCGTGCCACCAGCGCCACGACTTCATTAGATTATATTATATTTCGTGAAACATTTATAACTTGGCGCTGGCGATGCATCGCGTTCTGTGTACGTTGGCGGTGGAAACGTTAATAAATATCCGCAGGAAGAAGATTCCCATTTCCCCTATCCCTTTCTTCGTGCGCTAGTTGTGCTTCGTGTGGTTGATGCATGAATTTGTGTATTTAGCTGTGTAAGGTAGCACCAATAGTTTAACAACATTTATTGTTTGACGGAAGATTGTTGCGAGGTTGTGAGACTACTGCGTGATGTTTGCTGTGTCTGGTGTGGTC
Source organism: Standfussiana lucernea (assembly GCA_964057025.1). Lineage (NCBI taxonomy): Eukaryota > Metazoa > Arthropoda > Insecta > Lepidoptera > Noctuidae > Standfussiana > Standfussiana lucernea. Next base: position 3,184,686 of record OZ059812.1, read on the forward strand.
TCTTGTGTGGTCGGTGTACGATTCAATCGTTTAATCGTTTAATCAATCAATCGTTTATTTTATAAAAAGGTGCACAGTTACAATAAAATATCACAACAATTAAAATAGAGCACAGTTGCTTATTTGCCTGAACTAGGTTGAACCTGTGTCTCAGGCTACAAAGTGCAAGTAGACATTTTACTTAAAATAAATAAAATTAACATTAAGTGAAAAGTAAAGTACTAAAATGAAAACTTACATAAAAATAAAAACAGCGTGTTCTCGGATTATTTACAGACAGCAAGTAAATCTTCTGTCTGCGCATAAGAGGTGGTTTTTAGAAAAATACATATGGATTTTTTACAGCTAAAATAATTTAACTTATAGATACTTAGTTTTCTATTTAACCTATTGTACATAAATGGGCCTAAAAATGAAAAGAATCTTTCCACAAAGACATGTTTGGAGGCTGCATTAGAAATGCATACTATATCATTCCGTCTCTTGTTAGTATTGTCAGCATTGTACGTGAGCATGGTGTGCTGTTTTAATACTAAGTGCATAATGAAAAGCTGGCGAACAGTCAACACGTTGCAGGATTTATATAGCTGATCTGTGGGAAAGAAAAAGGGATGGAAGTTTGCTACCTTTAAAATAGCTCTTTGAGCTCTTTCAAGAGGAAGCAAGATAGTTTTTGGTGCGCCACCCCATGAAGTGATGCAGTATTGAATTATAGATTGACCTAGGGCGAAGTATACTTGTGTGATTAATTTTGAATCTGCAAAAGTTCGTATTTTTTTAAATACGTATATTAATTTGCGCACTCTTTTAACCAGAGTTTCAATATGTTGCCTAAAAGAGAGTGTGTCGTCTATTATAACCCCGAGGTATTTAATATTACAGGTTTTGAGGATAGAAGGACAATTGCACATGTTGACTGACAGGTTACCACATTGATGAGCATATAATATACGAAATTTAGCAGTATTAAGTTGAAGCTTGCGCATGGAAAAGTGAATATATTTTGTCTTGTCAGCATTTAATGTTAGTAAATTGCTTTGAAGCCAGTTAGTCACAGTATTAAAACCTAATTGAGCGTTTTCAAACAGTTCGCTACAGCTTTTAGCAGTAAATATAAGCGCCGTGTCATCAGCATATGATATGATTTTGCCGTGCTTGATATTTATATTACACAAGTCGTTAATATAAACCAGGAATAGGGTAGGGCCCAAAATACTCCCCTGGGGAACACCAAATCCAGTATTTTTCTGCTCATCACTCGTAAAATTATCAATTCTAACACATTGGTATCGGTCGTCTAAGTAGTTAGCAAGTAATGTTAGAGGCGTTCCCCTTATTCCTATGGCCTCTAATTTGCTTAGAAGCACAGAAATAGAGACAGTGTCAAAGGCTTTCGCTAAATCAAGGAAGACTCCCAGGACCTGGTTTCCTTTGCCTAGCTCTTTTGAGACATAATCGGTCAGGCTGTGCACCGCATCGGCTGTGGATAAATTGGCTCTGAAGCCAAATTGCGCACGTGACAAGAAGTTGTTTTTTTCTAGGTAACTAACTAGTCTGTTGTTTATAATTTTCTCAAGTATTTTTGAGATTGAGGGAAGTAACGATATTGGCCTATAGTTACTAACCAGGTCCCGGTCTCCAGATTTATAGATAGGTATAACAACTGCCTTCTTTAGACAATTAGGGAAGATACCTTTGGAAAGACAGATTCGAAACAAATGCGTTAAGGGAGGTACCAGTACATGCTTAAATCGTTTAAGGATCTTATTGCTTATATTATCCCATCCCACTGCACAATCATCTTTAAGGCCCGAAATGATTCGGGTTATTTCGTCCTCGTCAGTATCCAGCATAGCAAATGATTTCAGGTTACAGCCGTTGTTCACTTTTTGGAAATATGTTTGGGCACACTGTTTCGGAATCTGTTCAGCCAAATTTTTCCCAACATTAACAAAAAAGTTATTTACTTTGTTAGCGGATATGAGAGGTGAAGGATTAGTAAGCAGTAACCTCGAATTTGATTCACGTTGTTTAGTCATGTAGGTGACGTTTTTAATGTGCTTCCAGATTTGCTTGCTATTGTTACCTGCCTTATTTAATTCATTTTTATCGTGATTATTTTTAAGCTTCTTTAAGAGATTGTTGCAAAAATTCCTGTATCTTTTATAGGTATTTAGAATGATTAGGTTATCAGGGTATTTCTTAGTTCTCTGATGAAGTTTATCTCTGTGTCTTATACACCGAATTAGTCCAGGAGTAATCCAAGGTTTAATATTATGAAGACGACTATTTACTGGCACAACTATTGTATTACGCAATATTGCTTGTTGGACATGTTTTATTAAATACGATAAAGCTGAATTAACATCAGCAGTATTGTAAACTGGGCTATAATCGAAGTTGCTTAAATCATATTCGAGTTTGTTTACGTTTAATTTATTCTTTGTCTGGGGACGATTTTGCTTGGGTAGCCTTAAATTTACGGCTAATAAGACAGAAAGGTGGTCGGTTATTGTTGAGTTCGTAATAAGCGTAATATATGCATAGCTGGTTTTGATCATCATATGGTCGAGGCAGGAACCGCTCTGATGAGTAGGCAAAGTGTGACTAGGGAGAAAACCATGGTATGATCAGATGTTAAGGTAATCTTGAGTCCCTGCATCGCAGTTTTCAGAGCCAATGTTAATGTTAATATCGCCTGTTAGTATTACGTTCTTAAAAGGGCTAAGTTCTTGAAAGATTTGATTTAGGGAACTGTGGAAAGAGGTTAAGTTTCTAGAGGAAGGGGATCTATACATAGCAATTATCGCAGTGGTTGTACCAATTTTGATGATTAAGCAGTTACTATTACAATCTTGTAGATCAGGTTCTTCGACTTTGACCTTTAATGATTCCTTAGCAAAGACAACGACACCATCATTTTGATTGTGATTAATTTTAGTGTATAATAAGTTGTATCCTGGAATTGTTGGAATATTATCGTGGCGCTTTGATAACCAGCACTCTGTTAGAACCATAATATCACAATTAAAGTTAAGTCTATGAAGAAAAATGTTAAAGCTATCTATGTTCTTATAAACACTACGTATGTTTTGGGTTAGTATGGTTAGTGACTTCTGATACTGAGAAAGATATTGTTTGCAGTCCTCAACCTCACATGACATTGACTCGGTTGAAAATGAGTTATCTATGTCGGAAATTAAATTAATATCCATAATATGTAAAAAATATAATAAACAACTAATTAAGTCTAAGGTTCAAACAAATAAGTGGCGCTCTTAGGCGCCTTCATAGTCAATAGAGTTTATGTACCTGTATTCTGCGGCCAACTTAGCTGGACATACCGCGTCTCCCGTCTTGTGGTTGGCTTGTTTTTTAAAGCGCATACATGTAGCACATTTTGGATCATCACCTTTTTTAGCGCAGTCTTGGCTAGAGTGTCCTTCTTCACCGCAATGTCCACAAGTAGAGACAGCGATTTTGCATGTTTTAGCTGCATGACCGTACTGCTGGCATTTGTAACATCTCGTTACTAATGTGAAGTCTCGTACTGGACAGGAAGTCCAATTTATAAATATTCTGTCCTGCGTGATGAGGGCCTTGCGAATGACGGCTGAAACTTCAACGATGTAATTGCAACTCTCAGCATCTTTCCTACCAGATTTGTGGCTTAGTTTAATTGAGGCCAAAAATGTATCCAGGGTTATGTTCGGTAGTTTTTCCGTTATGTTTTGGTCATAAATGCATTTATACACCTCATTTTCAGCCATTGATGCTGGAACTCCTATTATAATAATGCGAGGTTTGCGCTTCCGAGGTTCGTCGACGGTAAGCCCTGACGAAGCGATTTGGACTGTTTGTTTGAGCTTGTCTAGGTCATCCTTGGTCTCAGTGCTGATGATAAGTCCTCCTTTCCCTATTTTACGTACGCCTCGTACTTTCAGCTTCATTTCACCAGGGCATATGATTTTTTGTACCATATTTTTGGTTTCATCACTGGTCTTCGAGTTGTCGCATGGAAAAATCGCCACAGAGCTAAGATTATTGGGGCGAATGAAACTGCTGGACCCCTTTTTCACCATATCGGCAAAAGATGTAGAAGTTGCACCCTGCTTCGTACAGGACTCCTGGATCGTGCGGTTCATCTCTGTAAGACAGTCCGCTAGGTCTCGAGCTTCGGTCATAGTTTTAAGGGCGGTGTGTGTTTGTATGGCTCTTGATTTTAGTGACTGGTACTGAACAGCCAATTGCGCAACGCCATGTCCAACTTTTCGGCAGAGATTTGTTACCTTTTGCTTCTGGTCAGAATTGAGTTTTCCCTCAGAAGCAATAAGACAGACCTCATTCAGGTACTGTTCAATGGTTCCCAACCAGTTCTGAATCTCCGGTGTAGATATTGGTTCAACGGCTTCTTCTAGGCACTGCTTGGGTTGTTGAGAAGGTCTCGGTGTTGGTGTCGACGGGGGGCTGCGTGGCGTCACCCCACTCCGGTTAAATGGGCTGCTGTCCATTTTTCAGATTATAATAAGTGTTTATAATCCAGTTACTCCATTATTTTGATTTAAAACCACTTACTAAGTTTACTTGTATAACAAGCTAATACACTAAATTAAGTGATTAACAAAATTAAGTGTCTCCCGATACTTATTGAGTATAGTGTTGGTGTGTATGGCTGCTTGTTTTCGTAGGATTGCTATGTGTATTGTTATGTTCAGTTGGTCTATGTATCTATGTAAACTTTTACTTATTATGCCTGTACCTTCTGCTACTATTGGGATCACTCTGGTTTCGGTATTCCACAGGCGTCGAATTCCTGTATTGAAAAGATGGTATTTGTTTAATTTTTTCATTTCTTTAGCTCCTATGTTGTAGTCTGAGGGTACTGCTTTGTCTATTCCTTTATCGTGTGGTTAGTGCCTAACCTGGTAACAGGGTTTGTATGCCGCCCATGGGCCTCTGATTTGGTTTTACATGCCGTCGAGAAATATCTCTCAGGCATGCTGGTTTCCTCACGATGTTTTCCTTCACCGAAGCAAGTGATAATTATGCAATACGCACATGATTCCGAGAAAAACAGAGGTGCTTGTCTTGGGTTCGAACTCGAGACCTATGTGTCAGTGTTTCTTTCCACCAAATACTCGACACCTCATTATTTGCCAGACACCATTGGACTTAGGCACTGAACCAATTACTTATGTCGTTTGACATAGTACGCGCCCGCTAACTTTTTGCACGCCGAGATAATGTGTAGCGTCGTTTCGTCTTTGCTGGCGCCTATACATATAGGCAACATTTACCTACCGTCTATGTCCACCTTTGACTTCAAAAAAAAGGAGGAGGTTCTCAATTCGGTTGTTTTTTTTTGTGTTTGTTACCTCATATCATCGTCATTTATGAACCGATTTGAAAAATTCTTCTTTTATCTGAATGGATCTGCTTCCCGATTGGTCCCATAGAAATTTCATCAAAATCGGTTCAGCAGTCGGTGGCAAAAAGTCAATGAAACAAGCAATAGTCACCTTCGAATAATAGTCACCAATTTCTTTTACTTGGATGATGCAGCTATTTTGATTTCAAAACCAATCTGCTGAACCGATTTCAATCATTATTATATATTACTTTACTCTTTGATTTCAATGAAATTTCTATGGGACCAATCGCAAAGTAGATCCTCCTCCTTTTTTTGAAGTCGGTTAAAAAGCGAGGGTGTTTTAGAAAAGTGTAGTCAGTACAGACTGTCAATACGGACTGTCAGTACCGCCTGTCGGTACAGCCTGACAGAACGGACTGTCAGTACGGACTGTCAATACGGACTGTCAGTACGGGCTGACAAAACGGACTTTCAGTACCGCCTGTCAATACGGACTGTCAGTACCGACTGACGGTACAGACTGTCAGTACGACTGTCGGTACAGCCTGCCAGTACGGACTGACAGAACGGACTGTCGGTACCGCCTGTCGTTTCCGCCTGTCAATACGAACTGTCAGTAAGGCTTGTCAGTAAGGCCTGACAGAACGGACTGTCAGTACCGCCTGTCGGTGCAGCCTGTCAGTACTGACTTTCAGTAAGGCCTGTCTGTAAGGCCTGTCAGTACAAACTGTCAGTAAGGCCTGTCAATACGGACTGTCAGTACCGACTGTCGGTACAGACTGTCAGTACGGACTGTCATTATCGACTGTCAATACGGACTGTCAGTACCGCCTGTCGATACGGCCTGACAGAACGGACTGTCAGTACCGCCTGTCGGTACAGTCTGTCAGTACGGACTGTCGCTACGGACGGACTGTCGGTAAAGCCTGTCATAATCGACTGTCAGTACAGCCTGATAGAATGGACTGTCAGTGCGGACTGTCAATACGGCCTGTCAGTACCGCATGTCAGTACGGACTGTCAGTAAGGCTTGTCAGTATGGCCTGGCAGAACGGACTGTCAGTACCGCCTGTCGGTGCAGCCTGTCAGTACTGACTTTCAGTAAGGCCTGTCTGTAAGGCCTGTCAGTACAAACTGTCAGTAAGGCCTGTCAATACGGACTGTCAGTACCGACTGTCGGTACAGACTGTCAGTACGGACTGTCAGTAAGGCCTTTCAGTACAGCCTGTCAGTATCGACTGTCAATACGGACTGTCAGTACCGCCTGTCGATACGGCCTGACAGAACAGCCTGTCAGTAACGCCTGTCGGTACCGCCTGTCAATACGGCCTGTCAGTACCGACTTTCATACCGCCTATCAGTACCACCTGTCAGTACTGTCTGCTAGTATTAGCTTAAGCAGGTTTTTGTTGCGTATTTACGGTTCCAGTTTCCAGGCCTTATGGAACATTAAATCAATACTCGTGGAGGTTTTAAGCTTTTAATGGTGGTGGTGGGGGTGTATTTTCCTTTCATACTTTAAGCTATAGTTTTAAGCCACCTGATGGCCTCGAAAATTTCGTATGTATTTTGTTATAGGATGAATATGCTTTCCGTGAGGTCTGACAGGGGAGAATGGAAGAAAAAAACGTGTTGCGCCGACCCCAAGTAGAATGGGGCGAGGGCAGGAAGATGATAAAGAAATATGCTTTCCATTTCATCATTGGTGTTAAGGCTGGCATGTAAATTTAATTTTAATTGTATATTCAAAAACCAGAATTATCTTCGGTGAGTGATTGGGTAGTACATCTGATTTTGTGTGGGCACTCAACGACGAATAAGTGAAGCATGGTGTGCTCACCTTTAAGAGATCGGTACACTGTACACTCTATTTGATGTATCTCGTATCTTGTTGGTGAGATAAATAGATAAAATTGGACGACACAGACCGCACATACCTCGCCATAATAGCTGGTGGTCTTGCAAACTGGAAATTAACCTTTTGAACGCTATTGTCGCCTATACGTGTCAAGCAACCAAGTGCCCTGTACGCCAACGACACAAATATGTGAGAAAAAACGCGATGCAGTATAACACGAAATCAACAATTTAATCATTACTTTTGTGTGTTTTTATTTGTATACCTTAAATATTTAAGCTCTTGTCTTGTCTCTTTCGTAATATTGTTTTTCGATAAAGTTTAAGAATCCCTATTCTTTTTGAAGATATTTATTTTGTACGCGGTGAAATTGTGTCTTGGCGTGGAGGGCACGCGCGTGCATTTTATGTTCTGGCGTAAGAAATGTTAAGGGCATTCAAGCGCCAAAACGGAGGCCAAAACGGTGACGGAAAACATCGTGAGTAAACCAAAAATCCAGAACCAAAAATTCGAGAAGACATGTGACATCTACCAACCGTTGGAAGTCGGTTTTTTTTTTGCAAAAATTTTTTTAATTTTACCCTTTTTAGTTATCGCATCACACACCACAAATCCTTGTCAAGTATCAATTTCGCAATTTCTTTTACTTGGATGACATATTTTTTGCAGCTATTTTGATTTCAAAACCAAACTGCTGAACCGATTTCAATGAAATTTCTATGGGACCAATCGGAAAGTAGATCCATTCAGATAAAAGAAGAATTTTTCAAATCGGTTCATAAATGACGAAGATATGAGGTAACAAACACAAAAAAAAAACAAAACATACGACCGAATTGAGAATCTCCTCCTTTTTTTGAAGTCGGTTAAAAAGGTGATATCGTTGTTCTTGTCTGCATATAAATCCGGTCTATTATTGCGTTACGGTAACGTCAGTCTGTTTATGTATTTCCCACATGATTTTAACCTGTTAACTTTCTTTTACCCGCGGCTGTTAGTGTTTCTTTCCACCAAAGACTCGACACCTCATTATGTGCCAGACACCATTGGACATAGGCACTGAACCAATTACTTATGTCGTTTGACATAGTACGCGGTAGCTAACTTTTTGAACCCCGAGATAATGTGTAGCGTCGTTTCGTCTTTGCTGGCACCTATACATAATTATAGGCAACATTTACCTACCGTCTATGTCCCTTTAAAATGTCACGTTTATGCTGACGCGTTATAAGAGACTACTTAAAAACTCATAAACCTGTACCTAAGTGCGCAGCGAACTGAAAAAGTTGTGTGACTGACACTGGCTTGGCCACCATCAGGGATTTTAATTTTGATAACACAAATAATTTGTCGGTAATTAGTCGAAATTTGTCGCCCAATATCAGAATTTGTCGGTCACTGGTTCAAAAGTTATAAGGGTTTATAGGTGGCCGATCTGTAGAGACTCTCCCCAGCTTGGCCACATTTATATCTCAAAAACTAGGGCATCTAGCGTAGATCTGTTTTCTCCCAGATTTAGTCGGCAATTTGTCGGAATTTCTCGCCAAGCAACAGATATAGTTGGTCACTGGTTCAAAAGTTATAAGGGTGTATTGGTGGCCGATCTGTAGAGACTCTCCCCAGCTTGGCCACATTTTATATCTCAAAAACTAGTGCACCTAGCGAAGATCTGTTTTCTCCCAGATTTAGTCGGCAATTTGTCGGAATTTGTCGCCAAGCCACAGATTTAGTCGTGTCTTAGTTTAGAAGATATAATGAGTTAATTTTTTAAGGTATAGTCCAAGAGCTAGATCGAAGAGTTTACGAAACGTTAGCAAGACAAAAAATATTTCTAGTAATATGTGTAATATACTTCTAGTTTATCGGTCTTAAGTCCTTAGAAATGTCAGGAAGAGGTAAATTCTCAATTAGACTCATGTTTTTATGTTTTAAATTACTAGATTAGAGTGTCTTAAACTTCTTTGAAAACATTAAATCTTGCTCTTGGTCTATTTGGTGAATTATTGGTGTCAAGATGTACAGTCGCGTGCAACTGTGTTACCAAATTATAAAGTTAAGCTCTTACTTTAGAATAATAATTTCTGTTGTTGAAATATAAAAAAAAAATATTACTTTAAAATTATTGTACCTACTCACAGTAAATTTTTAAAAATACCTATATAATCAAAGATGTGGGTAGGTACCTAGATACCTATTAAGTATATAATATTATCTCAATAAAAATAACAATGGGTGTTTCTTCATTGCACGACCCTGGCTGAAACCAACACTGATGCCGATCGATACCTACTCGACAACACGTCATCGAAATTCTTCATTTCGTCACCGACACGACCGCGACCCGATACGACGCTATTACCTATAATGCTACCCGCATACAAATAAGCTATATAAACTTTATTCAAATCGGAATATTTGGTAATTTATTACATATTGATAATGAAGTAGGACAGCAAAAAAAGTTTACAATAATTTATTTGCGTTTTATATAAAAACGCACACAAATTATTACAAACTTTTTTTTTTATCTTATCTATATGTCGGAGAAAGAGATAACTTTTACACGTCAAGTTGCTGATTTGACCATTGTAGTAGGGGTAAACGCCGTGACGTCAGATGTTGTTTTAATGGCGGCACGTGGACAGAGTCGTTTTGTAGAGTGGGGATTGTGCCGAGATCACTTTTGCTCGGAACTCCAACCAAGTCACTCCTTCAGAACGAAACTGTCGGTTTGCCCATTTTGTGGAGATTATTTGTTAGTGTTATTTAATGTAAATTTGTGTTAAATAATAAACTGTGATTTTTGTGTACCGAAACCGAAACTATTATTTTAACATTTCATCATGAACCCGGTACCACCGAACCCTAATGACAACGGCGCTATCGCTCAGCCATCGCTTACGCCGTCATCAGAATTGGGATCTGGACTCGATTCCCACTGGCGTGCTATGTTCGAGATGCAGCAGAAGAACATGATGCAGCTGATCGAAGCCATCAGGACACCAACAGTGGCACCTCAGATTATGCTGCCAGAAATTAATCCGGAGCTACCAGATACCGATCCACGTGCTTGGTGCGATACTATCGATATTTGCCTCGACGAACGTCCACTGGAGGGTGCATCGCTTATTATAGCTCTGAGCAAAGCCCTGAAAGGTAATGCGTCATCGTGGTTGTCGCAGATTTCGCATGCAGGCATGACGTGGCAGCATTTCCGCGACTTATTCCTTGCGCGTTATGCATCCACTGAAACTCTTGCTGCATCGCTTGTTAACATCCGCAACGGCCGGCCGAAGGAGGGCGAATGTCACGCAGCGTACGCCAGCCGCCTAATTGCGAAATTATCGGCGAAATGGAAACATCTGATACCAGAAGAAATAACGGTATCGTACGTACTTGCCCATACATCTCAATTTGATACTCGTTTACATCGCCTCGCTTTTACCACTGAGATTCTTGATCGGAATAAGTTGCTGCAAGAGATGAAGTCATTGATCTACTTGAAACGGAAACACACTGAAGATCATCCCGCTACGACAGACGTTGAACGCTTCAAGTGTACACAAACAAATTCATTCTTGTGTAATCATTGCAAAAAGCCTGGGCATAAGGCCATAGATTGCCGCCTTAGGAACGCAAGAATGAACTCCACTCACTATAACACGTCACAATCCAATTCTACGCGAGGGGACAAGCCGATGACTCCCACAGCCGCAAGCACTACAAAGCCGCCGGCTTCTTCGTTTAAGAAACCCATCACTTGTTTCCGATGTGGCGAGAAAGGTCACATCTCCTCGCAGTGCAGCCGACCTGGAACGAGCACAGCCATAGGCGCTCACGGGACCAGCGATTCCGGTCCGAGCACCGTCCCGCAGCGACGTGTGGACAGTTGTGAGGTTCGCGGCGTCCTTGGACAGCTACAACAATCCGGTGAGTCGTTTTCATTTTGTTTTGATTCCGGCGCCGAGTATTCTCTCGTTAAACAAAATGTAGCTTATAAATTCTCGGGAAAACGTTCACTTTCAACCGTGCAAGTAATTGGTATCGGTAACAATTCGAATGTTTTTAGCACTGAACAAATTCTTAGTGATGTTGTGGTCGACAATAACGAACTGTCAATTTTATTTTACGTACTACCCGACGATTGTATGAAATACGATGTTATGATCGGACGCGATATTTTGACACTTGGCTATACGGTACATTTAACTGAATCTACCCTACGTATTTCGAAAGTCACAAATGTAGGTTGTTGCTATTTACCTCCCGTAATTGATCTTTACAATGTTGATTCTGATATTTCAAACGAAAACAAGGACCGGTTGACGTCCCTTTTGAATGATTATTCGAATGCTTTTATCAATGGTTTACCGTTAACTCGAGTGACTACGGGTGAATTAAACATTCGATTAGTGGATCCAGCACGTACGGTACAACGTCGCCCACATAGGCTTAGTCTCCATGAGCAGCCAGCACTATTAAAGCTTTGAAGTCCAGCGTTGCTTTATTTGGCTCTCCTAGTCGTATAATCGCCGACCAAGGTCGTTCCTTTGCCAACAAAGTGTTGAAGGAGTTTTGCGATTCACACAACATTTCCTTGCATTTAATTGCTACGAGATCTAGTCGCGCGAGTCGCGGTCAATTCGAAAGGATTATGAGTACACTCAAAGGCATGTTGACTACGGTAGAGACATCCGATCGATCTTGGCAAGATGCACTAGAAGACGTCCAACTTGCATTAAATTGTTCTGTCCACCGTGTCATAAAAGCAAGCCCTCTCGAACTTTTGATAGGCCGCGTAGCTAGACCCCTAAATCTTTTAACGTTAGACAATACCGAAACGGAGATTAACCTTCACGAGACGAGAGAGCAAGCGGTAATAAATATTGACAAAAATGCAAATTATGAAAAATCTAGATTTGATAAAGGTAAAGCTAAGTTGGTAAAATTTGATGTTGGTGATTTGGTTTTAATTAAAAATGAAGAACGGAATCAGACTAAATTAGACCCCAAATATAAGGGACCGTTTAAAGTTGTAGAAGTACTTGACGGTGATCGTTATCTTTTAAAATCTTTGATTGGTAATAGAACCTACAAGTACGCTCACGATCGTATACGAAAGATGCCTCTAAGTAGTGTTCCTAATGAGTTAAACGTAGAGGACGGTGATGAAAGTACCTCCACCGAGTAGTAGACACATACCATGGCTATTTGGTCGCACCGTACGCACTAGTCTGTAGTCGTAACTGCAGCTCACTTGTGAGCTGTTCAGGGGGCGATGGGCAGCTGGTGGTACGGCGGGGACCTGGGTCTCAATGGAGACTATTGTTGTTTTGGTCTTGTACTGACCTGGGAGTCGCAGACTCTATGTGATGTGTGTGGTCGTATCACATGAGGTGATGACGATATGGGTGGCATAAGTGTCACTAGCTGCTGCGGCAGCTGGGCCATGAGCGTTGTATGTGATCGAAGTTGATTTAGTTGCTGAGTAAATATGATTGAGACTTAGAGGAACCTTTTGTTTGACAACTGTTATTTTCAAGTTATGCTTTTCCATAAAGATGTGGTCAGGTTGACCGAGCCTGTACTGTTGCTCCAAATTTGACTGTTTGGTTACAGGTACTCACGAGGACGTGTAACTTGTCAGGCTGGCCGTGTCGGAGAAAGAGATAACTTTTACACGTCAAGTTGCTGATTTGACCATTGTAGTAGGGGTAAACGCCGTGACGTCAGATGTTGTTTTAATGGCGGCACGTGGACAGAGTCGTTTTGTAGAGTGGGGATTGTGCCGAGATCACTTTTGCTCGGAACTCCAACCAAGTCACTCCTTCAGAACGAAACTGTCGGTTTGTCCATTTTGTGGAGATTATTTGTTAGTGTTATTTAATGTAAATTTGTGTTAAATAATAAACTGTGATTTTTGTGTACCGAAACCGAAACTATTATTTTAACATTTCATCATGAACCCGGTACCACCGAACCCTAATGACAACGGCGCTATCGCTCAGCCATCGCTTACGCCGTCATATATAAAAAAAAAATATTATTACTCGAGTTCCTAACTATTTATAATGAGCTCCACTGTAAACTGGCCCGCATCTATCTCTTTCCTCTCACTATAAATGAAACGGAGCGTAGTGATTTATCTGCCAGCGACTAAGTGCACATTTTGTTCGATAAATAATTACATATATATTTTCAAAAAAAAAAATTTCGACAAAAATTCCACCATATGACATCATAGATACTGTCTAGAAACTACTTCAAATATTTTGTACTTGATTGTACCAATGTATGGAGAAATTGAATTCTTTAATATCTTTTTAATTACACGCCGACTAAATCTGTGGCTTGGCGACAAATTCCGACAAATTGCCGACTAAATCTGGAAGAAAACAGATCTTCGCTAGGTGCACTAGTTTTTGAGATATAAATGTGGCCAAGCTGGGGAGAGTCTCTACAGATCGGCCACCAATAAACCCTTATAACTTTTGAACCAGTGACCAACTAAATCTGTGGCTTGGCGAGAAATTCCGACAAATTGCCGACTAAATCTGGGAGAAAACAGATCTACGCTTGATGTCCTAGTTTTTGAGATATAAATGTGGCCAAGCTGGGGAGAGTCTCTACAGATCGGCCACCTATAAACCCTTATAACTTTTGTACCAGTGACCGACAAATTCTGATATTGGGCGACAAATTTCGACTAATTACCGACAAATTATTTGTGTTATTAAAATTAAAATCCCTGATGGTGGCCAAGCCAGTGTCAGTCACACGAAAAAGTTTGGGAAGCCGAGGTCTAATTAGTAACTCACTGTGTACTTATCGAAATTGTACGAATACCTACTTTCTAAGGAAATTAAATAGTTTCGATATATATTTTTTTCATTTCAAATCCTTGATAATGTGTTGCCATAATGTTCCTACTGTTTTAAATTTCGGGCATACTAAATTTAGGCCTATCAAAGTGTAAAACAAAACGGAATAAAAACAAAAAAACTTGCTACATCAAAACATTTAATAAAAAAATTAAATATGAAAATTAATAGCTAAAGAATTGCACTTAAAAATAATTACATTTGGGAGAGGCCATCTAAATACAATCGTACACATCATTAGGGAATAATATTTAAAAATTTTGGTAACAGAACCAACCGTATTTTTTGGACCATCTAAAACAAAAAATATGAAACCTATCTACTATGTAAAATTTTGGTAAAAAAAAACAATAATACATTTTTTGACTATCTAAGTCCCAAAATAAAGGGTGTAAAAAGACCCTTACTTAACTAAGCTGAAAAGCACTTGTCATTGCGATATTTTTTTTCGTTCTGAACCATCCCTGGGAACGCATCAAATTTATTTTAAATACCTCCACGACCCCCGTACTATTCAATGCATCCATCACAGATATAATAAATACAGGAGATATGGCAAGGAGGCGTGGCGCTTGCGAACGCATCTAGCCGGAAAGAGGCTTGTTGCCAGTTTCGGCCATTAGTCGAATGTCAACTTGCGACGTCTTCACTGCTTGTGATTTTTTACAAAATGCCGCGTTGTACAGTGGTTGTTTGCAAAAATAACACTTCTATTGTGAATTATGCGAAAGATGGCATCTCATTTCACACGTTAGTACTAAAATATGATTGTTTTTCTTATTAAATTCATTAAAACATTATTTCGTGATACTAGAAACACGATAAAGTACCAAAAGCAATTATTTTCATTAGGAACAACAACCATTGTTTGCTTATCGTATCGTATACACATCGATCAATGAATCGGCTGGTCTAATAGTGCAATGGATAAGTGTTTTACTGATACTCTCACTCACACGATAGTTTCGTGAAGCGGGTGTGTTTTAGGTAGATAATTAGAGAGGTGATGTCACTTTTGTGGTTGTCGATATTTTATGCGATCCCTTAGTACGAATGATTACACAAGGGTAAAAAATTAGACTATTTTTGTTACATGGAACTTTATAGCGGTTGTTTACTAATGTGAGGTAGTTAATGATAAAAATTATATAATTAATTACTGAAAAATACAATTCATTACTATTTCTTGATTCCTCGACTTATCTTTTATTGAATCAAGTATGGGTTTTTAATTTATTGCGGTACTCTTACACATGTATCATTGATATCATCATCACAATTCACACCTTGGTTTTATTTTAACATTTTAGCTATCCGAAGTATCCAAAAATAAAAGAAAAGTGGATAAATGCGACAGGAAAAGGTCCAAACTGGTTTCCCACAAAAAATAACACGATATGTTCGTCTCACTTTGAGCCTAAGTGCTTTCAACCATTGAAGAAAGACTACATACCAACACCTCGAATTCAGGTGCAAAAATAGTACTGTATTTTTATATATAAAAAGGGCAGATTAAAGGTAACTGAATTTCATCGATACTATTTTTTCTACGATTACCTCTTCACATCACTAGTTGCGATGTGTGTTTATTCTGAGTCCGTAGCTACAGGTAGAAGCCCCGCCCCATGTATGCCTGTGTTCTATTAGTGAGTTTATTAGTGTTGCTGTAAGTTTCTTTGTGTGCGGGAGAAATATGAGCTCGTGTGCCGTTCTTATAGTTTTTGCTTTTGTGTTAGTGAATTAAGTGGGGAGAACACGGCGACATCTGAACACGAATACATTTGTTTACAAATCATATCTCCTGTATTTATTATATCTGTGGCATCCATCAACACAATGTTTTGAGTGCGTTTTTTCACACCACAAAAAAAATTCGTTTCCCAGCGATATTTTCTTTCATTATAACTTAGTTTGATGTACGGAACGCTTGGTTATCGGCTTCGTGAAGGGTCAGTTTACACCTTGTGTAATTCTATGTTATATGTATAATTCTATGTTATAAAATACATTTCTAGTCTTTTTAGACTAAATTGATCACAGCATTGCAATAAGAAAAACATCACATGGTGTGCTAAAGGGTTCTGCGTAGGTGTATCACACTCATATTTTGTGCTACTACTGGAAGAGTCAAAATTGAAATCAGAAGCAGTGCTGCATACTTCTTTTGGCGTGTGGCTGTTGTCGGAACTAAAGACGCCATTTGGTTTTAGTCAATACAATATCCATAAACAATTTCATCAATTCCATTTGGCCCAGTGACGGCTGCGCTTACAATATTAAAAAAAACTGACACATTTTTACACTTTCCATAGCGATATCGTCAGTTCTGAGCTAGAGAGCATTCGTTTTACCCATTCATAAGTATTAGTGACGTCATATCCAATGCATTACTTGTATGAAATCTTCGCTAAAATAGCCCCAGACAGTACCCAGCCGGTGGTTACTCCATCAGTATCGGGTCATCTAGCTGCAGCTGTACCATCTGGTTGCCGTTGACCAGCACTCCGCCGTCCCGGAGTAGTAGCTGTACATTCAGGTCTGACAGCTCCTGAAAATATGAGATAAAACAATAAAAAATAGGTTTTTCAGCAAAAAGCCAACGTCACGCGGTGTTCCCAGGCGGTCACCCATCCAAGTACTGACCGCGCCCGATGTTGCTTAACTTCGGTGATCGGACGAGAACCGGTGTATTCAACGTAGTATGGACGTTGGCGATAGCACATACGAAATAATTGAGCTGTATCAATATAGGAATGAGAAGTGACGTCATATTTTTTTTATAATTTTTCGAGACCAAAGAAACAGTGGATGGACTGTGTGAAGTATGACAATGGCTAGAAAGGAGGTGTCTGATGAGATGACAAGTAATAGAGAAGTGTGGAAGAAGAAGACATGCTGCGCTGACCCCAAATAAGGGATAAGGGACAGGATAATAAGGGGCCATCCATAAATTACGTCACACGTTATGGGCGAGGGAGGGGGTCGACGAAGTGTGACATTGTGGGATAAGGGGTAAGTGGGTCCTAAAATGCGCGACGTCACATTTTAAAAATCTGAGTATTAAAAAACTAAATTTGAACTAACAAGAAAATATTTCCAACTCCATCCGTATGAACATGCAAAATTGCAAATTATGTGACATCACACTAGAGAGGGGAGTCTCACAAATGTGACCAGCTGTGACAAGGACGAGGGGGGTCAAATAGTCATGAAATTCGTGTGACGTAATTTATGGATGGCCCCCAATGGTAGTTTATAAGACCATTGCTCAGCACTTCAGCAGTAAGACAGAACCGGTAGGCCGCATAACAAAACAAACAGTTTATACGAGTATGTAATAAAATGGCTGTTTTATTTAATGTTTCCTTAAATATCTAACATCAATAAATTATGCGAAAAAGCAAAAAGCCAACGTCCCGCAGTGTTCCCAGGCGGTCACCCATCCAAGTACTGACCGCGCCCGATGTTGCTTAACTTCGGTGATCGGACGAGAACCGGTGTATTCAACGTAGTATGGACGTTGGCGACATTATTATTGAAATTCTCTCTCTCTAAGTAAATCTATATATCTGGGTTTCTGGCCCTACAATCTTTTATGAGCAGCTCGTGGCTAAATAATAACAGCCGCTCACACAAGTCAATCTTTAAAGTCAAGCAGCGCTTGCCAAGGTCGGTCCGTGGATGGGTGACCATAATTACATACCGAGTTTCCTCCGTGCCTCGGAAAGCACGTTAAGCCGTTGGTCCCGGCTGTCATTTGTAGATCTTTGACAGTCGTTACAGGTAGTCAAGTGGACCGAAAGTCTGACGACCAGTCTTACGAAGGAGTATCGTATTACCCAGTACTAACTGGGTTGTGGAGGTCAGATAAACAGTCGCTCCATGTAAAATACTGGTATTCAGCTGCATCCCGTTAGACTGGAAGCCGACCCCAACGTAGTCGGGAAAAGGCTAGGCAGATGATGTATGTTTGTCGTAGTTTCATTTTTATGTTTTCTTCTAATACAATTTTGTTTTACTGTTACTTTTAACATTTTGTTTTGTCCTGTGCGAGACAAATAAATGATATTATCGTATTGTACACTATGCTTGTATCATATTGCTTGTATTGTTAGGATAAACAGTGTAACAATTGTAGATAGGCCAATAAATAAATAAATTATATTATTTACCTCTCCACCGACGATGGGGTAGGCAGAGTTGTCTTGTGGGTCGAGCTCCCCTCGCTGCAGTATCTTGGGTCGCCGCGGGTTCTTAGCGATGCCGCGACCTCGACGGGCCGGTTGGAAGTCTTCCACTGATATTGAAAAATTAGTGTCAGGCATGGTACACAGACACACTGCTTTGTAGAATAACAAAGCGTACATGAAGCCACTAATCCTTACTTCCTTGTTTATAATATTACTAGCGACCCGCCCTGGCTTCGCACGGGTGCAATGTAGATACTAATGTCTTCTCTACTATAATATGCATGTATTACACATATAAACCATCCTCTTGAATCACTCTATCTATTAAAAAAAAAACGCATCAAAATCCGTTGCGTAGTTTTAAAGATCTAAGCATACATAGGGACAGACAGACAGACAGATAGCGGGAAGCGACTTTGTTTTATACTATGTAGTGATAAACGCGAAAGTTTGTATGTATCGGTGTTTTTTAATCTTTCACGCAAAAACTACTGAACGGATTTGGATTGAACTTGGCATATAGATAGTTTATAACCTGGATTAACACATAGGCTACTTTTTATCCCGGTAGTACGATCCTGTGGGACAATAACCGAACTCCACGCGGGCGAAGTCACGGTCTTAAGCTAGTACACAATATATTCATTCGGCTTGTGTCCCGAGGTGACCCTAGGGCTTACCACACCACCTAAAATATTAGTTAGGGCCGTCACTGCTTGTGCCGATCGGCAAACTTCGTTTAACATAGTATCATCGCTGAACCGTGACCGGGTCGGCTCGGCACAATTAGAATTAGAGAAGAAGCCCGTCACATGTGTAGCGGACATAATCATGACGTCAAAAAGAACACTCGCGACATCTATGACGCAAATGAAGAACTGAAATCAAAATCCTAAATCGCCATACTAAAAGTTCTCCGCGACTTTAAAGAACATAATCTATAGAAAAACTCGACAACAACTGTCGGGCGGTAGCCCACCAGACACATCACCCGTCTGGACAGAGGACCCCCCCCCCTTTTCTAAGGGGAATGAAGAACTTTACACCCTGTTCCTAACAATATCTTAAAAGAAACAACTGAAATTAGTATACATACACATACGTGTGGGCTCGGGCTTGATGCAAGCGACGTGCGTGCGCGGCACGTTGTTCAGCGCTGATAGTGCGCGCGCCGACGACGGAATCACACTGGTGGAGCCCTGTAACCCACGTCAAATATCAACATCATCTTCTTGCCCTAATTCCAATTCATTTGTGGTCGCGCAGCATGCCTGCTTCTATACTTTTTTTTTATTATAGTGAACGCATTATTATCTGAGCCGTCGGGTCATAAATCATTTTTATCTGTTGAACGCGCCTAAATGCGCTATTCAAGAACGCACCCGAAGAGAGAGGGGCGGACATTCGGTACAACCAACGTTTGCGCACGCACATGTCGATCTTTAATGTCACGGTCGCGCGAGCCGCCATTTGTAAAGTGCCGTTTAATTTTTATACAACATACCTACAATCAAGAAGTTGAAGTTGACTTACTTAATTGTTCTCAATCCTCAACATCTGTCTATCTCGCTCGCACTTACAGGTCTTATGGAGTGGTATAGTGACGTGAGTAAGAACGATAGTGTATATCGATAACTTTGATACGGTATGGTATATCATATCGCGCGTGCGCAGGTACCTACGTGTCGATAGCAAACTGCATTTCGTTGCACATTCCTATCGCCTTTGAGGTTTATTGCTCGACGACTCAGATGATAATGTGTTTACTATAGTCGCCATGTATAGACACCACTAACTTAAACATAACACTAATATTGTATACAACCTCGTGGAGCAGTGCCTTTGCCTAGTGGCAAAGCCCGCGACTTATTGGTACAGTCAGCCACAAAAAGATGTATACATCGACAAGAATTGTTTCACTGTCTCAATTTTTGTGCCTTAATATTGAATCAATTTATAGCCAGATTAGCCGGAACAAACAGACAGACAAACAAAAATTAAAAAATAAAAGTTTTATTTTTATAAGTACCTACAATAATATCCTTTCATATTCATTCAGCAAAGAGCTTTAGTTTGAGATTACACAGAGCCACTTCAATTTTATTTATTTGTTTAGATAACTCTACAAAGCCACATTTGTTACGGTCGCGAATCATATTTTAATGTTGACCTGCAAATTGCGAAAAAAAAACCTAAAAAAAATAATTTCGCGGGCTGACCTATCACACATGAATAAAATTGACCTACCTTGGCGAAGGACATCTTAGTGATATCTATAAGTTTGTCGTGTGGAACGTTTTGTGCTGCGAGCACCTTCAGTACTTCTTCAGACGTCGGGTTCAGACCTTCCATCTGGAAATCATAATACACCGAATAAGACTGTCTCATTGGTCCAGTGGCCGCAAGCGCGACTGCTGAGCATGAAGTCCTGGTTTCGATTCCTAGGTCGGGTAAAGTGTTATTGGGTTTTTAAATCAGGAATTTCTCAGTAGCAGCCAGAGTCTGGATTTGTGCCCGGGTGGTGGCAATAGGTTCGCCTCCTATCACATGGGATTTAAACATAACTGGCGAAATGTGGCTGTACTATTTTTTTTTTTTTTTTTTTAATAATATCGCTGGACATTACACACAGCGCCATCTAGTGCCACACTAAGCAACGAGGCTTGTGTCGTGGACACTAGATAGTTGATATACTACATAGATACTTTTTGTTTGTAAATACATACTTATTATACATATAAACATCCATGACTCGGTAACAAATGTCTATGCTTATCACACAAACACTTGCTCCTACCGGGATTCGAACCCGGAACCCTATGAACGTAAGGCAGCCTCACTACCGCTGCGCCATTCGGGTCGTCAAAAATACACAACTATTAGGTACACCTCTGCCTAACCCTTCGGGGATTACATGCGTGATGTTATGTTATATTATGTTACTTGCTCAGCTGCATGAAGAAGAAGA
Source organism: Standfussiana lucernea (assembly GCA_964057025.1). Classification (NCBI taxonomy): domain Eukaryota; kingdom Metazoa; phylum Arthropoda; class Insecta; order Lepidoptera; family Noctuidae; genus Standfussiana; species Standfussiana lucernea. Next base: position 3,205,954 of record OZ059812.1, read on the forward strand.
GCAGTGGTCTGTGATAGGCTGAGTCCGCTGAGCTGATCGTTTGGCTGTCGAAGTGAACATCCAATTTAAAGTGAAAGAACTTCGTGGGAGACTTTTCTTTATTTCATTGACTTTTTTTTGCCAAAGACTTCCGAAAGTATTTTTTTTTTTTACCTAAAGTTAAAAAAAAGTGTTTTTGGTTGTGGTATCTCACACGAATCTTTGTCAAGTATCAATTAGACATTGTAACTAGATGTTATTAGCACGTCAGCCACATAGACGAACATGAAAAAATGCAATGCAAAATGGACCAGTAATAACGGAGAAATCTGTGCAAGTACCTAACTACCTACATAAATGGAAAAAAAATATGCTTCTTGAATACATAACCACCTCCTTTTTAGGATTCGCTTAAAAAGAATAAAATAACCGACTTCCAAAAAAAAAACACAAAAAAAGTGAAAAATAATTTTACTTTCGGAAGTCGGCGACTATTGTTGGTTTCATTGACTTTTTTGCCACCGACTTCCGAAAGTAAAGTTATTTTTCACTATTTTTGTGTTTTTTTTTAAAGTCGATATTTAAAAAAAAGTTTTTATTTAACTCTTTTTAGTTATCGTATCACACACAAATCCTTGTCAAGTATTAATTTCGCAATTTGTTATACTTGGATGACATATTTTTTCCAGCTATTTTTGATTTCAAAACCAAACTACTGAACCGATTTTGATGAAATTTCTATGGTACCAATCGGGAAGTATATCCTTTCAAATAAAAGAATTTTTCAAATCGGTGACGAAGATATCAGGTAACAAACACAAAAAATACAACCGAATTGAGAACCTCCTCCTTTTCTTGAAGTCGGTTAAAAAGTAAGAAGGAAGAACAGCATCTCACCTCAACAACTACGATAGTAGCGGGATGCTTGAGCCGCAGATGCGTGCGCAGGTCGGAGCGGATGCGGAAGCGCTTGGGACAGCGGCCGCACGCCCACGCCCGCACGCCGGTGTGGATGAGTCGGTGGTTCCGCATGGCTGTCGACCTGGCGCGGTGACGAATTACTCACAAAGACACCTTTAGAAAGTACTAACAAAAATGTTCTGCAATAGCCCCGACATAAGATTTTGTTAAATCAAATATGCATCTTTTTAATAAAGTGGCCGAAAATAGAAACCGACCAATCAGGAGACAGTATAAAAATTTGCTAATTGTTAGTGGTTCCGATACCGCCCTATTAAAGAAAAGTATTATATATGTATAGGTCCGAGAATTTTTCATAAAATACCCGATGTAATAAAAAAATGAGACAATTCCACTTTTCAAAAAGAAACTGACAGATCTATAATTAATTAATGTTATTATTCAATTGACGAATTTTTGACCGATCAGAATTTAAATCGATAATATGACATCTCTGTATTCCTGACATAAGTGATAAATGTAATTAGTTTAATTTCTGACCTCATAATGTAATGTAATGTATGTAAGGTGACATTTGTTTTAATTTATTGACATTACAAATCCCCATATATTTTTTATTTACAATTTGTACTAGTTTGGCACACCTGTTAGGGTAGGATATGGTTCTGAGCTATATTTGTTGGTTTCATCCTTATGTGTACCCATTTCCAAGCAAAATAAATGATTTGATTTTAGTTTTTTTATTTTATTTTGATAACTCGGTAACGCGGGCACTGTTACATCACCGCTATCTTTTTATTTCTTTAACACTTTCGATGCAAAACACCCAGCATATGGGTCGAACAATAATTCGTTCGTGTGCGCACAACCCGCCTCCCGAGTCGTCGCTATACGTAGCTAGTTATAGTGATCTTTATTTTGTTTGACAATAAGGTCGGTGTTAGACTGCAGCTGTCAGTGTGTAGATGACGCGCATACTAGTAAAAATTTATTATTTGAATTTCGCAGCGAAATTGTTAGGTAATAAGGAAGTATGGAAGAAGACATGATGCGCTAACCCCAAATAAATTGGGACAAGGGCGGGAGAATGATGATGATTCATTTAATATTTTATTCATTTATTTCTTTAAGTATCCTTTACTTATTCACCCCGAAGCATTGCGAAATCAAAATGGCGGTGGAGTGATTAAACCAGATTTCATAGGAAAATATACCATCTAGTTGTTTTTAAAAATGTATCATTTTGGGTATTGCAAAATAAGTATTAGTTTTTTTTTTTTAATGATGACGGTGATTTTTTACAAACATAGACTCGCACCTCTTTCCCACGGAGCTAGGCAGAAACTATACAAGGTGTAAACGGAGCCTTCACGAAGCCGTCAACCAAGCATTCTGTACATCAAACTAAAATTATTGCTTTTAGCAACTTGTTTTTGGGGTGAAAAAATTACCTTTTACGCTAGGACTCAATATAACGCACTCAAAACACAGTGCTGTGGGATGCATTGAATAGTGCGGTGGTCTTGGTGGTATTTAAAGTAAAGTTATAACATAAAAAAAACTTAAATTTAAAAAAGTTGGAACTTTGACCCCGAATATCTCCGTAACTAGAAGGTTCCCAGGTATGGTCCAGAACAAAAAAATAATCTCAATGGCGGGGAGAACAACGGCTTCGTTAAGTGTATTTTTACGCCCATGATAAAGCTGTTTCCTTCTCCAAAACACCTACTCACACTCACCTCCTAAAAGCGACTCCACAGACATCACAAGGAAAGGGCCTCTCTCCTGTGTGTACCCTCAGATGTTCGTTCCGCATGGACAGTGTCCGGAAGGCGTGTCCGCAGACCGGACAGGCGTGCGGACGGCGCGGACATGTCCCTTCGCCGGTCGATGTCTTGTTGCAGGATTGGCAGGAGTCGTCGTGTTTGCCGTGGACCTCTCTAGGATGGGGAATAGAAAGCTGGAGCATCATAATTTCTGTCGTAAGAGATATTGAGTGTGCTGTTGGATTTGCAACGTTCGGGTTAGCGCTAAAAGTTGAAAATCCAACAGCAGGCCTCGGTCTTTTACGCTCCTTCAAGCGTCGATGTTTAAAGTTAGATTTAGTTGCGAGTTCCAAAATGTATGTTTAACTTATGCTCTATTCAACACATTTCTGGGTCAGGCATTTGAATTTTGCTTTTTGCCAAAAAAAAGCAAAGTTCACAAGCTGCACCTTGACTTACATTGATATGTAAAACAGGCGTTTTATACGAATATCAAAAATACTAGTAAAAGCATAAAAGGCATAATTATTTAAATTCGCTCATAATATAAACATTATTCCTACAGCTATAAGTTTATATTCGTATGCTGACTCTACTTAGCAAAGTAAAACTAAAGTGAGATTTCTGTTTGTTTTGTTCACGTTTTTTAAGATAGAGAAAATGGCAACAGAACAAAAGACTCAAGAGCGGCCTTACAATCTACTTATTTTTTATTTGGCCCGCACTTGGAATTTGTGAGTTTACAAACATTTAAACTCACATACACGAACAGCCATCAACAACTACCCGTAGGTCATACATATATTTGTTCCGTGCGGGGATCGAACCCGCGACACGCAGCGCAGCAGCCAACCGCTCAGCCACTGCGCCAACCGTGCCGTCCAAAATTATTCCTACTTCAAACGAAAACTGTTATAAATTTAAACGGAACACAATCGTTTTATGTCACCTAAACTGTCAACAGTTTTTTCATGTAAAAATTGTAATGGTGTGCTCTTGTCTTCGTCACATCAAATTCATCAAAAACTACAAAACAATCACTTACTTGACGTGTTTGTGCAGGTCTGTGGCGTGCGTGAACGTAGCGCGACAGTGGGGACACGCCCCGCCCGTAGACTCCGACTCTGCGCTCGTATACATGCCTGTTTGCGACACACAAACTAAATACCTAGTTTTTATCTAGAATGATTTCCTTTTCGCAGAACTTACTTGTTTTAAGTATAGGATGTTTCTTAGACCCAGGTGTTTCACGATAGGAAAATCTGAGTACCACAATCTGAATTTACATTTTAATTAAATTACGAAATGATGTCTTAAATCTGCTTACCCATTCGGGTAATGCAAGCGTAAAGAAGTGTTTAAAAAAAAATAGTCATCATCATTCTTTGGGATTCATGTTGATATTTTTGTCTTGTCTATCGCCAACGTCCATACTACGTTGAATACACCGGTTCTCGTCCGATCACCGAAGTTAAGCAACATCGGGCGCGGTCAGTACTTGGATGGGTGACCGCCTGGGAACACCGCGTGACGTTGGCTTTTTGCTTTTTCGCATAATTTATTGATGTTAGATATTTAAGAAAACATTAAATAAAACAGCGATTTTATTACATACTCGTATAAACTGTTTTTTTTGTATATGCGGCCTACCGGCTCTTGTCCCACTGCTGAGCAATGGTCTTAAAACTACCATTGGGGGCCATCCATAAATAACGTCACACGATTTTCATGATTTATTGACCCCCTCGTCTTTGCCACAGCTGGTCACATTTGTGAGACTCCACCTCCCTAGTGTGACGTCACATAATTTACAATTTTGCATGTTCATACAGATGGAGTTGGAAATATTTTCAAGTTTTTCGTTAATAGTTCAAATTTAATTTTTTAATACTCAGATTTTTAAAATGTGACGACACGAAATTAAGGACCCACCTACACCTTGTCACACAATGTCACACTTCGTCGACCCCCTCCCTCCCCCCTAACGTGAAGTAATTTATCGATGGTCCCTTATTCTCCTGTCCCTTATCCCTTATTTGTGGTCGGCGCAGCATGTCTTCTTCTTCCACACTTCTCTATTACTCGTCATCTCATCAGAGACTTCCTTTCTAGCCATTATCATACTTTCACACCTGAGTCCATCCATTGTTTCTTTGGTCTCGAAAAATTATAAAAAAATATGACGTCACTTCTCATTCCTATATTGATATAGCTCGATATTTTTGTCTTGTCTATCGCCAACGTCCATACTACGTTGAATACACCGGTTCTCGTCCGATCACCGAAGTTAAGCAACATCGGGCGCGGTCAGTACTTGGATGGGTGACCGCCTGGGAACACCGCGTGTCGTTGGCTTTTTGCTTTCCGGCTTACTTTTTGGAATGTGGGAGTATTTATTTATACAACTCTGCATGCACTTTCGAAGGATAGGAACAGGCGTGATATTTTTCGACAGTGACCACCTAAGAGTAGATAAACTTTTAAAAATGATTTAAAAAAAAAACCATACATAATGCCTGTATTCCTCGACAGTGCATGCAGAGTTGTATAAATAAATACTCCCACATTCCAAAAAGTCACGCGGTGTTCCCAGGCGGTCACCCATCCAAGTACTGACCGCGCCCGATGTTGCTTAACTTCGGTGATCGGACGAGAACCGGTGTATTCAACGTAGTATGGACGTTGGCGATAGACAGGACAAAAATATCAATGTGTATGAAGCTATATGACTAAGGAGTAACATCATTTTAACTTGGCTCCTGCCCTTATGCCAATTCATTTTCACACTTGATAGACTACTGTTTTTAATATTTAGCAAAGTATGTTGAATATCCCTACCTGGTTTAGTATATCCGCGTGTAGTCCCATCGCTGTGTTCTTTCTTCCGATGCTTGTACAAAGCTGTCTTGTTCGGCAACACCTCGCTGCAATCTCTACACGGTATCCTAAATAAACAAAACTACGTATAATGCGTTCATTACTTCATATACTCTCCAGTTTTTACGGTGACCACACTTATGAAGCGGAATCGGTTTGAAATGCTAAGAAAGAGCTACATACAAGGTGTAAACGGACCCTTCACGCAGCCGTCAAACAAGCATTGTACTGTACATCAGACTAAGTAACTCTACGCAAAAAAGATTGCCGGGAAACGACTTTTTTTTTGGGGTGACGACGTTTTACGGTAGGAATCAATGTAACGCACTCCAAACATTGTGCTGATGGATGCATTGAATAGTACGAAGTTGTGAAGGTAGTTAAAGTAAAGTTTTAACATTAAAAAAATATTAAAAAAAAAACTCCTGAAAAAGTTGGAACTGGCTTCCAATATCTCCGTAACTAGAAGGTTCCCAGGTTTAGCCTCAACTTGGAGAGTAAGGTTATGAAGTTTAATACGGAGCAGTAATAGTAATATATGGAGCATTGATACCTATAATCATCCCTGTTATTCTTGTTGGTGGTTCCAGGGTCATCAGCTCCATTCTTGCCGTGCACCTTCTTACGATGGTACGCCAGGCTCCAACTGTTTTAGCATCAAAATGACCATTTTTTACAGGACCATGTGGGATGACATGACTCAATAATGACTCATATATTATATTGATCCAGAATACGTTAACTTAAAAGTAAGTATCTAAGTGTACCCTATTTATTTATTTATGATTAGTTTATGTCTGCGGCTTCGCCCGCGTGGAGTTCGATAATTGACCCACGGGATCGTCCTACCGGGATGAAAAGTAGCCTATGTGCTATTCCAAACTGTAATATATCTCTGTGCCAAATTTCATCCAGATCCGTTCGGCCGTTCTGGCGTGATTTAGTAACAAACATCCATCCATCCAAACTTTCGCATTTATAATATTAGTATGAGTATAGATCAGGGGTGGCGAACCTTTGTGGATCAACGTGCGATTTTTTGTAAAGAAATGTTTAATGAGGCCATAGGCCAAAATTATTTAACGGCACATGTCGTTCAATAATTTTGGCTTAGTGATTGTTGGACAAATAACGACTCAAAACTCTTTATTTACTACCAATAAATATATTCGCACTGTATGGTAAAAAATGTTTCAGTTACTTATACGTGTAACTTAAATTGAAGTAACATTAGCGTGAATGTTGTGTTGCAGATTAGATGACAAATAACATAAATAGGGATTGTAAGAGGTTACTTTTAGTAGAATGCATGCCGAACTGGAGTCATCTGCCAAACGGTTTTTTACGCGAGTCTTATAATGTTAATCATCTCTAAAAATAATCGCTGGCCATAGGTAGATGAAAATATTGTTAAAATCAGCGGCGTGCCCAAAATATTGTGTCGCGTGCTATCAATGGCACGCGTGCCATTGGTTAGCCATCCCTCGTATAGGTGAATAATTAGGTACCCACCATATTACAGTAAGATCGAGCTTCATAAAGAGATTGCAGACACGACGCTCTATAACGCGGTTCGAACCCATGACCCACACGATATACGGGGCCTTTAAAACTGGATCAACGCCTCTTTATTTTTTCCTAGCCCGCTTTGTCACACTCCTTGGCAAAAGCCTCTCCCTCGACTCCTTGCACTAGTCGCGAGCCCGCGCGCCTTGCCCCAGGCCGGGCCGGCAGCCCGCGTGTCCCGCGCCCCGGCGCACAGTGAGGGCACACGTGTCCTGCTGTTGCGCCCCACAGCGTCACTCCCGTTTGACTCGGGCAGTCTTTTGAGCCGCGTCAGCTCTACAGGGTGGCAGTGACACCGACGCTAAAACGCTTACCACGTATTTAGTACATCAGTCTGACCTGGCCACATAGAAAATTTGCGTCGGTTATTAAAAAAAAACAGCTGTTTCCTGCAAAACTGCAGTACCTACACGGTCAAAATGTCTGGAACAGCTGTTTTTTTTTGCCGGTTCAAGATGATGTACTGAATACGTGGCAATCAAATTTTAGCGACGGTGTCCCCTCCACCACGTATATTATTAAAAACCGACTTCAAAAACACAACGGTTTTTGCCACCGACTTCTGAAGCTAAAGTTATTTTTCACTTTTTGTGTTTTTTAAGTTTTTTATTTTTCCATTTTTAGTTGTAATATCCTGTACAAATATTTGCCATGCATTTATTTTACATTGATAACAATACATAAATCATGGTAGGTAATACGCAAGGCTTATCCCCATTACAATGGAACTTCCAGCCATCTTCGAGTAACCGGGTACATACATAAAAAAAAGGTTCCGGCGAATTGAGAACCTCCTCCTTTTTGAAGTCGGTTAAAAATTAATTAGGTTTATTTACCTGTTCGGAAAGGTGAGTTCGCACTGGTTACAGTTGTATAGAAAGTTTTCGTTCGCGTGTTTCATGCGCCTGTGTACTTGTAGGTACGTCCAGTGCAGGTACGAGCGGCCGCAGTCCTGAAGTGCAAACAAAAATTGAAGACCTGATTTGCTGTAACCCCCGAATGTTAGGGGTGTACCTAATAGTACACTCTCATTACGAAGTCCCATGTAATAGGGGGCGAGCTTATATTTTGTTATTTACTAACAATAGGTTAAGATTATACTAACACTTTATGTATCTATGATTTATGATCTATGGTCTGAATTAAATTATTGCCATCAACCGGGTAAAAATCCAGACTCCGCGAATGCTATTGAGAAATTCCGTCCCGGGAAACGAACCCACTCCACCTCATGCTCAGCAGTCGCGCTTTCGACCTGACCAAACGAGGCAGTAATTGACAGAATATGACTAGGATTTTCTACTCATATCTTGACTGCTGGACGCTCCTACGAATTGCTTATTAAAAGTTATTATGGCTGTAGCATATAATGCCTGAAAATGTCTCAGGTCCCTCTGACGTTAATGTTACCTCGCACAGGAAGTGCTTGACTACAGGAAAGTCGCCGTATCCGAGTATGCCTGTTGCGGAGCGAGCCGAGTCGGCGTCGGGCTGAGCGTGGCCGTCGGCTTGCTTCTTCGCGTCGGCTAGTGAGCGCTTGTAGAAACCGTGGGTTGTTTTGTGGGTTGTGCACCTAGAGGGGGAACAGATAGAAATAGAGAGAAACTGTGATAGCCTAGTGGTGTGACCTTAGGACTGCCAACTCATAGGTCTCGAGCTCGAACGCAAGACGCGCACCTCTGATTTTTCGGATTCATGTGCGTATTGTATAATTATCAGTTGCTTCGGTGAAGGAAAACATCGTGAGGAAATCAGCATGCCTGAGAGATGTTTCTCGACGGCATGTAAAGCCAAATCAGAGGCCCATGTGCGGCATACAAACTCTGACACCAGGTTACTAGCTAACCACACGATAAAGAAGAAGACGGAGAAAATAAAGAGGCTTCTTTATGCAAACATGATGAACAGGGTCAACAATCGGGATTTGCTGAGTTTTCTGACCTTTATTGACGGCGGGGCTTTCGAAAGATAAAAGACAAACATCGCAAAAAATTAAATGACTATACTAATCATGTGCAAATAATGAATACCTTTTCATAATAAGAGGAAGTCTGAAGTGGCGCCGTGACTGAAAAGTTGTGTGGCAATCAGTTGGCGACCAAAAATAAAAGTGGATGAAGACCAAAGAAACGATGGATGGAATCCATCTGTGTGAAGGATGATATGGCTAGAAAGGAGGTGTCTGATGAGATGACGAGTAATAGAGAAGTATGGAAGAAGAAGACATGCTGCGCCGACCACAACTGAATTGAGATAAGGGCAGGAGAGTGATGAGTCATGTGTAATGTCAACATACCTGGAATAAGTAGCGAAGCTAACTTTACAGATGTGGCACGTGAAAGGATTCTTGACGCCCTTGTGTATCGCGCGGTGAGCGTTCAGACGGCTCTCCAGGTAGAACACACTGGGACAACACAAAACGTAGGGAAAATTTGTAATTGGTTTATCGGAAGTTTTACGAAGATGTGCGGAGAGCAGAGATGTGTTGCTGGGGAGTTTGTTCCGTCACTTCCTCTTCGAAGCTAAAACAACTAGGAAGTGGCGAAGGGCGGGCGTTTTGGGGGACTGTCTCTTGTAAACTTTGACGTTCGAAAAGTGCTGATTATCAGCCTGATTTGAATAAATGACTTTTGAGTTTGATTTTGACATGCATAGCAGCTTTGGTGTATCCACCAAAGCTGTGTGGAGATGCGTACTGGCTAGACTGAGCACAGATGTGTGTACAGACTACTCACGCCCAGGTTAGCGAGCGCCGCACACCGCTCGTGTCGTCTCCTCTCTGCTCAACCGTTTCCACGGCCGTGATAGCCGAGTGGTGTGACTGTCGGACTGCCAAGTTGTAAGTCTCAAGTTCGAATCCAAGACACGCCACTTTAAATTTTTCGGATTCATGTGCGTATTGTACAATTATCACTTGCTTCGGTGAAGGAAAACATCGTGAGGAAACCAGCATGCCTGAGAGATATTTCTCGAGGGCATGTAAACCCAAGTCAGAGGCAAATAGGCGGCATCATAACTCTCGACACCAGGTTGGGCACTAACCACACGATAAAGACAGAAGATTGATAATACCTGTCAGATTACTGAATACAGCGTCAGATTATGAGCGTATACTTATCTTTTAGCTAGCGAAACTCCACAGATATCATTGAAACGATCGCATTTAGTGTTGCTGGGTGCTTGAAGTAGGACTTTTTCTTTTTGTTTTACCATCACGTCTGCAGTTCCGCTAGCTAGTTTCAATTCTTATTCGCATAATAATAAATACTAACTCTTCACAGTACTCGCATCGGAACGCCTTCTCGATCTCCACGACCCGGATGAGAGCGCGCGCTTCGTCTGCCAGCTGAGCTAGCAGCGGGGAGGCTACTTCTGCTGATACTTGTCGTTTTATTGACTTTGATAGTTTTGGTGATTCTGGAGAAAAGACATGCACGCCATAGTCACGGTGAATTTTAAGGGCGTTGCAGTAAGGGCACGTACCTTATGCACTACGTCGAGTGCAATTGGACAATGAGATGGACCGAAGTTTATAGCGGTCGGATTTTCGTGGGACTTTTTTATTGTGTTCCTAGAGTTGAGCAGAAGAAAGTTAAAGTGCGCTGTCTGTTCGGGCGAATATGATTGCCCGCAGATTTGCTCAGTGTTCGAGGGACGTCAAAATAGCCCTATTTAGGGCATTTTGTACGTCTTTTTATACTGGCAGTCTGTGAATGGATTACGCGCAGAAACAGTACAGCGCTCTACGCGTCCAATACAACAACGCGTTCAGGGTGGTCTTGAGGCTGCCTCGCTTCTGTACCGCGTCGGGGAGGTTTACCGAGGCGCGTGTGGATTGCTTCCACACCGTCATCCGCAAGCGGTGCACGTCTCTAGTGCGTGGTGCGGGCCAGCCGCAACAGTATCCTGAATTCCTGAGCGCTTTTGGTGAACGTGTCGACTGTCAGTACGTGGACCACTGCTGCATGATGCACGTACTGCCTAATGTCGTGATATTATTCTAATGTTAGCATGTTCTTTTAATTTTGTCTGTCCGTTATAATTTCAAATTTGTTAAATATTAATGTATAATTTTCAATTTTAATTGTAATGTAAAATGTAATTCTTTAATCTGATTAATATATATTTTTTAATTTTTATGATCCATAGATGATTGAAATAAATAAATAAATAATAAAAGTAAATTAGATATTTGCGAATAAATAATAAGTCACTACACGCATGCATGTGATTTTGTCAAACATTTTTTTTTGTCCAGTTATCAGTGAAAAAGTGTCAGAACTACCAATTTCGAAAGAAGAAACCCGTACCTATAGTCAAGGTAATGTAATTTCTTGAGCAATTTTTTATTGAATAGACAAGAATTTAATTTTAAACGAAGTAACAACCGTCAAAGAAAGCAAAGCTAAGAATTATAACTTTTTACAGTTCTAACAACAAGCAATTACTAAACTACATAATAAAAATATCTTAAAAAATGACATTTACTCAAGTAAAGACTTTGACTTGTTTATAGATACGGGTGTCTGTCTTGAAATTAGGTAATTTAGAAATAATTGAAGAAAACAAACTTAAAAAAAAACAAAACTTGAAATTTTAATGAACAAATAAACAGACCAAATTGGCGTTCATTCTGAGCAATTTTTTCACTATAAGACCAACACAAAATCGCAAAAAAAACAACGGTTCCTCACAAATATATCGAGTATGCGAACATAAAAAATGTATGGAACATTTGCTGTAAGCCTTTGACCCATGTAATATTAAGGTAAACTCACCTACAATCTGCACGGCGTGTCTCACAAGGCCGCTGGTTGGAGATAACTGTACGGTTACCTCTTCCGCCTCCTCTTTTAACTCGTTGGCAAAGGCTTCGATGCATTCCGTCGATTTGGTCGCGTGCTCCTAAATGTGAACAAGTTGAGCAAATTCTAGACACAGTTTTTTTTTATGTTGCTCCACACTAGCAGTTTCTCCTGTACCGTGGGTGCGTTTATAAACATTTAAGCTCACATACACAAACAACCAGACCCGGAACAAGTATCTGTAGGCCATACAAATATTTGTTCTGTGCGGGGATCGAACCCGCGGTACGCAGCGCAGCAGTCAATCGCTCAGCCACTGCGCCAACCGTGCCGATACTAATCATCAGCTTATTTATTTCATATTTATCGTAATACGAGCTTAAAACAGATAGGATTGGAAGGAGAAAGGGAGGTCTTTGCCCTGTACTGGGACGATACAGGGTGTTTTTTTTTATTAATAATATCAGAGTCACAAAACGTTCCACACGACAAACTTATAGATCATATTACTAAGGTGTTCTTCGCCAAGGAATGTCAATTTTACTGCAGTGTAAGGATCGGAGGTGTGATGTAGAGGTGGAAGCGCCAGGGTAGACCGCGAAATTCAAATTTTGTTACGATTTTTTGCAATTTGCAACCGTAACAAATATGGCCTTGCAAAGTTATAATTATCAATACAACCGTCTAAGTTAATTTAATCCCATTGAATGACTTTTTCATGAAAATGTCATTGAATGTGAATTATCCAACACACATAAACTACCTGCAGTATTGTTTCACCCCCTTCATCTAATCCATCCAAAGGTTGTCTTGAAAAGCTCGTTTTTAGCTAGGGGCCATCCATAAATGACGTCACACGAATTTCATGATTATTTGACACCCCCCCTCCCGTCCTTGTCACATTTGTGAGACTCCCCCCTCCCTAGTGTGACGTCACATAATTTACAATTTTGCATGTTCATACGGATGGAGTTGGAAATATTTTCAAGTTTTTCGTTAATGGTTCAAATTTAGTTTTTTAATACTTAGATTTTTAAAATGTGACGTCACAAAATTTAGGACCCACCTACCCCTTGCGACACAATGTCACACGTCGTCGATCCCCCCCCTCCCCCTTAACGTGTGACGTAATTTATGGATAGCCCCCTATAAGACCGCCCATTGTGACACCAGATTTGAAATGTATTCTTTTATGTAAATTGAAATTTGTATAGTGTACATAATAAAGAATATTCCATCTATCTATCCATTAATATTAAGAGCAGATAAAGCACAGAAATCTGGATCAGAAAACACAAGTAACAGCTGACCTGTGCATGGCGATGGTCTCTGAAGGCCCTCGTGCAGACGGCGCAGACGAACACGAGGCGCGGCGCCAGCTCCTCCTCGTGCGCGCGCACGTGCATGCGCAGGCGCGAGCGACGGGTCAGCTGCTTCAGGCAGATGTGGCACTGGAAGGGTTTGATCTGAGGGGACGGAATTATTTATTGCTATTACCGGGAATTGCCGTACGCAAAATAAGCGCTCTAGACGCTGAGTTGCTGACACCAGCCCGCTATACAATAAGTACGGTCGAACAAGAGAATTGGTATACAGTTAAAAATTTCATCTTTCTATTACACTGCCAACATCAATCATTTTTACTGTTTGCGCAATAACTTTTCAAGCATGTGTTCTTTTTCGTAAAAAGTGTTTTTTTTTAACTATACAACGGGAAATTAGGAATGATATGGAATGTATCAAAGTAAGGCGCCCTCAAAACAATGGATTACGTTTACGTACATTTTCTGTAAGTACGGTCAGTGCCCTGCACTACCTTACTCATCTTACAAAGCAGAAAAGAGGTAGATGGGTCAGATAGTGTAGGGCACTGACCGTACATCAAAGCAATCTATGCTCAATTAATTCCCGAAATTATTAAACAAGAATCTAAAACTCTCTGATCTTTTCAATAATAAAAAAATACACGTGATGTAGGATGGGGGGGTGGCCTAAAACCTCACGACGTGTCACCAAGTTGGAAGGAGGGGTATAAAAATCCTCATGTGATCAAAGAATGGCCAATTACCTGTAAATGCGTGACTCCATGCTCATCGAGGGTCTGCTTGTCTAAGAACCGCTTGTCGCACGTGACGCACACGTACCTGCGCGTGTCGGTGTGCGTGCGACTGTGCTTCGTAAGGGTGGCCCTGCAGAAAAAACGTTCAAAATTAAATGAAAAACCACCAATTAACATAACATCACGCCTTTAATCCCCGAAGGGTTGGGCAGTGGTGAAACTAATAGCACATCCACATTTCGCCGGTTATGTTTAAGTGCCATGTATTAGGGGGGCGACCCTATTGCCACCAACCGGGAACAAATCCGCACTCCGTGACTGCTTCTGAGAAATTCGTGATGGAAAAACCCAACCCGTCGTCTATACTCAAAACATTGTTACTTATCGTCAGGTTGCAGCAAAAAATTGGTATGATTGAATCATTTCCCGATGACTTACCCTCTTTCATAGAGACCTCTGCTACTACTACTTGGATGGACCAGACCAGATCTTACCTAAAGAAGAATGTCTTCTAACCTGAGGAAGAAGCTCTTCCCACAGCCCGCGGCAGGACACTGCCACTTCTTCTGCTTATCTTGACTCTCTGCCTGCCCCCTTACATCATATAGGTCTTCTTTATCGTGTGGTTAGCGAGTAATTTGGTGTCAGAGTTTTTATGCCGCCCACGGGCCTCTGACTTGGCTTTACATGCCGTCGAGATATCTCTCAGGCATGCTGGTTTCCTTACGACGTTTTCCTTCACCGAAGCATGTGATAATTATACAATACGCACATGAAATCGCAAAATCAGAAGTGCGTGTCTTGGGTTTGAACTCTTGACTTATGACTTGCCAGTCCGACGGCCACACCACTAGGCTATCACTGCGGTGTGATGTGAGTCTTACCTGAGGAAGAAAGTCTTCCCGCAGCCCTCGACAGGACACTGCCACCTCTTCTGCTTGTCGTGCTGGAAGTGCACGTGGTCGAACAGTTCCGTCTCCGTGGCGAAGGTGGCGTCGTCGCACTCGGAGCAAGAGTAGCGTCCGTCTATTAGGGCTTGGTTCGAGGTTTCGTGGAACTGCCTGGGAAGTGATAACAAAGGTAATTGTCATCATCATCAGCATAATAGCTGTAAGACAGAATTCATGGTCTTCAGGTCTGGCAGCAGGTGTCTCACTAGTGTCCCCCCTCTCCTAATGAAAGGTCACCCGATTAACAGGGTACATAAATTTAAATACCTGGGCCATCTGGTTACTGAAGACCTGAAAGATGACATGGATCAAGAGAGGGAGCGCAGAGCATTGTCAGTTAGGGCGAATATGTTGGCCCGCAGATTTTCTCGATGTACAGACGCAATTAAAATAACCCTTTTTAAGGCGTACTGTACAGCACTGTACTCGGGAGCCCTGTGGTTCGCATATACCCAAAAGGCTTACAATGCTCTGCGTATCCAATACAATAATATGTACATTTAGGGTATTGCTGCGATTGCCGCGCTTTTGTAGTGCCTCGGCAATGTTTGCAGACGCACGCACTGACAGCTTTGATGCACTGTGACGTATGAAATCTGCTTCGTCCCAACACTATCCTGCAATCGATAGCCGCCCGGGCAGATAGCCCGCTAGTGTGGGCGCTTACGAACCGGACTCGCTCTGTTTTAGTAATTAAGTACTAACATAGGTTAAGTTATTTTGTTATTAACACTATAGACCATTGTAGTTTGAGTAAATAAATATTAAAATAAATATAAGGAGGTGGCAGGAAGAACTCGACTTTCGTCTTAAACTTCGGCCGGAAGAAAGTGAGGCCTTTGTCCTGCAGTGGGACACAGATGGTTATTAATCATAATCAGGTTATAGTAGGCGTCTGTCGTTTCGGGTTTTTGACTCAACAATCCTCGGCTACACTCATCCAAAAACTGCGGAAAGTGATGTTAATTCTGTTATTCTATACATTTGTGTTCACTTTAACCTTCGACGCAAAATACTTTCTGATAATAGTGTAACATGTCTTTCTGTGTCAAAAGTCTGTGTGCTTGAGTCTCGTGTGTCAGGTCTGTGGCATCATCATGTGCCTAGCCATAATACGACAAATTAATGGCCTGAAAAGAACACTCGATTTTTTTGCAATACCATGTCTTGCCGGTCGGAAACTATCTCACGGCAACTTACTTCCGTGATAAAAAAGGATCCTGTGCACTAGGTGCTACCTGTGTGCGAAATTTCATCGAAATCCTTTCAGCCATTAAAGCATGACAGGCAGACAGACAGATTTTCTTTTTCATACTTATATAATGTTAGTATTAGCATGGGATACTTACATATGAAACTTGAGTCTAACTTTCGATGTGAATGACTTGTTACAATTATGGCAGGTTACCACCTGAGGGTTGGAGGTCGGTTCTCGGCCGCGACGCTTTCGGGGAAGCTGAAATATAAATAACAGGAGTATTTTTATATTTAAACATGGTTCAAGATCCCAGGGCCGTAAGACGGTAGGCACTTATTTTCGGATTAACAAAATGTCGATAATCATCAAATGTCATCGAGTAGTGTTAGCATTAGTATGTACTGTGGACGTATGCATGCTTGCTAACTTGTGCCGCAGGTCAATTTTCAGATATAAGGTGCTAAAGTTACCTAAAAATATTACTATCTTTGCATAAAGCCGAAAACAACATTATGATTTAAAAGAGTGTCCATGGAGTTTCTTGCCCATTCTTCTCCATAGAGATCTACGCTTTGGAATGGGCAACTACAGTACTTTCACAGTTATTATGTCTTGTGACTGGGACTGTAGCTTCATTTTTTATTGCTGTCTCTGTTTCGACAGTTCAAAAGTGCCTGTAATTGGCCTACTTGAAATAAATGCTTTGATTTTGATTTTAATTGTAATTTTTTCAGAAATTTAAAGCTTCAGGTAGAATTTTCCACCAACGGGGAGTGTCTGGCAGCGTTGATTATTATTTTTTAACAATATTATCTGCAACGTATATAAAATCAGCAGTCGGGCTTAAAGATAAATGAGTAATGTTTTTACGTAACTTTAGTGCCTATCTGAATATTGGCGCCTATCTGAAAATTGGCCGTCGCGTCGGCACAATTTCGCAGGTACGCATGCATACGTTCACTGTACTGACACTGCTCGACATTTTGTTGATCAGAAAATAAATAAGATCAATCGGCCCTGGGATTTTGCTCTATAACAGCACGCCTGTGTTGCCCAGAGGGGTAAGCAGAGTGGAACATCACATTTCTACAGTGAGTTAGCCCCATTTAATATGGGTCGAGCCTTTTGGCCATTCAACGACCTCTAACTAGACTTCGTTAGGTATTGGTTTCTCTAAAAGGAACTTCTCAATTCGAGGCCTATATTTGTAGGCCTGTGTTCTCATTTGCAGTATTTGTGTTGTATACTTATATTAGCAATGCGCCTGTGCCTTAATTACGCACCACTCCCTACCTTCAGGAAATATCAGCGAGAAATTATCCATATTTATGAAACACAAAACTTGTTTCCACCTATGTCCGTTATAGACTTTGAAACATTCCAACCAATGTGCCCCAAACCGTTTTCATTAGAAAGGCAATACTTAATGTGAGGTTTTAGACCAGAAAACAATGCATTAGGCACTATAGCGTAGTAGCACACGCCGGGTATCCGCTAGTTAGGTATAGTATGCGACGTGTACTTACCATGACGAGGAGATCGTTGTCTGTTGTTGTATCAGGTGGCCGGGGGCGGCCCTGAGCTCTCTGTGACAAAATATTACTGTTATTAGCATCAAGCAACATAGATACATATTTCAAATTTTTTTTAAATACCCGTTTTGTAATTTTTAATCTTTACTTTAAATACCTCCATGATCCCTGCACTACTCAATGCATCCATCAGCACAATGTTTTGAGCGCGTAACATTGAGTTCAACCGTAGGAGCTCGTGGCTAAATGATAACAGCCGCTCGGGTCGATCTTCAGGTTAAGCCTAGGTTGGTCCGTGAATGGGTGACCCATTACATACCGAGTTTCTTCCGTGCCTCGGAAAACACGTTAAACCGTTGGTCCCGTCTGTCATTTGTAGATCTTTGACAGTCGTTACAAGTAGTCAGTGGCCCGAAAGTCTGACAACCAGTCTTACCAATACCACCTAGTACTAACTGGTTTATAGAGGTCAGATAGGCAGTCGCTCCATGTAAAATAATGGTATTCAGCTGCATTCGGTTAGACTGGAACCCAACCCCAAAATAGTTGGGAAAAGATTAGGCAGATGATGACGTTGAGTCCTACCGTAAAACGTCATTTCCCAGATTTTTTTTTGCGTAGACTTACTTAGTTTGATGTACAGAATGCTTGGTTGACGGCTTCGTGAAGGGTCCGTTTACACCTTGTATAAATATAAATTCCCACAAGTGGAACAGAGGTCACTGTGTAGGAGAATGGGTAAGACTGAAAACAGGTACTAACCTTCAAAAAATCTTCCTCAGTAGGTATACATATAAGGTTGCCCAAGTCTTTGGACTTCCGTTTCCGGTTACGTCGTCTACAGCGATGGTTGGACAGGCCATCTGCGTTCGCGAATACTTGACTGTGTGCCAGAAATAGAACGATTACACGCATAATTTTTCAAGCACGCAAAATAATAACGTAAATAAACAATACCTCGTGACAGCTGAGAAAGAGAAACAAATAAAACATCTCGAATTCTCGCACGAAGTTGTCGAGATGTGGAATGTGAACTCGGCTATCATTGTGCCGATTGTCGTAATGACCAATGGTCTAATAGCCAAGAGCCTCGACAAACATCTTTCGAGGCTCTCCTTAGGCAAAGGCGGTTGGATCAAGGGCCTGATTCAAAAGGCAGTTATCTTAACGGCTCGCATTGTGAGGAGGTTTCTCTCTTTGGAGCCTTAAGGCCTACGCAGACCGGGACTCAAACTCAAACTCAAAGCATTTATTTCAATTAGACCATTACAGGCACTTTTGAATGTCAAAACGCAAAAAATAAACTAAGCTACAGTCCCAGTCACAGGGCATAATAACTTGTGAAAGTACTGTAGTACGGCCAGCGCGGCCAGTGTGCGCTGACTGACGGCAAAATCCCTTGCCATGCCGTCCCGGTCTGCGTAGGCCCTTAACCACCGGTAGCTTGGACCCTGCTCCCAACTCCAGTGCACGGCGGAAACCATTTTTTTTTAAAGTAATTTTAAATGTATCTTTTTAAGAAATATGTATGATTTTAGAAAATTTCCCATAGAGGCTGTGAAGTTTCACTGATTAATTTAGAAAAAAAATACCTGTAGACATGAGTTTTTCTTCTAGTAAAAGGGTCTTGAGGAGAAGATGGCGGCACGTCTTGGATGGCTTCCTCACGAATTGGTGATAAGAAGCACACCATCGTGAGAAGTGGAAGGAATGGGGGGGAGGACTTTAACCAGGAGTGGGACAATACTAACTGACTGAAAAAAGGGTCCAAAGTTATTTAAATACCTGCAATTAAAACATTTGGGTGTCTTCTCAGATTCACCATCCTGCACGTCTTCTTTAACCTGAAATCAAGAGCTTATTTAAGTAAAATAAATTTAAAATAACAAGCTTTTATTAAAATGAAAACGAGAAAATTAGGTTTATCAATCAACATTGAACGCGTATACAACGATTCGTGTCCGTCGTATTAACCGTTGAGGAGTTCTCTCGTGAGGACGTGATCCTGGCTGCAGGATCGAGTCATGTCTGTCATAAAAATGTATTTTCACCAGAACCAATGATGTGTGCAAAATTTTAGCTCAATCGGTTGGGGGGAACTGAAATTTGAAATTCGGCTGCAAGATTTGACCAATAAACACTATCTAACAAGGAAGATAACACTTGAACCTGAAATTAAGAGCTTTTCAAGGAGAATAAGATAAATGAACAGAAAATACATAATCATGTTTAAATGTTTTCATTTCCGGGCGTCCCCATCTTTGAGAGTGAAGACCCACTACCACGCGGGCCCTGTGAAGCTTTGGTGGATGTATAGCAGTCTTCGAACTTATAGTTTTAGGACTGTGGTCTTTGAAAAAGGCGACATTTTCATACACCTCTACTATAGTTCACTTCAAACTTTATGGCGGCTCGGAAGTTAGCTGCGAGTGAAGGTCTGCTCAAATATTACAGTTCAAAATTTATGGCGGTTCGGAACATCTAACGTAAAGCCGCGCAGAACACAATTTTAGATATCAGCGGCTGCGCCACGCATTAGCACGCATCTGCGCATTATGCAGTCAAGACTCTTGACTGTATAATGCGCAGAACGTCACTCGCAGCTAACTTCCGAGCCGCCATAAGGTTTGAACTAGAGTACTTAACACATCGTTTCTTACCTTTGCACTACACAGTAGTTTTTGCAGCTCCTGAGTGGCTTCAACATCAGCAGTCTGAACGATCCAGATCTCATCCTCGCTACTGTCCACGCATTCTTGCTTTACCTCCGTTTTTATGATGGGTGGCTCCGTCTATGTGGATATAGTATCAATGCGAATAAGTTTTGTATGAGGCAAAATCTTCTAAAGCGTCACATTTCTGAAATATAAGCTATCGTTGTTCTAAAGGCGAAGATCATAACTTTGACGGCTTATATATCGGAAACGTGAAGGTTTAGAAGATTTCATATCAGATCATAAAACTAAAATGGCGGAAGTTAGGCAAGCCAAATAATTTAAACTCCTATATTTGATACTATTTTGAAAAAATTCAACAAGAAACTACGATGGAAAACTGCAACTACAAACCGGTACTCAAAATCCGTCTAATCGCATTAACTTTAGGATGAATTACGCACGGATCAGCGCTTTCGAGTATTTACATCTCATTCTGTCACGTAAAGATGTCATTTGGTAGAGCGAGATGTCCGGTCGCAAGCATCCGTATTCATTCGCATCGGAGGCACTTTCACATGCGATTGGACCTCTCACTATAGTGAGTTGCAAGTTAGTGACAGAAAGGAAAAATATTCAAGAAAGTGCATCTTTGCGCGTAGACGTGATTTCACTCTTAGACTTAAGAACTTGTAACTTGATGAAGTTTACTACAAGTCTAATACACTATTATTTAAAAAAAATATTTATTATCTACAAAATATTTTGGTGACAAAAGTATGAACATAAAATCAAATGAATATGATGAGGATATGACAAAATCTGATTAGTGGCGGTACTTTCATACAAGTCTTGCCTTTGACAAGCTTGGCTTGCCCTTATAACCTACTACTCTTCATGATGTTAAGGTTTCTGAACAGACTGCTTGTCTTGTGAGCTTGCCGTATTGTTGGCTCTTAGGCACGCCACTGATCTGATCTGTTTTAGAGTAACTAAATGAAACTTTAACCCCCGTATCTATAAACACGTCAAAGTGTTTACTTAAGTAAATGTCATTTTTTAAGATAAGATTTTTACTATGTAGTTTAGTAATTGCTTGAAGTTAGAACTGTAAATAGTTATAATTCTTAGCTATGCTTTCTTTGACGGTTCTTACTTCGTTTAAATTCTTGTCTATTGCATAAAAAAATTTGCTTTCACTTGACTATAGATACGGGTGTAAGACTCAACATTTAGAAAACAAATTTTGATTGCTAAGGTCTATTTACTAAAAGACAAATAAGATTTTGAAAAGTTTAACGAACCGTCTCGGTATTACAATCAGCTTTTATTTCGTCTAAGTTTTCATTCTCTAAAATAGTAATAGAAAATTAATTAATATACATAACATAACATCACGCCTGCACCCTGATGGGTTAGGCAGAGGTGTACCTTATTGTACACCCACATTACGCCAGTTATGTTTTAAGTCCCATGTAATAGGAGGCGAGCCTATTGTAATAAACCGGACACAAATCCAGACTCCGTGGCTGCTACGGAGAAATTACTGAAGCAAAAACCCAATAACACTTTGCCCGACCTGGGAATCGAACCAGGACCTCATGCTCAACGGCCACGCTTGTGACCACTAGACTTTAAGACCTTATATGTTTGCACAATATCAAACTGATGGTTTTCAGGGCATCATTCGTAAAAAAAAACGACTTCCCTCATAACAAGAATGCGGATCAGTAACAAATAACAGCATTTTGAAACCAGTTGCGAAGATTTTTTACTCTTCTATTTGAAAGCCCTTTTGTTTGGGTTGCTACATAAATTAATTAATTGTTTGTCATGCACGCTAAATAAATTCAAGTCAGATTTGCAATGGCTCATTACTAACATTCATAATTATAAGTAGGTGTCTAATAACACAGTGACTTTAAGGTTTTTTATTTAATCACTAGCTTTTGCCCGCGACTTCGTATGTGTGGTAAACTTAGAATAAAAAAAAAAATCATTTCTGTGGTAAAATGTAGCCTATATTTAAGTTAGGCATCTAGCAGTAGAGCGGTGAAAACTACGTTCAAATTCATGCAGTAGTTTTTGCGTGATGCGCGTACAAACATACAGACAGACAGATAGACAAAAATTCTAAAAACTGTTGTTTTGGCTACTGTTGCTTTAATAAAGACCCCCCATATAATTTACTTTTCAATATCTCTAATGTTCAATCTCCAGACAATTTTATTATATACCTACAACCTTTGATTATATAATGTCTAGATAGAGCGTCGCCCTACAATCGTATCAAAGAAAACGAGTCAACATTTTCAAGTATGTGTGCGTGCAGGCGTCGTTTTACACTATGCGTCTATGTCTTTGTGTGCGTAAATAATGATACCAGCTACTACAATTCTGTCATAAATCACATTAAAAAATAGACTTATTAAATAAGATAAGTTTTAGGTGTATGACACGATCTGCACTGATTGGCGGGCAAGCACTTGTGAACCAATAGTTGGTTGACACTTTTTGACACGTTTGCGCGCACTTGACGCTCCATCTAGACATTATATAATCAAAGACCTACAACATTATTTTTAGTATATGCGAAACCTGAATATAGTTTGTTCAGAATAAGTAACTGAATCGATTCCAATAATTTTAACACCATATTATATAATTTGTCCCAAAAATATTTAAAAAAGGTTACGAGTTGGACACCGAGCGACACTTAATCACACCTATCCGCAATCATACGCGCGCAACACAGGCATTAGGCGCGGGCGCACAGCGGGGCGCCGCGTGGTGAGTATGCTTTTGTACGGACAACCAGGTAACATAACAAGCTTATGACTTTGTGATTTTTCAAGATACAGTTTTGAAATTTTGTACATAGGTTCTTTACATAAAAATACTAGACACGTGTTTCAGGTTTCGCATATACTAAAACTAATGTTGTATATAGATTAAGTTAGGTTTTCTCTAGTGAAGGTGACAATGACCATAATTACCTTTTCTATCGCCATCCTCTTTCTTACTCGAACTTCTAGTGCGAGTAGCGATGGGTGACGATGCTTTAGTAGGTGTCTCGCCATCCTCTGAACACATAAAACAATAACATGACCATC
The DNA here is from genome assembly GCA_964057025.1 of Standfussiana lucernea. NCBI lineage: Eukaryota > Metazoa > Arthropoda > Insecta > Lepidoptera > Noctuidae > Standfussiana > Standfussiana lucernea. The sequence continues at coordinate 3,229,374 of OZ059812.1, forward strand.
AACAAAAACCGAAATCTGTTCTTTATGGCTATAGCCGTGAGAGTCAATATTGAAAGCATGCAATCTTCTTCTTTATCGTGTGGTTAGTGCCTAAACTAGTGTCAGAGTTTTTGTGCCACCCATGGGCCTCTGACTTGGCTTTACATGCCGTCGAGAAACATCTCTCAGGCATGCTGGTTTCCTCACGATGTTTCCCTTCACCGTAGCAAGTGATAATTATACAATACGCACACACATGATTTCGAAAAATCAGAGGAGCGTGTCTTGGGTTCAAACTCGAGACCTATGACTTGGCACACCACAAGGCTATCACTGCTTAGCATGCAATAGTAGGTAAGTAATTTTTGAGAAGGAACTCTTTTGAGGAAGTATTACTTACATCATTCTCCTGCCCTTATCCCAATTAATTTGTGGTCGGCGCAGCATGTCTTCTTCTTCCATACTTCTCTATTACTCGTCATCTCATCAGTCACCTCCTTTCTATCCATATCATCCTTCACACAGTCCAACCATCGTTTCTTTGGTCTTCCTCTACTCTTATAGCCATTCACATTCGTACTCGAAACTTTCCTCACGACATTTTACCCCTCTATCATATCTATTTCTACTGTTCAATAGTGTTGATGTGTTCTAATTTGAGCCCATAGGTGCCGCTGGCGTACTTGTAGAAAAGTGGGACATTTCATTCCTTTGGGGATTGACCAAACTTAGCGACGCAAAAACTGCTAGAGCCGGATGCAGCTGAACACCATTATTTTACATGGAGCGACTGCCAGTCTGACCTCCACAACCCAGTTAGTACCAGGTACTACGATACCCTTGGTAAGACTGGTTATTATTATTATTATTTTTATTTTGACATTTTTGTTTCTCCGGCTAGCCGGGAAGTTCTGATGGCACGAGCCTAAGCCAAGTGTTCACCAGTTGGGTTAAGTGCGGGTGTGGATATATTAGATTCCGCGCGGTTGTGTGCAGATTGTATGATATAGTCCGACTCACACTGCAGGAACTTTCTTACTAGCCTGCATGTGTTTAGAATCACTGCCTTCTGCAGTAAGTGGTAGGTGCTAGCTGGTAAGTTTAGGGAACTAAGGGACTGATGAAGCTGTTTTGGGATGACTCCTGTTGAAGAAATAACTATGGGGACAATTGTTACTTTTTGTAGGCGCCATTAGTCGGGTTATTTCGTCTTTTAACTCGGTGTATTTCGATAGTTTTTCGGCTATTGTAGTCTGTAGGTTGTGAGTGTTTGGCACGGCTATATCTATCAGGAATCCAGTGTTGTTTATTTTGTTAATCAATGTGATGTCTGGTCTATTGTAATGAATGGTGCGGTCGGTGAAGAGACCTCGGTCAAAGTACAACTTTGTTGTGGTGTTCTCTAGTACTGATTCAGGGCTGTATTTATAATATGGTACTACAGTGTCTATAAGTTTGTACTGATGAGCTAATTTCTGGTGGATTACGTTAGCTACTTGATCGTGTCTATGTTTGTAATCGGTTTGAGCTATTGATTTGCAGGCCCCAGTTATGTGTTGAATTGTTTCTGACGAACTATTGCATTTTCTACATGTGTCGTTTGGTAGATTCTTTATGATGTGCTTTCTATAGTTTTTGGTTTCTATTACTTGGTCCTGTATTGCTAGCATGAACCCTTCAGTCTCTGGGAAGAGTTCTCCTCGATTAAGCCATGCGTTCGACGCTTCTTTGTCGACATTTGGTTGGCATAAATCTTGGCGGTGTCTTCCATGTAGAGACTTCTGGGTCCATTCTAGACATTTCGTTTTGTCATCAGTCACTCTTTCATTTTTCTGTTCCGTTGTGTCTTTAAGATTTAGAGGTGTTAAGTGTTGGTCGTTTTGAGCTATTAGTTTGTGGAGTGTGGAAGATTCAGTTTTAGCGAAAAAGTATTGTCTGAGAGTTGTGATCTGTCGATTGTGTAGATTTAAAATATCAATAAGTCCTCTGCCTCCCTCTTTTCGCGGTAGTGTCAGTCTTTGCACGCATGATCTTGGATGGTGATTACGGAATTTAGTCATTGTTGTGTTAATTTTGCGTTGTAAGTTTTTCAGGTCGGTTTTCGTCCAATTATATTATTATTATTTACTTTTTATTATTATTATTTTCCTTCAAGTTTTAGAATTGTTTATTCGAGAGATGTGGTGTTTAATAATAATAAGAGTGATGTTGCAGATTATTTAAAAATGTGTAATTGTAGAGTGAAACAGTGTGATTTAGAAAATTTATTTAAACATGGTAGTGTTGATATTGGTGGTGATGGTTTTCGTGGTGAAGGTGGTGATGGTTTTTGTGGTGAAGGTGGTGATGGTTTTTGTGGTGAAGGTGGTGATGGTTTTCGTGGTGAAGGTGGTGATGATTTTCATAGTGAAAGTAGTGATGGAGATGTTGGTGATGAAGAAGTTTTAGGAAATAGAGCTGAAGTTAGTGATGAAGATGCTGAGATTTTTGAAGGCAGTATTGAAGATGTTGAAGTTGGAGTTAGTGGTGAAGATGTTGAAGTTAGAGGAGTTGGTGTTGAAGATAATGAGATTTTTGAAGATAGTGTTGAAGACATTGGAGTTGGTGTTGAAGAAAATAATAGTTTGAGAGGGGAAGTTAGAGATGATACAGTAGTTGAAATTAGTGATCAGTTTGAGGATGCGATTGAACCAGTTATTAATGATGGATTGCGGATTTTACCGAATAGAGAAAGGAAATTGCCATTTAGGCTGAAAGATTATGATTTGGAGACTTCGTTTTTAACTTATACAGATGTTTTTAATAGTTTTGATAAAGATTTATGGGAAAGAGCAATGAATGAGGAAAAAGATTCCTTAGAGAGAAACAAAACTTGGGAAATTGTTAACAAGTCTGAAGCAAAAGATAGGAAAATAATTTCGAGTAAATGGATATTTACTATAAAGCCTGGTGGAAGATATAAGGCTAGATTAGTGGCAAGAGGTTTTCTACAAAAATACAATATTGATTATAAGGAGACATATAGTCCAGTGGTAAATACTACTAGTGTTAGATTGTTGTTGGCGATTACAGCTCAAAAAGGTTTTAAAATTAAGCAATTTGATGTAAAGACAGCATTTTTATATGGAGAATTAGATGAAGAAATTTTTATGGAAGTACCTTTAGGATATGATATAAAAGACAAAGAGAATAAAGTATGTAAATTAAAGAAGAGTTTGTATGGATTGAAACAAGCACCACTTATGTGGAACAAGAGATTAACGGAGTTTTTAAAAAAATTGGGATTTTTACAATTAAAATCAGATCCATGTGTGTTTGTAAATAAAGATAAAGAAATATATTTGGCTATTTACGTAGATGATGGTATTTTAATTGGTGAAAATGAGTCTGATTTAAATAAAATTATTACTAAGTTAGAAACAGAATTTGAAATGCGGAAATTTGATAAGATTGAAAAGTTTATAGGGTTTGATGTTAAAGTAGAACGAAACTTTATTAAGATTTATCAGGAAAGTTATATAAATCAAATTTTGGAAAAGTTTAAATATGAAAACTTAAAAGATAGTAGTCATCCAGATATTTTAGTTGATACACATCAAGAGGGGAAAATGGGAGTTGATGATGTGCATCAATATAGACAATTGATTGGTTCATTGTTGTATTTGGTTAATAAAACAAGACTGGATCTGGCTTTTCATGTTGGTTATTGTAGTAGGCATCAAGAACATCCTAATTTGAATGATTTTGCAAATATTAAGAACCTTTTTAGATATATTAAAAATACAGTCAGCAATGGTATACAGTATGTTCGTGGTAACGATTTAACTTTAAAAGCGTATTGTGATGCAGACTTTGCAGGTGATCCTGATACTAGGAAAAGTACGACTGGCTTTGTAATATTTTATGGTGGTGGTCCAATTCATTGGTGTTCACGTAAACAGTCAGTCACTGCTCTTTCCAGTACTGAGGCTGAATATATTTCTGCAGCCGAATGTATAAAAGACCTATTATACATTCAGAGTTTGATCTACGAGTTGACAAATAAGTTACCAAAAACACAGTTGTTTGTTGATAATCAATCAGCTATAGTATTGATTAAAAATGGAATTTTGAATAGAAGAAGCAAACATATTGATGTTAAATATCATTTCATTAAGGAAAAAATAGATAAGAATTTGTTGGAAATTCATTATTGTCCGACTAAATATAATTTGGCAGATATACTAACTAAACCACTGGACAGAACAAAGTTTTTTGAGATTGAGACAGTGTATAGTGAGTGATACGTAAAGGACATTCTGTAATGTGATGAGTTATGTAGGTTTATTAGGATTTAAGGTTGTTTGAGAATTAATTTGAAATATTAATGTGTGAGTTAGTTATGTAAGGTGTTTAGATTAATTAATTCAAAAGTTTGTTTGTTATATTTAGTTAAGTTGGGCGGGTTAGTTAAGTTGGGTTTTAAATGAGTTGATGGGAGTTATCTATGAGATGTTATTCTAATTGTAATAAACATAAAATTCAGAGGGGATGTTGTAATATTAGTTTTATAGAATTTTATGTCTATGTATTACTGGCAGGTTTTAAAGTCTATGGTCTTTTAAAAACCTTATTGTTGTTAGGAAGGTTTTTTAAATGTATGAAAATGACAGAGAAAAATAACGAGAAAGATTTGGTGGAGTGTGAATAGAAAATTGGATAGGGTAACATGTTGTAATTTGGAGGTATTTATTTAGTTTGTTATATATGGTTGAGTTGTTTACATATGGGGTTTTAGATGGTTTAGTTATACTTAAATAAAATATGTGAATGTTTGTTGGAATTTAATTGAAGAAGGATCCCACCCTCACAACAAGTCAGACTTTCGGGCCACTGGCTACCCGAAACGACTGTCAAAGATCTACAAATGACAGCCGGGACCAACGGCTTAACGTGCTTTCCGAGGCACGGAGGTAACTCGGTATGTAATGGGTGCTCACTCTCTTATTTACCTTTATTCTCTTCTTTCACTGCTTCATTTTCTTCTTTTAAAGCTTTTGGGGCTTCAGTCTTCTCGTGGGCGGCCTTAACATGAGCTTTGAGCCATTTTAAATTTGCATAACCTGTAACAATCACCACAAAAGTATGACCAGTATACAAGGTGGAAGAAACATCAACGCACAGTCGGTTACGGTATTCATCATTAATAATAAGCAGTGATAGCTTAGTGGTGTGACCGTTGGACTGGCATGTCAGAGGTCTCGAGTTCGAACCCAAGACACGTACCTCTGATTTTTCGGAAACCTGTGCGTATTGAATAATTATCACTAGCTTCGGTGAAGGAAAACAACGTGAGGAAACCAGCATGCCTGAGAGATATTTCTCGACGGCATGTTAAGCCAAGTCAGAGGCCCATGGGCGGCCTAAGAACTCTGATACCAGGTTAGGCACTAACCTCACGATAATGAAGATGATAAGTAATTTAAAAAAAAGATAACCGACTTCCAAAAAAACACTAAAAATGTGGAAAATAACTTTACATTCGGAAGTCGGTGACTATTGTTTGTTTCATTGACTTTTTTGGCACCGACTTCCGAAAGTTATTTTCCACTTTTTTTTTGTTTTTTTTGGAAGTCGGTTATTTTTTTGCAAAAAAGCTTTTATTTTACCCTTTTTAGCTATCGTATCACACACATATCCTTGTCAAGTATCAATTTCGCAATTTCTTTTACTTCGATGACATATTTTTTCCAGCTATTTTGATTTAAAACCAAACTACTGAACCGATCATGATGAAATTTCTATGGCACCAATCGGGAAATGTATCCTTTCAGATAAAAGAAGAATTTTTCAAATCGGTTCATAAATGACGAAGATATGAGGTAACAAATACAAAAAAAAAACAGAACCGAATTGAGAACCTCCTCTTTTTTTGAAGTCGGTTAAAAAACAGCTGTGCCGATTAAAAATTTATATGTGAGGGGTTCAGAATGATGTCCTGAACACTTGGTAACCGTTTGTACGCCGCTGTCCCTTCCACCCATATTTTTTTTTTTTATCAAATGAAGAATTATCAAAACGTCAAGTTTCACTAGTTGGGTACTTTTATAGATTAACCAGTTAAACCACAGCAAAACCTATTCTACTATAATTCGTTCGGATGCCAGACAAAAACAACGATAAGAGTACACGTACCATAATTACACAGTGGACAAGGAAACACTTCGCCGTCCTCTAAGTCATGTTTGTGGGTTTCGCAGTGATCTGCCACTGCCGACAGATCCGGAAATATTTGCTCACAGAACCTGAAAAGGAATTGCGTGTCAAAGTTTTTCAAGAAGGGTTTAAGGCGGAAGCCCCAGGATAGCCCGCGAAATTAAAATTGTCTCTGGTTTTTTGCAATGTCAGGCTGTATGATAAACGAAACATGATTTGCGACCGTAACACGTATATAGTTACAGAATTAATTGTGGTTATCAATACAACCTAAGTTCATTGAATCCCATTTCATGATAAAGTCATTCGGGATTTTGTTCAATGGAATTGATCAGACAGATAAAAGTAACAAGCCAATAACCATTCCTCTGGTGGATAAATTGGGCCAACCCCAAGTAACATGGGACAGGGGCAAGAAGATGATGATGCTGGATAAAGACCTCATAAAGAGATGAAAAAAACATCTATCACCACCCTCGTCATAGCAAGTAGGCGATTTCAGAATATTCAAAGGAAATATTTTAAAATATTTACCTGCATTTCAATTCAATAACTTCACTATCATCAACTTGATATTTGCCCAGAAACTCTTTCACCTCCTCATCAGCTTCCTCCAAATTGTCTATATAATTATCTATTTCCGGTTCCGGCTCTACAATCTCTACGTCACTCGAACTACCCTGTTTATTTTCATCTTTAACTACTATGACGTCATCAGATCTATTGTCTATGGGTTTGGTGATAATTTCTCCATCAGAACCAATTTCGACTTTAACAAACTCCTCTTTGTCTATTTTCTTCTCTATCTTGGTCATGGTCTCTTTAGGTTTCCCTAAATGCGCGAAATTGAAGTTTTTAACCTTTTGGAAGATGTATTGCTGATTATTTCTAATAACAAGAAATTCATCTGGATTTAAGAATTGGTTAGCGCTTTTCATCCGACAGGGAGTAAAGTTTTCGTTGAGACAACATTCGCAGATAATTTTCAATTGCGTCGACATTTTCTTTTGCGGAGAACACCTGTGCAACCTCTGGTCTTCATTATCAAAAAGGTACAATTTATCTACGTTGTTATCCACATGTTTGCCGCAAATAAAACAGATTTGGCTCTCACTTTCTCCTATCAAAACACCGTCTATATCTACATAGGAAAGTGGCTTGCTCCAGGTCTTATGCACAAGTCTGGAAGGGTCAGTTTTCCGTACATGTCTCCTCTCACTGTAACCCTGGTCATAAGGCAATGACGTCATCGGGGAGTCTTTAAACATGTTCAAGATCTCTTCTCGAGTGTAGGACAAGTTATCGTTCCTCTGATAATTATCATCATAGTTCTTAAAATTGTCCTTTATCAAACTTTTTGGAGATTTATTTCTGGTTGTAACAGGGTTCAAAGTCGCGTAAGTTTTCGTATTATTAGCTTCTAAATATTTCGTGAATTGAGCTTCGAAACCGGACGTATTATTGCATACTAATTTGAACGGTAAGGAATTAACGAAACTGCATTTTGGGCTAGAGTTTTTGCTTGACCATCGAGACACGGGACTTTCACATATATTAATCTTTTCAGTTTCTTGTACATCGATGTCATCAAAATCTACATCGTTAATGTCATCGGCGTATTTAACAAAAGGTATTTTCTCAGCCGTTAGATCTACTAAAGGATCGTCATTGTCAAAATGTATTTGAGAAGCACGGATTTGTGTGCCATCATCCAAAATGTAGACCAAGTCGTTGGCTCCATCATTGGTGTCCAACATTGGATCAAAGTTTTGTGTTAGGTCGTCAACTTGTAGGTTCTGTTCGGCGGTGATAAGGAATTGGTAGACGTTTTCAGATAGTGAGACGGGTTGGTTTCTGGTTATCGAGTTTATGTCTACGTCGTAGCCTAAGAGGGTTCTGGAATGGTAAAATGATTGTTGGATAGGTAAAAATGTTATTTGTATAGTGTAAATAATAAAGAATACGCAAATTTAGCTTGAGCTCGTTAGAAAGGGCAAAAACAGTGAAGTCACCGACGCCGTGTCAATGCGAAGACCGAGACGTAACGAGGCAAAAGCAAAAGCCGTTTTCGCTTCGACCAGTGTGGTCACTCCTTATGTCGAATTGTTACTCCTTATATCATTTATTCGCAATGAACACGAGCACAAAAAAAACATGAAAAACAAAAATAACAATTAGTGGGGGGAAATAAGAGTCACATTCACGCAAAACGGCTATCGGTTGACGCGACTTTGGAACTGAATGATAGGTAGGTATTTTCAAACGTCTAGCCTTGTCCCAACTATTTTGGGGTCGGCTTCCAGTCTAACCGGACGCAGCTGAATACCAGTATTTTACATGGAGCGACTGCCTGTCTGACCTCCACAACCCAGTTAGTACTGAGTAATACCGGCCATACCCCTTGGTAAGACTGGTTGTCAGACTTTCAGCCACTGACTAGGGAGTCAGTAGATCTTCTACAATCTACAATTGAAAGCCGAGACTAACGGCTTAACGTGCTTTCCAAGGCACGGAGGAAACTCTTTGTATAATGGACTGTCACCCATCCACGGACCAACCTAGGCATGCGAAGCTTAACCTGAAGATCGACCCGAGCGGCATTTATTATTACTCCTCGCGACAGATAGTACCTAATACAGGGTTGCTTGGAAATTATTCCAGTCTGAGTCTCAGAAATGGGTTTCTTTCGGTACCTAATTGAATAGCTTTACCGAAATGACAGCCTACCACGCCACTCAACCCATCCATGCTAGTCAAAGAACTTACCTGGCCTTATCCAGAAACATCTGGAAATTATCATCGGGTTCTATTCTGAGCGCCACTTCCTCACCCGTCGCGTTCTCCATGCACAGGATCAAAGGTGCTTGCGCCTCAGTCATTATTGACTTTACTGAAACTAGCAAATGAATGTAACTGTCATTTATTCGATAACTGAGAATGGATATTCACAAGACAGATTGATTTGTTTTGCACTCAACTGCAAAACAAATAACCGGGAGGCATTGCACTCAGCGCAGGCCATTCTTCAGAAAGAACAGGTGCCTAGTAATCAACAACCGGCGTGCGTGTATACCCAGACTAGCTTATGCCTGCGGCTTCGCCCGCATGTAGTTCGGGAATTGCCCACGAGATCGTATTTCCGGGATAAAAGCCCATGTGCTATTCCAGACTATAATCTATTTCTGTGGCAAATTTCAGCCAGATCCATCCTGCCGTTCTGGCGTAATTGAGTAACAATCCATCCATACATTCGCATTTATAATAATAGTATATAATTAAGATGTATGAACGTGGACGAAGCAAAAAGAGTATGTAAGGGTCATGGCAGTTGTCGTTATTTAGTTTCTGCCTACCCTGTTTATGTATCTACTTATTTAATAAGACAGGCTCCAAAATGATCTTCGCACTTCCTAGTTTTAGCTGTGGAGAAAGTAGCGCAACGACTGCCCAGTAAGAACTCGTTTCGGCGAGTCTTTGGCATTGGAGGCCACACCTTGGGGTCATCGAAGACATGATAGGTACTAGCCTTTCCTAATGGTCGTCGTTCATTAATACGCCTCAGCACTAGACCAGCACCCATTAAGCATTAGTCACAAAAGTTCGACGTCAACGAAGCCCACGTGCGCTCAATGCCAGGGCCTGGGAGTGTACTCCCTTCAGGCCCCTTGCGCCCGTTTACCCAGCGCCCAAGGGTATCATCTAGTAAGAGTGACCGCCGCGCGGACACCGCGTTAACCACAATTTTCTCTTAAACATACATAAAATGTATTGTAGTGTCACACAGCTAAAGGTCTATTTTCAGTAACTGAGATGTAAGGCATGGTAAGGCACTGCTGAGGAGATTAATGGTCGACGACTTTTAGACGTTTTTTAAATACTTGTTTCATCTAATATGACTGGGGCCATAATGAGTTGCCAGAACCCGATGCAGTGTTTAAATCGTCAATGCTGTCTCCTGACTGAATACCGGTTACACCAGCCAAACTCAATGGAGATTAGCCAAGCATGCAAATGATTTTATAATGCACAAGTGTGTGTGTGAGTACAAATGTACACACTTTTCTGTTTCTGTTGCTGTCCCATCAAACAGAAATCTGACACAATCAGTCGGGCATCAGGGCACAGGACCAATGGGTGAACATGCTTTTCGAGGCACATGGTTGAAGAATAAAATTGTTTTTTTTTTTAAACTAACCACTTAGGCACTTACTCTGTTATTAATTTGTATGTTTTGTATAAAGTCAACCTTAGTCACAATAAAAATTTAAACTAAAAAAACTTTTTTCAAGATTTAGGCTTGGGCAGTTAGATCTTGTTTTTTAATAAAAAAAGGTTTGCGAATAGCAAGGGCATGAAGCAGGTTATGAACTGAAAATTTATAATTAAAAGAAATCAAGTATTATCAAAAAGTGTTCCTAAACTTAGAAGTTTCAATTATTTTATATTTGACCTAGTGTCAACTCATTGGAATGTGCCAAAATAAATCAAGATGATGGTGAACAGGAAAGTACCAATAATTAAAAGGTTAAATGTTTACATTAAAACGAATTTCACAATCTTTTAACTTTTTTATAGTGTAAATAAAATGCTGTAATGTAGTCTAATAAAAGTCTACAATAAGTCAAAACAAGTACAAAAGAATGCGTTTTATAAAACTACAAAATTCGCAACTTGTTTAGTTGCGAATTTTGTAATAGAAAGTTTCAGGCAGGTACATTTCCATAATGGGAAATTCGAAAATAAAAGTTTTCGTAAAGTAGTTACTCTAAATAATCATTTCCAGCCTAGCCATTAGAAACCAAAGCGGGATTATGAAAACTGACACTGGCCACCAAATAAAATAAATTTTAACGGCCAGTGACAATTTATTACCGGCACATATTTTTGGCCATTCGGACCACAAAAACGTGATAAAATTGAACAAATACATAATAAACGAGAAATATCTTACCAGATCTTCTTTTTCCACCCAAATATCGCCACTTTCTTAGAACAACTGGCACTTCTTTAGAAAAAAAAACAAATGAAACATTATTTTTATAGCCATTTGTGTCAAATTTCAAAACAAAAACACAGAAACATTCCAATACACCATAGACGGCAGTTTTAATTTTTTAATAATTTGACATTTTTCTTTACATTACTGTTTAACATAAAACATTGATGATACCGCAATGTATGCAAAATTCAAAATCTCTCTATTCTAACAATCGAATCAATGTGTTATTATTAAAAGGTTCCTTGCGCACATTTTAATTGACCCTTTATTACATTAGATCGAGAATGATGAAAAATATTGTGCAAAAGTACTACATCCCACTGGTATGTAGGAAAAAGTCCCAACTTTACTACGGAGAGTAATGGATTTCTTGGCTAATCTCTTGTATCTACAGTCTATCAACTCGCATATTGCGTTTATTTAATTTAATTGTATAAAAAAGGTTCAATGCAGCTATTATTAGATTAGGCTGATTTTTTTTGTTGTTTATGGAAATGCCCTTTGTGTTGCACTTTGCAGGAGAAGTAATTTGCAAGAAAAGGATAGAAACAAGCATATTTATTTGTGTAATTGTTTACATGGATAACTTTAACTTTATTTTGTACCTTGAAATATACTTCAGTGTGTGATAAACCACGTAATAATTTGTGATTTTTTTTGTGTTAATTGTTTAACCGCTAGAGCGCCTATATAGAGCGCCTAGCGCGACTATCAATATATTTTATTATCTCAAATAGACCGGGGTGTGAAAGAGACAGAAATATCTTGATTTGTTGATTGACAAGTGAACTGTCATTCATTCGCAATATGGCCGATAGTTTATCTAAATACGGAACATATTATTAGTGCGCGAATATATAATTTGCTATTCCAATGATAATTTGTTTATATTGATGACTTAGTGAGTGTAGTGACACGGCATGTTTCCCCTAACTCCACCAGTGGTGAAACGGCTGTTAGGGTGGAAAAAGGGCCCTGAGGGTTCGTCTGCAGCCGAAGATAAATGGTCCGAGAAGGCAGTGAAGAGTTTAGTTAAGAAATTAAAGAAAAGCGGAGCTCTAGAAGAATTAGAAAAGGCAATATCAAGCCAGAACAGTCATACTAAATGCGTAACAATTCCCAGGTCAGTTCATTATTGATTTATTTTTTTCGTGATAACAATCATTTGGGAATATGACGTTTCCGGTGGCTAATATATCCTTGCAATGTTTTTGGACCTTATGATGAAAGGAATAGAAGTGGTTTTCGCCAACCATTTTTATTGCAGAAATTGTTGAGCTAATCAAAGATACGTTTGTAAATCTCGTACAGAAATTGCTGCCAAATTGTGTATCTCGAATTTTACTAACCTATCTAACAAGAATCTAATAAGTCATCATTGCAATTCTTTATTAAAATTCCGCTAAATTATTCACGAAAGAATATTTTTTCCGTGGTTGGGTTATTTCTGTGGGTCTTATTACCCGGCTAAGTTCGATGGTCGTTCATCGTCATTGAACTGTTAGATCGCGACGACCACCGCATTTTGGTTGCATAATAGCATACAGGACGCAAAATCGGAAAGGTCAAGACACCGTCAAAACAAATCGAATCCTCATGTCAATATGGCGGACATGTTTTGAACCTTGCAATTATTTATTTGCTAAAATTCTTCGGCTATAGACAAAACGTGTGTTTTCTTGTTATTTCTGTGTTCAGTGCCCGTTTTGAAGGACATCCGTGTATCCTTTCGTCCTTGAAGGTGAATACGTCACACATACTTCCTCTCTGTGTTTATGAATGAGTTTTAACATGACTAATTTATGCGAAAACTACTGTTTCTGGTTGTAAATACGCGTTTTGTGTGGTTACTTTGTGAGTGTACAGATATTTTGCGTGTCTAGACACCATTATTATTGATTAAATACTCATTAGTGCGTATAAGAAACCTATAAGATATCAACAACATAGAATCTAGGCAAGTGTTGTTAATAATAGATTAGACAATGCCTGATGACAATCATCTGGAAGGCTTGCCGCCAAATTGTTACTCATAGACATTTTTCTAATAACTAACATTGATTTGTTGTGAATAATAAACCACCAAAAAATGTAGTATTGTTTAACAGGTCATACTTATTTTTTGTTATACAGTAGTTTTTGGGTTATGATGGTCATTCACATAGTGGACATCAAAGGGTGAACATCTGTTTTGGGGCTTCAATTTGCTTTTTGCAGTGCATAGGGTAGTCTTAGATGTTTAAGTAAAATTGAAACATATTTTTTATAAGTAATTTCAGAATAAAATCTTGATCAGTTCATAATTAATTAAACTTTTTTCAAAGACACAAGTAGTGCAAGTCGCTTGTTTACAAAGTAAAATTACATGTGAATTGAAATATTACTGCATATGTACACAGACCAGCTAAATCAAGAAAGAGGTTAATTTCTTAATTAGCTACTGCCTGTATCTTTTTATGTATAGCTATTTCTCTGTGATTACTGGGCCGATTTGCAATTCATTCGTCATCAATCTACCATTTTTTTTTACCACCATGTTAGTGTCCGACCTAAACAGGATTTCAAGACGAAACCTATTCGAACCTTTGGCCCTGGTCGGAGTTTCGGCCTAAACCAAAACTTAACCGTTGACGACCATGAAAAACAGGAAAGCTTCGTATGAAGAGCTTGGGTTGAAAAAAAATTGGATTCTTCATACTAACTGATGCAATATTTTATATAGGAAGAATTTAGTTTTTTTAACCGATGTTTCTTTAGAAAGTAGTTCAGTTTCATGGTCTGAATCACCACCTAATACGTATTGTGCTTATTACGTAACATGCATACATAAACTCACACTCACATTGACACTCAACTTTTTGCAAGAAGATGGTTTTACAATACGAGAGAGACACAATATCAGATAATTTTGACACAAATGTGTCGTTCCTTAGTATCTGACCATGTTACAATTTCTTTTTTCTTTAATCTTTAGGCTTGAAATGGCTCTTTTGGTATAATTTCTTGATGAAAACAGAATTTCGTAAAAATGTTGATTATTGTATTTTCTATTTCGAGGGCAGCATTGTACCCATACAATTAGCAATATTATAGAAGACCTGTTTTAGTGTACACCTGCATTCATGTAAATAAACCCACATTTCTCCAGTTATGTATAAAACACATTCCATGTATTTCATCTTCCTACATAATTATAATGTTTTTCTTGTCCTACAGGGTGAAACCTAATGAGAACGTCATAAATGGTCAATACCGCAAGGGATTGCCGCATGTTGTCTACTGCAGGCTGTGGCGCTGGCCGCAGCTACAGGTATGTTTCCACTTCACTCAGTAAAATCCTTTGCTTTGTTTACATCAGCCTTTAATTCATTAAAGGTTGATGTAAGAAAACATTACATCTTCTATCAGATTTAAGTTAAAAATTGCAATAAAAAAATCTTCTTTATCAAGTAGCTGGTTGTTGAGAAACCAGCCCGAAGACCCCGCTAATACAGTTAATGTGAAAAAGTTCTGGTCAAAGCATATTTAAATTACATAATTTAATATGTAGATGGCGGGATGAGTTGGACTCTTTCTCAAATGATTGGCCTACAACCGCACTAGATCGCGAAAAGTGGAAGAAGGGAAGGGAGGCCTCTGCCCTGCAGTGGGACAGCACAGGCTTCATCATCTTCCTGCCCTTGTCCCATTCTACTCGGGGTCGGCGCAACACGTTTTCTTCTTCCATTCTCCCCTGTCAACCATAACTGCATAATTTACTCCTTTCTCTTTCATATCATTCCTCACACAATCCATCCATCTTTTCTTTGGCCTTCCTCTCCCTCTCTAGCCATCAACATTAATATCCATCACTATTTTAGAAACATGAGTTTCATCCCTCCTCATTACATGTCCATACCAAGACAGAACCTTTCAATTTTTCTGTAACAGGCGCCACTTTCAAACTTCCTTACTCCACACAGCGCGGCTTACCTAACCCAAAGATCGACCCGAGCGGCTGTTACTATTTAGCCACGAGCGCCTGTCAGTTTTGCATCAGAGCATGCGTCTTTATCCCGACTACGGAACCCTTCACTGTGCGTGGTCAGACACCCAGTTGGCCGTTCTCATCTCTGCTACATGGCTTATAATATAATAATACGAATCATTAATATGAACAAGCAGTAGATGAAAACAGGCAAAATAATCACTTGCTTAGCTTTAATAAAATACGTCTCCTTTT
Source organism: Standfussiana lucernea (assembly GCA_964057025.1). Lineage (NCBI taxonomy): Eukaryota > Metazoa > Arthropoda > Insecta > Lepidoptera > Noctuidae > Standfussiana > Standfussiana lucernea. The sequence continues at coordinate 3,244,769 of OZ059812.1, forward strand.
ATTTCAGAGCCAGCATGAACTAAAGCCAGTGGATCACTGTGAATACTCTTACCAGTTGAAAAAGGACGAAGTGTGCATCAACCCTTACCATTACAATAAAATCGACTCGCCTGGTGAGTGTTCTTTATTTTATGTGCTAAATTGTCTCAAAGCGTAACTCGGAATCTCTTCTGTATCGTGGGTGCGTTTATTTAAATTCACATACACAAACCACCAGACCCGGAACAACTACCTGCAGGCCATACAAATATTTGTTCCGTGCGGGAATCGAAATCGCGACACGCAGCGTAGCAACCAATCGCTCAGCCACTGCGCCAACCGTGCCGTCAGTTGATGAACAAGTCCTAAGGGATCCCAAGAGCTATGACAGGACATAAACAGACAAAGAAGAATGATAGGAGACCTGTCAATAGTAATGTAAATGAGAGTTGGAGCAAGTTTGGTGACAAAATATGCTACAATACTCTATACTGTATGTAGTATTATACATCCTACCTTATGCTCAGAACCATAAGGTCCTCTGTACAGTTACGGACTTTAATTGATGAGCCACTTGTCACTATTCGTATTTTAGCCGTGTAATGCTAATCGGGTTTAGTCGTTTATATTCATACATAATAAAGAGTGACTACCCAAAGTCAACCATTTACGTGTCTAGCAACCGTAACCTAGCGATAATTGTTTTAGCGTAGCTACAGTAACGTTATAAAACTGCAAAATTGGAAAGTTTGAAAGTGGCTCATCAATTAAAGTCCGTGACTGTACAAAACTCTCTGTATTGGTACATCCGATCTTATGCTCCTGATGTCGAGATTACGTCGTTGCCTTGCATTAAGACAGATAATTACAGACACATTAAAATAACCTGCATGTGTAACGATTTATCTATGATAACCTGTTAAAAAGCTGCGAGACTTAAATGGGACTGGACAGGCCATGTCTGTCATGGCTGAAGATGGCAGGACGCCTTGGATGGCTTCCTCGCGAATTGGCGAGAAGAAGCACACCATCTTGAGAACGGGAAGGAATGGGGGGAGTACCTTACCCAGGAGTGGGACATCAGGGGCTGGACCTGGGCAGACAGCCTTGCTTGTTGTTACCAATCAAGCTGTAGTGCTGACAAGCTAATCTTTTTGCCAGCCTAGCTGATACACATTTTTGAAAAAGTTTTATCGTCACTCGCATGACCTCGCACTGATGCGAGACGAAGGGATTGATAGATATGTGTAAACATTCATGTCTCATGTCTGAAACATACCAGGAATGTTCTCACGGTCATAATACGCGTTCTCTTATGAATTCTCTGGAAAAGCTCATGCAGTTGCGATCCTCAGCAGCGAAGGAACCGAGAAGAATTTGGCGCAAGATTATTCGAGGACAATTTTGTTTCTAAATAAGCTTGCGTTTGGCCGCAACTCGCCTGATATGAAGCGATGACGCGGCCTAGGGTGGAGCACGCGCGCCTAGAATAAACCGATTCATTCGAACCTTGAATAGATCCAGATTATAATGATCAGGGAACAGAGAAGCTGGCAGTGAATTCCACAGACTGGCGGTTCGCACGATAAATGTGGTAGCATAGCGCTTTGTTCGGGTCCGCGGAACTTCAATCATATAAGGGTGACGCTTCGCCGTATCTCTGCTCGTCCGATGGTAGAATGGGGACGTGGCAATTAGATTCTGTAATTCCAAAGCACACTCGTCGAAATGTAACCGATAAAAAACCGATAGGCTGGCAACTGCCGCGATGTTTCACAGCAAAGTATATTCTGATACGCAAGAATAAGAGATAATAACCATCGGTTGTGTGTTTCAGCGCTCCCACCAATTCTAGTCCCCCGGTGCGGCGACACGGAGGTGCGCGCGCCGCCGCCCTACAGCGAGTACCTCGCGCCGCACCAGCCACACCACCCACAACACCCACAACACCCACAACCAACGCACCAGACGCATCAAACGCACCACGAACATTCGGACGCGTGAGTTGAAGCGGTCATGTATTATGGCGTTTAGCTATTTTTTGTATCTCTACATTTAAAATGAGACTGAGGCTGATAGTTTCATTGACGACCCGAATGGCGCAGCGGTAGTGAGGCTGCCTTACGTTCATAGGGTTCCGGGTTCGAATCCCGGTAGGAGCAAGTGTTTGTGTGATGAGCATGGACATTTGTTTCCGAGTCATGGATGTTTATATGTATAATGAGTATGTATTTACAAACAAAAAAGTATCTATGTAGTATATCAACTATCTGGTGTCCACGACACAAGCCTCGTTGCTTAGTGTGGCACTAGATGGCGCTGTGTGTAATGTTCAGCGATATTTATATTTTTATTTTTTTTATTCAAAATTCTGTTCAAAGTTAAAGCAACAACACAGTGAATGTGTGCATAAGCGGCACGTAACGTTCACCGATACCCACACAAACTCACCAGTAATACGTACGCCAGAGTCGTACGTAGCCTTAAGAGGCTAACTTGAAACTCTTTCTCGGCTCACTTTGCGTGCGACTACTGGCTTTAAGCCTAGCAATGGCGAAAAACTCAATGAAACAAACAAAGTCACCGATACCGAAAGTAAAGTTATTTTAGACTTTTTTAGAGTGTGTTTTTTGAAGTCTGTTACTTTTTAACCGACTTCAAAAAAAGAAGGAGGTTCTCAATTCGGTTGTATTTTTTTTTGTGTTTGTTACCACATATCATCGTCATTTATGAACCGATTAGAATTTTTTTTTTCGTTTTTTTCTGAATGGATCTACTTCCCGATTGGTCCCATAGAAATTTCATCAAAATCGGTTCAGCAGTTTGGTTTTTAAATCAAAATAGCTGGAAAAAATATGTCATCCAAGTAAAATAAATTGCGAAATTGATACTTAACAAGGATTTGTGTGTGATGCGATAACTAAAAAGGGTAAAAAAAATCGTTTTGCAAAAAAAATTGTTTTGCAAAAAAAATAACCGACTTCCAAAAAAACATAAAAAAGTGAAAAATAAGAAGTCGGTTATTTTTTTTTGCAAAAACTTTTTTTTTTTATAAATTGTAAACTACATTGGGCGAACCCTTTAGTGTAAAAAAAAAATTGTTTCCTTTGTGTTGCAAAACACAAATATCGCAAAACTTGCTCATCACTGATTAAACCAGATAGGCGTGAAGGACAGAAAAACAATCCGTAATATCACTACATAGTATAAAACAAAGTCGTTTCCCGCTGTCCGTCTGTCTGTCCCTATGTATGCTTAGATCTTTAAAACTATGCAACGGATTTTGATGCGGTTTTTTTAAACCTTTTGACCGCCACGGTCGCCTATATATAGCCGACATTTTTCAAGTAGTTTTCATCTGTCGGCTACAGCCGACCGTGGCGTTCAAAAGGTTAATAGATAGAGTGATTCAAGAAGAAGGTTTATATGTATAATACATGCATATTATAGTAGAGAAAACATTAGTATTTACATTGCACAGGTGCGAAGCCGGGGCGGGTCGCTAGTTAGTAATAATTCGCAGCATTCTAGGCGTCAAACTAACCGACCATGTACGCAACACGACACTGCGCTCCAAAACACAAAATTACTGACGTTGCTCAAAAAGCCGCTAAGCTCAAGTGGGACTGGACTGGTCACGTCTGCCGCATGCCCAATGAGCTGTGGGCCAAAATAACCACTTTCTGGTGCCCTGGTCTGCCGCCGTCTGCCAGAAGGCGTCGCGGCAGACCTCGTAGAAGATGGAGGGACGAGCTGTACAAGACCAGCGACCAGTGGTCCACACTGGAAGTCAAGGGGAGACGCCTTTGCCCAGCAGTGGGATGATGCAGGCTAACAGTAACAGTAATTTAATCAGTCTATCTAGCAGACATGTTTATCTTAATTAATTAAGTTATCATTAACAACCAGTCAGACTGACAGCTGCTCTTTCCAATTGTGTTCCCCATGAACTGAGTTGTGGAGGTCAGATAGGCAGTCACTCCATGTAAAATAGCTGTTCCATGCACTTTGACGTGTAGGTATTGCAATTTTGTAGGAAATAGCTGTTTTTTTTTTTTTTTAATAACCGACGAAAATTTTCTATGTTGTGGTTCAGAATGATGTATTAAATACGTGGTAGCGCTGGTGTCCCCTCCATTCTGTACTTACATCCAATTAGACTGGAACATGCTAGGCAGATATCTATACAAATAAATAAAAATGAAGTGTCTGTCAAAATAACAATAGCTTTTTACTGAATGCATATGAATGGCAGGCACTTATAACAAATAAATATATGTATATTTTAAATTTTTTGTCCGTCTGTCTGTTTCGGCTAATCTCCGAAATGGCTAGACCGGTTTTAACGGGACTTTTACTGACAGGGAACTGATGTTATAAGGAGTAACTTAGGCTACTTTTATTTTAGAAAAAAGATTAAAATCCATGAAATTGTTAACAAAATCCGAATCAAATACGGAAGTTAAATTTTTATGATAATTTCACGCGGAAGAAGGTCCCGGACAACAGTTTATTAATATATTATAGTATAGTTAGAAGGTTTGTGAGGATGGATGGATGGACCGATGGCTGTTTTTCTTTCACGCAAAAATTACTGATTTTGATGAAATTTGGCATACAGGTATAACCTGGATTTACACATAAGAAAGAAAATAGGATGGATAGGATACTTTTTATCCCGTGGGACAATTACCGAACTCCACGCAGCCGAAACCGCGGGTATAAGCTAGCATGATATTATCTCTTCGATGATTAAACCAGAGATAAGCTTGAATGACAGAAAAACAATTCGTAATATTAGTATCAGTCTACCTTCCAGACTGAATGTACCTGATTATCTTGCTAATTAATCATTATTAATTAAGTGTACAATGTATTGTTGTAGTGTGATGCAGACGGGTGGCGTGGTCGGAGTGGGCGTGGGCGCACACAGCGCCATGTACCTGGAAGCCACGCTGGCCCAGCAGGTGCCAGGCAACACCACTGTGCATGTGTAAGTAGACTATGTTCAACAAAGATGTACTTAAATAAAAATCTTTACATATCAAATTCATAATACATAATATATCAAAACTGCAATACCTACACGGTTAAAACGATGAAGGATTTCTGTGGGGGTTCAAAATAATTTATTCAGTACGTGGTAAGCGTTTCAAGGTACGCGTCCATTGGCCCGCGCCGGACGCACCGCACGCGCGGCTCGCAACGGATTTTAGTTTGCTATGTATGATGTTACATAGCGCTGCGTCCATTACCCGCGCCGCCCGCATCGAAAGCCGGAAGATTTAAATCGTTCGATTCGCCCTACCGCGTCGTAATTGATGAAGCTTATAAGTTTTTCAACTGACATGGTCACTAACACATTATTATTAACACTGAACGGCATTTATGAACAAAAAATGCGTTGCGTGCCGGTGACGTCACACAAATCAGTTGGACGCTGACATCGCTCACTGCCGCACGTGTTGTTTTGTTTTACCTGAGCTTACGACAAAAAAATTAAATGAATGACGCATTATTGATAATATTGGTAGAAAGGTATGAAGCATTATACGATTTAAACATCCAAAATAAAATGGATGACGCATTATTGATAACATTGGTAGGAAGGTATGAAGAATTATACAATTTAAAATATCCAAAATAAAATGGATGACGCATTATTAAGAAATTGAATTGAATTGAATTATTGGTAACATTGGTAGAAAGGTATGAAGAATTATACAATTTAAAACATGGACATTATTCTAATGCGCAAAGAAGTGACAATATTTGGGAGCAAATAGTATCGATAATGAAACAAGAAGATAAGATGTTAGTAGATTTATTTTCATATTTCTATGTATTCAAATAAGAAGGGTGCTGTCAGTCGGTCATCTTGGCACAAACTTTTTAGCCTCTTAGGCGGTTCGGGTGATTTTTATCTATAAAATATATACTCTAAGGTTTATTGTAACTGTCTTCCAGCTCTTACTCCGCTTTGTTGCCAACCTACAGATCCGGTTTCTGAGCAAAAGTAGTCTTTGAACGCGTTCCTCACTTCAGTGGCTTCGTGATTTAAATTTCCGCCAGAATGTCTTAAATCTTGCAATCCAAGAATGTTTTGCACACGTTTTTCTTTACGAGACCAGTAACGACGATCGTCTCTCAAAAAATTGTGTAGGCAGCATATTGCCATTACAACAGAAACTGTATGATGTTGAGACATATTCAATCGCCGCTCAAAAATTCTAAATTTACGGACTAGTATACCAAATGCATTTTCAACCGTGTTTCTGGCACGACTTAGGCGATAATTGAATGTTTTTTTAATCTTCCATTTTGTCGAACGTCAACTCGAGAGTAAGGTGTCATCAAATTCGTACACAATGGCAACGCTTCATCTCCAACAATAACGTGTGGCAAGGGGCCATTCATAAATTACGTCACACGTTAAGGGGGAGGGAGGAGGTCGACGAAGTGTGACATTGTGTGACAAGGGGTGGGTGGGTCCTCACTTTCGTGACGTCACATTTTAAAAATCTAAGTATTAAAAAACTAAATTTGAACTAGTAACGAAAAACTTGGAAATATTTCCAACTCCATTCACTATATTTTTGTATGAACATGCAAAATTGCAAATTATGTGACGTCATACTAGGGAGGGGGGAGTCTCACAATAGTGACCAGCTGTGACAAGGACCGGGGGGGGGCAAATAATCATGAAATTCGTGTGACGTAATTTAAGGGCTGATTATTTCCCATTGGTATTTTCGGAGCTTGGATTCTAAAATTGCCCTACCTCAATTTTTTTCCATGTTTGAATTACGGAATATAGTCGCATCTGGGGGTCTACTCTCTAAGTCCGTCAAAGAAGATTCGAGCCCGTACGAAAGTAGATCGAAACTTCGCCCTATTATTTTCCGATTCATAAGTTTTGAAAATACATCGGGAGTAAGGGACAACTGTACAATCGTATTGTCATTCTTTTTAGTTCGGGTCCCTCACTAATGGTATGTCCGTAAGTGATACGTAGTAGGAAACGCCCGTATCTTCGGCCGAAACTACGGGATTCATGCTTAGAGAGTAGGCCTCCTGAATTCTTACCATCAGCGAAACTATCTACGGCGATGAATTTCTTATTTGCATCTACTAATGCTAATAACACGAGCCTGAAGTGCATTTTGTAGCAAAAGTAATTCGAACCACTATGTGGTGGTGATTCTATTAAAACATGTTTCCCGTCAAGAGCAGCTGTAGCATTAGAAAAATTCCGTCTTTCACAGAAATCTTTTTCTGATTTCATCCACAATTCTTCATCAGGTTTGTGCATTTGTGGTTTGTGTTTTTTAACCGACTTCAAAAAAGGAGGAGGTTCTCAATTCGGTTGTATGTTTTTTTTTTTTTGTTTTTTTTTTTTTTTTGTGTTTGTTACCTCATATCTCCGTCATTTATGAACCGATTTGAAAAATTCTTCTTTTATCTGAATGGATTTACTTCCCGATTGGTCCCATAGAAATTTCATCAAAATCGGTTCAGCAGTTTGGTTTTTAAATCAAAATAACTGGAAAAAATGTCATCCAAGTAAAAGAAATTGTGAAATTGGTTCTTGACAAGGATTTGTGTGTGATACGATAACTAAAAAAAGGGTAAAATAAAAACTTTTTTGCAAAAAAAAACCGACTTCCAAAAAAAACACAAAAAAAGTGGAAAATAACTTTACTTTCGGAAGTCGGTGGCAAAAAAGTCAATGAAACAAACAATAGTCACCGACTTCCGAAAGTAAAGTTATTTTCCACTTTTTTTGTGTTTTTTTTGGAAGTCGGTTTTTTTTTGCAAAAAAGTTTTGTTGGTTGTGGTTGGAGTATATTCCAAATAATTTCACTAGTCGATGGAACAATTTCTCTTACTGTACGTTCACCCATTCGGTAATTTTCAGCCAAAGAACGATATGAGTTTCCCGTAGCAAAGTATCTGTAACATAAAAATCCTAATGTAATTATGAATTTAGTTCTTGTAAAGAACGGTGGCTAGAATCAGAGACAATTGTCGAAAAGCGTTAAATTTAAGAAAAACCAAGAGCGGTCAAGCAGCTTCCAAAATAAAACCCCCTAAATTGAACAAGGAGTTACGTTTTATTGTCTCATTCTTGAGCGATGAAGAGAATCGGCGATCGAATATATCCGGCAGTGAGACGGAAGATGACAATACGCTTTCCTCTATGCGAAGCAATATTCTAAACTTGGACGGACTCTTTCCCTCTACTCCAATAACTACACGCCAGTTTGTTCACCAGATATTTACACGCAGAGCACTAATTCAGAGAGCACTAAGTAAGATTGCAGTACAAGTATAGGTAAAGCGTCGTTTAGAAATCGTTCTTCTAATAATGAAACTGTTGCTTCTGAACTCAAACAATATTTATCGTCAAGACAACAAACAACTGCACGTTCTACAGCGTGCCAAAATGACGATTTGGATCCTCCAACAGATTTTTTTTAAACAAAAAACTGTTAAAACATTTCCTATCCATGAACAAGTTACTATAAAAGCAGATTTTTTTAAATTGTCAACAAATTAGAGATGAAATTGGCAACAACCACAAAGGACATCAACCACTTTGTATGGCGATTGGGCTTGAACATGAACATAAATATATTGCACTATTATTGATTTTATTGAGTGGCTTATAGTAGGAAGAAAACATAATATACAACATGTAACGTAATTAACGCACACCCTCAAACACCCCAATTAGAATATTATGTTATAATCATAATACATACACTACATTTTTAATTGAACATGTGTAGGCATTGATTATTAATTAAATTAGTTATACTAATTCCGGAAGAACGTTGTGGTCGCAGTACAAATCCACAAACGCACACAGTCGCACGCGTAGGTATGAGGGTCGTGCTAGCCTAGTAGGTACCTATTCGCTCGCGTTCGAGACGAGTTAACGCCGCTCGACACAGCTGTAGGTAATGTCTCGTAAACATTTGATTGCATCTTTCAATCACACTTTTCAGGCTTTGGACTGTCGACTCTGAATAATTAGCAATAATCGTTACAAAATGTTATGCTAGTGTAAATAATAATGAACTGCTAAACATAGGAGGCGGTACGACAACATTATTCAAAGACGGCGATTCTAAAAGTGAATCAAATTCCTATTTACTATAATTAAAAAAATCGAATAACTTACTGATTGCCAAAACACTCGACGACTACGACGTCTTTTAGACCACTTTCAAAATGTCCACCACCCTGTTCAATACATTTTAATGCCCGTTTTCTTAATTGATGTTTTAATTTAGAAAGCACTTCAGTGTCATTTTTCACTATTTCAAAAACGCTCACTATCCTGTTTTTAGGTCCTCGGCACTTGTGACTTCACTAAAATAAACTAACGATTTAATACGTCCCCACAAAAAAAAAGACAAGACGCGTCAAATCAGCTGATCTGGCAGGCTACTGTCGAACACTCCTAGTGAAATGAGCATCGTGGTGGTAGAAAACCTTTTGTAAATTATGAAGAGCTATGTCTTCTAGCAGCGTAGGTAGAGTTTCTCGTAAAAAAGTAAATATGCGTCTCCTGTGTTAATCTTTGTAAGAAAACAGGCCCCAGTATGTATGTACCAGTGACACCGGCCCCGACGTTAACTGAGAAACGGTGTTGGAAGGTCACTCTGCATGCGTGAGGATTTTCGTGCATCCATAAATGTATGTTGTATTGATTGTACATCCCCACACGTGTGAATGTACTTTCATCTGTTCAAAACTTCAAATTATGTTCCGCTGCCAATTTTCTAGTGACCAGCGGCTGAACTGCATGCGTGGTGCGAAATCGTTTGGAGTCAGCTCCTGGCATCTTCTGAGGTGGAATGAATGTTTTTTATCACCACGAAGTGTTCTCCACACATGCATTTGACTACATTCAAAGCGTGGCGCTGCTTCTCGGGTACTGGCATGGGGATTCTCGTCGAAATAGTCCAGTATTTCGTTTTGAAGACGAGTACGTGTAGGCACATTGGCTCTCCTGTCGATGGCCGTGTTCGGACGGAACGTTCCATGGTCGCGAAGCCGCTGAGCAGCAGCTAACATAAACCTGCGGTCTACTCTGGTACCATCCCTTTGGTTGAATGTTCTGCAAGCTAGAGCCACATTATCACCACACTATGCCAAAGTCCTCACCATTTTGGTGTACTGAACATTTGTGTATTGGAAATACATCGCACGCGAAAAATTATTTGCAAACACTCTACGTACTTTCCTGTAAAATGTCCGCGCGTGACTAATATTGTTTTATCGTAGCCGCGCAAGCGCCGGTATCGTCGTAGCTGTCTCGCTCTATCCCGGGGTTTTTAGTTTGCAGGAGAAAGGGAACGAAAACAAGCTTGTCATATTTTGTATTTTGTTGGTTATTCTATTGTCCTTTGTCCAGTGCCTGTAAGTGTGTGCGTGCGATTACAATCGTTAAGTTTACTTAACTGTATTTTGTAAAGACTTTAATGTCCTTGAAATAAGGTTCATTTTTCTATATTAAATGACGGAATTTGTATTAATACAAATAAAACTGCACTTTTAAAATTCTTATTGCCTTGATTTACAGTCCATTTCAGTTTGTTTTGGCTGTACAGGGGTAGTGTGACTGTAATATACGTAGTTTTAGTTAATTTTGGGAAAAAAAATGACCTATATTAAAAATGGTAGAAATCGATTCAGTAAACGATTCTGAACAAACTAATTTCAGGATGTGCGTTAATTATGTTACATGTTGTATATAAGAAGTTTTGTATCAAATTGGTTAAATAATATAAATAAGTCCATGTTCACGCGCAAGTCTTCATGTAAAGCGGGTTCATTATGCGGAGAAATGCTAGGGTTAACGTTTGAAGCGGGTACTGAGTCCGAGAGTGAGCCGGGTTCGTCGTTTAGAAAATCATCAGAATCCATTTTGAACATCACAAGTCGTCAAAAATTGCTAAAGTCGAAATAATATTCACAATACGATACGAAAAAGAGCGCAAACGCAAAGCGATAAGCGAATGACATTTTGACATTGACAATTTGACAATCGGGTCTGGGTCAGTGTTGCCAGTTCTCTGCACTGTCAGTCGAACACTCGATTTGAAATCGATTCCATCGTGTTGTGCTGTTTTGTTTTGCGTAATTCTTTTGGTTATGGATCACGCCGCATTACAATAAGAATCTTCAAGAAAAGCACGTGTTAATAATACCCGCTACCACGACGAACAAAACCCAAACGAACGAAGACGAATTACCAATTACGAACGATTCTTATTATTTTTCCAAGATATAGGCTAAACAACTTTCAACGTTTGTTCTGCGTGGGCACGCTATAATCATGGTGGTAAGTCTCCTCTTTGAACAGTGTTAGTTAGTAAAAGTCTGACACGCCCTTCCGCTCGACCCTAGAGCGGGAGAAATAAATGGATGATTTTACCATCTCAAAAAAAAAGGTTGTTCTACGTAAAGTATATCTTTTTATTCATGTAAGGTTAAGATGATGATGGTGATGCTGGTGATGAACCCTCCAACGGCCAGCGCAAAGCTTGGTCTTCCAGGAAAACATTTGAATTTTTCGAAGCACTCGAATCGAAACATCAAAAATATCGATATAATTTTTTCTGTGTTTTTATTCTTTAGGCAACCCTAACTCAACGCCACTGTCACCATACAAATACAAGTCAATTAAAAATCTTTTTTATTCGTTTTTAATATTATTTATATTGACACTCCCGTATAGGGACCAATGTTCAGTAAATATTATTACTAAATTATTTATGAATCCCTTCTTTCCCAATAGGGTTGTTCACGGTTAGCCCAATTTGGTTGATGTCCTTTGAATGTTGTTAGTGAACCTTCATATGCAATACATCCTCCGTCCAATGCAAACACAGCCAAGATCCTCTCAAAATATAACTACTATATAACATACTCTATATAACTACTGCAATCTCCGATTCCCGAAAAATATTGATATCAAGTGATAACTATTTACCTAAAATGGTAAATACAAGTACAATTGCTTCAATAAGTACAAGGATTTGACCACAAATGGAAATTCATGCAGTTGAACCGACACTGCATACTGATATAAACATGTTTGCAGAATCTAGTCTGGCACATGAAGAAACTAACGACGAGACAACAGAACCTCATCTGGATGCAACCGAGTTTTCCAATTTCATAATATTCAAAAAATTATGTTTTTTTTTTCTTTTTTATATAAACATATCTTAAACATACTACAATTCAATACTCAATACTTTATTGCATTCCATAATGTGTACATCATATAACAGTTGGTATGTTAAAACTTAAAACATCGACGTTTTTCTTCTGGACCCACAGCCTTTCTAAATGTCGTGTTTTGTTTCGGCAAATGGATTTTGAGTAAACCATATAGATTCATGAATTTAGCTCTTGACATGTGAATATACATAATTAAAAATATTCATCATGAAGTCAATCGGGAACAAATAATGAATGTTACTCTTCAAAAATTGGTCGCTTCAAATTGATATTATGAACCCACATTCTACGTTTAGTTTTACGTTCTTCTTCATCTTCTAATAAGCAACTAATAATAATACTATCTTCGTCAATCTCCATGACCGAATACGTCAACTCACGACAAGAAAACACTCGTAAACAAAAAATCCGGGTACAGTGGACGCATCACATCGGCAAATCCGTTCAACCGTTGCGGGCTGTGCGTGCGCTGCGTCCGGCGCGGGCCAATGGACGCGTACCTTGAGCGTCGGTGTCCCTTCTACCTTGTAAAAATGTTATTTTATGTTATTTATAAGGGACAAATAACATTGCCCAGTTAAACATGGGAGTACCATACAACAGAGGTCATATTGTACACCATGTTCCTTCGAGGAATTCTACATCTTACAAGGCAGCTATCTTTCTTTCTTTTTATCGTATGGTTAGTGCCTAAGTTGGTGTCGATTTTGTATGCCGCCCATGGGCCTCTGAGTTGGCTTTACATGCCGTCGAGAAATATCTCTCAGGCATGCTGGTTTCCTCACGATGTTTCCCTTCATCGAAGCAAGTGATAATTATACAATACGAATATGAAAAATCAGAGGTGCGTGTCTTGGGTTCAACTCGAGACCTATGACTTGGCAGTCCGACGGTCACACCTCTAGGCTATCACTGCTTAAGGCAGGTATAATAAACCCAAAAATGTTGTGTCCTCAGGAGCTCTTCAACAGTGGAGACGCCTCCGCCGGGCTACATCAGCGAAGACGGCGACCCGATGGACCATAACGACAACATGAGTGAGTTTGTTGACAATTTGTTTACCTCTTTGTTTTTAAACCGGCATGCTCTTCTTGGAAATTAATCGACGAGAAATATGAACGTGGGCACCCCAATTTTCTACATGATGTCTGTCGCGGAGTAGGATTTGTGAGGGATTTTGTGGAATCCCCAGGGATGGAAACATGATACAACATCTTCTAATATATTACGTCAAATATTCTAATATATTACGTCAAATATTCTAATATATTACGTCAAATATTCTAATATATCACGTCAAATATTCTAATATATTACGTCAAATATTCTAATATATTACGTCAAATATTCTATTATATCACGTCAAATATTCTAATTTACTACTTAAGTTTTTATGCTAAGTTTCTCATATATAAGTGAACTATGTATGTTCTTTTTGAGAAATAAATTTCTTTAAACCGAATATATTACGTCAAATATTCTAATATATCACGTCAAATATTCTAATATATTACGTCTCATTGTTTCATTCAGTAATACGATAAGTCGTTTCACTGAACTGAATCTAGTAAGGTATTTACAGTTTTTTTGGAATAAAACAAAATGTTAAATAAACTGTTTAAATATAAATTGAAATTCCAATCAATCGTTGTGGTAAGCCCAAATAAATTGGGACAAGGGCCTCTGCCCTGGTCCCAATTTATTTGGGCTTACCACAACATGTTTTCTTAAGTATGGAAAAAGACATGCTCTTTCAGTCATATCACGAATCACCACCTTTCTGTTGGTTTATGTATTCATTGACTGCTAACCTTTGTTGCAGACCTAACCCGCCTAACCCCATCACCCCCAGGGCTGACCACAGAGGCTGCCCCCGTACTGTACCACGAGCCAGCGTTCTGGTGCAGCATCAGCTACTACGAGCTCAACACGCGCGTGGGAGAGACCTTCCACGCGTCACAGCCCTCCATCACGGTGGATGGGTTCACTGACCCCAGCAACAGTGAGAGGTAAATGACCCCATCGGTCGAAACTGCCATTTGTCGGGTAATATCGCCAACCAGTTGGAAATATTGTCAACCAACGGGTCGGTAACTATGTATGCCAAGTTGCCAACATAAGGTTATATTCGAAAGTCTAGGATAATACTGCCAACCGTCATCTGCCTAGCCTTTTCCCAACTATGGGGTCGACTTCCAGTCTAACCAGATGTTATACTGAATACCAGTATTTTACATGGAGCGACTGCCTATCTGACCTCCACAACCCAGTTAGCACTGCCTAATACCCCTTGGTGAGACGGGTTGTCAGAAGCATTTAAAGTTTTTTGACAGTCCTAACATGTGTTGCGACTGTCAAAGATCTACAAATAACATCCAGGAATCAACGGCTTAACGTGCTTATCGAGACACGGAGGAAAGTCAGTATGTAATGGATAGTCGTTCTCGTTGGTCACCCTTCCACGGACCGACGTCGGCAAGCGTTGTTAAACCTTGAAGATAGAACCGTGCGGTAATTATTATTTAGCCTATTAGTAGTGAATATTGTCAACCAGTGGCTGGGTAATATTGCCAACTAGTTGGTTATATTGCCAAAGTTCGGGTAATATTGCCAACGCGCAGGTATTTTTACCAAAGTTCAGGTAATAATGCCAACCAGTTGGTTATACTGCCAAAGTGCGTGTAATATTGCCAACGCGCAGGTATTTACACCAAAGTTTGAAGAATACTGCCAACCAGTAGGCGATATTACCAAAGCCAAGCATGTGAGCTCTAGAATGACAATGTACTACCGCGCTCACTGGCGGTCGACCACTATTATATATTTACACTTTTCAACCTTATTACTTAGGGCATAAGGGTGTAAAGTGGCAGACCCTCAGTGAACTCAGTAGTATTTACCTGCAATGCCTCCAGTTGCAAATTTTCATAGGTGTCGGGTAGTTTGCCACTCAACATACAAAGAATCTTCAGAGATTTAACTACAATATTTAAGTCGAGTGAAGAGCTCGTGGCTAAATAACAACAGCCGCTCGGGTCGATCTTTAGATTAAGCAGTGCTTTCCTAGGTTGGTCCGTGGATGGATGACCACCCATTACATACAGAGTTTCCTCCGCGCCT
Organism: Standfussiana lucernea; assembly: GCA_964057025.1. Classification (NCBI taxonomy): domain Eukaryota; kingdom Metazoa; phylum Arthropoda; class Insecta; order Lepidoptera; family Noctuidae; genus Standfussiana; species Standfussiana lucernea. The sequence continues at coordinate 3,260,129 of OZ059812.1, forward strand.
CGGAAAGCACGTTAAGCCGTTGGTCCCGGCTGTCATTTATAGATCTTTGACAGTCGTTACAGGTCGTCAGTGGCCCGAAAGTCTGACAACCAGTCTTACCAAGGGGTATCCTATTATCCAGTACTAACTGGGTTGTTGTAGAGCTCTGGTGATAAGGGTGAAATGTGGTAGACCGTCAGTAAACTCGGTAGTACCTGCTATACCTCCGGTGTTGTAGATCTTCATGTGTCTGCAAGTTGGCCACTCAACATACAAAGAATCTTCAGAGAATTAATTACAAGCTGCTTCTCTTTCAGGTTTTGCCTGGGTCTCCTATCAAACGTGAATAGAAACGAGGTGGTCGAACAGACGCGTCGACACATCGGCAAGGGAGTTAGACTGTATTATATTGGTGGTGAGTTTCACACATAGTTATTAAGAGTCACAAGTCTGTAAAGCCGTGTAATATTAATGAAAGAAAGTCAAACCATTTTATTGTCATCGAAAGACTTGCATACGGGGTAGAAGGGACACCGACGCGAAAATGGAAACAACATACTCAGTACATCATTCTGAACGCCCCTACATAGAAATTTTTCGTCGGTAATAAAAAAAAACAGCTGTTTCCTACAAAAGTGCAATACCTACTACACGGTCAACATGAATGGAACAGCTGTTTTTTTTTAATAAACGACGAAAAATTAACCGAAAAAAAAAATTGTGGGGTGTGTGGGGGGGGGGGGGTATGTTCTGTCAGCCTGACAAATATCATAAGCTATGTTCTCGGCAAATTATTGCATTGTGTTAGATTTAGAATAATGAATTCTTCGACTAAATCGTTTATTTCTCTAACATCTTATTGCTTTCATGCCACATAAGTTAGTTTTCGACCAAACATTTGAAGATCAGTACTGTTAGTGTAATGGAACGCAACCAAAAGAGTTTTACCTATAGCTCTAGTTGCACTAGCTGTCAATAACTGAATCTGTATTTTCTCATTTTCAATAAACTCTTTTATAATTAAATTACGTTTAACTACCACAACCACGCAATATTTAACATTTCTTTAAGTACACTAAGCAGCAGCCCGTATGTAACCACGCTACGATGTGTCGCAGGCGAGGTGTTCGCGGAGTGCCTGAGCGACTCGTCGATATTCGTGCAGAGTCCCAACTGCAACCAGCGCTACGGCTGGCATCCCGCCACCGTCTGCAAAATACCGCCTGGTGAGCTGTAGTCTAACGCCCTCAGAGTTCAGTACTACAATGCTTTCAGAGTGTTGATGGGGCTTCCACGTTACTGTGGCGCATCAGGAATGTTTACAGGAACGCGTACTGACGGTTTCAATACTATTTTTGCGTAAAAAGATTGGTTCCATGATGCGCAGAGCGCGTGGGAGCGGCAATGACATTCTGAAGGTCATCAGTGAGAAGCCGTGCTGCACCATAATGGCGCATTGGGTAGCTACGTGTACACGTACCCGGTGCGTCAGGGGGGTGCAGCAGATATAATAATTAGTGTGTATTACTAACAATAGATCAAGGTCTGAATTTTTTTTTAAACATCATTTATGCTTACGTTGGTAGAAGTCGAAAGATAATTCGTTTTTAGGGTTCCGTACCTCAAAAGGAAAAAACGGAACCCTTATAAGATCACTTTGTTGTCCGTCCGTCCGTCCGTCCGTCCGTCCGTCTGTCAAGACCGTTTTTCTCAGGAACGCGTGGAGGTATCAAACTGAAATTTCTATATGATACTTAGTTCTACTGTCCCTGGAAGCTGTAGAAAAATCAACCTTCTAAGTCAACGCAATCAAAAGATACAGCCACTTAGGCCGCAAATTTCCGCAAATTTTCGAAACTCTCACGGGAATCAAAACCTACAGGCATGCTATGGCAACTAGGAACATAGGAAATGTTGGTTTTATTTTTTGAGTTCAGCGCCATCTCTTTTCCAGCTAGTCGAACAAAAAATATTGTGTTGCAATATAAAAATATATATTAATGAGGCCGGGAAACAGAGTGAAACAAATTCACTTATATAAGATAATTCTCTGAAAATATTAAATAATACATGTTGAAAAAAAAAAAACATATGAAAGCCGAGTATTATGGACCTGTTTATCGGTCCTGTAATGGTTTTTTTCAGAGTTGACATAATGGGAATTTATAGTAGTTGCAATGGTAATACTTTAATTGCAAATGTCTGTGTGCGCCGAGTGCCGGTTTTCCGTTTCTCGTTCCGATTTGGCTTTTGCAATTACTTTCTGATTGTTTCGAAAGTGCATCTACTACCCACGTTGAGTTGAGCCTCTGCCTCTCCGTGTTGCTGTGCCGCGTTACTATCATCCTCCGTTCGTACGTCCACGTTGAGTTCTCTTCCGTACCGGCGTTTCGGAATAAACTTGTGAAGTTTCTGTTTTGTTTACTACTGAGCATACGCGCTTACTGGTAAAATAACCTTTTGGAATAAAAATGACCACATGAAGGAAAAAGCATACATGCACTACTTCAATAATAAAGGGAGGAAGAGAATAACACAAAATAATAAATATGTAAACGTTTAATGTTAATCGCAAAATAAATCTTTTAAAAGAACAAGCTGTTTTTTTCTATGATTCTTTTATTTTTCATTCATGGACACCTGGAAGTTTTACCTAAGCGTATAAATTATTGTTTTAAATGCTTTTGTAATAATTATGTAATCCATTCTTAACATACTTGTCATTTTTGTAAGTATTTTTAAGAATGCATTACACAATTATTACAAAAGCATTAAAAACAATAATTTATACGCTTAAGTAAAAATTCAACTTTCAAAAAGTAACAACTATATCTATATTCTATAGCTAGTTACCTACCTATATCCATAGCTATAGGTAATAGTTTCGGTTAGCTGACAACTAGATGGCGCTTTGTGCTATCATTCAGGAAAGCGAGAGTTGCCTGTCTATACCCTATATTATATTGTAGTCTTTGCCTACAGGGTACTTCCCGTGAACTTAGAATCTTGAAATTTTGTACGAAGTCACGTCTTATAGTACAGATATAGGAAAAATTACGAAAACCGTAAATTTTTAGTTTCGTCATATAAAAAAAAGTTATATACCCACAGGTTTGTACGGAACCCTCGGTGCGCGAGTCCAACTCGCACTTGACCGGTTTTTTTTTTTACCGAATTTCTGTTATTGTTAAACAGGACTGCATTATTGTTGCAAAGTTGTAATAAGAGGTAATTACGTTCGGCTGCAGGAGGATGCAAAAGAAACCGATATAATTTACTTAAAGAGAATTTAATTAATAAAAATTATTACAATTAGATCGGTAAAACGGTAGGATGCGTGACAATTGCTCGATGTGAGAAACAAGAGTGGTTCACCAATACACTAAATCAATATTGATCACTGCACAATCTTCGATCCCACGCCATTGGAATGCTGAGAAGGCGAATCGCACGGTGCCGGCGACGGCGGGCGCAATGCGGTAGGTCATTGTCAACGTGGTAGGTATTAGTCGTTTCCTTAGGATTTTAGGGTTCCGCAAGCACGACATAACAAGGTTACATCAAGGTTTTTAAAAAACACAGTTGTATACAAGGTGTAACATAATAAACGCAAGACCTCCCGTCTCTTATCTTGGACCATGAAACTGAGCAACTTGTTTTATGAGCTATTGAAATTCTTTCCGTACGGCTGCATACCTCTAATGATGAAATATCTCTCTTTTTCAGGCTGCAACCTAAAAATCTTCAACAACCAAGAGTTCGCGGCGTTACTCTCACAATCAGTATCGCAAGGCTTCGAGGCGGTGTTCCAGCTCACGCGCATGTGCACCATACGCATGAGCTTCGTCAAGGGCTGGGGCGCGGAGTACAGGTGCGTGCGATGTTTTGGCAGCGAGCGGGGAATACGGCCAACCACATATATAAATACACCCAGATAACTCAAGTATCACGATCGGTATGAAATCCAAGCGAGCCATTTTTTTTTAATTCTACTGTTACGTCATAAGCACTATTTAGTTACTACACAAACAAGTTGTTAGACAAAATAGACTACGTTTTTGTTCTCTTTAATGTCTAGAACTAAGTTTTTGAGTTGATTTAACGTTACAATATTGTTGTTTTAAACAAATTAGCTTATATCTGTGCGGCCAACAGGGTGCTAATAGTGATACAGAGAGAGCACAATTGCCAAAGAAAAGTTAAAGTTACCAAGCAGTGTGAAATATTGGCAAACAATTAGTATTATTGTTGGAGGCTGGGCCATTTTGGCAATCTTGAAGTTATACTGTCGATCGACAGGCAATATTAATACAATCAATACAATACAATTTGCCTAACTACTACCTCCTTGTATTTCTAAAAAAACCTTCTACCTTCCTAACCTTCTAAAGAAACCTTCCCTGGCGTATTTAGAACGATTGTACAAAATTTCATCAAAATCGCTTTAGTAGTTTAGGGGTCTTATAGATTTGGAACACACATTGATTTTTATATAAAATTAGATTGTGCGTGCGGCATTCCTGTTTCCTCTGCCTTGCTGCCTGCATTTAGTGTTGCAGGGTTGGTTTCATCCTTCCTTTCTTATCGTTGGCTACGAATCTGCTTGTACATATTTCATCCTGGCTACATTTTTTTAAATAACACCTCTGTCCACAGACGCCAGACCGTGACGTCGACGCCGTGCTGGATCGAGCTGCACCTGAACGGGCCGCTGCAGTGGCTGGACCGCGTGCTCACGCAGATGGGCTCGCCGCGCCTGCCCTGCTCCTCCATGTCCTAGTGCCACGCCTACCTGGTACATCTCTACTGTCCTCTGCCCATACAGAGAAGGCATTCATCACCACGTTTGCGCAACGATTTCAGACTTATATTTATATAAGTCCAGGTTTTGTCACGATGTTTTCCTTCAACAACGTCTGTGATATCCAAGTTGAATTTAGAAAGTACATTTTAAATTGAAAAAGGCATATTGTTACTTTTTCGGATTTGAACCACACAACCTCGTGCATGAGAGGCGGGGTCTTAACTTTAATACTATGTATAAACCTTATACACCCCCTTCTTACATTACGAACTTCTTTACCAATGTTTCTAATTTTAAGCGAACACATTTTTTTTTTCTTTTTTAACCGACTTCAAAAAAAGGAGGAGGTTCTCAATTCGGTTGTATGTTTTTTTAAAATGTGTTTTTTAACTCATATCTCCGTCATTTTTGAACCGATTTGAAAAATTCTTCTTTTATCTGAATGGACCTAGTTCCCGATTGGTCCCATAGAAATTTCATCAAAATCGGTTCAGCAGTTTGGTTTTGAAATCAAAGTAGCTGGAAAAAATGTCATCCAAGTAAAAGAACTTGCGAAATTGATACTTGACAAGGATTTGTGTGTGATACTATAACTAAAAAGGGTAAAATAAAAACTTTTTTGCAAAAAAAAACCGACTTCTAAAAAAAACAAAAAAAAGTGGAAAATAACATTACTTTCGGAAGTCGGTGCCAAAAAAGTCAATGAAACAAACCATAGTCACAGGTTCAGAACGATGTACTGAGTATGTGATTAATATTTTCGCGTCGGTGTCCCTTCCACCCCGTGTAGGATTTTCAAATTCCCTCGAGAGCCCACGATTCCATTAACAAAGTGCCCTTTGATGATGGTGGTTGTTTTATCTATTTCTCTTATGGTTTTTGACATTCAATAAGCGCTGATTTTCAGCTTACTTTGAAGACAATGTTTTGTTTTTACTTTTTTCCATACACAGATACTATGCACGTGTGCTTAACATCGCTTTAACATGATCTTTTGTCTCTTTCAGATCCCCTTGCAAAGAAAAAGCAGAAAGCAAAAGAAGTTATACTCACACAACACAAATGTACAGAGTTAGCTCAAAACAATGAATACCTCCATTTTTGAGTCGTAGGCTTACTCCAATCCCTTCACAGTTATTCTACCTCTGAAATAAACCTTAAACTAATGAGAATAAAGGTCATTTTACTGCAAATTCAGAGGTAAAATGACATTGAAGGGTAGTGACGTTGTACCGGAGTTCATAGGTCTTGTTGTGTTACTAGTAGATTTTACACGACGTAGGAATTTGAACCTTATTGCTGTAGAGTTTTGTGCAGTCGCGGGAAGAAATGTGTGAGTTGTTTTAAGGTCTATTTCTGTTGGTTGGAATAACAGACACTCAAAGTTATTGGTCCGAGCCAGCCTGGCCCTTGCCGACGTGAGTACCCCACAAGGGTATAGTCCCGCGTAGCGAGCGTATAGTCCCGTTGTGCCTAAGTTGTATATCCTGGTTGGGCCTTAGATTAAAGGCATCCACAGTCTCGTGCTAGAATCATATTTTAATCAACATACAACCCTGAACTGTCCTGCAAATTGCAAAAACCCCAAGAAAATCTGAATCCCGCGGTCTACCCTGGCGCTTACACCCTTTAGTGTTTAACTAATTCATTCCGCGACTGTACAATGTTGTATCGACCAAACATTAGAAAAAAAAAAATATGTATGAAAGCAGATAGCTAAAAATGTTACTAATCAAAATACCTATAAATAAAGTAAGCCTGCATATTTGTATTTTTAAGATTTATAATAAAACAAAATCTATGAACACCGGTGCCGTCGTCACGTGTAATATTTGATAATAAAAAAAAATACATATAAATGTTTTAATAACTTAGATTTTATTTGCGTAAAGAGTATTCGTTTCCGTAGAAGATTTACCGTTTTTTCATAACTACTGCGTCAATTGGCTATAATGAAGGTAACTCTTCATCCAAATCAAGCATAGTATACTTTTTGCACCAAATTAATATGAATAATTCTGTCTTCATTTTGCATATTATTGACGAAATTTTTCATCAACTGCCTAGCCGTGTCCCAACTATGCTGGGGTCGGCTTCCAGTCTAACTGAAAACCAATATTTTACATGGAGTGGACTGCTGTGTCTGCCTCGTTATTCGAGTGGTGGCCTGCTGAGTATGAGGTCCTGGATTCGATTCCCGGGTCGGGAAAAGTGTTGTTGGGCTTTTCCATCAGGAATTTCTCAGTAGCAGCCACGGAGTCTGGATTTGTGCTCGGTTGATGGCAATAAGCTCGCCCCCTGGGACATAACATAAATGGCGAAATGTGGGTGTACTATTAGGTGCACCTCTGCCTTACCCTTCGGGGATTACAGGCGCGATGTTATGTTTTGTGGACTGCCTATCTGACCTCCACAACCCAGTAAAAAAATCAAAAAATCAAAGCATTTATTCCAAGTAGGCCAATTACAGGCACTTTTGAATTGTCGAAACAAAGACAGCAATAAAAAATGAAGCTACAGTCCCAGTCACAAGACATAATAACTGTGAAAGTACTGTAGTTACTGGGTAACACGATACTCCTTCATAATATTAGTTTGTGTGAGTCGTCAATAATATACAATATGAACAGAACAGGCTCATTTTATGTGTGTAAAAAAAAAAAAACGAAAATATTTTTGTTTGTTACGTATAGAAATTAACAAAATTGCTTGACCATATTATGGAATATACGAATGTGTTAAATAATTATAATAACCGCCAAAGTTCGAGGCAGGTGCGGTCATGTAACGTGGGAGCGAGATGGCATTTTCGCATATTCACCGTCCCTCTCGCACTTTTTATGACTACAACTGCCAAGTCTTTTCGAGTATTATAACGATTTGAAATATCATTTGTATCTTCTATATTATGCAATAAACTTGGTGTATTTGATCAAAAATTCGTTTGTTATTTTGCTAACACAAAATTAGCTTAATTCGAACGCAGTTAAAGTATAATTTGTATTTGCAAAGTAACGCCGCATTTGTACGCTTTGTTCGTTATTTTGATAACACAAAATTAACTTTATTCGATGGAAAAAAAAGGTATGTTTTGTATTGCCACAATAACGCCAATATTTTATCAAATACGCCAAGTGCCAGCATTACATTAATATCACCAAAACGAAAAATGTTTACTCGATTACAAGAAATATTAATTAATTGATTAGTTTCGCCATTGCTATGTGCATTTATCAAGTTATATTTTGTTATGAAAACCGATGTATTGTATACATAGTTGTTTCTTTTTTATTATTCGTCAACTATAGTTGTGTGGTTAATGTGTACTTGTATGTTTTGTGGGAATGGGGGTTCGAGGCCCGGGTGGTGAATATTGGGATGTAAATTTTTGAGTTGTGATCTCTAGTTTGAGGGTATTGACGAACTTTTGTCGATGATGTAGAAGAGAATAGCCATAGAGTAGAGACTTTTTTTTAATAAGTACTTTAAAATCCGGTAACCCCACATATAATTGTTTTTCGACTAAAAATGTACCTATATTTCTATGTTGTTTATTTATGACATATAAAATTAACTAAAATTCACACAAAACATACGAGAATAAGATGAAAAAAATAATGTAAATACGTTTTGTTTTAATGTTTTTTATTCTTTTTTTCTATAAAATATTATGTAATCGTAGTCTATATCGCAAGTTATTTATCTACAGATTTGTACAATCGTTTCGGTGTATTGTGGACAGATTTGACGATGTTAAAAGATAGCTTTCTGGTTAAAAATGTCGAAAGCAAGTGAACGAATCAAACCGTTTATTTCCATCCAATTATTTACTGACACTTGTGAATTATTAAATTTATGTAAAAACAATGTATAATGAATAAATACCAGTTTTTGTTTACCCTAAACCTTTACATTTCTGATTATTCTATTCATAATTTAGAACAACTATTTCCGTCTATGTGAATTTGGATCAATACTGAAATTGCGAAACAAAAGTCATTTGTGGCAAAAATCCATGGCACAGCTGTTTCCCTACAATTTAGGGGCTGGTGATATATTGTAATATAAATGATATCGTCGGCAATTGAGCATCGTCAAATCTGTCCACAATTTATTTCTAAGAGGTACGCGACAGGGATTCGCAGAACACTTGCCCTGGCACGTAGAAAGTAATGGCACATAATATATTTAATATTGACTTTAAAAGCTAAAAGAGAGGTTATTTTCGACATGTTTTAAGATGTACACGCGGCAAAATTGTTTGGTATGCAGGTGACTGGCGAAAATTCATAGTACAAACAGGTATGTAAAATTCATCTCTTGAATAGCCATAATTTGGTAAAAGTGTTAGCCAATCAACAAGATGGTAGCGGAGTAGGCTGCCTAGGGTACGCTGGACTGGTCTACTTTAAAGTATTGTTACTCATAGAGACTATAATTTACTGAAAAACATCTATTGGTCAGACGCGAGCGTCACAAAGTGCTGATACATTATACTGCGCTGCGTTTGAGCTGTACTATACCATATAATAATAAAATGTAATAGCAGACAATTACATTTTATTGCTGCTTTTAAAAACAATAGGAGAATTAGTAAAAATCTTGCCGATTCATTTGAATTTGATCGTTATTTGCCTCCATACTTATCAATTTTGTCGCGTGTACCAAAAGTAATGGAATTTAATATAGATTGGTGGATTGACTATGAAAGACGGTGGCTTTGAAAATTTAAATATATTATCAAAATGTACTATTAAGCTTATGGTCCTCAAGAGGTTAGGCAGAGTTGCACTAAAATGATTTAATACGCTTCAAAGACTAGATAGTCCAATCAATTATAATTGATTGAATCTCCAAAGCTACCGTCATTTCATTAAAAAAGTATAGTGAGAATGTATATCTTTAGAATTTTATAATATTATTATTATATTTTATTTTTAATCAGTTACATCGAAATCATGCAATTTAAATATGATTTTATTATGTATCGTGTCTTCCATAAAACTGACGAAAATAGTATTGCATTACTTGGGTCAGAGAAGTTGTTTTAATTAACGGAGTATTCTCAGTTCCAGCTCGGAGTCTGAATTCCCGCTCGCTCCTTACCACATCGGACCTTGAAATGTGGGTGTACTATTAGATACACCTCTGCCTAACCCCTTAAGGATTACAGGCGTGATGTTATGTTATTTGAGCTTTAGAAAAGACTGCCACTTAGTATGTGTGACAGAGGCGACGTTCTAAACCTAACTTTTTCCCTTTATGGCCGGCTACATGGGACTTGAAACATAACTGGCGAATTGTTGATGTACCTATACGTGCACCTCTGCTTTGCCCTCCGGGAATTACAGGCTTGATGTTATGTCATGTCATGACGATATCCTGTGATGCAATACTTTTTTCGGTCATTGTACATTTTGTACCAAAAAAAAAATACTTTTATCATGTATCAAATTATTGTTTTAAATAAAATAAAAATACATTCTCAAAGTAAGGGTAAATATCGTGGTACGGTGCTAGTTGGTTGGTTAGATGAGAATAGAAGTGAGATCGCTTCCTGTGACAGACGGACTTACATTATAGTAAGCTCAGTTTTGTATATTGCAACACATATTTGGGATTTGTTAGGAAATGCAGTGGTATTCAACCTAGAGAAAAATAAATAATTTTGTATGAAAAGTGTTAACCATTTTGAAAATGTATGAAGAACGGGCAATTTGATTGCGTACGTTGTCGTCTATACAACTCATTTGAAAAAAGGTTGAATGTCTACCGTCAGTGGTTGAAAACCTATTGTTATAAAAAAAATACAATTATAATTATTTTGTTTAATTTTAAAGTATAATAAACGAATAAATTAAGTTACGTGTTATTTTTTAAAGTATATTTCTATTATTTTTGAATTTTAAGCGTACACTCTGCGTTTTTTGATAAAAAAAGGGATTTAATAATTGTCAAAATGTTGTTTTTCAACGAATTTGCTTGTTATTTTTCTAAGTTACATAATAATATTAAATTATGCATTGTAACGATATTTTGCAGTAAGGGTTGCTAGAAGTGACTGGAAAATTGCGGGCAGTTTTTGCCAGTCGCTGTGTACCAGTGATTTATATTTACAAAAAAAAAAAAAATACAAATAATCGGTATAAATGAAATATTCTATTATTCCCTTGTAATAGTATCGAATTTTAATATAATCTGCCAGGTAAATTAACCAGAACTTATCCAAGGGTTGTGAAACAGGACCTGAATAAGCTTCGATTTAGGGTGAAAGCGCCGGGGTAGGCCGTGAAATTCAAATTTTCTTGGTTTTTTTGTAATTTTTAGAACAGTGTCAGGTTGTATGTTAAACAAATATGATTTGCGAACGTAACACGTGTGTAGTTATAGTATTATAATAACTAAAATCACAAATACAGATCTCGAATGTCATTTTGCGCCAATCAATGACTATTTCATAGAAAATTCATAAAATGTAAAATTAACCTGAGGGTTGTATTGATGGTTTTAATGACTATAACTCGGTAAACCCATATTTTTTTATATTGTTCCGTCTGCGAATCATATTTAATCAAAATACAACCCTAAACTGAGCTGCAAATTGCAAAAACCCTTTATCTCTGTTTTGGTAGACGATCGAACTCGTATCACATCGGTTGCTAGCCTGACTATAACATTTGGGCTATTGTGATTTTTATATGTCACTGCAAAATATCGTTACTATGTATGCAGCGTTGAAATATTTATAAATACTGACTCTTTTTATTGTAGTTACAAAATGGTGTCTATCACATAATACAACAGAAAAATCATTGAATTTTGCCCAGTTTTTAGTTTTAGACCTCTTGCGAACAGAAAAGATTTGAGAATCGTGAACAACACAATTGTTATCGCAGTGTGGAGATTTCGCAAAACTTTTCATGTTGTAGGTAAATCCGAACACTGTTTTAATTTACAATATTGCCGTTTAGAAACATATTTTCTACACAATGGCAACATTCTTACGTTGTGGTCTTCTCTTTCGGTCTCTTTTTTAGTTATGAAAAGAGTGTCTATTTTAGTTAAGAATGGTTAATGGATACAGCCATTGTTATATTTTTTGTTGTATTTTGTAATAGATAACCAACACATATGCCTGTTTCTATTTACAGTAGACGACAATTAATGCCTAATAAAAACACTCTATTGGAATTCCAACGTTCAATTCGGCGCTAAAAGTTGAAATTCCAATAGTTCAGGTATTCAGTGACATCGGGCAATAGTATATTTAGTTATAAGATTACGTTATCAGTAGTATAAGTTGTAACATACATATTTATATATTTTCTGTAACACTGTTCTCTGGCTTCCAGAAGTTTCTTTGCGGCGATCTCACTGCGTGGGATGTGTTAGAAATATTATTATATAAAAATAACTACAATAAACATGTGTGGTTTTTTATAAAAAATTGTTTTATTTTATTTGACTCGCTCCTCTTATTACTTGTCTGGCAATATCTAGGTGTATCTATTCTCCAAGGAAACCCGTCGCACACGCCTGCGTTTTTTAGGCCCGGACTACACCGAAGCGTAGATGTGCGGGGAGGAGGAAGTGCTTAGGAGCTAGGGTGTATCCACCAAAGCTGTGCGGATATGCTTACTCGCGAGATGTGTGTATAGTTCTGTTCAAACTTTATGGTGGCTCGGAAGTTAGCTGCGAGCGACGGTCTGCGGATTACACAGTCAAGACGACCTCTGCGTCCCCCTGATACGTAAAATTGTGTATGCTCTGCCGCAGAGCCAACATTTTAGAAATCGATCACTTATATTTTAAAATGATGTACGTCAAAAGTACACAATGTACGTCAAACGTACACAATGTACGTATACCGTTATCGCTGTACGTGCATTAGGTACTGATAAAACTTTTTTGCAAAAAAAAAACCGACTTCCAAAAAAAACACTAAAAAAGTGGGAAATAACTTTACTTTCGGAAGTCGGTGACTATTGTTTGTTTCATTGACGTTTTTGCCACCGACTTCCGAAAGTAAAGTTATTTCCCACTTTTTTAGTGTTTTTTTTGGAAGTCGGTTTTTTTTTTGCAAAAAAGTTTTTATTTTACCCTTTTTAGTTATCGCATCACACACAAATCCTTGTCAAGTATCAATTTCGCAATTTCTTTTACTTGGATGACATATTGTTTCCAGCTATTTTGATTTCAAAACCAAACTGCTGAACCGATTTTGATGAAATTTCTATGGGACCAATCGGGAAGTAGATCCATTCAGATAAAAGAAGAATTTTTCAAATCGGTTCATAAATGACGAAGATATGAGGTAACAAACACAAAAATTTCCAGCTATTTTGATTTCAAAACCAAACTGCTGAACCGATTTTGATGAAATTTCTATGGGACCAATCGGGAAGTAGATCCATTCAGATAAAAGAAGAATTTTTCAAATCGGTTCATAAATGACGGAGATATGAGGTAACAAACACAAAAAAAAAAAAAAAAAAAAAAACATACAACCGAATTGAGAACCTCCTCCTTTTTTAGAAGTCGGTTAAAAATGGACATTGACTGTGGCTCTGCTGCGGAACATACTCTCTAGCAGTGCCACACAGAACATGTACTCAGGAAAGATAAACGCTACTGTTTTTTTGATGGAAAAAGGTTATACGAATAGTGTTTATTGCTTAAGTGTTGAAAAATATCATTATAAGACATTATAATGATATTGTTTTTATTTATTTTAACTTTACTAAAATTTTCATAGCAAGCAAGCGCCTGGTTATTTTGTGTATTGTCAACGACACGATTGGGACGGACGTCACAACACACTTCATTCATTGTCGTTTACAATTTTTTTTTGGTAACTACACCACCACCGACTACGGTAAATGCATAAGATTATTATTTGTTTTTTTGGTAACTACACCATTTCCGACTACGATCAATTGGATCAATGTATATGATTAGTATTAGAACTTCATTAAAAAGGTGTGGTTACAAAAAAAATCGTCAATGACACCCCAGTGCAGTGGTGTCGTTGACAGTAAAAATAATTAGGCGCTTTCTATGAAATAGTTAAGAAAATTAATGAAACCAATGCCTAATAATGCCATACAATAATGTCGATATCTTTACCTACACGTCAAATGAAATGGATTCTAAAAAAAACAACCCAACTGGACTTTTCACTATATTGACAAAACACAATGCCACTTCACATAGCACGGACTACACACGAATAATTTTTGTTCCCGGCTCCCATTTATAGCTGAGGCCGCTCCTGACTTTCTGAACGATATTGGTCACCTTCGAAGGTTTCTTCACGGTTTCCATGGACGTATAATAGACAATATTAGTAGAAGGATCACAGCTTAAACTCTCCTCGGACCTCCTTCGAGAAAGATCGGAATAAGTTTCCAACGATGAGGTGGACCTCCTCATTCCTGACCGGGACCTGTCAACGCTCTGAACCTTGATCTTGCCATCTTCGGAGATCATGTCCACACGGTTTTGGGACCTGTGGTTGAGGATACCAGCACAGCTGTGGAATTTCGAGAATTTGTCGTGGACACGATGCTCTAGGTCGACGTGGAGACTTAACTGGCGTCTGGGAAAGAGAAGACGTGGTTACTCTTTTGAAGAAGAAATAGTCGTCGAAAATTATAGTTCTATGAAGCTCTTACATCGTGCAGAATTTTAAAAATAGCTGCCTAGTCTATCCCCTATTATATCCTGAAGGCGGCTTCAAATCTAACTGGATGTAGTACAGTACTGTATAAGTACCTACCAGTATTTAACATGGAGTGACTATCTATTCCACCTCCACAACCCATTAAAATCTACTGGGTATCACTATTGGAATCTCTTGGACTAAAAAACTGCCCTGAATTCTTTATCCTACAAGTGAATAGTGAAGTGATATTCACGAAGTGACTAGATTCTTACTTTGCTAGCCAAAAATACGAGTCTTACCTGTAATTGAAATTTTCTCCACAAATGTGACAAATGACAGGCGACCCATACTGAGTGACTCTCGTAATCGTCTCAGATTCACCAGACGAGCAAGAACCTCTTTTCTTCTCGATCTTCCGCGGAAGGTTCACGCAGCTGACAGTCCTCTTGTCCGAAGAATCTGATGACTCGGCCACCGTTTCAATCTCAGTCTTGGACCGCTGCAAGTTACATTCAGAATACCTATTCTTCTTAATTTCCGAAAACATTTGCTCCGGGTCGTTTATCTTATCAAAAAACGACACGATTTTCTTTAGTTTGTCTTCTGGGACATCGCATTTCGATATTTCTGGCTCTGTCTGAGTGTTACAGGCTGTTCGTCTGGTGGTTGAAGGGGCGGACATGTTGGTTGCTTCGAGCTTGGAAATGCCTATATGTTCGTTCTCGTGGACAAATTTGTCGTATTGACTCTCGAATCCTTCGTGGCAGTAGTGACAGACGAACTTCCTCTCGGGGAAGTGGCAGAGGTTCAGGTGGTCGTTGTAGTTGATTATTCCTGAAACGGTAAAAGAAATTGGTTATGCCGGGTACACATTGGTGTAACGGAACGTGAAATGTAACCCAACAATTAGGAGAATTTGTTTTAGCGTGTGTTACATTTCATGTTACGTTTCACCAATGTGTACCCACCATTAGATTTTGATGGATAAGAACCTGCAAACGTACCGGGAAGTTGATAGCACTCCCGTTAGTGAGACTGTTGTAATGCATATACATAAGTACCACGGTCTAGTATGGGTAAGTTTGCTTTTAGAGCACGGTAAATCCGCGCCAAAACGGCAGTATTAATAAAACCATTTTCACTAACCGCCATTTAAAGCATTAATTTGTATAATAGTGCCAATAAACGGTGACACGCTTGGGTTGAATGGAAAATGATTACAATAACACCTCCAGGAGCTCTCCGTGCTCTGTTCACTTGTCAAAAGTAATACTTACCATAGGAAATCATAAGGCATCCCAAAATAGGACAGTGGCGGGGTGTGGTGTCCGCCAAACAGCTCCTCTGCACCGACTGCACGTAGGACAAGATCACAGGACTATTGAGATCCCTCAGCGCTATCTCCGATTGGATCTTCTTCGGACGCCGCAGTCTACGAAACCTCAGCCCTCTCCGTCGATGCTTCTCACAGTAACCATCCGAGATATTATTGTCACTAGCAGCGTAAATGTGGCCATTCGGCAGGACGTAATTCTTGTACGGTCTCTCCCTACGGATCCCGAAGATTCGTTGGAGGAAGCATTGAAATCTTGTCGGCTTCAGCCGCGGTCTCTTCTCGTTGACCAGAAGGTAGGGCAGCGGGTGAGGATCGCTTGTCTGGGTGAACTCGCATTCTTGACGATCACCTTCTGCTGACATGTTTCGTTCTAACACCAAGTTGTCTCTAGAGTCTTGAGTAGCGGCGTACTTGTACTCTTTCGATGCTTGGGACTCCATCTGCGTGGATGTTGACAGACACGTCTTGATCTTTAGGTCTCTGATAACAGCTGTTGCTATGGAGTCTTTGTCCTCATCTGAATGAATGGAAACGTCTCCGCTTGACGGTTCCGTCGTCCCGGCGCAAGCATCCGTCTTCGTGCGATGCGAGCGTTTTTTCCTCTTGCTAGTTGACTTTGCATCGTCTTCTATGTAGCCATCTGGACCGTAGGTTTCCGGCAGAATCCCGATGACGCTTGCATCATAGATTTGGAATAGTTTTTTCAAACATTTATACTTAGCTTTGAGCACCTCATGTTTTTTCTTTGGTACCCATTTATTAGTGACCTGTTCGTCCTCAGTTTCATTACGTTCCGGTATACTCGTTAGGGTCGGTTGCTTCTTATACATACCGCGGTACCAGATGGTCAAACTACAGAAAATTTTGATTACGAGAAAGAAAATAACACTAGCGAAAACTTCGCAATTTCGATGTGGTATCATAACTGTACCGATTTACAGTTATTAGAAATAGATTTTTCAAATAAAGTTGTCTTGTTTCTGTCATGTGCATAGTGTAGTGACATCTTGCTGATGTCGTGTTCTAAAACGGAAAAGCAGTTGAAAAAAATTATTTGTCTTTTATTTCTAGAAAGATGCCGTTCTGTTCAGCCAGCTTTTCAAAATAGGTACCTATGTATGTCTATGTGACCTGTTCGTCCTCAGTTTCATTTTCAAAATAGGTACCTATGTACGTCTATAAAGATAAAAGATTCATTTAATTGTATAAACATGGATGAAAATTAGTTTCATAATGGTGTTTCAACATGTTTTGCCATATTCGGCGTACAAAATAGTTTATAATACTCAATTTGAAAATTTAAATCAGGAAATAATTAAATTATAGTCAAACTTCAAACAATTCAAATACATAATTACAGTCAACACAAAAAAATAGTAAAAAAAATAACAATAAAATTAATACTACATCTCCCGTGTCACAGAGCGCATCGACTTCCTGAAGCAGAAAGTATATGCATGGGCAAACCGTATTCGTAGGTATAAGCGACGAGTGGAATGATACACTCAGAATTGCACATTCCAAAGAGGTGAAAGGTGAGTTTATAGGGCTTGGGAGCGACCAGCACAAGGTGTGGCTGACACGCACCCGCCGGATGATGACGCCATGACTTCGTTCTGGCTAAGCATCTGGTCGGTGCCTGTTAACCATACCGAGGGTGAATGGACTCGGCAGGTCGAGCGAGCGTGCGATCCAGTACCAGAAATGGGGGCAATCACTATCAGCCCCCAGGATGAAGCTCGTGCAGTCCATCCGTTGCCTAACTGGAAATCTCCAGGGCCGGATGGGCTGCATAACTTCTGGATTAAGTGGTTTGTAAGGTCGCACGCTCGTCTGGCGACCCTGTTCCAGTCAGCCTTAGAGTCAGGGTCGCTGCCCGAGTTCCTGACAACAGGTATAACCCGCCTGCTCCATAAATCGGGTAGTACTGCGGAACCCAAAAATTATAGACCGATTACCTGTCTTCCGACAGTCTATAAAGTTCTTACACCCATTTTGAGAGCTAAAATTAGCGAACACATTGATGAAAATTCTATCATGTCCGCTTCACAAAATGGATGTAGGAATGGCTCCCGTGGTACTAAGGAGCTGCTCCTCATTGATATGCCCATTAGCCAACAGGTTCGCCGTTCCCGAAAGGATCTGTCAACATGTTGGATAGACTTTATGAAGGCTTATGACGCGGTGCCACATACATGGCTCATGAGGGTGCTAGGGTTGTATAAAGTTGATGCAACTCTGCGCACCTTCCTGATGTCGTGTATGAGGCAATGGAGGACAGTCCTTCGCTATCCAGGATGACGGCAAATCCAGATGAATAGCGAGCCGATAAGGATAGAGCGAGATATATTCCAGGGCGATAGTTTGAGTCTACTTTGGTTTTGCTTAGCCTTGAGTCCTTTTAGCACGCTGCTCGAAGACTCAAGTCTAGGCTATCGGTTGAGGAGAGGTGGTCAGGTTATATCTCACCTAATTTAGGAATTTTATTGTATTTAATGCAGTCCTGGATTTGTCAATAGGCCGTATAGGCCGCGGCCTAGGGGCGGCAGCGACCTAGGGGCGGCAGATTTCAGAGGATAAAAATCAAACAAGTTCACTGGTTTTCTCATGGTTTTTTGTACTAATACGTTAAATCCCTATAGAAACTCATTCCTATCGAAAATTATCAATCCTAGGTATGTACCTACTGTTATAGTACCTCTTTTATCTATATTACTGCCTGAGTGATGGTTGAGAGTGGTGGGCGGCAGTGGCTCAACGTAACCACTAACCACCTCCGCTTCCCGCCCGCAGAGACGCCTGCGCCGCCAAAGTACAAAGCAGCAGTCAAAGAGTATAATAATATTAAGGGAGAAGAGAGCCCTCTCGTGCCATTTCGAAGCATACTGATTCTATCTGGATTTCTTAACGAGAACTCAAGCTCTATAGGTAGATAAGTACCTATGTATGCATGTATACCTTCTTACTTATATAGGTCAATATGTATTTGTTTACTTAATTATATGATACCTACATTTATAAATTACCATTAAAATTTAAAAATTGCAGGAGCTATTATAGATATTTTAAGGATCGTGTTTTACAAAGTTAATGAGTCATAATTATATTCGCAAATTGCATTGTGATCAACATACTCGTACGATGTGAAAATATTAATAACCGGGTAGTAATCCCGGGTAGTAATAAAACTCCACCTCTGAAGTAAATAAAACACCGAAATACCAATAATTAAACACAAAATTGACACACGAAACACCAACAAGCGCACCATTATTTGATGTTGCCAGAATATGTTAGGAATACAATAAAAATTTCAGCTTTGAAATATAAAAATGTGATAACTTTTGTCGAAAAATTTAACAATTAATCTCTGGAAAAATACTGTAAATTAAATTAGAGAACTAAATTAGTTCATTTTCTTTTTTGCACTCTTCAAAGTTTAGGTAAGCATTATGCCTTCTCTGTATTTCAGCCCTTAATCTATCAAGGATAACCAAAAAGGTGTTCACTCTGAAATAATCTTTGGAGCCGGAGGGTATTTCAGGATCTTCACTCGATGTTTCATCCGTCAAGAACAAGCACCATTTGCTATATTTGTTCCTTGTGCAGCTTATTCATTGAATTTGGTGGGAACCTCGGCTGCTGAGTCTTGTACGGAAGCCTGCCACTTTTTCATGTTGCTAGAGGAGGTGTACCTATACTTTCTTCGTGAAGTCAACCGAACGTTGGAAAAAATTAACGAATGAGATAGGAAAAGGTAAGACACTCAAGAGAGTGAACCTCACTCATTAGTCTGCTAGAGCAGATGCCTGTAAAAGTCTAAGAGATTCCTGGGACGAAGTAATTACAGTTTTAAAAATGATTGAAAATGACACCACAGAGAAACCCGTCCCACGAAATGAGGCAAAGGGAATTCGCACCAAATTAGAAAAACTTGAAACTGCGTTCATGGTCGTATTTTGGAATGCTATTTTGGAAAGGTTAAATAAAGTGAGTGTTCAGATTCAGAGCTCATCTGTGGATGTATTGAGGGTATCTGATCTCTATGGATCTCTAGTAGAGTTTACAATAGCAGAGCGAGAAAACTTTGATTATTTCGAATAAAAAGCAATGAGAGGTTTTCTTTTTGAGTATAAAAAAAAACATAGTTTCCAAGAAATCTGTAGATGGCGTTGAACTGACAGCGTTACTAGGAGCCAAAGCCAAAACGCTTGGAAAAAAAACATTGCGTCACGTCGCATACGCTCGTTGACTCACTTTCGTTTAAAATTAAAATTACATCCAAGTGAAATGATGTGACGTTCCATTCCTTACAGTAACTTAAAAAGTTGAGCGCCATCTATCCAGCGACTAGGGAAGAGTTTAAAAAGAAAATCCCTCATTGAGATTAGCGCACTTAAGCAATATCAAGGTGAAATAAAGAGGCAACCTAAAAGAAAAAAAATGACGGATGAAACATCGAGTGAAGATCCTGAAATACCTTCCGGCTCCACAGATTATTTCAGAGTGAACACTTTTTTGGTTATCCTTGATAGATTAAGGGCTGAAATACAGAGAAGGCATAATGCTTACCTAAACTTTGAAGAAAAATTTTCATTTTTATCAAAAATGTCTGACCTTTCAACACAAAGAGTTACAGAAAAAGCCCAGTCTCTCATGAAATATTGACACATTATATTTGGTTCAAGAATGTGTGCATTTTCACAGCCACATTTCCTCTAACAAAACTGCAGAGTGTGCAGTGAAGCCTGGATCAAACTCACTACTCAGTCTCTCAACGTTTTTGAGGAATCAATCTCTGTCTAATGTTTACCCTAATATTAATATTGGATATAGCTCTCCGCATCGCACTTTCCACTCCGGCTACAAATTGTTCTGGGGAAAGGAGTTTTTCCTGTTTAAAACGCGTGAAAAATTATCAAAGGTCTTCATTGTCTCAAGAAAAAATTAATTCTTTAGCTCTTCTCTACATAGAAGCAGAGCTAATGAACACCATAAACTATAATAATATTATAGATGATTTTGCTATTAAAAAGTCCCGTATAAATTTATAATTCTTGTTTCTTTTTTACGTTCTTTCTTAATGACTAATTCATTCGTTTATTTAACTTTAGTGCCTTCCTTACTACAAATGGTAAATTATTATTTTAGAAAGGTACATGGGGGGGCGGCGGAAATAAAGTGGCCTACACTCATAAAAAATATAAATCCGGCACTGATTTAATGGGGCCATGCATATTACACTTTTTCTTAGAAATGCTGTTTTGGCGGAGACTGATTGCACCCAAAGTCTATACTTTTCGCGTCTATTTCTACCTGTATTATTAATCCGTAGGGAAACAAATGAGGATTGGTTTTTACAAATAGCGATATTTCTATTAGGTAAAGTGACGGAAGTGTTCGAATTCTGTGATGCGTAAACATTGGTTTGCAACTGTCAGTACTTTGCAACTCAAACATAGCCCGTACACAACTTTTTGTGCTTTGAACGCAATGTCCTTCTGAGTTGAATTGCCCCAGAAAATTATTTCAAATCTTAACTGATTCAGCAAGCCCGTAATATGCTGTAAGTAAAGTATCTGTGTTGGCAGTCGGCGCCAACTTATAAAGAGCATATGACGAAGTACAATTTTTTTCACAAAATTCATTAATGTGAGTTATCCAATTGCTTGTCAATTGTGATTCCTAAAAATCGGGCTGTTTCAGCATCTTGTATTATATTATTATCTTTGTATACTAATAAATAAAAATTTATAATAAAAATTTTGATGAATTACGTAAATTTTCTCGTTGTCTAAAATGCATTAAGTATGTTTGTTTTACTAAGATTCATTTTCAAATTATTATCATTAAGCCAGGTAATTATGGAATTCAATGAATCATTAGAATCACATTTTTAGGAACAATGACATGGGTTCCTTAGTTGCATTTGGTAGATCATTAATGTATAGTAGGAACAAAGGAGGGCCTAACACACTTCCCTGGGGAACACCATTATATGTGATGTATCGCTCATCAGAGGAGAAAATCTGTTTCGTAAAATTTTGATATTTGTTGGCGGTCTGATAAATATGATTTTATCAATTTCAGGACATTGCCTCTTAAACCATAAGCTTCTAGTTTATCTAGCGGAATATTGTGTTCCACATAATTGAATGCTTGTGACATGTCACAATAAATAGAACAAACAGGTAGAGATTTGTCAACTTGTGAAGAAACTACGTATAAACCGTATTGATGTTTTCATTTTTCCTGAAGCCTTTTTGCTCATCACATAGGATTTCATTTTGATCTAAGTAGCTGTTGCTGTGCACGAATGTGGTCAAGATTGAGCCATTCCTGATTAATTATGACTTGAAAATTGTAGGTAGCAAGTTGGGAGTTCTAATTAGTTACTTGAAGGAAAAATGTTTTTTAAATGTTTCATACTTGCTAATTTTAGGGACAATATTGTAAATATGTACCTTAAGTGTACGCTATATTATTAAACGTTTTTAAATAAACTTTTTATGAAGTTATTGGTACTTTAAAGTATAAAAAAGAATTAATGACAGGACCTTACTCGACAGTGACGCCATCTGGTGAGGTCAAAAACGATAGCCCTCATTTCACCGTAAATATATTTCTCAAATATTTTTGAGAATACAGAAATTAGAGCTATAGGTCTATAGTCCCCATTAAGTATTTATTATCGTTTTTATTTATTTATTTATTTAACAATTTATGTACACACTAAATACAGAAATCAAGATAGGAACAGAAAAGAGAGTACAAAGGTATTGCTTATCTACTATATAAAAATAAGTCGGGTTTTCCTTCCTGACGCTATAACTCCAGAACGGACAAACCGATTTCCACGGTTTTGCATTCGTTGGAAAGGTCTCGGGCTCCGTGAGGTTTATAGCAAAGAAAATTCAGGAAAATTCAGGAAAAATTTCAATAGAAAAGCGGAAAATCTTTTTTTACATACAGCGCCATCTCTGATACATAGCATGTACTTCTTCTTCTTTATCGTGTGGTTAGTGCCTAACCTGGTGTCAGAGTTTTTATGCCGCCCATGGGCCTCTGACTTGGCTTTACACGCCATCGAGAAATATCTCTCAGGCATGCTGGTTTCCTCATGATGTTTTCCTTCACCGAAGCAAGCACGAAGCATGTACTACAAACCAATATTTTAAGTAGATGGCGCCGGTGCGTGATACATTGTTTGACAGCTACTCATTGTTCTCTGCTCAGTTAATTTCATGTGACAAACCGGTATTGTGTTCACTGTGAAATTGTGAAAAAAAAAGTAAAAAAAAATTGGAAACCAACAAATCAATCACGTGTATTGTGCAAATTTTTATTAAATTTCAACAGCAGGCATTTATTTTGTCTTTAAGGTGGTAAGTTGAACTGTGTAAATTATGTGGATCGTGCATTTGAGGTTAAATTCACCACTCTGTCCATAGTCCAAAATGCCTAGAGGACGACGTGCGAACATCGGCCGCCGCACAAGACATGCAAGCCAGCAACAAAACAGCACTTTTATATTTCCCATACAAACGTATTCTAAATAAAATGGAGAGTCAATTTGTAATTTATTACCGCTGCATAAAGTTCAAATTCGCGTAGGAGGATCTAATGTCGCGTTCCGAAACTCAACAAAAGTGAATCGCGAACGCGACAAAATTGAGGATAGGATATGTAGATAGGTACTAGGAGGGTAGGATAGGTAGGTAGGTACTAGGAGAGTAGGATAGGTAGGTAGGTACTACGAGAGTAGAATAGGTAGGTAGGTACTAGGAGATTAGGATAGGTAGGCAGGTACTAGGAGAATAGGATATGTAGATAGGTTCTAGGAGGGTAGGATAGGTAGGCAGGTAATAGGAGAATAGGATATGTAGGTAGGTACTAGGAGGGTAGGATATGTAGATAGGTACTAGGAGGGTAGGATAGGTAGGTAGGTAATAGGAGGGTAGGATAGGTAGGTAGGTACTAGGAGAATAGGATATGTAGATAGGTACTAGGAGGGTAGGATAGGTAGGTAGTAGGGTAGGTAGGTACTAGGAGAGTAGGGTAGGTAGGTAGGTACTAGGAGGGTAGGATAGGTAGGTAGGTACTAGGAGAATAGGATATGTAGGTAGGTACTAGGAGGGTAGGATATGTAGATAGGTACTAGGAGGGTAGGATAGGTAGGTACTAGGAGGGTAGGATAGGTAGGTAGATACTAGGAGAATAGGATATGTAGATAGGTACTAGGAGGGTAGGATATGTAGATAGGTACTAGGAGGGTAGGATAGGTAGGTAGGTACTAGGAGGGTAGGTAGGCAGGTACTAGGAGAATAGGATATGTAGGTAGGTACTAGGAGGGTAGGATATGTAGATAGGTACTAGGAGGGTAGGATAGGTAGGTACTAGGAGGGTAGGATAGGTAGGTAGATACTAGGAGAATAGGATATGTAGATAGGTACTAGGAGGGTAGAATAGGTAGGCAGGTAATAGGAGAATAGGATATGTAGGTAGGTACTAGGAGGGTAGGATAGGTAGGCAGGTAATAGGAGGGTAGGATATGTAGGTAGGTACTAGGAGAGTAGGATAAGTAGGTAGGTACTACGAGAGTAGGATAGGTAGGTAGGTACTAGGAGAGTAGGATAGGTAGGCAGGTACTAGGAAGTAGGTAGATAGGGTAGGTAGGGTGGGTAGAGTAGGTAGGGTAGGTGGGGTAGACAGGGTAGGTAGGGTAGGTGGGGTAGACAGGGTAGGTAGGGTGGGTAGAGTAGGTAGGGTAGGTGGGGCAGGTAGGGTAGGCGGGGTAGGATTCATTGACTGTTAGGCGGTACGAAGTTCGCCGGGGCAGCTAGTTTCTAATGAAATCTCTTCCAGCAAACCTGCGAAAGGAGATACTAAAAAAAGAGATGTAGACAAAGTGTGTAAATATAGGTTAAATATAGGTTTAATAATTTTCAATTTGAGTTCTTTTGGAAATGTCCCACTTTGTATACAAAGATTCAGAATATGGCTTAAGTGATGAGAGATATCTTCATTTACTGCTTTTACTACTTTCATTGGAATATCGTCATTCCCTACACTACTTGTATTTTTAAGATTTCTTATGATTTTCTGCATATGATAAGGCAAACAGGGTGATAAAAACATTGAGTGCTATTGGGGCTTAATTATGGCTGTGGTTTTTTTTCCAGCACCTGGAATATGATTTACTTTTTCAATGAATAAGTTAATAAACGCAACGTACTGAAATAGTTATTAAACGCATTGGCAATTTCTGTAGGATTTGTTGTTAATTTTTAATTCAGTTATTTATTTAAACTTAATGTACAATAGTGGTACATAGGCATTAATGCCACAAGGCATTCTCTACCAACCTTTGGGTTAAATTGGACAAAATTGTGATAGGGTACAAAAAAAAAAATAAGAATACTACTTGTTTTCGAAAATGTAGGTATATACTTATATAGATACTAATACACATATACAATTAAAATAAACTAATAAATATTTTAACAAACACCAAAATAAAAAACGATAAACCTGATAATAATTACTATGACTTCTAGGTAATTGAGAGCTATTTAGTCTGACGTAGTTATTGATTCTTTTGGAATATTTAATTTATTATGATTTATAATTTGCCATGCCGTTTTACTTTTATTAGTCGATGTTTTTATTTTGTAATTGTTTTGAGCACGTTTATTGAGGTTTATAATTCGTTTTAGAAGTGTTGAATACGTTGAAAATTTTTGTGTAGGTGTCTTTGTAAATTTACTGTACCTTGTTTTTAATTTACGAACCATTGACCGTCAATGGTTCTGAGAGCTCGTTAAGCTATCGTTCCGGTGCCATAAAATGCCTATGGCCTTATAACACCCAGGCTGCGTGGGTTGCTGTCCGGAAGTTGTGTTGCAATGTTTAATGCAGTGACGAATTTATTTTAATATTAATATTAAAATAAATGCTAATTAGCATTAGGTTCTCTGTTCTGATGTAAGTGACTTTGTGTCTTTTTTTGAGAATAAATATCTTTAAACCTAGTGAAACTAGGATGTCGGGTTGCGAGTTTTATAACTAAATCCTAATTTCGCTGAGCCTACTACCACGCACGTGCTAGGTTTCACGGAAATCCTACATCGTGTGGGCCGACTTGGCTTGCACGATGTAGGATTTTCGTGAAGTTAGATGTGGTACGTAGTTCGTAAGTATATCACCACACCCTAATAGCGATGCGGTATTGGGTTGTTTCTTTTGCGAGTTAAGATTTATGGGTACAACAAAATAAAACCCGAAAATATTACGAAAATCTTTTATTTAATAAATAATAACAATTGTATAAAATTAAGTAGACCTATTTTAAATTAAAAATAATAATAAATATCACTTTTTTTACACGAAGGCGTCTTCAGGCATCAGTAGACCTGCGAACAAAATAAAGTTGGTTAGATTTACAATTACATACATAGTTGGAAGATCAAAAAAACGATGAATGGTTTGTGTGGTTTCTAGCTACAAGTAAGTAGAGTAGCTCATGGTTCTTTTGGTGTTGAAATTACATTGTATTGAGAAATCAAGATGGCTGCGTTAGTCCCGATTAATGCCACGCGGCAAAAGAACCATGCACTAAGTATATCATCACTTCACTTGTAGCTAGAAAGGAGGCGAATACGGTCTACAAAATTGTTTCTGGTGTATGGAAGCAGTAAGGGCAGAAGAAGCCATGATGTTGCTGGACAGCGCCGACCACAACTAGTGTACTTAGGATGTGAGGCACTAACCACACGATAAAGAAAGAAGTAGGATGTGAGAATGAAATTGACTCTGACAGTCACAAACAGTTCACATGCTGCTGACTTCACTAATAGGTGTGTACTGAAATGTCACGGTTGTATTGTAATATCGTATAAAACGGAAGCCGAAAAATGTCCAACTCCTAAGATACATGTCTGCGTACCTAATTTAGGGGTCGGAAATCTATCAATAAAGTTAGACCCGATTGTACAACCTACTGTCTACATGTGCAATGTACGCTTGTTTCCTTTCTTATGTAATATTTTTTTAAATGTCATGTCATTCTAAGGGCTCTTTCAGAATAGCCCATTTTTTGGAGCGTATATGTTCGTATCGGGTCACGCGCGGATAAAAATCGAACGCGCGTACACGTGTGCTGGCTCGAACCGGTGGGTTCTGTCAGTATTCCTCGCGGCTCGCGTTTATACGAGCTTATAGGCGCGCTAACGTTCGTACGAGTTGCGCGTGTGGCAAAAGGCACACGCACACGCGCCTACACTCGCTCCAAAAAACGATCTAATACGCGCCGAAAATGAGCTAATCTAAAACCGCTCTTAGGTACTTATAGTCACAAAACAGGTTCAAAACTTCACATCCAAGGTGAAGCAGTAATAGCCTAGTGGTGTTACCGTCGGACTGCCAAGTCATAGGTTTCGAGTTGATCCCAAGACACGCACCTTTGATTTTTCATTAATCACTTGCTTCGGTTAAGGAAAACATCATGAGGAAACCAGCATGCCTGAGAGATATTTCTCGACGGCATGTAAAGCCAAGCCAGAGGCTCATGGGCGGCATAAGAACTCTGGCGCCAGGTTAGGCACTAACCACACGATAAAGAAAAAGAAAGAGAGACCCTAGGTCAAGCAGTTACCTCATACTAGGTTTTCCATTAGTAACTTCTCAGTAACAGTCCCGTATTGTAGGTAATTGAGTTAGACCTACGTGTAACCTATCACTTTTAACTACACAATTAATCATGGTGTTATGTGATATCAAGAGACGGTTTTATCGAACCTACCTGCTATGCACGCTGTCATGAAACAAATACCGCATCCCGCGAAGAATGCTCTCACGGCTATCTGAAAACATAAGATTTTTTCCAATAAATTTCGTACTTCGTATCATTAAATTGGCAGGGGTGTTGTGACAAAATCCTAGCGATTAATGAATAGCAACGTTGTGCTTGCCAATCACTCCATGTAAAATACTGGTATTCAGCTGCGTCTGGTTAAACTGGAAGTCGACCCCAACGTAGTTGGGAAAAGGCTAGGCAGATGTTTTTGTTCTTCTCATGGTCACAAAGCCCTGGAAAGGATGCCCGAAGTGACCATTTCGCGCATATTCCAAGTTATAAGGGCGTATCACGTGGTATCTATGTATTTATGTGACCTCTACCCATTGGCGTGAACAGCTTTTATCCGCAGGGCAAATCAATTCAGCCATTTTGATTGAAACAGCCGATTGGCAGTGGCTGAACTGACACAAAATCCATCTGGTCGGAGGATTCCCCCTTTTCTATGTAAGATGAGGTACTTTTCACCTTGGACCTCATACCTCCAAAGGTTGAACTTGAAGTACCTAATTAACCAGTTATTTGTATGAGAGGCAGAGTCAGGCAGGCAAACGGGTTAGCAGGCTATGCCTCTGCTTGCTCCTATGGGGAATAAGGGCATCAAGTTATGTTGCATACTTACACTGGACAGGACTTCTCTCTGGTTAGGCGCCATGGCCGCGATGGCTCCTATCATGATGCCGGCTGAGGCGGGGTTCGTGAACCCGCACAGAGAGTACGTCGCTATCAGCTCGGATCTGGGCTAGGAACAAGAAGGTTTTGGTGAGGTTAGTAGTGCTGGTGGATATCAAAATGTTACTAATAAAATAAAATGGTATAGCTGGTTTTATATCCCAGGAAATGGTGTCCAAAAGTGTACCATGATCTATTTGGAATATTAATTTTATCGTCATCAGCCTACAGCAGTCCACTGCTGCACATAGGCCTCTCAATCGCACGCCACTCAACTCGATTTTCGGCAACTCTCATCCAGTTGCTACCAGCCACCCTGCGAAGATCGTCGCTCCACCGCGCCTGAGGGCGTCCCACCTTACGCTTGCCGTTTCGCGGTCTCCACTCAAGAACGCGTCTAACCCCAACGGTCATCGATTCTACGGCTAGTATAGCTGGCCCATTGCAATTTCTGCCTAATATTAAATTAGTACCTCCAAATATCTCGGTAACGTAAAACTTTAGAATGGAGAATGTGTATTCTTCCCTTATACATTATTTGAGTTTAGGTGTGGCTCTAAAGCCAGAATAAAAATGACCCCTTTTGCCACATGTTCGAGATGACCAAGTGAAGCACCAAGCGTAACTCTTAGCTGTTAGCTGTAGCTTCAACGTTAGTAAGGGTCCTTTAAACACGTGATGTTTTTTAGGCCACTATTATAGACCCCGTCCCTCTTGGTGATAAGTCGTGAGGTTTCAGGGTAACCCCTCTCCCACCCTCTCAGCATCACGTGTGTTTTATAGTATTGGATGGAACATCTAATTTTAGAATCTGCTATAATAAAAAAAAAACGGTTTTATAGACAAATTCGCTTGCTTGGGTTTTTAATTAAGTACCTCGATTGGTAAAAATAATGTCCACGTCACAGATTAAATCAAAGCTTTTGGTTCCTAGAAAAAAATACATGCGATTGTCACACAGTCACACTAATCCCCCCCTTGTGATTTTTCTCTCCCTTCCCCGTGTTCGAACCTCACATGACTAAAGGACAACCCCTAACGTAACTCACGGTGGCACGATAAACCTAGTGAAAGATCTTCATGTAAATACTAACCGATAACAACCCCTCCCTCTTCATCTCCCCCATTCTTTGGTAAGCCACAAACTCGTTGACGACTGTCTTCAGCCCTATCAGAGAGCCCACGAGCTCGCACTCCTCCCATGGCACTCCTGAAATTATAACAAAAATTGATGCTCAGATCGGTTTTGAAATAATATTGTGTAACTTTATCACAGCATTATGTTACAAACAATAGGCCGAGAACACAGAAATGCACTCACATTTTATACGGGGTGGAAGGGACACCGTACCGAAAACAGAAACCACATACTCAGTACATCATTCTTAAACCCATAGAAATTTTTCGTCGGTTATTAAAAAAAAGATATCAGCTGTTTCCTACAAAAGTGCAATGCCTACACGTCTGCATGTAGCGGAGATGAGAATGTTGAGACGGATGTGTGGAGTAACAAGAATGGGCAAAGTAAAGAATAGAGGAAGTTTGAAAGTGGCGCCTGTTACAGAAAAATTTAAAGGAAGTCGTCTGTCTGTCTTGGTATGGACATGTAATGAGGATAGATGAAACGCACGTTACTAAAAGAGTGATGGATATTAATGTTAATGAATGGCAAGGGCCAAAGAAAAGATGGATGGATTGTGTGAGGAATGATATGAAAGAGAAAGGAGTAAATGATGCCGTGACGTCTGACAGGGGAGAATGGAAGAAGAAAACGTGTTGCGCCGACTCCGAGTAGAATGGGACAAGGGCAGGAAGGTGATGATGATGCCAACACCTACTTAAATACAATTTTCAGTGAAAAACAATAAAATTAAATATAAAAGAAATTTGCTACGCCTCAACACAACAATAAAATCGTATTATTACTGAGAATGGCACAGATATTTTAACATGTCATTCGTGCATTAACAATGGAATAAATGCAACTAGTCTTGGTGATAAAAATACATATGACTGTTTTGTTTAACCATTAAGAAGTTAGACCACATAAACCGTTATTGTTATGTTTACCTTACCATTTATTTACAAGACAACGTGTCTAATTGTGATAGTTTCATGTGTTAGGCTAATTATCATTAAGTATAACCTTGCTCACAATATACCTATCCTCATTGTTAAGTTAAACATAACATCACGCTTGCTAACGAATTCTTTGGGGTAATCAAAGGTGTATGGTACTGAATGTATACCTATATATCCAAAGCTCTATTCGCCCTTGTGAACCGTCACGCTATCATTCACTCCCTTTGCCTTCATAACATCACACAATTCATCTATCTTTTCTTTGAGTTTTCTCTCCTTCTACTTCCAGCCACATTTATATCCATTTATCTCCATTAGTCACTTAAGTTTCATCCCTTGTACGGTCGTCGGTCGAACAAGCTATACAGTTACATTTATTTATCTTTCTATTACACTGCCAACATCAATCATATTTACTATTTGCGCAATAACTTTTTGAGCATACAAACAAACACATGCTTAAAAAGTTATTGCGCAAATGTATGCCAATTAACTTGTTCTACCGTACCATGATGAAAAGTATTTTTTTGTCGTTTTATGGTGTCCCAATTCCTTCCAGGAACGCTTTTTATATTAAGTATTATCTATGTTTATTAAATCTTCAGTTATCTTGTACTCACCCATAACCCAAGATAGGGGAATAAAGACCTTTCCAAGAATCCATTCCAGATTGATATCAGGATCGCCCAGCATTCCTCCAAAATAGCCCAGCGCGCCGTTGATAAAAGCTATGAAGGCCACGAAGGCTATAATGTTGGCTATGATGTTCAGGATCAAGGCTATGCCGTTGGTGGCGCCTCTGGTGGCCGCGGAGAGAACTGATTGGTCTTCGCTATGATAGAAAAGAAATACGGTGTGATTAGACAAGGAACATCGGATCAAACGCCTTTTACCCATGGGGGTAAGCAGAAACCACAGAACGCCACCTGCTACGATCCATACAAACTCCTTTTGCCTCGTCCACGTTCATACATCTGCTCATACACGCACGCCGATTGCGAGCACAACGCACCCTGACTTTTCTAAATTATTATTAACATTTATCTTCATTACAATCAGCAGACTGATAAAGTTTTCACGGCCATGTTGAGAGGTAGTGAGTGGGGTTGGTGCCTGCCAATTAGTGCCAACCTATGATTTTATTGGACTCTTATACACATAGTTTACACCTTTTCTTCCAATGAAAGGCATAAACAACAGAATTCTTACATACTGTTTGCTTTGTCCATTCGGACATTTAGTTATACACGGTCCTTCACTTCTTGCCTTTTATTATTTTATCGTTATTTTATTTAAGTGATTCGAATTTGGTTATATTAATTTGCTTGTATAATTTTGATTATTTTGTACCGTTATTATTATTTTCACTTTGATTCCTTTTCTATGATTTTCGTATATTGTATTTTAATCATCACAATATTAAATTAATAATACAAATATACATACAGATAAAAGAAGAAAACTATTAAAGGGCCTCAAAAAATTCGTCCACATCGCTGTCAATAGGAATAGTTCCCAGAAGGCTGGCAGCATTGCCACGTTGTATGGCAATGCTGATTCTTTTACCCAAAAATAGGCCAGCCCTCTGGTCACGAGAAGAGTCGACCAACCGCTTAGACGTGTCCCGAAAGAGTAGGTGCGCACTCGGACCCCATGGCCTTAGTATTTCAACCCCAAACGGCTCAAACACATAGCTACCAATGAGGTTATTGTATTTGCGCCGTTTGAGGTTTTCAGCACCTGCAGCTGCCGCCCCAGCACAGCCTGTCGTTTGATTAAGTAATCTTAATGATCTCTTGTTGTTCCTACCTAGATAATAAGCCTATAATTGGAAGCGAACAATTGTATTGTTCGTGTATATTAAACATGCATGTATTTGTGTAGCCTCTGTCGACAATCCAATAAATAAATACATCTCTAAGTACAAAACTACTGTCCACTTACCACACAACAGGCTGGATATTATCCACGGTAGTCAGCGACCTCTTCGTCTCTGGCATCAGGAGCTTGGAGTAGCAGATAGCAGCCGGGGCCGACATGACACTGGCTGTCACCAGGTGAGCTGGTTCCGCGCCGAAGCCGATGTAGGAGGCCAGGATTGTACCTGTTGATGATGAGTGTACAAGGATTTAAAACTAATCAAGGTTGTTATTGGAGACTAGCTGTTGCCCACGATCTTCATCATCATCATCAGCGTACAGCAGTCCACTGCTGGCCTCTTCAATCGCGCGCCACTCAACTCGATTCTCGGTAACTCTCATCCATTTGCTACCAGCCACCCTGCGAAGATCGTCGCTCCACCTTCGTCCGCGTGAAATTATTATAATAATATTACTTCCCTATTTGAATCGGATCTTGCTAAAAATTTCGTGGGTTTTAGTTTTTTTGCACGGAACCCTATTACATTTTCTAAAATTAAAGTAGTCTCAGTTATATAACGAGAGCTAATTGTCAATAAAAGTCCCGCCAAAATTGGTACAGCTGTTTCGGAGATTAGCCGGAACAAACAGACAGACAGATTTGAGAGTCGGCCATATTGGATTTAGAATGACGTCGCTTAGCTAACCATGCATTGTCATCCAAGCTAAACATGTACCTATGCTAAATTTCAGCTCAATCGGAAGCCGTTAAGTGGGTTAAATTTAACTTCTAAGATTTTTTTACATAGTTACGGTGAAGCTCATACAAGCGTGTTAAAAACCACCGGACGTCTAAAGTAACAAAGTCAATTAAGAAAACATTAATTGACTCCATTGTTTATAGTCCATTGTTTTCATTCGTAATTTACTAATCATGTTTTCGTTTGATAGCTGTCAACTGTCAAAGTCAATGAAAACATTATGTCACCTTGAAAAGTATTACATATTTTTTTCGATTCAATTTACATATTAAAAACGGGGTCAATCTATGCAAATACTTTTATTATAATTGCAGCTGTAATCTAAATTATTTATCTATGACAAACAGAGAGATATGTAAAGTATTTTATTATTTGATAACAAAATGATAAATTAATGTTATGAGTATCTATGTTGTGTGCTGATAAAAGTTTTTAATATTTTGGTTAGGTAGGTATTAGGTAAGTATGGCATGCAACGAAATTGGATTGACTCTGTTTCATTTTCGACTGCTGAGCATCTTCAAGTCTGGTCTGGTAATTGAACCAGTAGGCTGGGCAAAGTATTATTGGGTTTTTCCATCCGGAATTTAACATTAGGAGCCCGCAGTCGGAATTTGTATCCGGCCGATGACTACGGTCTCCCCTCTATTTATAGGGGCTTAATACATATATGGTGTAATGTGGGTAATGATACTGCCTAATAGGAAATAGAAATAGATAATTGTTGACATAACATCACATCTGTAATCAAGAATGGTTGGGCAGAGATGTACATAATAGTACATCTACATTTCGCCAGAATATTTTAAACAAACATTCTGGCAAAATGTAAATTTCATGAACCTCACCTTATTAGGGGCGAGACTATTGCCGGATGAAATTCAGATATTTCTCAGTAGCAGCCACGGAGACTCAATTCGTGCCCGGTGGACGCCGGGCACAAATCCAAACTCCATGGCAATAATGAATTAAAAACCCGAGAAACCTAAAAAAACCTTTTTTTTTAATAAAACTAATTCTGAAACCATGGTGATCATGTCAAATAAAAATAAAAGGTCGTGATGTGGGCGTGGGGAGGAGGGGTTGCCTGGCACATCACGATGACGACGAACCTCGCGTTACTAATGGATAGCCTTGTTATGTTATATTATTAAAGTAGTGCCGATAAGTGTAATCAGTCTAGAACGTGCCCACTGCTGGGGCACAGGGCTCCTCTGTGTGGGGAGGAGTGGGTCGTAATCCACCACGCAGCTGCGCTGGCCCAGTGCGGTTCTTTCAGGATGTTTTCTTTCATAATTTTGACACGTACGGGTCGCTTAGTGTTGGAGAAAACTGGCATCGCTGTTTGAGATGATAGTTGATGGTCTCTTATCAGCGTTTCTAGTTTTCTTGCCGAACAGATTTTTCTGAAGTGATGATTTGAAGTTTGCCCCAGTTAAAACCGGTTGGCACAATAATCCGGCTTGCCCGATAACGTTCATTTATCTATTCACAAATACCTGTGTTATCGTATAGCACGATAATCGCAAAGACGAAAGAAAGATTCTGCAATACGCGGCCGTAAATTGGGCCGAATTATTGACTTTCAGGACAAAATTCACAGACATCATCTGCCTTGGCTTTTCCCAACTATGTTGGGGTCGGCTTCCAGTCTAACCGGATGCAGCTGAATACCAGTATTTTACATGGAGCGACTGCCTATCTGACCTCCACAACCCAGTTAGTACTGGGTAATACGATACCCCTTGGTAAGACTGGTTGTCAGGACATAATTCACAGACCCAGACTTTAAAAGAAGAAATTGAAGAAATCCAACAAGAGATTTAATCTGACTTTATTTTGTGAAAGAAATAAGCAGTAAGTAATTTTAATGTTATCAACATAACATCACGCCAGTAGGTAATCCCCGAAGAGGGCATAGGTGTACCCAATTTAGTTCACCCACATTTCGACAGTTACGTTTTAAGTCTCATGTAATAGGAGGCCAGCCTAATTGCCATCAACCGGGCACAAATCCAGACTCCGTAGCTGCTACTGAGAAATTCCTGATGGAAAAACCCAATAACAGTGCCCAACCCGGGAGTCGAACTCAGGATCTCACCAGTCGCACTTGCGACTACTCGACCAACGAAGAGGTCTCATTTAAAATATTCGTAAGTATCTATACGTTTAAATTTCATAATATGTCTATGAGATAAGGCACTTACTATGCGAGGTAAAGTCAAATTGCGATCTTGGAATTTTGACCTTAGAAAGAGACAGCTACCCACTCAAAAAAAACCTGCCTTCCGGTTTTACTAATCTAGTTTGTATTAGAAACCTAAAATTTTTATATTGTCTTACCCGACACAGTAGCGAATCCAGAAGACATGACGACATGCAGTTCCGAAGGTGTCTGCAGAGGGAGGTACGGCTTCACCAGCAGCACTGACTCTGTCTGCAAAGGCAAAGAGAGTTATTCATTATTATCCTTCAGGAAGAAAAAAGCATTCGTTTATCACTGCGTCGCTGTCGGTGGCATTCAAAAATCACGTGTTACGGTAGGACTCAATGTAACGCACTCAAAAAATTTTGCTAGAAGATGCATTGTCATCAAGTCAAGTCATCATCTGCCTAGTCTTTTTCCAACTATGTTGGGGTCGGCTTCCAATTTAACCGGATGCAGCTGAATACCCGTATTTCACTTGAAGCGACTGCCTATCTGACCTCCACAACCCAGTTAGTACTGGGTAATACAATACCCCTTGGTACGACTTGTGAGACGGTTGTCAGACTTTCGGGCTACTGACTACCTGTAACGACTGTCAAAGATCTGCAAATGACAGCGGGGACCTACGGCTTAATATGCTTTCGGAGGCATGGAGAAAACTTGGTGGTCACCCATCCACAGACCAACCTTGGCAAGCGCGGCTTAACCTGAAGTTTGATCCGATCGGCTGTTATTATTTAGCCACGAGCGAGGTATTCAAAGTAAAGTAATAATATTAAAATCTCGTACCTAAAAAAAACATGGGAGAAAAAAATCCATTTAGCTTAGTTAAGAGTCTTTTTACACACATTAGGTCGTAATCTTGAACTCACCATCCCTAGAAAAACGTTGCCAACAGCGATGACGCTCTCACACACGGTGGTGCCGGTGGCTGCTCTTAGGACGAGCCCCAACTTCAGGCAGAACCACTGCAGCGCTCCCCAGTAGAACAGGATCTCTACC
Source organism: Standfussiana lucernea (assembly GCA_964057025.1). NCBI lineage: Eukaryota > Metazoa > Arthropoda > Insecta > Lepidoptera > Noctuidae > Standfussiana > Standfussiana lucernea. The sequence continues at coordinate 3,296,351 of OZ059812.1, forward strand.
AGCATGCTGAAGAAGAATATCACTGGCAGAGTCTGGAAGAGAAGAAGGTGATGATGTCAAAAAAATGTTTTAGACATAGTTTTTAGAGACTTTTATAATCTACAACTTTCATTATAAGTGCAAATATGATTTAAGGTAAAGGAAGAGAGGTAATGATGAGATTTGACCTTGAATATCTAAGGACGCTCACACGTGACCGATATGAGAATTTTGAGACAGCATCTAAAATGCCAAAATAAAGGTTTATAGGTACAAAAATCCAGCTTCATCCGTTTCATTCCGAGGTTAAACCCTTAGATGACTGGACTACTAGGTATTGTATTGAAAACATTAGTAGTTCAGTCATCTTGTCAAACTAATGGTTGAAATTTTGTGCGCTGCGTGCGCAAAGTAAAGTTGGCACTCTACAACTACGGTGTACTTAATTATTAATTTCAATTACAAAATAACGCCTACATTGGATAAAATGGTTCGAAGGACTGGCAAACAGCTAAATGCCAATTACGTAATGAAATGAATTCCAAGTAATAAAGGATTAAACCTCTTTTCTATAACCAAGAACTAGCAAAGAAATAGTAAAAGTAAACTCACACTGAACGCGAAGACTCCCTCAGTCCTCACAAGCAGGTCTCCGAAAGCGAAGGCTGCACCTTCCACACCGTACGACAGAAATGTTGCTACCTGAGGTAAAGAATGGAAGCCATTGTTATGAGGGCAAAAAAATCTCGGCAAATGGCAGCCGCCTGAATTTTAGATCTGTGAGGTTAAGAATAGGCTTCCTGTAGTCCATATATTCAGGATGGAAACTTCCAGCGGGGCAATATGGGGAACTACCTTAACCGATGCAGCTACACGAAAATGGTTTTAGGAGACTATCCATAAATTTTCGTGTAATTTTGATGCCCATTCACGGATTTTCAAACAAATTAACAGTTAGCAATAAAATGGCTGCATCGGTCCCTTACCTGCCCTGCCGAAAGTTTCCACCCTGTCTGTATACACGTCGATGTTTCGAAGATAACGTTAATTTACCTCGGCGCCTGGTGTTGTCAAGACACGTGTTTTTCGAAAATTTTATACCAAAGGGATCGACAACTGATGCACACTTCGACAGAAAACAATCTCGAAAAAAAAAGTGAAAGAAAGAACGTAAATTATCGACGCGTTGATAATTTTCTAGTCACAAACCGGGGGTTAGAAAGTCACTTTGCAATGGTTTTGGGGTTTACCTACCTTATTAGAGAAACACTGCAACGCGATCCTACCAGGTGTCCATCTGATAAATAAGACTCCGAACACGAACTGGATCAGCAGACCTGTGGACACCGTCCGCCAGTTCACTCGGCCAGGGTGTGCGGAGAACACGAAACCTGGGGACAAGACGCATAGCATAATCATCCTATAATGTTGGCACTGCTGGCACAGAGGATCATTCTAGCGTAGAGGATGGTTTCTGCGAGAATTAGTGTATCGTAATTAACCACGCGGACCTAGTAAAGGCTGGCAGATGTCACAAGTTTTTTCTAGGACGTGCCAATTTCCCACGCTGAATGATGGTGGGTTGTTCTCAAACGGTGAAGGAAAACGTGACGATTTCCTATTACTGAAAGATTCGAAGACATGTCAAAAGACCAACCCACACTGGGACTGTGTGGTGGTTTAAGTGTTCGGTGTCCGGTCTAGCTGGACTGGTTGTCAGACTTTCGGGCCACTGACAACCTTCAACGACTGTCAAATATCTATAAATGACAACTGGGACCAACGGCTTAACGTGCATTCCGAGGCATAAAGGAAACTATTTATGTAATGGGTTGATCTTCAGGTTAAGCCACGTTTACCTAGGTTGAGCCGTGGATGGGTGGACACATACCGAGTTTCCTCCATACCTCGGGAAGCACGTTTTGCCGTCGGTCCCGAATGTCAATTGTAGATCTTTGACAGTCGTTAAGTAGTCAGTGACCCGAAAGTCTGACAACCAGTTTTACTAAGGGGTATGGTACCTAGTACTAACTGGGTAACTGTGGAGGTCAGATAGACAGTCGCTCTATGTAAAATACTGGAATTCAGCTGCATCGGGTTAGAATGGAAGCCGACCCCAACATAGTTGGGAAAAGGCTAGGCAGATGATGCCTATGAATAAATTACTTTTGATTTTGTACCGAAGAATCTGGCAGTGTCCATTGCTAATGCGAAATGTGCCGTGGCCTGACGTGAAGTTAATCGTAGGTACAAAAAAGAATAATCAGTAAAAGAAGATGATTCCACTCACCTAAAAGTAGTATAATACAGAGTCCAAGCAAAGAAATGAGCCTCTCGGGGTCATGCCTTGCATCCAGGAATAGGTAGAGTGCGATCAGACCCAGAATAACCAGGCAGACAACCACCCTGAACCACCTTTAAAAGAAACAAGCTATAGTAAAATAAACATTTTTAAAAACAAGCTTAAGCGTATACCTACATGTGACATTTTTTTTGTCTCATATCGGTCGTATGTTTGGGAGTCTACCATATTGGATTTGGATTGACACCACTTAGCTAACCATGCATTGTCATCAAAAGAGTCCATTATTACTAGAATTTATTGGACTTTAGAAAATATGTATTGTATTTCCTATTATACCTATTTTAGAGTATTAGTTATTGTCTATGCTATAATAATACTATTTAATTTACGACTTTTACCGAAAGTTTAACAATACGGTACTAAAATGTTGAAACTTCAATCATAAAAATATTTTTTATTAAACTACACCAGATATTTCTAGATACTTCATCTCGCCAATTGTACGCAATACATCAAATGAATGAAGCCTTTACAGTAGAGATTGTCGGCGAATTAAAAGAAAAACATTCATTGGATCAATTTGTTCTTGTACGAGTACAATAATTACAGTTGGTGTTAATCATCCGGTCAACGATTCTCTTTAACAGTTTCATGACATACCTAATTACCGAATATTCGTTTTCGTGATGTAATTATTTAGCGTAATAAGCAAGTATTTTGTAATAGCTTGTTTTTCTGTAAATGGTCAATTTTTTCTAGTTTATTTGAAATGGTCAAGTTTTTCTACAGTTTATTTTAAATGGTCAATTTTGCTATAAATTGCTCACTTCCGTTAAATTGGGAAAAGTGAAACGGAAAAATTAAGAGAAAAATAATGGAGCGCTTTAAGTATATACACAATAACCCTACTTTTAGGCTTCGCCACAGTCGGGTAAAAATAATGCTTTAAGCAAAAACTACACATCGGTGAACTTACGCGCGTTTTCACTAACACCACCTATCATCATCTGCCTAGACTTTTCCCAACTATGTTGGGTTCGGCTTCCAGTCTAACCGGATGCAGCTACCAGCATTTTACATGGAGCGACTGCCTTTCTGACCTCCACAACCCAGTTAGTAATGAGTATTGCTACACCCCTTGTTAAAACTGGTTGTCAGACTTTCGGGCTACTGACTGCCTGTAACGACTGCCACAGATCTACAAATGACAGCCGGGACCAACGGTAAAACGTGTTTCCAGGGCACGGAGGAAACTCAGTAAGTAATAGGTGGTCACCCATCCACAGACCAACCTAGGCATCCGCAGCTTAACCTGAAGATTGATCCGAGCGGCTGTTATTATTTAGCTACGAGCTCCTCTCCTCACCAACACTACCTATGGTTCACTTAAATGAATGCCAAAGTATTATTGAACAATGATATCACTATCACTAGGTATTGGAATTCCAACACTGCCCTTTTCGCGAGCGTTCAAAATCTAACATCCAGAATCCGAAGGGCAAAGGCAAATTCCTTTGACCTTGAGATATGACTGGTAGTAAATCCTACTAGTCATATCGAAATACCTACTAGTAAATAGTTAGTTCAGTCAATAAGAAAAAAAATAAACGGTTAAAAATTTAATGCTGCCACTACGAAAAGATCTTCTTATAATGGTTAGTAGACCCTTTGGACACCGCTAAAAACCAAAGTCTACTCACATAATAGCCCACATCTTCCCGCAGAAGGTTTCCACCTTACTCCAGACCACCCTCTGGAACCAGGAGGCAAAATACCTCTTCACCACCATGAAGTATATGATGAAGAAGTATATAATGCTGAAGAAGGCGATCAGGCTGCCGAAGCCGTGGCATAGCTCTAAGGGGTCGGTACCTGGGGACAAAAAAATGTTTTGGAAATGGTGGACTTACAAAAGGTATTTACAAAGCAGATGTGAGAGGAAACAACGGGCCTCTGACCTTATTGGTGACGTTTTTCAGAAAGGGCGTGCGTGTATGACCAGATGTATGAACGTGGACAAAGCAAAAGAAATTTACAGCTTGTACCAGAAAGTTGTGGTCATATTTCAGGGTGTGATTCAGACCATCAAACTGAACAACTTTCTCCATGAGACCATAATTGAAATCGCGAAAATAAAAAACAGCTGACTCGTACAAAACTTCAATACTTACTTGACCCAAATGTACGGAACAGCTGATTTTTAGGGTCTAAATCACAGCCTGAAATATGACCACACCTTCCTGGTACACGCTGAATATGTAACTTAATTTATAAAAAATCTGCTTTGGGAGAAGAAAAATCATCTGCCTAACTTTTCCCAACTATGTTGAGGTCGGCTTCAAGTCTAACCGGATACAGCTGAATACCAGTTTTGTACATGGAACGACTGCCTACCTGACCTCCACAACGCAGTTATTACTGGTTAATACGAAACCCCTTGGTAAAATTGGTTGAGAGATTTCGGGCATCCGACTAACCGTATCGACTGCCAGAGATTAGATACGTGACCTTTGGGAGTGTAAAAACGTTCATCCATCCATGGACCACTTTCGGCACTCGACTCACATTAACCTAATATCTGTTTTCGTTATTACTAGAAGACGACTAAGTAAATGCTTAAATAAAAGCACTCTGTTAGGTGCTCACTCCTGTGTTCAGTACCTGAAGTTCAAACCCAACAGCGCACTTCTTAATGTGTTAACATTATTTGTACGCCTTGCAAGGCATAGTGAGACATAACTCTAGTTATAACACCATGTAATTACGTTTACCCATGTGTCACGAATAAACAAATTTGAATGAATAAAATAGAGTAGAATATACTTTATTGCACACCAACATTGAAACAACGGTTTTAATATCATCAATATTGTTAATTTTATGGTTACAATGGCGGTCTTATCGCTGATAGCGAAATCTTCCAGACAACCTTTGGATGGACTATACGAACATGAAATAGAAAAAAGGGGGGGTTGTCAGTGGTGTACTACTATTAATACTATACAAAAATTTAAAATAATACAAGTTAAGTTATTCACTACGTATTTTATGTAATATAAATATATTAATTTATATTTTATTATATATTTATATTTTTATATATTAATTTGGGAGTCTTCTGGTATAAGTGAAAACGGACTTGAAATCTGGGTCTTAGGTCCCAACAAAATATTATACTCACTATAATTAAGCCAATAGTACAGGCAACCGAAGAAGAATCCTAACACGAGTCCGTTCAAGACGAACACTGAGACCGTCTTCATGACACTGCGGTTCTGTTTGACGAAGTCGTCCGTAGAGCTGCCCACGCGCATCAGTGTGGTCTCGAGCCAACCGGTGGGCTCGTAGTCTAGGTATTCGTGGGTTATCACCTGAAATAAAGGGTGGTATTGTTTAGGGGGTAATACAATAAAATTATAATTCATCTGATCCAGGCACTGCTAGCCTGCGTCATCACACTGCTCGGTAAAAGCCTCTCCCGATGACTTCCAGATTTCTCGATCCAGCGCTAAGGTGGACCATTGTGTCGTTGATTTTGTCTAGCTCATCATCTATGAGGACTGGCACGACGCCTTCTGGCTGTTTTAGGGCTCCAAATTGTGGTTACTTTGAGCAAGCAGCAGACGTGGATCACCCAGTCCCAATTCAGCTTAGAAATAATCTGTTAAGCACCACTGCACGTTGGCAAACTGAATTCATTTATCTCTTTTGGAACTTGCGTTTGGACCTTTGGATATCGACTCAACGCGTCTGCGGAATTTTGCTAGTTAATTTAATTTGATCTACAAGGTAGAGAGAAAAATGCGTCGAGGTCCTAATTATTTTTAGGGTTCCGTACCTCAAAAGGAAAAAACGGAACCCTTATAAGATCACTTTGTTGTCCGTCCGTCCGTCCGTCCGTCTGTCAAGACCGTTTTTCTCAGGAACGCGTGGAGGTATCAAACTGAAATTTCTAAATGATACTTAGTTCTACTGTCCCTGGAAGCTGTAGAAAAATCAACCTTCTAAGTCAACGCAATCAAAAGATACAGCCACTTAGGCCGCAAATTTCCGCAAATTTTCGAAATTCGCACGGGTATCAAAACCTACAGGGTACTTCCCGTGAACTTAGAATCTTGAAATTTTGTACGAAGTCACGTCTTATAGTACAGATATAGGAAAAATTACGAAAACCGTAAATTTTTAGTTTCGTCATATAAAAAAAGTTATATACCCACAGGTTTGTCCTGAACCCTCGGTGCGCGAGTCCAACTCGCACTTGACCGGTTTTTTTTGTCAATTTACGTGTTTATATGTATTTTTTTTTTACGAGATTTTTCTTGGTATTATCAAAATTTTTCTGAAGAGATTTTCAATTATTTATTTAGGTACACCTAGTATAATTATAAAAATTGGTTTAGCTTACGTTTCCATTCTTCCCGCTTTTCTGGACATCTTCCATTTCGACTTCATTGGACTCGGCTCGCTGGAAAAGCAACAAGGATTATGGTTAAAAAAAAGACTGAAAAAATGAACACAGAAGTCAAATCGAAGAAAAAGAAATGTATGGCTATCAAGCAGGCGGCCCACCTAACAATCACTGATCATGGTCACTACTGCCCAGTGGCGGTACTTCCATACAAGCCTGAAAGCTTGGCTTGCCCTTATAACCTACTACTCTTCATGATGTTAGAGGGGGGCCAATGGGCTTGCCGTATTGTTCGCCTCTAGGCACGCCACTGCTACTGCCGCTTATTAAATGTACACTGCAATACCCAAATTATTTGCAGAGCCGGTAGCTATCCCAAATAGAATGCTAAAATTACTCGAGATGCTTCACTGGCTCCCTGTCTTTCACCCCTGACGACGGCAACAGAAATATAAAGGGTGGAAACATCGACGCACAAACGATTAAAACGTATTTAGTGCATCATTCCGAGCGATAAATATCAGCAGTTTTCTACAAAAGTGCGATACCACCCTCAAAATGTATGGAACAGAAGATTAAAAATAATCCCGATGAAGAATTTCTATGTGGAATGATTTAGGGCCCCTAGCACACGGCGTATTTTAAACGCCCAGACGACGCGCGTTTCAGGAACGCGCGTTTTCTGCGCCGTAGATGCCAATTTTTACGTTTTTATACATTGAAACGCGCGTAAAATGCGATGCAAACGCGCTTATGAAGCGCGTTCGAAACTCGTTTGAAGCGCGTACAAAGGGTGTATGGGGGTAGAGGAGGGGCGCGCGCTCACGCCACCGCACCGACCACGCCGTAATTGCAATAATATTTTATTGTGTGCTGCGCTTGTATTTTGGTTTAAAACGGAACCTTTTGACAATGACCGCGCGTCTGTATCTGCGCGTATACGTGCAGTAGACGCGTTTCACGATCGCCCCGTGTGCTTGGGTTACAAGGTTGCGTTCAAATCTCGTTTGAAGCGCGTATACGCGCGTCATCTGCGCATTTAAAATACGCCGTGTGCTAGGGGACTAATGAATCAGTGGTAACCGTTTGTGCATTGATATATCCCTTCCATCGTGTATAATATGGTGATGGCAATTAATAAACGAGATTTCAAAAAGAGCTCTACTCCTACTTATTACCTTACACAAAATACGCGGGAATAGGACACCAGCCCGTTACAACAATACAATAATACCTACTAAACGTTTCGAAATTACCGATGGTAACTATCCAAATGCGATTAACGGCAAATCTTTAGAATTAATCACAAATCTGTAATCACATAATTGTAATTATTATTTAACAAATTACAGTGTTCAATTTTAATGACTTTTAGATTCCGCGACATACCATTCATTTTACTTTCTAGTTGGTCACGCACCTACGCTAAACCAGCGATCAATGTAACGTAAGGTATAATTCTCGACATCAGAAGCATAAGATCGGATGTGAGATATATATCCTCTATATAGCCGTGATATGCGGTAATTGCAGCGTTTCTAGATATCTCGTAGCTGATACGCCTCAGATGGTAGCCAAAACTATTCATTTTACCGCAAATGTCATTGACATGGCTTTTCCAAGAGTAAAATTTGTCTAAATATATTCCATGTTTGACTGTGTTAGTTTCTGACAGGGCGTTTCCTTTATATGCTACATTTAAGTTTAACGGTTTTGATCGGTAGGTGTGAAATTGCATAAATTTTGTTTTACTAATGTTGACCTTTAGACTATTGACTTCTAGCCACTCTATGGACGTTTGGAGAGCCGTGTTCACAGGTATTTTTATCGCTGCCTTTTAATATAATAGTGGTATCGTCCGCAAATAGTACACATTTATGATTCAAGATATTTACAAAATCATTAATGTACAGCAAGAACAGTGGCGGCCCTAAAATACTGCCTCGAGGCACGCCGTCCCTATTTAACAAAAACGAAGACTGAGAAAACTCTCGCGTTTTGGATTGATCATTATAGCTTGATACTTCTACTGCCTTTACTCGATCAGTTAGATAGGACTTCAGCCAGTCGTATGCTATTCCTCTGACTCCGTATCTGGAAAGTTTTCCTAACAACCGTTCATGACTGTCATGATCAAACGCCTTACTCATGTCCATAAACAGTACTGAAACAGGAATTTTATGATCTACGGACTCCGTAATTGATTTTATTAACTGAAAGACTGCTAAGGATGTGCTTCTATTTTTTCGAAAACCATTTTGTTCATCCTTTATAATTTGATGATTTTCAATAAAGTTTGATAATTTGTTAAGAAACCCTTTCTCAAAAATTTTAGAAAATACAGGTACGTATGGCAACGGGTCCGTAATTCTCCATTTGTGGTTTACTTCCATTTTTATATAATGGTTTTACCACTGATCTCTTTATTGTATCAGAAAATATTCCCTGTTCTAGTGAGAGGTTAATGATATATATAAAAGAGGTTCCAGAATCACATTTACTGATAATTTTACAATGTCAGTTGGAATTTCATCTTAACCACTAACTTTCGAATCACTTAGAGACATTACGATTTTTTTAAATCACTGCCGTCCAATGGGTAGAGAAACATAGAATTGCCAATTGATTCAATATTTTCCATATGATTTACGCTAGAATTAAATTTATAAAGAACAGCGTAATTCAACGCGCCGTACTACATAATTCAACAACTGAAATAAACACTATCTATGAAAAGTACTAAAACATGCAGAAGCGCTATAAAAATACATATTATTATTATGTTATGCAAACAAGCAAATGCATAAATTGCATGAAATCCGACGTCAAATAATGACATTCTGCGATTTGGAGCAGAATTATTTCGAATATCATCTGCCTAGCCTTTTCCCAACTATGTTCGGGTCGGCTTCGAGTGGAACCGGATTCCACTGAATACCAGCATTTCACATGGATCGACTGCCTATCTGACCTCCACAACCCAGTTAGTACTGGGTAACGCGGTACCCCTTGTTAAGACTGGGTGTCAGACTTTCGGGCCACTGACAACCTGTAACGACTGTCAAAGATCTACAAAAGACAACCAGGACCAACGAAGGAAATTCGGTATGTAATGAGTGGTCACCCATTCACGGACCAACATAGGCAAGCGCGGATTAATCTGAAGATCGGCCCGAGTGGCTGTTATTATTTCGAATATGGTACCTTGAAATTGACACTGTTTCTTAGTTTCTCTTCGTACAAAATTGCAATTTAAACACACTTAACTCAAGAATTTACAATTCTAAAACATTGGTGCAACGAAAGCCTTCTATGGGAATGGATTTTCTTTCAATTCGTATAGTTATATGGCTACACTACATAATGAAAACTGTTATACGTACAACCACTGCCTACCAGAGTACAAGCTCGAATGAAATATATTTATTTTATTGTTTTATTGTTACAATGGTTCTTTTTGTTATTTAAATATTATTATTATACGTTTGTCAACATATTCTGCTTATTGTTTCATAATAATACTAGCCTTTGCCCGCGACTTCATACGTACTTAGAATAAAAAAAAGACAATTTCTGTGGTAAAATGTAGCCTATATTTTGAGTTAGGCATCTAGCAGTAGAGCGGTGAAAACTAGGTTAAAACCCATGCAGTAGTTTTTACGTGATGCGCGTACAAACACACAGACAGACGACAGACAAAAATTCTAAGAAACTGTTGTTTTGGCTTCTGTTGCTCTAATAAAGACCCCCCATATATTTTTTTTTCAATATCTTCAATGTATAGACATCGGCTTGTTACAAATTTTATTATGTATATATACATAGATAGATACAACATGCCGATGGCTGTAAACAATTATTAAGTCATTGTGTACAATAAGTCAATAACACACGCCTGCGCCATACTTGGCTAAAGTATGGTGTTTCTATATTATCTGAGGCCAGCATTCACTGGTTTTGTTACCATTAGCGTACGGGCTACTACCGTTCACTGAGTTCACGAATTATTTTCCAAATAAGTTAACAAATGTGTATTTTAGAAAACAACATTTTCGCAAAATTATGTTACAGTTAAATTAGACCGATTTTAAATTTTCTATAGAAACAGAAATTTCCAATTATCTTTTTTTAAATAAGACATTTCGAAAATGTTTTTCACTAACTTTTTAGACCTATGTATCCTGCTTATGGGTATGAAGTTTCATTAAAATCGGTTCAGTCATATCGAAAAATAAGGACTTGAAAATTTTTATGAAATGCCGTACGGCGTACACGCTCCTAAAATGCCACACATATACATAGTTCAGTTTAAGCTACAATTTGAAACATTTTCAATAGTAACCTTTACAATACTATTGAGAATGTTAAAGTTAGTCTAAAACTAACATTGTTGAAAACAAAGTAGATTTCATATTCATATTTGTTATCAACAAGTGTTGATAACCATTGCAAGTGGAAGGAGAGAGATTTTTCGCCGTGTTGATGGCAGACAGTATTTTCTAATTTTATTGACCCCAATCCGGCTCGAAGGACGTTGGTCCTTCGACCCGTATAAGTATCTATAGTTAAGTTAAAGTAATTACTTAAGTTTAAGTAATTACTTATGCAAACATTTTTATGAAATAATCAAGAATTTAAACGAAGTAATAACCGCCAAAGAAAGCAAAGCTAAGAATTCTAACTTTTGACTGTTTGAAATAATCAAGAATTTAAACGAAGTAATAACCGCCAAAGAAAGCAAAGCTAAGAATTCTAACTTTTGACTGTTCTTACTTCAAGTAATTACTAAACTAAAGGATAATAATCGTATCATAAATAATGAATTCTACTCAAGTAATCACTTTGAGTTGTTTATAGATACAGGTGTTAGTTATTTACACACTTACATCTTCGTAATGAATAATTCTTGGAGTCAATATGAATTCGCCTTGGACAATTACCTAAGTTGTCATGGCATAGTAATTAGATGTTCTTAGCCGACGTTTACAAGTTATTATATAACTATTTATTGGCTTTAACACGATGACTGTTGCGTTCAGATCAGCATAGCTAATGTTTTATCTGAACAAATAGCAGGTAAGGTCTATAGAAAACCTTGTTTCCAATTGCTTTTAAATGAATATCAACTGTGCAGGTGTAAATTAAGTTGATTCCAGAAAAACTGGCACTATTGAAAATGGCAATAACTGAACATTCTGTGTAAGTTTGAAAGCGATTTTTACAAAAACACAAACTAATTAACATGTTTGGAAAATAAATCGCAAACACACATTATGATTTTACCATTTACTCTCAAAAATTTTAGATCATAGACATCTCTATGATCAAAGAGTGCCTAACTAGTGAACCATCATGAGTAATTTTAGAATTAGTAACTACTTTGTCAACATCGTCGGTTCCATACAATAAATGACATGTTCCATACATTTTGATCTTAGGTAGATAGGTATTGCACTTTTGTAAGAAACAGCTGTTTTTATTTTTTTCAATTGATTATGTACCTATTTATATTCAAAACATCTCTCGTATAGTTACTTTTCTGAGTTAGTAAAATTCAAATTCTTCTTGGTTCATTGTTATTCAAAAATACTAATGAACCAAGACGAATTTGATTGCATTCGTTAAAACCGGTTTTTGTCGTAAAATAATAAATTGTTTTAGTCGTTATTGAAATCGATATTCACTTATTTTCGTATTACTTCACTTTTATATTTACAGTTTTTAACACGCTTTATATTAGGCTCTTTACCTGTAACTAAGTATGTAAAAAAAATTTAGAAGTTAAATTTGACCCACTTCCCGGTTTTCGTTTCAGCTGTAATTTGCATTCCTAAATGATTAATTTGGATGACAATGCATGGTTAGTTAAGTGACATCATAAATCAATATGGTGGACACCCAAAGCTCGCCATCTTTGGGTGACAGTTAACTTTTATGCATTCCCATGATATGTGTATCAAAAGCGATTGCTGAGAAGTATACGACAATAGTACATTATGATATAAGTGAAAATTACAGGCGAGGCGATATTGCTAGCCCGAGCCGTAGACGAGGGCTACAAGAAAGCAGAGGCTGTATGTAATTATCAAAGCGCACGTATGTCACACGACGTTTTATAACATATTTGCGAGGAAGTAAATAAAACTCGGACTTTCTTAAACGAATAAATCTTTTACTTGTTCACAAATTAGCGATGCGCGCGCATCGGCGCTTTTTTTTTAAGGCAAAGGCACAAATACAGCCAGTATTACTAATAAAGTAAATGTTTTTGTGTTTTTGTTGAAGATAAATGGTTGTAATTTATTGTCAAAATTAATTAAATTAAAGAAATAAATGTTTATTTATAATATTTTCTCTCCCAAAGTTAATTTTATTCATAAAATGTTGACCACTTTTCTGACATAAAAACTCTTTGCCAAGATTTAAAAAAGTACCGTTCGTTTTAGACGGAGAATCTTGATAAACCGTGCGTTTTACCTTATTAACCTTTTGACCGCCACGGTCGGCTATAGCCGACAAATGAAAAAGTGCCCAACACGTCACCGCAGGCTCTAGCCGACAAGAAAACGTCATTTTTCAAGTCGTTTTCATCTGTCGGCAAAGCCGACCGTGGCGGTCAAAAGGTTAAAAAGAAACTCGTGCATTTTACATTACAATAACGCACAAGTACGTAATGAGATACAATACGATATTGAAATTGGTGAAATAAGAGACCCTTTATGAGCTAATGTGTTATAAATAAAATTACGTCACTCTAAAGCGTGTTTTTTAACTTACAATAGATATATTATTCTAGTTTAAAAATATAAAGAATGTCAAGGCCCACCCAACGCAATCATTTAGCTCTAACTCAACGCATTTAACCCTACATGTATTTTTTTGTTTTGATTATAAAATATTGTTCCACCTCTGGCCATTATTTATTTAAAGTTGTTCTAATTAGGAGGAGCACGTGCCTAAATAACCCGCAAGGGTCGCTCTTCAAGATTAAGCTGTGCTTGCCAAGGTCGGCCTGTAGATGGGTGACCATCATTACATACCGAGTTTTCTCCGTGCCTCGGAAAGCACGCTAAGCCGTTGGTCCCGGCTGTCAATTGTAGATCTTTGGCAGTCGTAACAGGTAGTCAGTGGCCCGAAAGTCGGACAAACAGTCTTACCACCCCTTGGTACCGTATTACCCAGTACCAGTGTTGTGGAGGTAAGATAGGCAGTCGCTCCATGTAAAATACTGGTATTCAGCTGCATCCGGTAAGACTGCTGCTGACTGACAAGCGGGCCTAAATACGTTTAGCGCTGAAGGTCTTTATAATTTAACGTTCTGTTTCTGCCTGTTATTTCAACTTTAAACTGTGTGCTGTCTAAAATCAATGCACTAAAACCCGTTTCTGTAGTCAAGTTAAAGTAATTACTTGGGTCTAAGTAATTACTTATGCAAACATTTTATGTAATAGGCAAGAATATAAACGAAATAAGAACCGTCAAAGAAAGCTAAGCTAAGAATTCTAACTTTTGACAGTTCCAACTTTAAGGAATTAATAAACTACATAATAAAAATCGTATCTTAAATAATGACATTTACTCAAGTAATCACTTTGACTTGTTTATAGATATACATGTGGAAAATAGGCTTGGATATGAAAAGTTTAGCATTAGGTATTGTTGTAACTTTACTTAGCTGTAAGTCCAGCCTTAAAATATTTGGTAGCTTTCAGCCGTTGCCACTACAAGGAAAGCCGTGTTATCATAATCAGATATAGATAACGAAAGTGCCTAAAGATATTAAATTAAAATAAGGACATACGTCAACAAAAGGTACATCCCGGGATGCAAAAAAAAACCATTTCTTAGCACTTTGTTTTTGTTGATAAATTATAAAAATTGCTATAAGTAGCATTTAATCGTTGAACTAAAATTATCTTAGCTTGTTAAGTATGCTATTATACTTTCAAAAGGACTCTGTTTTTATTGTGAAAATAGCTTGATTCCTTGTAAGTTGATCAAAGGTAAATTATCTAATTGAATATTATAATAAGAAGGGTTAGTGTCATCTTTAAATAACTAATCAATGATTGGGGGAGTTTTTTTGTTATCATGAAACTATGCTAATTACCTACTAGGGACCGGGAATGCATATTTTCATTGGCATATTTACATTTGCATATTTGAATTTGCATATTTGTATTTGCATATTTGCATTTGCATATTTGCATTTGTATATTTGCATTTGCATATTTACATTTGCATATTATGGCAATTTTTTGAAAATATTGCATATTTAGCTAAAATCAGCTGATCGTACATATTTTGGGCATGTTTCCTTTGATTCTGTATTTAACTGGAAAAATGTGCCAATGGTTGAAATGGACCCGCGAATAAAGCACGTAAATTCAAATTGTGTCCATTGATCCCCGTGGATGTAGAGCTATCGTTTTCAAGTTTAAAAATATTTTAAATAATAATAGAAGGCTCAATCGTACTGCCGATAACTTGGAACAGTACTCGATATTTAAAGTTTTCGAGAACAAAAGTAATTTTATCTCGTAATTGCAGTAAGTAAATAAAAAAAAAACATAGGTTGAATGACTTTATACTCATATTTTGTTCAACATACAGCCCGAAACTAACCTGCAAATTTCAAAAAACGTAAGAAATTTTGAATTTCGCGGGCTACACTAGCGACACTCCACCATAACCAAAAAAAAACTTGAATTTACACTTACCGAGTCCAACTTAGCTTCGGGATCGGAGTTCTCCATTTTAAAATAGTTTTAAAGAAATATTGACTAGAACTATTATCACTTTGCACTGTTTTTATATTTAAATTAATTTAAGTTGTTATAATGTCTGTTTATAAGTGCACGAAGTCTCTGTGTGTCGCCGAGAAGTATTTTAACTTAGTGTGCACCATTTTATCTGAAAAGAGAGAGAAATAGAGTTAGGAGAAGATAGTAGGAAATAATGAGGTTATCAATCAGTCATTTAATAATAAGAATAGATAAAAATACAGTGTGAAATATTTTTTTGTATCCCTGTCTGTTTGTTTGTTCCGGCTAATCTCCGAAACGGCTAAAACGATTTTGAAGGGATTTTTGCTGGCAGTTAGCTGATGTTATTAGGAGTAACTTAGGCTTTTACTTTAGAAAAAGGATAAGGGTTCCGGGTAAAAATATTAAAACTCATGAAATTAGGAACAAAATCCGATTCAAATATGGAAATAATATTTTTTCAATACACTTTCTCGAAAACTGGCGCTTATTGTTCTATTGTTTTATTTCTTCGAAAGTGTATTGGAAAACGTCGTTTGATACACGTGGGTATTTGTTACTGCAGTCTCCATAACACCCTAGCCTGCGGCTCGGGCGTGAATTTCGCCTCTGCTGCAATAAAAAAGTTTCCCCACTTGTATCAAAATGTACTAAGTATTATAATAATTGTGACGAAGATTGCGGGCAACAGCTAGTTGTTTATAAAATAGACACACTACCGCAATTTGCCGTGTTTACAAACAGGCATTTCGTACAACTGTCAAAGAATGACCGTTTTGATTTTATGCGGAGACAATCAAGTCCATAGTCAATTTGGTAAACAATTAACTTCCCTGACAACAATACACGTACAAGTGGGTAAACTGGTAACTAACATCAATAAACTGTGTAACATTATGTGATTATGGTCGTTATAGTCGAGTGCAATTAGCCGAAAAATACTCAAGAGGTGAAACGAAGTTTATAGTGGTCGGATTTTCTTTGGGACCTTTTTTGTTGAGTTCGTGTAGGTGTGCAGAAAAAAGTTAAAAGAAAATTCAGCGACCGCGACATTTTTTTAAAATTTCCTTTATAATATTTTTATGCGTTTATGAATAATTTCAAATTCGACGAATTTACATTGTTGCGTAATAGTGTGACCGGTGTGCATCCATTAAACGCTAATTTGTCTTTTTATTTGTTCATTGTTGTCGATGAAATGCCAATTCCAAGTTTTTTTTTTGAAAATTTCCTATTTTCTTCAATAATTTTTAAAATACCAGATTTTAATACTAAAACTTTTTTGTAATTTGTAGCTGCTACTTTTCACGGAACACTGGATATAAAATTTTCAAGAAAACCATATTCATGAGTGTAGTGACTAAAAATTCATTGGCAAATTTCAGAAAATCGTCTATGTAAAAATTAAAGATGGCTATTTTTCTAGGACGTTTAACGTAAAAATTATCTTGAAAAAATCCTTATCGTATTAGTTATTCACAGAAAATTAAAACGGAACCCTAATCTTTTCCAAAATTTTAAGGAATAATTTATAAAATTTTAGAAAAGATAAGCTTCCATTAAAACAAACTAAAATATAGCAACAAAAAAACTCCTTAACAGCCAGTAAACATTACACAAAGATTATGTGAAACGCACATTTTCAATATTGAAATCGTATTTACGTTACCTTTACGAGTACACTAAGCTCTCGTAAAAACTCGAAATAAAGTTAAAGATGAGTGTAAATAATAGGTACAATGTACATACCGTATGGTATCTGGACACACACTACATTTGTATTGTGACTATTGTGATATCACTAGAGAATCTCGAGATATCACTGAAAATTAAATAAGATAACGCAGTGTGTACCTAAATGACGACTCATAAGTAGCTATCTACGTATGTTAATTTGTGGGTGTTGTTGTTGAAGATAAATTTCGCATACTTACCGGACCGGAAAAGCGTTATCATAAGTATTAAATAGCGTGAGCGTCATCATCTGCCTTTTCCCAACTATGTTGGGGTTGGCTTCCAGTCTAACCGGATGCAGCTTAATACCAGTATAGAGCGACTGCCTATCTGATCGCCACAAGAGAGGTTGCGCCACATTGGTTTTTTTGACGTGACAACGTCTTATAATTCGATTGAGCCGGCTGCACGCTCGAAAAAACATGACTCATGCGGCGTTACCTCTCTCTGAGGCGTTCCATTTAAGGCTTGAAGTGCAAGCGAGAGCGCGGAACGAGCGACAAAGAGGCACAATCGGTGACGTTGTCACGTTCAACTATCGTCAGTAAACCGACTTTACAGACAACCGATTTTTTGAGTAGATACGAAGAGAAGAGTTGGAGGCTATGGGGGACGGCGTTATAGATACGGGTGTTAGCCAAAGTAGGTTACACTCTAACCCTAGTATCTATGGTTAAGTTAATGTAATTACTTGGGTTAAAGTAATTACTAATGCAACCATTTTCATGCAATACCTAGATCAGTATTTGAACGTGAAGTAAGAACCGTCAAAGAAAGCAAAGCTAAGAATTCTAACTTTTGACAGTTCTAATTTTAAGCAATTACTGAATAGAATCGTATCTTAAGTTATAGTTTACTCAAGTAATTGTTTATAGAGCTTAGTTTTACTTTCTTTGACGGTTCTTACTTCGTTTAAATTCTTGTCTATAGCATAAAAAAAATGCATAAGTAATTACTTATACTCAAGTTATTACTTTAACTGGACTATAGATACGGGTGCAATAGTGCATGCAGGATTTTGATGTTAGTTCTTCATTTGCATCATAGATGCCGCTAGCGGACTTTTTGTTAACTTGATTGACGGGTTACGTTCTAACGTTTCAACCCCTTGGGGGTCAGTCCATCATATACCTAATATTGTTTTAAAAATTTAAAGGATTAAAGCTTATAATTTAAATAGGTAATAGGTTCTTATAGATACGAACACGAATATTAAATTGATAAGTGATAACCAATCAGTAAAACGTGAATCGAATCGACAATCAATCGAGTTTTTTAAATATTTTATTATATTGTAATCTGGATTTGAGTTTTATTATTTATCCTCATAAACCTGCTTGAGCAGTTTATTTTTAGGTACAGTCAGCGTCAATAATATTGAGACGAACAGACTGTTCAAAATTATCTAAACTACTATGTAAATTAAATATTAACTCAATGACACAAGGAATGTTTCAGAATGAAGACAGTACACGACAACTGTCATTATGACAAGAACGTTATCCAATTGAGATAAAGTTTAATTTACTTGGTTGTTGATATCATTTTGAACAGTCTGTTCGTCCCGATATTTTCGACGCTAACTGTACCTAAAAAGAAACTGTATGAGACAAGATCAAAAGCTTTGGAGAGGTCGAGGAAACACGCATACACCGGTGTCCTGCGGTCCATATAGTATTGGACAGTATGCTTGAGACCTACACGATGACAGCCTCCGTGGATAACCCGGGTCTAAACCCAAACTGCGCGTCGTGTAATTTAATGTACTTATCTATGTAGGAATCAAGCACACCGTCCAGCACTTTAGCAATTATCGTTGCTAACGATATGGGCCGGTAGTTCCCACTATCAGAGATATCCCCAGTCCTGTTCTTCACAATCGGCACTACGATGGTTTTCATTAAGTCATGTGGTAAGTATGAGTGACTCCAGCACATCGTGAAGAACAATGCCAAGACCCTCGGCAGGTGAACCCCAGCATGCCGCAGATGCTCCACACTGAGCCCATCGTGACCAGGAGATTTACCGCCAGTCATTTTATTTAAAACGCATCTCACTTGACTAGCCGTAAAATGTACAGGCGACTCCTCCCCCTCATGCCCGGGCTCAGACCTAACAAATGACGCTGAATACCCATCACGTTTGCGTTACGTAAGTTACCATAATACATATATCTTATCCTTATATGTTTTTGATTGGTTTTACGTATTTGCGATTTAAGTAATTTAGATAATAAGTAGTAGCCCAAAGAGTAAGTTCTTCAGATTTAGTGAAAGGCCACAATATCTTCTAGAAGTTTTGCATGGTTAAGTCGTTTTGGTTCAGGGTCCATACGATGAGATGGAAATCGACGTTGCTGAACAACTCAGTGATCAGTTTTGGGTCTTTTTGTAAACTTTAAGTGGGCCCCTGACCGAAAGGTTCCTGTACGAATCTTATAATAGTATAATTTTAGCGTTCGCTCATCACGCCCTACCCACTCAACAATTAAGTTTTCATGCTGAATATACTTGCTGAAAAATCCTCTGGGCTCTCCCTTACCAACTACCAAGTAGGTAAACATTTAAAAGAGGAAATGAAGAACTTAGAGATAGCTTAGTGGTGTGACCGTCGGACTGCCAAGTCATACCTAGGTCTCGAGTTCGAACCCAAGGCACGCACCTCTGATTTATGGGATTCATGTGCGTATTGTATAATTATCACTTGCTTCGGTGAAGGAAAACATAGTGAGGAAATCAGCATGCTCGAGAGATATATCTCGACGATATGTAAAGCCAAGTTTGACGACCCGAATGGCGCAGCGGTAGTAAGGCTGCCTTACGTTCATAGGGTTCCGGGTTCGAATCCCGGTAGGAGCAAGTGTTTGTGTTATGAGCATGGACATTTGTTTCCGAGTCATGGATGTTTATATGTATAATAAGTATGTATTTACAAACAAAAAAGTATCTATGTAGTTTATCAACTATCTGGTGTCCACGACACAAGCCTCGTTGCTTAGTGTGGCACTAGATGGCGCTGTGTGTAATGTCCAGCGATATTTATTTATTTAAGTCAGAGGCCCATGGGCGGCATAAAACTCTGACACCAGGTTCGGCACTAACCACACAGTATAAAAAAGTTTTTTTTTAGAAAATATCAAGACTAAACTGCCCACGTGACACGCGGTCGCGATCACACGTAATCATAATCGCACACAATCACTAATGAATCACATAACATACACAATACATACCTTCCCACGAACACGTTAGGTGCACAACTCACTTGTTCTGGGAGGTAGTATTTTATGTTGAACAATAGAGCCGTCCGAAACAATACACATACTACATTATATTAAGTTTTCATTCGGTTCATCATCAACATTTTCCTGCCCTTGTCCCATTCTACTCGGGGTCGTTCTTCCATTCTCCCCTGTCAGACGTCACGGCATCATTTACTCCTTTCTCTTTCATATCATTCCACACACAATCCATCCATCTTTTCTTTGGCCTTCGTCTCCCTCTCCATCCATCACTATTTTAGTCACATGAGTTTAATCCCTCCTCATTACATGTCCATACCAAGACAGACGACTTCCTTTAAATTTTTCTGTAACCGGCGCCACTTTCAAACTTCCTCTAATATACTCATTCCTTAGTTTATTCTACTAACATAGGTATAAGTTATCTTTTTGTTTACCATGGAGGTTGCTTATCCGAGGTAAAGATTATTTTATTTTATCCATTCTTGTTACTCCACACATCCATCTCAACATTCTTATCTCAGCAACATGCAGTCGCTTCCTATCGGACATTACTGAATCAATGTTCGGATTATTTCGGCACAGTTCGATTTACCTACGCCGAGATGCCTTTTCCCGAACGTGTACGTGTTTTCGCTTTTGTCACCCGGTTGCCGACCCGAACGTAGGTGGTAGCGCCCCTTATAGTGAGTGAAACTATGTTTTACGTCGTGATCGTGATGCGGGCGCAAATCGATTAATATGACTTACGTAATAGTGTGATGATGATTGCATGATCGGGTAAATAGCAATGATTTTGTATAGGTAACATAACATAACATTACGCCTGTAATCCCCGAAGGGTTGGGCAGAGGTGTACCTACTTATTAGTACACCCATATTTCGCATGTTATATTTAAGTCCCATGTAATAGGGGGCGAGCCACAGATAACCTCCTCTATATGGGGCTCGCCCCCTATTACATGGGACTTAAGGAGGTTATCTGTGGGGCGAGCGTATTGCCATCAACCGGGCACAAATTCAGACTCCGTGGCTGCTAATGAGAAATTCGTGATGGAAAAACCCAGTATCACTTTTGCCCAAGCTAGGCATCGAACCCGGAACCTCGTGCTCAGCAGTCGCGCTTGCGGCCACTAAACCAACTAGGCAGTAGGTAATTTTGTATAAATACTAGCGTATAACTCAAATGGAGGTGGGCAGGACGCCTAGCAAGGCGCAGTGATGACAGGTGAACTAAGGCTGTTACCGAATGGCGTCCAAGAACAGGGAAAAGAAATGTGGGTCGTCCAGCGGCGAGATAGGCAGACGACATAGTTGCCATCGGGGGAAAAACCTGGATGAGACTGGCACAGGACCGTGGAGATTGGCACAAGAGAGGCCTGTACCCAGCAGTGGGGGAATTCAGGCTGTGGATGGTAACTAGCGTATAAGCCGATGACAAACGCAGCACATGACCACCAGCTCTACTCTACGATATGGGGCGTTTGATTTTAGTAAATTTTATTGTTTAGGTATTTATTTTTTATTCTTCTTTCTTTCCCACAAGACAGAGAGGTTTGGAAGGAGAAAGGGGAGGCCTTTGCCCAGCAGTGGGACACATGAGAGGCTAACAAAAAAAAATGTCTTTAGTAGGTAACCATAGATATACTGTTGTAAAGTTATCCAGTAACCTGGGTTGAGAAGGTTAGATAGGCAGTCGTTTCATGTAAAATACTGGTATCCAACTGCACCCAGTTACAAGTCTAGTACAATTGAAACCTAACGTTCTTGTTTTTCATGGACTTTTTCATTTTCACGCATATTATATAACCCTATTTCTACTGCCCAACATAAATAATAATCGCGCATGAGCCAAACAACATTTGTTCTGGGGGCCTAAAAGGGACGCTTTTGCTTTCTTATCCCAATTTATTTGGGGTACCTCCTTTCTTGCCATATCATCCTTCACACAGTGCGTCCATCGTTTCTTTGGTCTTCCAATACTCTTGTACCCATCCACGTTCATACTCAAAACTATCCTCACGACATTTTCCTCTTTAGCAGAAACAGGATAATAAGTAAGTATTTGAATGTCTTTGTAGGATAATAATACTACCCTACTAAGCGCAAAAGCGGTATCTCAAAAAATCGTGAAGTTGATTTTTATGCCATCGGATAGCTTTAAAAAATACGCATCTAATGAACTAAGATTTTTAGCGCTATCTTGTTCAAAACATATGAAAAAAACCTTAAGAAAGATTTCCCTATCTCAATTTTACCTTATTTCTTAAGGTTTTTTTCATATGTTTCGAACAAGATAGCGCTAAAAATTTTAGTTCATTAGATGCGTATTTTTTAAACCTATCCAATGGCATAAAAATCAACTTTACGATTTTTTGAGATACCGCTTTTGCGCTTAGTAGGGTAGAATATGAATCACGTGACAGTCTTTAAAATGGTCACAGAAACAGCTAATACCAGTATTATCACTTTGTTCATCGTTTCGCTTCCGAATTTCATCCTTGACCTTCGCCACGGCCCACGATCGAGTAAACTTGCAACCAACGGAACGAAACGAGTTTATTTTATTAAATAACTAGTATATAGTGCTTATTTTAGTCAGCGATGAACGAGTGGCGTGACCGTCGGACTGCCAAGTCATAGGTTTCAAGTTCAAACCCAAGACACGCACCTCTAATTTTTCGGATTCATGAGCGTATTGTACAATTATCCCTTGTTTCGGTGAAGGAAAACATCGTGAGGAAGCCAGCATGCCTGAGAGATGTTTCTCAACGGTATGTAAAGCTAAGTCAGAGGGCCATGGGCGGCATAAAAACTCTGACACCAGGTTAGGCACTAACCACACGATAAAGAAGAAAGAAGTGCTTACCTACTTTTGCCATTTGAAGAACTCTTGCGCTTCTAGACTTAGAAGTGTAGGCTGTGGGTTTTTTGTCAACGAATTAGGTAAAGATAGGTGAAAGAAAAATTTTCTCTGTAATTTGCTGGTCAGTGTCTGTTTGTATGTTGATTGAAATATGATTCGCCACCGTAACAAACATGGCAACAGCTAGTACTCTTTAAAGTTGGTCGGTATACGGAAAGGTTCTTGACCTAAAGTTTTTGAGTAACTACTTGTGCTTTAATTAGAGTACTCATGCGAATATTTCCGACGAAACTTTGTCCCAAAAAAGTGGTCAAACTCCTTTAATAGCGGCCAATGGGGGACCAGTTCCGCCCATCGCTTCTAGAGCAGCTTGCTTATTCTGTTGGCAATTTGGTTATTTGTGTCGTTGTGTGCCTTCGATAAAAAAAGTTTTGCAAAGAAACAGTCTTCAGTTTTTTTTTTGCATAAAAAGTTCATTATTTTTGCGTTTTTAGTTGTGGTATCTCAAATAAATTCTTGTCCAGTATTGATTTCACATTGTGACTAGAAGTTATTAGCAGATCATCAACATAGACGACGAAGAAAAAATACGCGTTAGAAATATTATACAAAGAGTTGCTTTGCATCCTCGTCAAATTCAAGGAGGTAACTATGCTAATGATTCCCGACCCGAATCAATAATAAAATGGGTAGGTAATTTTTATATTTTTTTCTTAATATCGGAAATCGATAAGTGTACACCACCCGTATTAAAACGCAGGCCCATCTAATACTAGCCCTATAACCGCGCTTTCACACACACAAACAAACGCAGACGTTTATTCGATAAACGGGTGATTCTCCTCTTTTGAAAAGGGCTTCATTCTGAAATAGTGTCAAATTAAAACAACTAAAAAAAGCAGCGTTTTATTATTATTGACCAGGTACCGGAATTTATATTGATTATTTACGTCTTATAAGACAACCTTCTGAATTTTGACGAGGATGCAAAACTACACCATGTAGAAGATAATTCATAAACTACCCAAACAACGTTAATATTTATATAGAGGACCATCGCGTGAGCTTCCTTTCAAATGAAAAAAGTACATAAATCCGAGCAGTACCTAATCACGGAGTTTGATCGTGTGGTTAGTGCCTAACCAATTCCGAAAGTGTGTATTACAATTCATTCACTCACTTACCTAATAAAAATCTTTTAAGTCACTGACAGACACAGCACAACCTAACCCTAGGTCTAGAAGCATGAAATACATTGTTTTGAGTTCCCTAGGTGAGAAATCCTATCGGTCAGACGGCCTACTTTTTTTAAATAATTTAATAATATTTTCTTAACAAATCATCGTCCTGCAGAAATATTATGATTGAAAACATTAAATAAGTACCTACGGAAACCTGGGATCATTACACGTGTGCGTATGTATCGATAATAAAATTATTATGCCTAAATTCTTTTCACTGTTAATTTCCCGTGACTTTTATATTTATAACAATAAAGCTGTGATTAGGTTAGGCTATATCACTGACAAATCTGTCAAAATTATAGCGAACATTGTTTTTGGGGCAATACGGTTGATGTTGGACATCATCAGCTATCAGAGCAGATGAAATAACGATAATTAAGGCAGTAGGCATTGACTCTGCAATTTTCCTGTTTTAATATAATTATGTTTTTAAACATGCACGTTTCGTTAGAGATGTCATATAATGTATTTTTTTTTAAATAATAAGGAAAACGTGTGGTTTTCCAAGAATTCAAAAGTTGTTTTTGTATCGTAAGCGGCAGTTCATACGTCGATATTTTACGGTAAACTGTTGGGATCATCAACATCCCGTTGATCATTATGGTTAAAAGAAATGCTGTAAGAAAATATGGTCCGAAAATTGTACTAACTGACCGGGGGGTTCAAGCATTTCTTTGTATGTAATCGCATTTCCACTAAAGCATAGGTAATTCCCTAACCCCAAGCTTAGGAACAGTCCCGAATTGGTAATTCCTTTATTTCGACCGCTTGCTTCCATTCTTGAGCAGGCCGGCTTCCGCAGTAGATATTCGACGATCGACCATATCCACACGGTAAAGAAGTTGATAGAGATGTGCTAAGAATATAACCGACCTATATGCATGGCTTTACGAGCCGATTACGAGAAGGTTTTCGACAGTGTCGAGCATTGGGCCGTGTTCCACGCTCTCCATCACTGCCATATTGATTGCCATTACGTGGATGTGCTGCGGTAACTATACTCCTCAGCCACTCTGCAGGTTCGCATGCATACCCTGTCTAAACCCGTACAGATCAAGAGGAGAGTGCGACAGGGCGACATCATTTCTCCAAAACTTTTCACAGCAGTCCTCGAAGACATAGTGAAATGCTTAGGTTGGGACGGTTGCGGTGTTAACATAAATGGTGCTTTCCTGTAGCATTTAAGATTGACCTAGACCTTGTCCTACACGATGCTCCTTTTAAAGTAGGACTAAGAATGAATATGGCCAAGACGAAGATTATGGCAAACATCAACAGCTATTCAAATCCTTCTGTCAAAGTTGGAGATGAAGAGTTGGAGATGGTTGACCAGTACCTATGTATGTCTATCTTGGCCGTATGCTTTCATTTGGCAAAGAGCATCAACAAAAGAAGATATCTCGAAGAATACAGCTTGGGTGGGCCGCGTTTAGCAAATTAGACGACATTTTGAAATCAGCCAAAATTCCGCTATGTCTAAAGACCCGCCTCTATAACCAGTGTGTTCTGCCCACTATGACGTACGGTGCTGAAACATGGACGCTCACGCAAGAGGATGTGTACAGACTGAGAGTTGCACAGAGAGCCATGGAGCGTTCCATGCTCGGCATTAAGCTGATAGATCGAGTTCCTAACGTCGAAATCCGAAGACGTACAAATGTTTTCGATTTCGGAAATCAGGTTACGGAACTGAAATGGATTTGGGTAGGACAACTAGCAAGGCGCGGTGATGATAGGTGGACTAAGGTTGTCACCGAATTGCGTCCAAGAACAGGGAAAAGAAACGTGGGTCGTCCGGCGGCGATTTAGGCAAACGACATAGTTGCCATCGGGGGGAAAACCTGGATGAGGCTGGCACAGGACCGTGGAGATTGGCACAAGAAAAGAGAGGCCTATACCCAGCAGTGGGTCAATTCAGGCTAAAAACGCCGTGTGAATAGGCTCTAAGAACAGTGAGAGCATGTCTTTGATTAAAGTCTACGGGTCTAACTATTAAGCCCATTAGTGTAACAAGTCACCATAGCATGCGGATCGTGACATTGCATAAAGTCCCGCGCACGAGTCGCTTGTTGCAAATCACATGACCCGAGGTCGTGTCCGGGACCAAGAAAGATGATTCTGACGACAACTTGTTGCTTGTATTTGATCTGACTCACTGATTTGAAGGTGATATCTTAATGTCATTTTAACAAAGTGACCGCAGAAAAGCCAGTGTTTTTTTTTTAAGTTATTTTTCCTTATTGCACCGGTAATTGAGTTATTTTCGAGTTTACCTGTTTTTTTTTTTGTATTTATAAATAACTGTTTTTTCCCTTAATTAAACAGTACTATAATTGAGGGCTGGTTCGAAGAGGCACGGAAAAAGAGCATATGGAAGGAATTGGGAGAGGCCTTAGCCTACTGGGACAGTACAGGCTAAAAAGAAAAAAAAACTTCTAAAATGTTTTTCATGACTAATCTACTAACCCAATTTTTAATTAAATCTCGTACCTAAAGGACGACTGTAATGTTATTCTTTGACTAGCTGTTGCCCGCATTATTAGTCGTGTAACTCGAAAAAATGTTGGCAGCAGCTGATATATTTTTCGCGATTATGAGGTCAGTCCGTAGTAAAACTTGTCCATTTTCATGAGTACTACTCACCCTTAAAGTATTGGCAACGTTTAAAAATCACCCTGTATAAAGGGTGTAACAACATTAACGAAACCGAGAGAAACTTGTTCTTCCCGTCATGTAATTTTTTTTGTCATGGACCATACCTGGGAACCTTATAATTACACCTACGACGGAGATATTGAAGGTCAAAGTTATAACTTATTCATACTAGTTTGAAATGTTATAGTTTGAGATACAAACTGAATTGTTCTTCCTGGCGTACTTAGTTGTGGTCAATTTTGCGTCTAAAAATGATTTGTGAGTGTATTTTGTTTGTTTGAATTTTCTCTATTAGTATGCGTTGATGTCGTGTCTATGTCGTGATGGCCCAGAGGTTACCTCGCCTCTCATGCATGAAGTTGTGGGTTCAAATCCGGGCAAGTACCAATGTGACTTTTTCAGTTCATATGTACTTTTCTAAGTTTATCTTGGACATCACAGACATCGGTGAAGGAAAACATCGTGAGGAAACCTGGACTTATAATAATTAATATAAGTCTGAAATCGCCAACCCGTCTTGAGCGAGCGTGGTGATCAATGCTCGTGCCTTCTCTGTATGAGAAGAGGCCTTTGCCCAGCAGTGGGACAGTTACAGGCTTATGTTAGATATTTTTCCAAAGACTCCTATTTGTTTACTTACTTCTTTGAAAACAAAACGTAAGTCATGGTACTTATTAATATGTGGCACTTTTGATCATCAACACTTGTATAATTATCGTCTTTCCTAATGGCGTCCCTAATTGATTATGGACGATTAAGTAAGTATGCACTTGTAATCATTAAGTGAGAGGAAAACACAACACAACAACATTGTAAGTATCATTAGTAGAGACCTGATTATATGCCAATGAATGTTTGCTTAAGCGTATGGCTATTTTTATTGTCTCGACGGCATGTAAAGCCACACAAACTAAAATAAATGTATTAAGTTTGACATATCACCACCTTGAACTGCCTCCACCATGTATGTGTGGTGTGCACCATGTCACAGATTAAATAATAGTTCCTTACGGAACAGATACTTCACTCCGTAGGAAAAAAAGATACCTAACGCCACAGTTACCTACAAAAATATTGCAGGCCTTCGTGCGCGCTAAAATATACCTTACGCGCCCGCCCGAGAGTATCTACTACGTCGTCTATCGCGATGTCGGGTGATCACGTGCGTCATTGAACGCAACGCTAGGGCTGTCTATAGGGTACTAAGAAATTATTACACAAAAGAATGGGTGATGAAAATCATTTTTTTTTTTACATTTAAAACAATGTTTTTATTTTATTTATTGAAAATCACAAATGCCTCACTTTACTTGAACTTTGTACGCTCCCGTAAATTTAGATGTTTAAATCTAATGGTCGCAAAAATTCTTTAACTAAAAAATAACTTTAATTTCACTTCCTTTGGCAAGCTTCCTGGCCGGCTAGTTAATGTTTTTTTCAAAATTATTTAATAAATAATTAATTAATGTCAATGTGATAAGGTAATTTAAAAACTTTTTGTTGGGTTAGGTAGTTTTATTTTGACATTGCAATTTGCATGAGATTTAGCCATTCTTAAAGGCGAGCGGGCGCGTGGCAACCGACTGGATTTTGTTCGCCCGGGTGAACGCGAGCCGTAGGTACTTATGTGGATGACTTCGAACGAGTGAAGGCGGCCTGACCATGCTGAGATACTTTTTGGCTCATCAAGTTTAGTTTAATGTATGTCTTATTTTTAAGTTATTCTTACATTTACTTTTTATATATTTTTGTTTTATCGTTAATTTTAATAATTTTGTTTTGTCCTGTGCGAGACAAATAAATACTTTTCCTTGTTTCTTTCAAACAAAGTGGTCATACTGTACAATATTATAGATCACTATAATTTTGACTTGTCAGAGATAGCAACCTAAAAACAACCTTATTGCTACGAAGATAACAATTACTGTGATTTTGACAGCGATACTTTGGCGGAGGTAAGATGACTGTAGGTGCACTACTTGGTGATCTTTACCTTAATATATTTCATCTTTGCCTTCGTCTTACGGTTAAGGTATTTATTTCTCGAAAGCCACGGGTCATATACTTATTTTATTGTTCCAAATAAGAAGTACTTACCTTAAGTAGATAATTTTTATATTGACTGCAAGCCTTATGCAGATTATTTGGTTATCGTAATCTTATAAATTCGCGTGAGTTGAATAAATTAATAATTTTTAAATCCATGCTTACAAGATATGGATTATGTAATAAAACCTTATCTTTTTATAGAACTACTAACTCTTACCCGCGACTTCGTACGCGTTAGGTTCGGGATTTGCCTGAAATAGGATTTTTGTCAGGACGTTCTTCACTTCATTTTTTTGCTTGTGTATGTTACCGGTTATCTCTAGTACTCCAGCAAATTTTAACCCCACTTGAGGGTGAAATTTCCACAAATCGTTTCATCTATAGTCAAGTTGAAGTCATTACTTGGACTTGAAGTAATTACTTGCAATTTTTTTTATGCAAAAGACAAAAGTTTAACTAAGTAAGAGCCGCCAAAAAAGCAAAGCTAAGAATTCTAACTTTATACAGATCTAACTTCAAGCAATAACTAAACTATATAACAAAAATCGTATCTTATATAATGGCATTTACTCAAATAAACACTTCGACTTGTTTATAGATACGGGTGTAAACAAGCACCTACCGTATTAAAAACTTACTTGCCAGATTTCAAGTTTCTAAGTTTAATAGTTCTATAAATAGTTCTAGATAGATATTTTGATTATTAGGTAAGTGAGTGAATTGTATTGCGCTTTCATATATCCAACTAAAAGGTATACTTGCCTAAAAGCATGCTATGGCCCAACCTAGATCGAGACCGGTTCGCGTCGCGACAAAGACAAGCGACCGAGACAAGAGACAGAGACGCGTCACGCGAGACACGAGACTGCGCGACGGTTGCTGCCCCTGACCAGTGGTGTGTCGTGTCGCGCTCGAAAAGCACGTGTGTTTATTGCAAAAAACGACTACTTTTTCTGACGAAGACTGTGAAAAGCTAAAATGACTAAAAATTATCCTTCGTGGCCTCTAGTTAAATATAATTTATTTATTAAAACTTTATGCACAAGTATAAAAAAACACTGTACAAAGGCGGACTTAATGCCTTAGGCATTTTCTACCAGTCTACCTTAGGGTAGTCTACCTTATAATTCGTTAACACAACTGACTCCATCGACAGACTCTCTGATACTGAAAGAACTGCAGCTTTGTTTGCGGTCTCGGTCTCGACCCACAGTACATGCAGAAGAGCTCGAGACACTTGTCGCAGTCTCCCATCTCGATGTCGTCTTTGTCGTGACGCGAACCGCCACCTTTAGTCCACGCTGTCACAAAATTCTATCTTAGCTAATGTCTCCTACTCTAGATATGCTAAATTTCAGGTCGGTAGTACAAAAAATCAGAACTTTCATACAAACTTGCGAGAGTGCTTAGACCTCCTTAATCCGGCCCTGTCGCAAAATCCAGTTTTAGCGAAAATTTACCAACTATGAATTACCTCCCTGCTGCCAAAATTCAAGTTTGTATCACAACAAAATAAAGGACTTTCATACAAACTTGCGAGATCCCTTAGACCTCCTTAATCCGGCCCTGTCGCAAAATCCGTTCTTAGCGGACGTCTACTAACTATAAAATACCTCTGCCAAATTTCAAGCGGTTTTCGATATTTCGTGATGAGTGACCTTTCGCTTTTATATATTTAGATATGTAGATAGATTAAGAATATTCTCTTTCTTATTCAATACACAAAAATGTCATTTAAAATATAATATCATAATATCACGCCCTTAATCCAAGCTAAAGGATTAAACTTTTGACCGCTTGGCTAAATACCTATCAATTGCCGTGCCCCCAGCGCGCGGCTACATATCGATAAAATAAATAATACCTACAAAAAATAAACATTTTCAATACTTAGAGCTAGGAGACATCATTTTAAATATTTTTTGTAAATAATATCTCTATTTGATAATGGTTTTAGTTGTACCACGCAGTTAATAGGACGAAAATAGAACGAAAAAATGCATGTTCTCTGTAATACGACACAAGCGGTCAAAAGGTTAAAGGCGTGATGTATACATACATCATACCTAGTACTCATGTCGCCAGTTATGTTTTTAAGCCCAATGTAGTAGAGAGCAAACCTTTTGCCATCAAACGGGAACAAAAAATTATAATTCGTACTTCTATTATGATTAATTATGAATTGTTGAACAGGTTTAATCCGACTTGTAATTTAGCAAAAAATATCATTTTCTAAAACAAACTAGGTATCATCAAATATAAACTATGTTTAAGAATTACTTTTTGTCTGCAACTATCCAGGTTCACAGTTTCGGACACAATTTCTGATAGCTTTTTTTTTACTTAATAGCTTTTATTTTTTTAATACTTGTTTCACTTCCATTTATAACGTGAAACAAGTACTTATTTAAAAAAAAAAAAAACTTAACACGTGATTACTTATTATCTCGGTAATATGATTATATTAAAAAATACGTAAAAGTAAAGTCACTCTTTTGCACAATAACTAACTTTTTACTGTGCATAAATCCTTCCTTACCTTTAATACATAACAGAAACACTCAAACTACACTATTATTTAACAAAAATAAAAGAATTTAACGAAATAAAACTGAAATAAATGCACCTGACAAAAAAAAAAAACAATTAAGATAACAATTCTTGCCGCACTTTACTTTAAAAAGTATTTAACGCACGTTTAGTCTATGGAAAAGATGGCGGACGCGTCCGTTTTGCGCCAATCGCTCAAACACACTGTTTTATATTTTCCAACGAGTCGGAGAAACGTTTTCAATTTGTATACAGAGTTAGTTTATTTCGTGCGTCAATAAAGATTAACAAAGCATTATTTTATTGTTACCTGCTGTTACGCGTTGTTAGCTGCCTTATCAATGGATATCTTATAACGACATTTTCTTTGAAGAATTCTACAACTTTTTGCCGCTTTTTTTGCAGAATCCACATGACCTTTTTTCATTTGCTCCATCACACGCCTGTATAATCTTACAGAGGTATACGTGCCAAATAGAGTGCAAATAGTAAACCCACATTTCGCCATTCATGTTTAAGTTTAATGTATCTAGGTAAGGGGTCCTCCTTTAGTCACGTGAGGTTTGATCAGGGGAGGAGAGGGCTAGAAAAACTACAAAGCCGCCTTCGTGATTAATCGTGACTTTTTGGAAGGGGATAATGTGACAATCACGTGTATTTTTCGAAAAATATGAATTTAATGTTCAATTTAAATACCCGAGCAACCGATTTTTTCTCTAAAATATCTGAAAGGTTTTAATTTTTTGCTAAATAATTTCTAAAACTATCTGTATTTACGATAATAATAAATACACATGACGCTTGCAGGGGGGAAGAGGGGTAGCCGTAAACCTCACGACGCATCACCAAGGGGAGGGGGGCTTAAAAACCTACGTGATTAAAGGACAGCCCCTAATGGACATAAGTCAAACCTATTGCCATCACACACGGGACAAATCCAGCCGCCGTGGCCGCTACTGAGAAATCCCTGACGGAAAACCCAATAACCCTTTGCCCGACCTGAAATCTAACCAAAGACCGCACGTTCAGTAGCCACGCTTGCCAAGTCAGTTCTTCAAATAAAAAAAACACACACACATGCCTAAAGCAAATCAAATGAAAAAATAAAATAAAAAAAAACAAAGCGATTCTAAATATCGCTTTGATTTGTCAGCTAGGTATTTAAACTCTTAGTAATAACCGTCGGATAAGGCCAGTCCCATCAATGATAAGTAGCGATGAAGCCATTTCATTCAGCCTGTAATTTAACTGTCTCCAGTTCAGGAAAAAACCTCATTGAATACTGAGAATTATTATGAACGAACATTGGTCATCAACGCTTAGGTACTAAATACTAATTGCCCACTTTATCTTTGTTTTTTTAAGAGGTTTCATTGAATCCTTAACTTCTCGGTAACCTTGGCTTATCCGAGATTCACTTTAAAATTAATTACACTGCATCTTTCTTTCATCGATATAGCCCACAGACAAGCTGAACTTATTTTTTTTGGAATAAGCCCTCCTCACTAATCCCAAACCACTGTAACTCCCACAGATATAATATTATATCTGTGGTAACTCCTGAAAGCCAGAATCAACAGTGGCGACCACCAAACAAAGCGCCGAGACAATGAAGCTCCTGGAAAAACAATTTAAAACTGTCTTGGACCCCACGAAATTAAATAATGGCAACGAAATTCATCAGAAATGAACAGCAGAGGAGTAGGAAAAAATGTTTTCCACTTCCTTCCATATCAAGAAGGAGACGGATCTAAGCAAGGCCAGTCTCCAAAAGGACGTTTGCAACTGGGTTATTAATATTTATGGTCCTTAATTGTGAGCTGCTAATGTTACATTTGATTCCAATAATAGGTTGGCAAAAACGCTTGAAGGCAAGGAAATTTGTTCTAGTTTCTACAAGGTCCGTATGGTTAATAACTCCGAATGAAGCCCGCATACCACCCAACATAATATTGCGTTCATTCTGCCAAAGAATCTATGATGAAAATATGATGCGCAGTTTGTTAGTATTCAGATGTAGAACATTGGCAAAAAGGCGAGGCAACAAGCTTGAAGGAATATCATTTACTCTTAAAGTTGCCATGTGAGAAATTGGGCAACACAGTGATCCACCTCCAGCCATGTTCTGGCCAGCCGCTCACAAATAGATGGAAAGAATTGGTGGAGGTGTGGGCCCAGGGCCCTTGCTGGAATTATCACACCTACCTACATTGCCATTCTGATAAAAGGTAGAAGATTCTGATACAAGGTGTAAACGGACCCTTCACGAAGCCGTAACCAAGCATTCAGTACATCAAACTAAGTTACTCTACGCAAAAATTATTGCTGGGAAACGACTTTTTTTTTTGGTGAAAAATCACTTTTCACGGTTGAACTTATAAAATATATGTAGGTACTTAACAATCAAAACATTGTGCTGGTGGATGCATTGAATAGTGCAGGGGTCATGAAAGTGTTGCCGGGTGCTGCGGGTTGTTCGAAAGAGATACCGTGGCCCCGGAACACAAAGGGCGATGAAGGAACATGGGTGGGTTTTAGTCAGTAAAAGTCTGACACACCCTCCCGCTCAGCCCAGAGCGGGAGAAGTCATTTGATGATTTCCCATCCGGA
The DNA here is from genome assembly GCA_964057025.1 of Standfussiana lucernea. Taxonomy (NCBI): domain Eukaryota; kingdom Metazoa; phylum Arthropoda; class Insecta; order Lepidoptera; family Noctuidae; genus Standfussiana; species Standfussiana lucernea. The sequence continues at coordinate 3,330,757 of OZ059812.1, forward strand.
AAAAAAAAGGGATCATTTTGCTGACAATGCATTGGGGTTCGTGCACAGTCCCTTTAATGTCATTTTAAATTTTAATCTCCGACAGCAACCTTACGCCACGTGGTGGCCCCCGGCCACCGTAGACGCGGGCCTGTGAACGGTGAGCTAAGGGCTAGCTCGCCGTCCCTCCGTCTTAGGACGACAGGCCGTGTCGACGGCGCGTTCGTGTTCCACGCGCGCCTCAAAGAGATGTCAGCATAGGGAAGGGGCCCGCAAGGGCCGATGCCTGCCGGGTGCTGCGGGTTGTTCGAAAGAGATACCGCGGCCCCGGAACACAAAGGGCGATGAAGGAACATGGGTGGGTTTTAGTCAGTAAAAGTCTGACACTCCCTCCCGCTCAGCCCAGAGCGGGAGAAGTCATTTGATGATTTCCCATCCGGAAAAAAAAGGGGTCTTGAAGGTATTTAAAGTAATGATAGAAAATAAAAAAGGAGAATTTAAAAATTTTACTTCTAATATCTCCGTAACCAGTAAGTTCCCAGACATTGGAACTTACTTGGTAAACTGTGAGGCTTTTAATACAAGGCCTCTGAAAATAAAAGTATGCACGGCATGACTACGTTACGGCGAATAACGTGCATATTACGACAACAATTAAATTCTCAGCACACACGTAGGTTTATTTATTGTGTTACGTTACGGTTTATATGTCAACATGGTAACAAAACAATAATCCCATAACAACATTACCTATTATTATTTTATCACACGCATTTTTTTACTACTTTAATCCGGATCTAGGACACTTGCGCGAAAAACTCGAACTATCCAAAAGTCCGACAACCAGTCTTACCAAGGGGTTCCGTATTACCTAGTACTAACTGGGTGGTGGAGGTCAGATAGGGAGTCGCTCCATCTAAAATAATGGTATTCAACTGCATCCGGTTATACTGGAAGCCGACCTCAACATAGTTGGGAAAAAATGTATCTTGTATTCCTGAGTCCTGGCAAACATCGAGTCGTTCTAATTGTTCACATGATTAACGCGGATACTTGATATTTTCTACGGTGCATGTTTACCAAATAAGAAAAGATGCATTACTTTGTTTTATCCGGGTTGAATGACAAAACAGTGAGATGACACAAGTAAGTGTCATTTCAACACAATTACTGTTGTGTAAACAGTTAAATTGATGCCAACTGCGTCAATGTTTAACTGTAGTTTTTGTTACACAGGTTCTTTTCTTAGATAACTACTTGATAACTTATTTGATGAATGACTTAGAGGAACGACTTAGAGTCAAACAATGTGATGACATCGATGATTTGTTAGAAGGTACAGGTACCAAGGAAATAAGTGCGCTTCGGCAATTGTCGTATAGTTTTCTTTGGAAGTGTAAAAAAGCTATTATAGATCTGTTACAACGACGGAAGGACTCGCCAACTTTGCATTAAATCGCTTGCTCACCGGGAGCATTCGTCTGTACTGTAACGTAATAAATTGTAGCGTACAGTAGAATCAATCCCAAACAATAAATATTTTTAAGGATAAAACTGAGCCTCTCAGTATTCGTACGACCGTTACAAACTTACACGTTTTCTTTAAACTCACGCGCGCAGTTCGTACCTTGGACCCCGTGAAAAACTAAAGATACAGCACAAAAACCAAACAAAAAAACTAAAAACTTCACACACACACACCCTTCACTACACACTTCACTTCTTTTATAAAGAACTTCAGCTGCATCCGTAAATAGTAAACTTAACCCATACAAATCTGTTTTTACCCTTCTGCCACTCCTCTCCCCCCTGGTCCAAAAGCTGGCGACGCTTTTGACAGAGAACTTCATGTAATTGTATGAACCTTTAATATAATTATATGAAGTTCACTAGCAGTGAAACAAAGAATGATACATAATGCAAAACTTAGACCGCAGTGTGCGTGCTAATTCGGAAACACCAACATTACCGAAACGCATACCTTTTCTGGTTGAACGGTACTTTTTACGTTCAGTAACGTCTGATTACCTTTCGGTCAATGCAGTTGTAATTTGCTTTGTACTTGGAAGCAAATCATACATTGTAAACTGTGATTTAGTGTGCATAGAGTCATAGACAATGTGTTGTGAAATATGAGCAAGTCCGCAACACAACGAGAATCTCCTTGCACTATACAGGGTGGGAACTTTCAGTGGGGCAGTAAACCACCACCTATCTTAATCACCATTCAGAGATTTTCAAAAAAACATACAGTAAGCAATAAAATGGGCATTTTACACAAAAACTTCTATGGGACAACCCAGGTTGGTGTACTAAAAAAAAAACCGACTTCCAAAAAAAAACACTAAAAAAAGTGGAAAATAACTTTACTTTCGGAAGTCGGTGACTATTGTTTGTTTCATTGACTTTTTTGCCACCGACTTCCGAAAGTAAAGTTATTTTCCACTTTTTTTTGTGTTTTTTTTTGGAAGTCGGTTTTTTTTGCAAAAAAGTTTTTATTTTACCCTTTTTAGCTATCGTATCACACACAAAACCTTGTCAAGTATCAATTTCGCAATTTCTTTTACTTGGATGACATTTTTTCCAGCTATTTTGATTTCAAAACCAAACTGCTGAACCGATTTTGATGAAATTTCTATGGGACCAATCGGGAAGTAGATCCATTCAGATAAAAGAAGAATTTTTCAAATCGGTTCATAAATGACGGAGATATGAGGTAACAAACACAAAAAAAAAAAACAAAAAAAAAAAAAACATACAACCGAATTGAGAACCTCCTCCTTTTTTTGAAGTCGGTTAAAAAAAGTCAGAAATTGCAAAAAAAAAAACATACATTTCGTAGGAAATCATTGCAGGGTGATTTTTAGGAGTTTAAACTCAAAGGTACTGCAAGTGCTACCTGCCTACTACCTGCGAACATCATGTACCCATTACAACTGCAGCGCCGGCGTTTCGCTAGCTAATTTAGTTTGACTTTGTAGATCAGTTGCGTTTCGTCGTAGATTAGTCTACAGACAATCTCTATTATACGACTCCCCGATATTTGGGGCTATTGTTCGTAAATGCATCTTAAACGACAAGCTTGTGTCTACATAAACAATAAGTTGTAACTAACATCCATACTATAATATATAATATTATAAATGCGAAAGTTTATTTGTTTGTTACCTCACCACGACTAAACGGTTGATCCGATTTGAATAAAATTTGGCTATAAGATGGATTATATCCTGTTCGTGGGTAACAACGTAGGCTATGTTTGTTTTTTTCTCACTCACACATCAAAATTTCCACGCGAACGAAGTCGCGGGTAACAGCTTGTAGTTTATAAGTTTCTTTTACTAACCTTCTATGGATGTTGCTTGTCCGAAATAAAAGCCATTTTATTTTTGTTTATTTTATTACTCCTCTAGCCTTCTTGGTGAAAGATTATAGGTAAGTCTATAACGGAAATCTGTCACGGAGAAAGTTGAAATGAATCCTTATGGGGAGAAACCGGCCGCAAATATCTGTTTAATGTTACATACAATCTCTAGAATTGAATGGCAACTCTTTACGTATCTTAATTAACCGACTTCAAAAAAAGGAGGAGGTTCTCAATTCGGTTGTATTTTTTTTTGTGTGTTTGTTACCTCATATCTTCGTCGTTTATGAACCGATTTGAAAAAATCTTCTTTTATCTGAATGGATCTGCTTCCCGATTGGTCGCATAGAAATTTCATCAAAATCGGTTCTGCAGTTTGGTTTTTAAATCAAAATAGCTGGAAAAAATATGTCATCCAAGTAAAAGAAATTGCGAAATTGATATAGTGTTTTTTTTGGAAGTCGGTTATTTTTTTTTGCTAAAACGTTTTTATTACAAATGCGAATGAACGAATATAATGCAAAAAAAAAGTATTTATTAGTCTCACACAACTCAAAAAAATGGTTAAATTAACAATAGAACAAAATTATATATAAAAAATTAAGACAAAGTAAATTGATCCTGTGCGAGGCCAAATGGCCCCCATCTCAGCAGTGCTGGGGGCGGAATGCGATTGACTACTGCGTTGCGTATTGTGAGTTCGTATCCCGCACGGAACAATTATTTGTATGGCCTACAGGTAGTTGTTCCGGGTCTGGCTATTTGTGTGTGAGAGTTTTAAATGTGTAGAAACCACGATCCAGGAGAAATTCCTAGTGACGTTTTTTTAAAACAAGATGAAGAAGACATAATTTTTATTATGTTTAGAATAAAAATAAACTTTATTTTAGACCTTGATCCATATGATGTTAACACTACTTATAGCTACCTATGTATGTTAGTAACAAATGTAATAAAGATTTTAATTCATATATCTGCTGCACCTACCTGACGCACCGGATACATGTACACATACCCAATGCGCCATTATGGTTAATTGGGTTGGTTGGTTCTAAGTAATTGTTAAACGCTTTTAGTTTTCTTTTAAACAGTGACTATGAATATGGACCATGATATTTACATGAGATTTATGATAATTATTTTATCATTTAATTACTGGCATTTTAACACGTTTTTTAAAGAAATCAAGGTGTAGAGTAGAAAAATATACATTTAAAAAAATTCGAGTTATCAGTTTTTGTTCCTCACCTCGTGAAATATTATCAGTACCTACATAGCTACCTTGCTTAGCACAGATTAGCTATCGATAAAGATTACTCAAATTATAATGTTCTTAAGATATCTAATGTCCATTTGTATTTCACAGTAGATTACTTAGTATATCTATGCTCAAGGTAGCGAGGCTATTGACAGATAATTTATTTATTTTATTGGAAAAAACTCACAGCTGATGGAACAAACGATGGTTACAGTTTTAGTGACAATAAGGCCAATTACAAGTCTACACTTATAGTACCTACAAATGAAAACAATATTTTAGACAATGTGCTGCTGCTCCTGCCGCTGAAATGAATCCTGTCTATTGATTGTTGCGTTGTTTTTTAAATAACTTCAAAAAAAGGAGGCGGTTCTCAATTCGGTTGTATTTTTTTTTTGCGTTTGTTACCTCATATCTTCGTCATTTATTCTTTTATCTGAAAAGATATGCTTTCCGATTGGTCCCATAGAAATTTCATCAAAATCAGTTTAGTAGTTTGGTTTTTAAATCAAAATAGCTGGAAAAAATATGTCATCCAGGGTAATAGAGATTGCGAAATTGATACTTGACAAAGATTTGTGTGTGATACGATAACTAAAAAGGGTAAAATAAAAACTTTTTTGGAAAATAACTTTACTTTCGGAAGTCGGTGTCAAAAAAGTCAATGAAACAAACAATAGTCACCGACTTCCGAAAGTAAAGTTATTTTCCACTTTTTTTTTGAGTGTTTTTTTGGAAGTCAGTTATTTTTTTGCAAAAACGTTTTTGTGCATCACCTTGTAAATGAATATAGTGTCTTCCTCCACTCATTTCCTGCGAACACAGCATGCACAGGCCGCTAAAGCATTATGTCTTCTTAGGGCCGTAGGCAGAATCTCGGGAAACTATTGAGAAACCATTCTATAAAAGGCGGAAAAAAAATCGAGCGGTTTTCATGAAACTGAAGATGAACTCTCCTGGAAATAATTCTGCCGGCGCGCATGTGCGCGGATATTTTTGACGACTAACTTCAGCCAAGCTTTTTCTTTGTTCGTTTTATTATTTGCCATCTTTAGAATAATCCCATCTCAGTTTAAACCGGTACCGATTAAATAAAAACATAGTTTATTCAATAAATGATTTTAATAACATAACATCTATAAGGAATGTATAGTGCTCACAGTACAGGAAACTTTGTTAACACGTAAAATAATTTCAACATAATTCTCTATGATTTCAAATCCACAATTATCTTGGTAATCATAAGATTGTTTCAATAATTATACATACTAAAATAATTAAATAGATATGCAATATATTGCTTTTTATAATTATTTCAAATGAAACGACAGCAGAGATCTGTTAATCTTATGTCGTATTGGATACGACAAGGGATTAAAATCAATGATTTTGTATTTGTAGTTTTTGCTGTAAGTATATGACAATCGAATAATTTTACGACATAGCGTTTAGAACATGGCGTACACGTTTAATATCTTTGCAACATTTAAATAGCATTTATGACACAATTTTGTATGACATTGCATTGTTACACACCGTCACGGCTTTCATGACAAAATGGTTCTATTTTCAAAAAAAAATATTTCTGCTTACGCATAATTTTTTCATGGCAATTCTTTTCCTGACGGTCTTGACAAAGTGGAATTCTATCAGCAATAACGATGATGGAAACGTCAAAAACTAAAAGTTTAGGTCAATCCTGTTGAAAATCGTTGCAGAAATATGAAACGTTGGGAAAGGTATTGCCACTTGTCTACGCCCTCTTTCATGCTTTTAGAAGCAGGATATTAACATCAGATAAGCTACCCTTTTTTAAATATTCGAATCCAGAAGTTTAGAATACGTTTATTTTTAACGAACATTGATTTGGAGGCTAAATTTATGGCGTTGTTTTTATAGCTGCTTGCAAGATAGGCTGTTACATAGCGAATATCAAGTCGTTAAATATTTCATAATTGTTAGGATAGCTCATCAATATTTATATATTTTTTTTTTCAATTATCATCAATTCTTTGTTACTTTACTTTCCCTTTTTAAATTACACTGATATAGTTTTCAACGAATTATACCTTTAACATTTTCAATAAATTGACGAATTAAGTACATTTGTATATTTTTAATATATCTGGAATGCATTTATAAACTCGAATAATTTCAACTTGAGCACCTAATAAATATAATTCACGTATATACAACACAACATATATATATTTCTCTATTTTTTATACATTAAGTACAACAAGGATTAATAATTCATAAATATCTCACTACTACACTTTTACTAAGGAATACGACAATACGACATGAAGAAGAAAAAACTGATTAACGTATGTCGTAAATGCATAACACATAAATAAATAAATAATAACGATTACATACAAAATACTGATTTATAAAATTCTCTAGATAAGTACTTAGTGCCTGCTTTTGCGTAATAACGTACTATTCCAAATACTACGATATTTCTATTATTTAATATATATTTAATAATAATACCAGCTGTCATCAACACCAATAAACGTATACTACAAACGATTAATATGTTACGACAAATATGAACGTTCATTAACATCAGGCTACAACTTCGAATATAATTTAACGTGAAACAAATGACATTAAGGCTGCTCACAATCGAAGGACACTATCTTCAAATCGACGGCAATGGCTAAAGACAGGCGGCGTCGTTTGCCATAGTCATCGACATGAAGTGTCGTTCGTCTGTGAGTCACCTTATTGGCCCACAACGAATATGATATTATCTCATGTGACATGTCATTTTTTATATAAAATATACAGATGATATCTAGCTAGTTCGGAATTACGTTTACTAGTCTAGCAGCTAATTTGAACATGTACGCACTGATTAGTATTATATTGATTAAAAGTTTAAAGAAACAAAGAGAAAAGATTTATTCATTAATTTTCTTGATTTATTCGGTTTGGTTTCCGCATTAAATCTAAACAATCAACGAAAAGCCATTAATCATGATAAGCTACATATATGGGGCTAGCCCGCAGGTCCTTTTCTACTTTAAATTCAGCAGTTAAGCCATGCCGAATGAAAAGATGGGTAGAAAAAGTTTGAATGTTATAGAAACGGGGATTTTCATATTCAACGCGCAGTGTTTTTCAGTACATGTCCGAACCAGCGGTTATAATAATAAATATATAGTGTAGCTTCGAAAGCACCTAGCGCAAATGGTAACACTGTTTTATAACTACATTAATATTATTTAATTATATTCTTTATTATTTAATTTTATTGAGTCCTCATATTTTTTTGAGGAAGTTGCAAAAATATTTTGAAGGTGTACTATCGGTGCATCTGCGTATCTTTTCAGGGATTACAGGGGTAGTGTTATTTTATAAAGACTTATAATGTGGATTCTGAAGTGATATTTGCAATATCAAGTAATGCAGATTCTATCGGAAATATATAGAATAAAGGTTTTAAATACTTTTGCAACTTTTCCAAAATCAACCATAATTTTTCTATACAACAATATTCTAATAAACTTTATTTACTACGATAACATTAAATTAAATATAATGGAATGACACTAAACATTTGTCAATAAAGCTGCTGCAGCATTTTTTTATGTCACCGTTTCGCTTTTTTGGACAAATCGATAAAAATTCACCACAATTTTACCACATATTATATCTATATCGTTATATACATATAAGGTATCTATTCACGACGAACACATAGATTTTTTAAGCATGAGAACACATAAGGTTCAATATCGGCAGTGCGATTTTTCAATATACTATTCTATCTTAGATATTGCAGACAGCGTCTGTGTTGCCATTTTCACCCTAATGGATCGAATAGATAGATGCCTTTATGCCATAGCTGCATGAACTTAAAGCAATTTAGATTATATCTGTAACAACGTTTATAAACAACACCAATAGCATGTTTTAACACAATTTCATTTTCCTTGGTCATGTGCAAAGCCTGTTCCCGAATTTATTGGGGTTGGCTTCCAGTCTAACCGAAGGCAACTGAATACCAGTATTTTACATGGAGCCACCACCACAACGCGGTTGCTAGGTATACGATAATACCCCTTGGTAAGATTGGTTAGTTTTTCTTAGTGTTCGGTTGAATTATTGTTAACTTATGTGGTAGTAAAATTCAAGGTTGATTGACAATCATTTAAAACAAATATGGTGTCCAACAGTGGTGAACAGTTTGAACTAATCAGTATAAATTATAACAAAACTGAGTTATTTTATCATACAAAAAAAACCTATAAACCTTAATTTAAATCAAACTAACTTCGTTGATTTAAAACTTACTTTATATAGGAATGGCTGAGATACAAATATAAGGGTTTATTGACCTGAAAAATATAGTAAGCCAACTCACAATAAATTTAAATATTAGAATGACTAATGAATCGTTGTTTATTTTATCAAAAGGAAGACTTATTAATGGAAGCTAATTAATGACTTATTTGGCAAACACAAGAAAATCTCTTTTAAAAACCTTCACATTTTTTAAGTATTCGTAGTCTCTTTCTTCAGGTTTTGATAAACTAAGCCCCACTTTTTTATTTAATAATAAAATATAATGACAGGAATTTCATTTTTATGTTTTAAAAATAACAAATTGAATAGTAATACGATCAAAGTTACATACTTTCCCAGGAACTGAAAAGAAGAAGCTATCCAAATATACAAAAGTAAAAAAAAGAACTTTTTTTCTTTCTTATCATATCTCAGCACACAAAAACTCAAAGTCAATAGAAATCAACTTAAAAGTCCTAAACTAACTGTACTACTTTCTTATATTATTCCTGCGTTTGCTAAGATCTCTTTCAACCATAATGAACTCTAATAATTCGTGATTTGGTCTAATTTTGAATACGATATAAAATAATTAATTAGTATAGTTGATCACCGATCGCTCTACGACAACTGATTAATAACGTTAATGCATCGTAGTATTCAATACGACAAAATAATTTGTTGTTAGTGATCGGCCTTTACACATATTTTATCGATACCGAATATGTAAAAATGTCTTTCAAATAATTTAAGTAAATGCATACATTCAATTTAAATATACTTTTTTTATTACTATAGACATACTTAATGGTATAATACGGAACCCGCCACATAATTTTCAAAATCATATTAACAGTAATAAAAAGCAATAATAATCATTTATGTAGGAATGTAAGTGTAACTCGGGTATTAATATCATAATATGTTTTAACACCAATCAATAAGAATATAATAATGGCACCATATTGAACGATTAATTTGTATGGCAATAAAAATTTAGGAACGAAAATAGTTGAGCTAATTGGAAGTATATAAGGCAAGCTATGATTTCAAAAGGTTATGTCCATTGTCACGAAATAAAGATTTATGTTTAGAAACTTGACTGTGAAAGCAACCTAACAACAATCTTATTGCTAGGTACATAAAGATCATTGTGGAAAGTGATACAAGGGTATATATAGGTAATTATTATATGATGCCTTGGAGCCCAAGAAAAAAAACAGAAAGGCTATTGTCGGTTGTTTTAAAACCTAAATGGACACACCTTTTTAAACATTATTATAAAATGTGAAACTAATGTAATTAATTCTATTATTATGGTGTTATTAAATCTATTATTTTTAACAAATTCTTGCAGTTAGACCGTTCTTTTACATTTACAAATAATAACAGCTATTGTTTTAAACTTATTTTTCTTATGGTCTTTTCCGGTCTACTCGATCTTCTAGTGAAAAGACCAAGGTCTTTCTAAGAAGACCAACTATTCTATTGTTTGAACATATTTACCTTCTTATTTCTACGGTCTTCTAAATATATTATGTCTTTTCTTAGATATGAACAACATCTATATAAAATAATAATAACCATTGTTGAAACAAGCTTCTGCCACAGTCTTCTCATGGTCTACTCATTCTTTTCAGTAGACCGGTACTAAAAAGTTCATAAATAAAATAATAACAACTATAGGCTTGTCTTTTCACCTTATTCCGACGGTCTTTTCGTTTGGTCTACTCGGTCTTCTTATATTTTCGTGAGTAGACCTTCGAGTTCTAGCACTTCGGGTAGCTCTACGGCCTCCAGACGTATCGACGATGGATTGAAGGGGAATTGCACCGAGAATATCATCTTTGAGTCCATTAAAAGATTTTGCTGTAACAAGAAAAAATAAACTGGTAAGTGATCAAGTCAAACTAATACACGCAGTATTAAAAACGTAATTTTGTTTTAAAGGACAGTCATTCCATACCAGAAAAATAAAAGCCAGAAAAAATCACTCCTTTTGAACGCCATTGTCACATATATACTTGATAAGCAAGCGCGTGCCCTGTACGCCAACGACACAAATATGTGACAAAAAATGTGATGCACCATAACACGAAATAAACAATTAAATCATTACTTTTGGTGTGTTTTTATTTATATACCTTATATTTAAGCTCTTGTCTTGTCTCTTTAATAATATTGTTCATCGATAAAGTTTTGGAATTTCCTATTCTTTTTGTAGGTTTTTTTTTGTATGCGTTGAAATTGTGGCTTGGCGTGGAGGGCACGCGTGCATTTATGCCCTGGCGTTCAAAAGGTTAATAGTAAGTTTAAAACTGAAGTTTGGAACTGAAATCCAGCGATTCAAAAATTTGTTCAGTCTTTAAACGAATGACCAAAATATTGTTGGCAAAAATAGGATCTTTGCTACTTTTAAACTCAGATAGCAGCCAGGTGGTTAATTGTAGACCTATGGTGTTTCTGTTTAAAAAATCAATCCATTATTTAATAACAGTTCAGTATTTTCCGGGATAAAAAATAGCGTACGTGCTATTCCAGACTATAATCTATCTCTGTGCCAAATTTCATCCAGATCCGTTTGGCCGTTCTGGCGTGACAAACATCCATCCATCCATACTTTCGCATTCATAATAAATAGTAAGTAAGATTACGATATTAAAGGGATAACTCACCGGTTCCTTGTCGGGGTTGGTGCCAGCCTTCTCCAGCATCTTCTTCTGTATCTCGTGGATGAACTCGCGAGTCACCTTCACCTCATACTCCTCGGCTGGCGTGTACATGTTCAAGATCTAGAGAGAAACAGGAGAATGAGAATGAGATATTGGATTGTTATTTTATTTGAACGAGAAACCATTTATGTGTCTCTATGTTTTATATTTTTAACGAGCGACCATGATAAATATGTCTTTGCAGAGTTCTAATTATTAAAATCATCAATACAACCCTTCCAATTCATTTAATCCCATTGAATGACTTTTTCATGAAATAGTAATTCAATGCGATTTTTGTATTGATAATTTAAATCACTACAATTCTGTAAATACATACGTTTTACGGCCGCGAATCATATCTTATTCAACATGAAACCCGACAACTACCTAATTTCGCGGACTACGCTGAGCTTCCACCTTAGGGGACGAAACGGATCCACGGAACACACCTTGTATTGAGAATGTTTGTAAGAACTATTTGAAAGACTTACCTTGCACACTTGCATTGCGTTGAGGTTGGCGCACATGTCCACTGTACTCTGCACGTCTTGCATCGACTTGCGCGCTTGCAACAACTGCACGGCTTGCGTTATCGGCTTCAGGACGCCTAAGATTTCTTCCACCTAGAACCAACATAAACATCACGCCTGTATTCTGCGAAGGGTTAGGCAGAGAGAGGTGTACCTAATAGTACACCCACATTTCGCCAGTTATGTTTTAAGTCCCATGTAATTGAGAGCGAGCCTATTGCCATCAACCGGGTACAGATCCAGACTCCATGGCTGCTACTCGAGAAATTCCTGATGGAAATACACAATAACCCTGCCCGACCCGGGAATCGAAACCAGGCCTTCATGTTCAGCAGTCGCGCTTGCTACGACTCGATCAACAAGACCAAGTACAATCTAGAACATTTCGAGGTTTTTTTTTTAAGATTCACACAAATGTTACTAAAGTTTGTGTGAGCATCTCGGGGCTAAATAATAACAGCCACTCGGGTCGATATTTAGGTTGAGCCGCGCTTGTCTAGGTTGGACCGTTGATGGGTGACCACCCATTACATACCGAGTTTCCTCCGTGCCTCGGAAAATATGTTAGCTGTTGATCCCGGCTGTCATTTGTAGTCATTTGACATTTGACAGTCGTTACAGGTAGTTAGCAATATTATTATACATCATAGAACAAGAGTACTTACACTTTTCTGGCCATACTCAGCGAGATGCTCCTTGATCCAGGTCTCGAGATGCGAGATGTTGTATCTGATCTGCAGCCCCTTGGCCCAGCAGCACAGGTCCTTCCGGAGGAGCAGCTGGTTCAAGCTGTACGCGCAGATGTAGTAGAATAGCTGGAAGATATGGAAAATGTTTTAATTCATGTATGGGAAAAGTTTTTTGCAATTTCTGACTTTTTTAGTACTCCAACCGTGGTTGGTCCCATATTTTTTATCAGTATTAGAAACAGGATCGATTGGCATAAAAAAAAGATCATTAAAATGGTAATTTTTTTGCCAACTGTAATTTTTTTTGAAAATCTGTGAATGAGGATCAAAATTTCATAAAAAATTATGGATTGTCTCCTAAGACTATTTTCGTGAAGCTGCAATGGTTAAGGTAGTTCCTCTTACTGCTCCGCTGAAAGTTTCCACTCTGTATGCTGACCTTTGACAGTCTGAAAACCAGTCTTACCAAGGGATAACGTATTACGCTGTAACTAGGTTGTTGAGATCAGATAAGCAGTCTCTCAATGTAAAATTTTATTTTATTAAAATTCAGGTGCAGCCGGTTAGACTGTAAGCCGACCCGAACATACTTGATTAAAGGCGTATATCTGCGTGCGCTTACCTGTTTAAATATCATAAGTCTTAGCGGCTGGTCCACGGCGAAGGTGTGCAGATGGTCGTGCGTGGCCGTGAGCTCCAGCTTGAGGCGCAGCGGGCCGGCGCCGGGCGGCGCGGGGCGCGCGGCGGGCCCGGACAGCCCGCTGATCTCCTCGTGCTCCAGGATGGCCGGCACTATGAGCCGCTCCAGCTGCCGCTCTAGCACGTGGATTAGACCTGTGGAACAAGATTAGTGATTTAGAAAATCATAATGGATTTTCAATAAATAAATACATTATAACCAAGGGTGACATCATAAGCACTAATTTATTATTATTATTTTTCTCGATTTGTCTTGGCCTGTGTTCTTGTTTCAGGCAGCAACCAATTGTCATGAGTTTTTGCATAGCTATAGTTTATGAACCAGAGAATGACATAGACTATTTATTATTGCAAATAAAAAACATAGAGAGCTCTTGTGGCTTAGACTATTGAAGCAAAGCCGAGGGTACAGGCCTGCCATCTGAAGCTGTCATTCACACGAGCGACTTTTATCGTGTACTGAATTTATCAACTCTCAGTATTCAGCCAATCGCGTACACAAAGCGCGCTGTTCGACTCAATTCTTTTTTCATCTCTCAGCGCTAATTAATCGTTGAAAAAATCAAGTGCGTTAAAAAACACCCGTGTTTAAGAGGACTAGTGCTCACTTGACCATATATTCCTTATCAGGAAGGCACAGCGTAGACAACAACTTGGGCAAATGAGGTCATCTGTCAGTTCTATGCCATTCGAAATCCCTACACGCTAAATGCTTTCATGGATACTTAACCTGACTGTGATGTGTTCATGGATGAATGAATGCATAGGACTGGTCGATACAACGATGCTTGAGGCCTATGTTTAGCAGTGGACGTGTTTCAGCTGAATTCAGGTGCCTTACCCTGGTATATCCAGACGGCGATGTCGCTCAACACCTGCCGGTACTCCGACAGGTCAAAGATGCGCAAACACTGCTGGTTCTGACGAGGGGTGTTCGCTGACTGGTAGATTGTGTCGCCGCTGTATTGCCGGAGGTTGTTTAGAAGTCTGCAAGAAGAAAATATAAAATTGTAGCGAATTTATTGACATTAATATTTCGATTTGGGCTGTTGATTCTGTATACCACAAAATCCTTTCATGTAAGTTGCGTGCCTATAGACTCACAGACAGCTTGCTTGAATGGGTTATTTTATATATTTTAGCTGATAGATTTTTCTTTGTTGTTGTAAACATTTCTCAATCTAACGTAAATAATATCTCCTCTGGCGTGCCACAAGGCTTACATCTGGGGCCAACTTTGTTTTTCTATTTTATATTATATTGTCTTGAAAACGAGAGAAAAATTGGTGAGAAATGACCTATGTAAGGCAAACATTACTTAAAATGATGCGTCTGATATCAGTGTAATGGAAAATCTATAGCCTCTTCCAAAATTATCTGTCGAAAGAGCAAACAAACATTTTTCTGCAATCAGTCACTTAAGTAAAACGTTCATGTATAACAAAGAAATATTTTTATTTGAATAACATTACGAAGGTTTTATTGTAAAATCGATGATGATAAATTGAGGTTCAAAAATTAACCTCAAAAGTGAATAACTTTTTTTACGGTGATTTAAATCAAGATTTCGAGTTTAAGATCACATCAAAGTACTCTAAGTTATTTTGTAAGAACTACAAATTGGCTTCCACAGTTCCCATTTTCTGATCTATTTATTTACATTTTCATCAGGTACTTAGGATGGAACTTACGGACGGATAATTATGTTTTTTTTTTGCGATAGGTTTTTTGTTTGAACTTACCTAAGCATATTAGCGAGCCACAACGCGTTATACTCGACGCTTTCCGCGCGTTTCTTCAGCGTTTTCTTGACGGCTGTCCTGACCGCCTTCATGAGCTGATGCATCTTAGGCTCGTCGTCTACGTGGTCCATATGACGTAGCATCATGAAGAGAATGTACGCGGGTAGTCCGGGGAGGAGTGTTACTGCTGTTTTGGGTTTTAAGTCTGTGGGAATAGAGGTGAAAATTGGTTAGTATTTGGATTCATAATCAACAGAATCAACTTTTGAACAGCAAGCTCAAAGTCAGTGCTATAGCTAGTCTTAATAGGGCTCTGTACCAATTTTTTTGGGGACCCTTTGAACCCTAGTGCGGCGAAGCCCAAAAAGAGGATTAATAAATAACGATTTTTGCAAAATGGATTCCAATTGCATCGCATAAGCTCTTATCGATTTTACTAAGATAATGTGAGAGGAAAGCACTGGACAAGTCCTCATCGAAAAGCGAGCGAAGCGGGCTTGAAAAAAATTTAACTTTCTGGACCGAGATAAACGAAGTTACCGTTCAAGAGCGAGTGAAGTCAGCTTATAAAAATTAGAGGATTCCGGTCTGCAACAAATGTAGTGTGGAGCGAGTTCGACAAATTGGCGTTTTTGGACCGCGATAAATTAAGTTTTCATCAATTACTCATTATGAGCCTCTTTATCAATAAGAATTTGAGGATATAGGAAGATTTTGTGGTTATTTTCCTCTACTCGTCGGGGGCCTCGTGTCAGATACGGCTGATACAGCGGTAGCTACGCCCCTGCTCAAAGTTATACACGACAAAGTTCAAATTCCAATGCAACCAGTTTGTCTCCGTTGATTTTGGCCTGAGGATTGATGCACAACCATTCCATATCAAGATCCTTGCGGCCTCGGCTGTCCCTGTCATACGTTAATCTTTGACAGTCGTTACGGGTAGTTAGTAGGCCGAAAGTCTGTCATCTAGTCTTACCAAGGGACTGTTAAACAGTCGAGAGCAAAATACCGGATGACACTTTGCTTCTCGCATCCGCATTGCAGCTGACTACCAGTATTTTATGGAGAAACGGCCTAACTGACCTCCACCCACAACTTAGTCAAGCGACTGTTGAAGGTGCCTTAGTTCCAGCAGTAGTAATCTTACAGCTGATATGACGATGATGATGACTCAGCTGCATCAGGATAGACTAGAAGCGATCCCAACATATTTTGCATAAGGCTAGACTGATGATAATAACCTACCGGAGATAAATTTCTTGATAATGAGTCCCTCGTCCTGTATCTTGTATCGGTGATCTTGATTGACGTCTATAGTGATGTTATTGACGTCATGCCTGACCTTATTAGCGTCATTTTATGGTCACCATGGGTGCTTTATGAGTTTGAGAACTGTTTCTATCATATTTTTATTTTATTTTTTATGACCAATAATGTAAATGTTAATGAATAAATGTACCTTTAAGCGGTCTTTTAAGCGGTACCTTTGTGCTCTTTTGTCTTTATGTATTTTCCTGTAATGTGTTTTGTGTGTACATAAATAAGTGTAATTTAATTGAATGTCGTTTATGTTTGTATTGTTTTTGAAATTTGTTATTTTTTGTTGTTATTTGTACTGAAATTGTGTTAAGAGTCTTTTTACTTGATTATGAACAAATACTAATAAAAAAATACGTATATCTTACCTGAGATAAGTCTCTTGATAATGAGTCCCTCGTCCTGTATTTTGTACTCGAACATGCCGAGGTACTCGCGCTCCTTCTTACGCGTCACCGCCGCCATCTCTAATGTCATTGACGCGTTTGCAGGGGCTGTTGAGTCTGGGGAGTGAAATAGTTCGTAAATCATTTATGTGTAACCTTTAAAAAAAAACATGTTAAGTAAACTTAATTATTATACCAGCATGAAAAGAAACACACCATCGAGAGACGTGGAAGGAATGGGGGGAGGCCTTTGACCAGGAGTGGCACAAAACGGGCTACCTAAAAAAAAACTTAACTGTCGCATCGAAGAGCCTGGAAAGATAGTTGTTTGTTGGGTTGAACGACCTAATCTCAGGAACTACTGGTTCGAATTGAAAAAATATTTTAGTGTTGGATAGCCATTTATCGAGGAAGGCTATATAACATCACGCTGCAACCAAGAGGAACGGAGCATCCATCAAAAATGTTACGCAGACGAAGTTGCGCGGGTCGGCTTGTTTTTGACATATTTTTATCATTATGATAAAAATATGTCAAAAACAAGCAATACAATGAAAAATGTCTATAGGTAACCGTCTGTGGGTCTGTGTCCCTTCTTCTAGGTACTTACCATTATTATCAAGTATATCGTTGACATCCTCGATGCCGACTTCCTTCAGTTTGTTGACCAGCAGTCGTATCTGATTCTTGTACCGGCGACAGCTTTCCGATAGTTTGTCCACGCGTTCCTGTGAGAAAAATGCTCATGAATTTTATTTCCTCGAACTAGGTTATTTAATAATTATGTTATCTCCTTTATTTATTTTTCATTTTTAAATATTCCCATATAAAATAATAAAAAAACAAATAAAAATATTGAAAAAAAAAAAAATATGATTGTTATATGAGTTGTTTGATGGATTGTGTGAGGAATGATATGAAAGAGAAAGGAGTAAATGATGCCGTGACGTCTGATAGGGGAGAATGGAAGAAGAAAACATGTTACGCCGACCCCGAGTAGAATGGGACAAGGGCAGGCAGCTGATGATGATGAACTAGATTATTTAAATAATGGAGTATTTCGCATTAGTGAGTTAAGTTCGCGTAGCTGAACTTTGGGCTGAACTTTATTGCCATCGAAACGCAAAAGGCGCTCTCGCACCGGATCATTCGCATTTTACGAATTTCAAGAACTCGTAGAACATAAGTTGTTCTGTTTTATGGCCCGAGAGACCACACGTGGGATCTTGCGTTTATTATGTTACACCTTGTATGCATAATGGGAACATTACGGGTTCTTGGGACCGATCAGGATTTTTTTCGGAAGCAGCTCATGACATAACTGGTGCATGTTGGCTATGCAGCGTAAACATCAGTGGTAACCGGTATAAGCAAGCTTCACATTTTATTGGAACTTCGTAATACGCTACAGTAAGCGCCAGATAAACGTGGAATAAAGTTCATTGCCCTTTCCTTAATTTCTCTGCGTAGGTACGCGGACAAAAAAATTATGAATCGTTTGTCATTACTAAAAAAAGGAAAGCATCACGATAGATGTCGATTCAGGACAGCTTTATGTCATTATTATTGTTTTCAGAATTAATTATGTCAATAAATGTATGTGGGTCAATGACCGTTATTCCACGTTTTCTGGCGCTTACTATAGGCCACTTCAAGTACAAAGTGATTCATCGGTCGACTGTATACAACTCTGCCTATGCCCGCGGAGAAGACAGGCGTATTATTATGATTAGTTAGTTACCTGTAACGCCAAGCTCTCAGACGCCAGTCTGATGATCTCATTCTGCGCAAACTCTTGAGTCTTGTTCTTAGGTTCCGCGCTCAAGTCTGTACTGAGTAACCTACAACAAAGAATTATTTATGAGTATTTTTGTATCTTCCTAATCAATAAGTAACTAAGTTAATACAAATGTAGGTAACTAAACTATTTATAATGTAGGTATATATTTTGATGAAGGTAATAGCCCATTTGTAGATGTAGTTTGTTGTAGAGGATAATTTATTTTTTTATAAAAATAATGTTAGTATATTGAAAAAGTATTTATAAAAATACATTGATTTATTTTTGTTAATATCTAGACTACAGTAGTTATAAAGGGTGTAAATAGACCATTAACGAAGTCGAAAGTTACTTGTCATTTCCAACATTGCGATATTTTTTTGTTCTGGACCATACCTGGGAACCTTATAGTTACGGAGATATTGGGGGTCAAAGTTCCAACATTTTCATAAGTTTTTTTCTTTTTGAGGTTTTAACTTTACTTTAAATACCTCTATGGCCCGTTTACTATTCAATGCATCCATCAGCACAATGTTTTGAGTGCGTTACATTGAGTTTTACCATAAAACATGATTTGTCACCCAAAAAAAATGTCGTTTCCCAGTAATAATTTTTGCTTGGGTTACTTAGTCTGATGAACAGAATGCTTGGTTGTCGGCTTCGTGAAGGGTCCGTTTACACCTTGTATAATATTATAAAACATGCATTTTGTTGAAGGAACCCTTTCAAGACAAGAACATTTAGAATAAGATATTAATATTTTTGATGGGCGCTTATCTTTTTAAAATATTATATCGGCCACCCTATTCTGTGTTCATGCTTGTAGAATCTGCATTCCATAAATCACTATTATTTTTGGTTAACCTTTCTAATTTAAAATAGAGCCGTCATTTGCCTAGCCTTTTCCAAACTATGTTGGGGTCGGCTTCTAGTCTTACCGGATGCAGAGGAATACCAGTCTATCTGACCTCCACAACATACGATACCCTTTGGTAATACTGATTGTCAGACTTTCGGGCCACTGACTACCTGTAACGACTGTCAAAGATCTACAAATGACAGCCGGGTCAACGGCTTAACGTGCTTTCCGAGGCACGGAGGTTATTCGGTATGTAATGGGTGGTCACCCACGGACCACGGATCAACCAAGACCAGCGTGGCTTAACCTAAAGATCGACCCGAGCGGCCAACCCTAGAGGCCGACAATACGGCAAGCACATAAGGCAATCAGACTGTTCAGAACCTTCACATCACGAAGCTATAAAGGCAAGCCAAGCTTGCAGGCTTGTATGAAACTACCGCCTCTAGCCATTTCATATTACTGAAAAAGAATTGTAGTTGACATTTGAATTTACGGAGAATTCAAGTTGGTAGAAGGTATACAATTGATATCCTTGACTGATAACAACAAAAGTTTAAAATAACAATACTTAACGCATGAAATGCACTACAATCATAAGACCGGTACAAACAAACATGCAACCGGTTACTAGCAAACTGATCGAGCTTCCTCAGGGGGCCTAAAATGGCCGCTTTGGCACAATCATAACAGGATAACAATACAAATCACGTTAAAAACGTATTGTAACGTAAGTCATATGCTGAAGCGGCCATTTTAGGCCCCCAGTACATTTGCTGTCAAATCTAATTCTAGATGTATCGATCGATTGGTTCACGATCATAACAACAGCCCAACCAATATCTTTCAAAAACAGTTATTTATACATTAAAATAAACGCCTTTTCTCCATGGAACTAAGCATAAAATAAAATACTAATGAGAATGAAACACCAATACGGATGAAAATGAAGCTACCAACTTAAATAACAAAAAATACATTTATTTGAATAACATAAAATAAATAACATTCTCTATAAACTTAAACATAACGGTTATAAAGGTCCAATAAACAACTTATAACTAAAAACATATGATTTTCAATACGGTCAGTGTCAAATGTACGACAACTTGCGTGCAAGTACATGTTATATACTTCGTCGTGTCGTTATAGCAATGTCTCCGAAATTCAACTTGGAAATTTGTGTAATCTTCGCCACTGAAATGTAGATTTTATAACAAATAACTAAACTTAAATTTAAAATCTCAGATAATTATCAGATTTTGGAAGAACAAATTCAAAGTCGTTACAAGAAAAAGTTAAAATTCAATAGTTAATGTAAATGTTAGGCTCAAAGGCCGAAAACACTCATTGAGCGAAAAAACCGACCACTTCGCGAAGTGGCAATTTCAAAACGACTAATAAGCGAAATTCGCGTCGTGGCTTTTTTTTAAAATGACCACAACTCGTTCTGGCAAACAAAAAACGACCACGAAGCGAAATTTGTGGCTGTTTTGATTTTCGACCACAACGCGTTCTGGCAATGAAGAAATGCAAGAACGCCTTCTGAGCTTTTATCAAACAGCCACAACCCGATGTAATACATTCGTAAGAAACTTGCCGATGTTGATGGGTAAAGGTGATGCCTAAATGAATATTCAAGATATCGGCTGCGAAAATTTTCAAATTTTCAACATAAGGGAGTCGTTTTCGTGGGCGCTGATCCCGATAGTGAGGTCGAAATAAAAATCCAAGATGAAGTATATGAAGATTTCGTCATGGAGGTCGTTTTCATTGTTTTCGGGGGCGCTAATGCCAATAGCGAGGTCGAAATGAAAATCCAAGATGGCGGATGTCAAAATTTAAATTTTTTCTATAGTGAGGTCGAAATGAAAATCCATGATGGCGGATGGATCCTGGGTAAGTGCGTATAACCTATCTTAGTATATTTGGTGCACATCAAAATCAATCTTATAATATATAACTAGTATCTACACCTTCACCAGGCTCACACTTGTAACAGATACATTATTTACAGAAGAAAAAAAAAATCGTACTCACTTTTGATATTTCTCATTCTCCTCTCTTAACTTCTCTATCTCCGATTTCGATTTGGATATGTGTTCCGAATAGAATTTCTTCTCTGCTATCAATTCTTCTTGTAGTTGCCTGTAAGGAGAATACGATTACAATAACTTGTAATAAATCAACTACAGGGTAAGACCTCTTCTCACACAAAGAGATATGACGTCGGCGAAGTGCCAATACCTCCTAACTGTCATTTTTCGAGAAATTAACTTTTTCATCGTTTTGAATTTAAAGGTGTTATTCCACACAAAATAAACGTGACATTGGCTAAATGCACAAACCGTGCGAAGCCAAAGAAAAAAAAAAATAAAAAAAAGGTGTTATTCGCATGTTTCAGTGAAATCTCCTAAGTGCATTGGTGTTTAGTTAAATCAATAATCTTCTAAATATAACAACATTATCGCATAAAAAGAATAATTACAAAGTTAATACCTCCTCCTATCTAACCGAATACCTACTACACTATCATAAAATATACGAATTCAGCATAATATATAAATCCCACACAATTATTATTCAAAATAAATAAATAAACTAACAAATTTTTAACTTGTCAAGAAATTAAGCGGTTTTTTTTCAGTTTGTGTCAAAAATTTTGATTTTGTCAGTTAGGAGTTATTGGCACTTCGCCGTCGATGAGTGACTATACACAATGTTCGGTTCAGCACAGCCGGGCGGAAAATTCGCATAATATAATTATGTATGAACGTACGTGTCGATCTTGAGGTTAAGCCGCGCTTGCCTAGGTTGTTCCGTGGATGCGTGACCACCCATTACATTGCGAGTTTCCACCATACCTCGGAAAGCACGTTAAGCCGTTGGTCCCGCCTGTCATTTGTGTTTTTATGTAATAGGGGGCCAGCCTATTGCCATCAACCGGGCACAAATCCAGACACCGCGACATTACCAGTACTTACCGATGGAAAAACCCAATAGCAATTTGCCCGACCCGGGAGTCGAACCCAAGACCACATGCCCAGCAGTCGCGCTTGCGACAAATAGACCATCGAGGCAGTCAAGATATTTCATATTTTTTTATACTAAATAGGCTTGCGTTATGCCGCAACTTGCCTGATGTGAAGCGATGATGCGGCCTAGAGTGGAGCTCGCGCGCCTAGAAGAAACCAAATATAATGTTATATTTCAAATTACCTGTTAATTCCCTTCTGAGCTTCGTATGCCGTCGCCAGTTCCCCATCTTCGTTGATGATATCGACGTCCGATCCGTAATTCGATGTGGCGAGCGACTTTAAGTTCACCGTCTGTTGGAATAGAGTTCAAAATTGAATGTGAGTTTATGGGAGGATTTCTGTTAGTAGGATATTTGGTACAGGGAGCTACTGTTGTACTACTGAGTGTAATGCTTGCGTTTTTGATGTAGTGGGCGACTTTAAGTTCAACGTCTTTTGGAATAGAATTCAAATTTTAATGTCAGTTTATAGACGTTTTGAGTTAGTAGATTATTTAGCGTATACAGGGTGGCGCCGAAAGTACGACAATAAATTAAACTGCGTATACTTCATGACGTTCTCAGTCGGCGTACAAATTTCCATTCCAATATATCCAGTAGTTTAGTCACAGGATATCATTTTTCATATTCGGAATTTTCTACATGATGTAGATTTATAGGCTAGCACTGACAGGTTAACAACCCCCCATCGGTATAAACACTAAACACATGTTGCCAACTCGCTATTTATTTTAATTTCGATGCTAGGATATTTTTAATAGTTTAAAAATATTCCTATGAACTAGTTTTAAAAGTGCTTTCATTTATTGTCGTATTGTCGGCGCCACGTTGTATGTCAGAAGGACTATTTTGAGCATGATTCAAGCTTGTGTTTGTGACATTAGTAAATAATCTATTTTTTTTTTGCAAATTATTTACAATTACGATATGATTATTAATAATGCAATTTTAGGAGGTTTATTTTCTAAAATTCTGAATAACTGGTATCTTAAGTAAATAATTTCTAAAACATAACATTAAAGTAAAACGAGCTTTTTTTAAAAAAAAATGTGCACAGTAAAAATAATTAAATCTTCCTAAAAACTAGTGCTTAAAACAACCATGCAAAACTATATATTTTAAATTACCATCTACCAAATAAATGTAGAAAAAATATGTACCATGCAATGACAGCCACAGAAGACATGGAAAAACAAAAAAATAAATGTCAAAAATAATTAAAATATTTGAAAATGTGATGTTTTATGCATTTAAGAAACAAAGAAAATAACAATAAAGTAAAGAATTTTTACTTTTAAAAATTCAGTATTTTTTCAAAAACTTTTGTTGAATCCTATTTATAATCAAGTAAAAAAAAACCCTTATCACAAAACGGTTAAGTAAATAATAATAAAAACAATGGTTAACTAAAAAATCTAAACAAGCGTTTGATTATACATATTATTATAAAACATTGATCACTACACTCATTTCGGTTACTCACAACGTTTTTCAGAGCTTGGAACCACGGTTTCTGTGTTGCAATAACAAAAAAATGTATATTTATAGATTGTCTATGATACTGGGGCCTACAACACTACTCAAAATTTGAAACAAGTTGTAAACTCAAATCACTAATCATATCAATTTATTATTAATATAATATTTCATATCAATAATAATACCAATTTATTTGGGGTCGTCGCAGCGTGTCTGCTTCTCCCATACTTCTCTATTATAAAAACTAGCGACCTGCCCCGGCTTCGCACGGATGCAATGTAGATACTCATGTTTTCTCTACTATAATATGCATGTATTATACATATAGACCTTCCTCTTGAATCACTCTATCTATTAAAAAACCGCATCAAAATCCGTTGCGTAGTTTTTAAAGATCTAAGCATATATAGGGACAGACAGACAGCGGGAAGCGACTTTGTTTTATACTATGTAGTGATTATGTAAACTCAAATCAACAATGACCAGTCACTCATCATCTGCCTAATCTTTTCCCAACTATGTTGGGGTCGGCTTCCAGTCTAACCTGGCGAAATGTGGGTCTACTTGGTCCAATGTTACGTATATTACCTCTTTCTGGCAATAGTAGTAATTACTCCTATGTACTGGTTGATCCATGTACAGTCGTTTAGACATTTTCACTCCGGTCAATGGTAATGTCATTTTGTCAGTATACTAATATTATACACTTGGCACTTTTAACCAACACTTAGGGCCTGTTTCACTCCTTCGGAACTGTTCCGGTTCACTTATCAGGCAAATGGTTTAATACACATTTTGTTCCATTGTTTTATTTAACCGTTAGATAGTAACTATCTATGCATTTTGAGACCGGTCACTTTAAATAAAACATATGTACGTAACGTTCGATACATTTACGATAGCGGTACAAACCACTTAAAGAAACAAAAATGTGTAATTTTGACACTTTGATCATCGGTAACGCAAATCACTTATTGAAGTTTAAAGAGCATTCACAAAAACACAGTATCAGTAAACACTAAATAGAAAATATTCTCACTATAGTTTACTTTTCCGGCTAAAGGTTATATTTTATAAACAAACACGCTAAATCAACTGAAAGACCATAAAACCTTTAAAAAAAAGAACAATTTCAAACCATCACTAGTTTTTAAAGACAAAATATCGTGGCAGAGGTTTTTCTAACTATATCACTTTTAGTCAACATAAAAACTAGACACTGTATTATGACATTCTTTCAAAATAAACACAGCGCTTTGTATTTCCGCTTGTTACAAAGAAATGTGTCAGTTTTGATCCAAACAAATACATGATGTTACGAAAAGGTAAAATATTTGGGTTTTATACTAGTGTTGTTATTCGGCTGTGTCTACTCATTCAGCATTTTGTATCCAACACCGAAAAGTTCGTTTAAGTTACTTTTTCTCGTTTCCTTGAAGGAAATACATCACGCCTTGATGTCTCGATGGGGTAGGCAAATTTGAATAGTACACCCATATCTCGGAAGTATTTTTATTTATTAGATGTTGCCGCGAACTTCATCCGCGTGAAATTACTATAAAAATATTACTTCCCATTTGAATCGATTTTGTTATCATTTTTTTTTGCAACGGAACCCTAATCCGTTCTCAGGAATAAATAGTAAAATACTCCCTTTAACATCAGCTATCTGCCAGTAAAAAGCCCGTCAGAATCGGTCCAGCCGTTTCGCAGATTAGCCGAAATAAAGAGACACAAAAAATAAAAATAAATGTTTGGTTTCTGTACAAGCACCGTATATACTTTCAGTATAAAGCTCTTATTTTTTAATCACAAACAGATATTTCAATTTCATTTATTTGTATAGATTCCGATGTGTGTGTGTTCGTAATTCTTGTCCTCCTAAACGGCTTGACCGATTTTGATGATTATTTTCGTGAACTTATGGGGTGGGGTTACATTCGTGGTTCTTAGCTACTAGACGAACAAGGCAATCAGAATAAGTGGTACATTAATAAGGGCGAAACGTTCAGACGGTAAAAGTTATATTTTATATACGGATATTTCTGTGACACGAGTAAACAGCTCTGATATTGTTATCACGCCTTATCAGATTTGTGGGTGACAGCCAGGATACTTTTTTAGATAAGTACGTCCAATGTGACGTATGTATACATAGCCTGTATTTTGTAAATAAAGTAAAATGGAGTTCTGATTGAAAGCAGCTCTAAAAGTTTTTGGAGGTGACCAGGAAATTTTCAGAAGAGACCTGTAAAGAGTGGCCCCATTTATAAAAAAAGCGTTTTCAGTGCCTCTGCATGAGTTCTGGTTAGTTATTATATTTATTGAAACTAGCTGTTGGCCGCCACCTTCGTTCGCGTGAAATTATTATAAAAATATTACTTCCATATTTGAATCGGGTTTTGTTAACAATTTCAAGGGTTTTAAT
The DNA here is from genome assembly GCA_964057025.1 of Standfussiana lucernea. Taxonomy (NCBI): domain Eukaryota; kingdom Metazoa; phylum Arthropoda; class Insecta; order Lepidoptera; family Noctuidae; genus Standfussiana; species Standfussiana lucernea. The sequence goes on from OZ059812.1 coordinate 3,357,314, forward strand.
TTTTTTGCACGTTTTAATTTTTAAAACAAAGCAAAACAAAAGCTATCTGCCAGTAAAAGTCCCGTCAAAATCGGCCAAGCCATTTCTTCAGCTTTATAATATTTTAGTTTGGATGCGTCGTATGTTTATTGCTTTTTTGTATTTGTATGCACGTCATGTCCATGCGAAAAAGAAATATATTTTCTTTCTTCAAAGCAGTCGTCGCGCGTGAGGCCTCTAGACACACCAGCCATTCAGGATAATATTGTTTCCTTTATTTATTTTTCTGACTTATTTTTACATTTTTGAATATTCCTATACAAAATTAGTAAAAACATATATATATATATATATATAATAGTAGCCCACCGGCACCGGGAACAGGCCCCGAGCTACCGGTGGTCAGGGCTCTTGAGAGAGGAACCTCCTAACAATACGCGCCGTGTCCAGAAGTACTGCTTTCTGAATCAAGCCCTTGATCCAGCTGCCAAGCGAGAGCGTCCTCAGATGTTGGTCGAGGCTCTTGGTTATTAAACCATTGGCCGACACGACTATCGGCACAATGACTGCTGTACTCAGGATAATTATTATTATAAAACTAGGAAACATACCTGATTCGTGAGTACACTCTTCAGTTGGACGCACTCGTCTCGTCTTCTGTCCAGTTCTTTCTGCATCACGTTCATTTGTTCTACAAAGGTAAAATAACGAACGTTTTAACAGTACATTTTGACATTAGTGGGAAAGTTTGTTATTGCGGCCGAGGCGAAATACACACACGAGCCGCAGGCGAGGGTGTTATGGAACCGAACCGACTGCAATAACAAATGCCCACGTGTATCAAACTGTGCGGGCGAGCCGCGTCACTGGCTGTGGAAGTTTTATTTCCGCACTATAGTGCGGGAATATAAGAAGAAAACCACGAGGGTGAAATCCATAGCATGTTGAACCTAATCGTAGTGCGATAAGAGCCAGTTTTCGAGGAAGTGTATTGAAAAAGCATTTAAGGGGGGTAGGGGGGGAGCAGGGGGTTACAGGTAGAAGAGGCTTTTGACAAGAGGCACACGGGGCTATCATACCGCCAACTTCCAAACTCCGTGCTACTACTGAGAAATTTCTAATGGAAAAACTCAATAGCATTATTTTCTTGTCCGACCAGGGTATCGAACACGGGACCCTACGCGCAGCAGTCGCGCTTGCGACCAGGAGACCAACGGGGCAGTCAGGGGTGATTACTGAGATGACAACTTACAGAGAAGTTTGGAAGAAGAAGACATGCGGCGCCGACCACTAATAAACTGGGATATGGACAGGAATGACAAAGATGAAGCTTAGCTTTAAGATTAGATGCATCTAGTGGTAATTCTTACCTATAACTTCCTTAGATACCAGCGTAGTGTCTCCAGCAGCTCGCAGCCTATCGAGGTGTTCTCGAAGCTTCTTGTTCTCAATCTCCAGCTCTTCCAGCTTGTAGCGGTCTATGTTCGGGTTCGTAGGCGGTGATGAATGGCGGTCTGATGGAGAAAATATATTAAATGAGTGATTTACGGATAACATAATCTATAAGGTTCTATCTGTTCATACACTACATCTCTTAAGGGGTCACTGTACTCATCATTATGAACAACTTTTACTATGCGACCAACACTGAATCAAAAAAAAAAAAATCAGCAGTTCCCTACAATAGGGGCCATCGCGCGTGATTTCGCCGCTAGATGCGTTCGTGTAGAGTAAGGTCTTCAGGAATGTCACATGTCATAGAGTGTTCCCGCGTTACGCGCTTTTTTATCACGTAGTTTTATTAATATTCACGAGTGTGGTCAAAATTGAGCCATTCCTGATTAATTATGACTTGAAGATTGTAGGTAGCAAGTTGGGAGTTCTAATTTGTTAGTACTTGAAGGAAGAATGATTTTTAAATGTTTCATGCATGCTAATTTTAGGGACAATATGGTAAATATGTACCTTAAGTTTCCATTATGTTGTTAAACGTAATTATATAAAGTTTTTATGAAGTTATTGGTACTTTAAAGTATTAAATAGAATTAATGACAGGACCTTACTCGACAGTGGCGCCATCTGGTGAGCTCAAAAACGATAGCCCTCATTATATTCGCATAACTCGTCAAAACGTATGGAACAGCTGTTTTTTTTTTGCGATTTTAGGGTTGGTCCCATAGTAAAAGTTGTTCATGATGATGACTACAATGTCTTCTTAAGAGATTTGTGTATTCATAGATAGACCTTATATACAAATAAATCAAATCGAAGTGTATTTTTGTAATATCAAAATACTTAACAGCTTTTTACTGAATGCATATGAAAGTATATGCGATACTTTTTTTTTGTTTAGCCTATTCCGTCCGACTACTCCCGCATAATTGACGATTTGGACTCGTTTTTGACTGATTGGCCGGAGAAGACAAAACACCGAGAGATTTGGAAAAGACGATACTTATAACAAAACAAAAAAAAACCTTTTTTACATTTTTGTCTGTCTGTTTGTTCCTGCTTATTTTCGAAAGGGCTGGACCGGTTTTGATAGCTGATGTTATAAGGAGACCAATACTGATAGCGGATATGGACAGATAACAATTATTAATATTGCAATAAATATTTATAATTAGATCAAGTCTTTTATCAATAAATCGTGTTAGCGGTTCATCGAACTGGACAATAATAAATCAAATCACATGAGATTTCATCATCTGCCTAGCCTTATTCCCAACCATGTCAGGGTTGGCTGCCAGTCTAACCGTATGCAGCTATATACTTGTATTTTACATAGAGCGACTGCCTATCTGACCTTCACAACCCAATCAGACTGGGTAATACGGTACTCCTTGGTACGACTGGTTGTCAGACTTTCGGGCCACTGACTGACCAACCACCTCACCTGACCTCTCTGACCTGTAACAACTGTCAAAGATCTACAAATGACAGCCGGGACCACCGGAGGAAACTCGGTATGTGGTCACCTATCCACGAACCGTCCTAGTCATATATGTCTGTTCGTTCGTACCCTAGACTCCTAAACTACTGTACCGATTTTGATGAATTTATTCACAGAAGACATGGAAGATAGATAGATTGAGAATGAATTAGTAGAATGTGTTTCAATTAATTTAAATCTCAAATTTGATGACGTCAACACAATACTATCTTTGTTGTCGCACAGTTGGGTAAAAAGAAGTGGGATCTCACTCATAATTCTCTCCTCGAGGTCTGTAGCCCTCTTCTGTGTCCTGGACAGTTCACTCTGAAGAGCTGATATCCTGTTCCTCATGCGTAGTACCAGACCTGCATCCGCCACCTATGGAGAGACATTACAAAATTGATGATTAAAGTTTTAACATAAGTTAAATTGCGGCCACATTGCTGGACGTAACATTACGACTGAGTTTAAGATGGCGAGGGCTAAGACAGTTGTATGTTGCACCTATATTTTGTATGGGTGCCATTGATCAATGTCAAGTGATGAGGTGTGAGAATGTTGAGGTGGGTGGTGTGGCGAATTAAATAAAGGACAAATTAAGGAATGAGTATATTATTCATTTAAACTTCATGTACAAGAGTGGTACATAGGCGGACTTAATGCCACAAGGCATTCTCTACCAGTCAACCTTTGGCTCAAATAGGATAGCATTGTGATAGTGTACAAAAAATAAATAAGAAAAAATACCATTTTGTTAAAATAAATTTACATACTTACATAAATAGGTTCATACTAATACAGATAAAATAAACTAATACATATTATAATAATACACATAAATAGTCCGAAATACGAGAACCTTATATTACTAATGACTACATAGTGAGCAATTTAGTCTTGACTTTAAATAGTACTTCCGAACTGTTCTTTCGAAAGCAATTTTGCTTTAGGCTTTTTTATTGCAAAGGGGTAGCGCGTTCCAGAGCTTTATTGTTGAAAAAGCGTAAGAACTGGACATAAAACCAGTACGGTGTGAGGGAGTTTGAAGGAGTAGGTTTATACGAGGTGTAGTTTTGCAACCTCGTCAAAATTCAGGAGGTTGTCAAAGAAGACATAATCAATATAAATTACGGTACCTGGTCAATAATAACAAACGCTTCTTTTTTTAGTGGTTTTAATTTGACACTATTTCAGAATGAAGCCCTTTTCAAAAGAGGAGAATCACCCGTTTTTTAGAATAAACGTCTGTGTTTGTTTGTGTGTGTGAAAGCGCGGTTATAGGACTAGTATTAGACGGGCCGCGTTTTAATACGGGTGGTGTACACTTATCGATTTCCGATATTAAGAAAAAAAAAATAAAAAAATCCTACCCATTTTATTACTGATTCGGGTCGAGAATCATTAGCATAGTTACCTCCTTGAATTAGACGAGGATGCAAAGCAACTCCTTGTATTAGAGGTAGTTTTGAATGTTGCGTCAGTTACAGAAAAGTTGAAAGGGAATCGACTGTCTTGGTAGGGACATATGATGAAGAGCGAAGAATCGCATGTGACTTTTGACCCTTTAAAATTTTGTTACAGCTCTGCTGTGGCGTTTTTTTCGTAGGATTGTAATTTTTGATTTCATCTGGATTCCCTCACCTTCGACGCCGAAATCTTGAGGTCTTATTTATCATTTTTTTTATAAAGGCCAGACATCTGGCCAGAACTTAATTTACTTTCTTTACAAAAAGATGCAATAATAATCTCAAATAAATAATAAAACATTAATATGAAAATAGTAATTTAATATTTAGAGTAAATAAGGAAGCTACTGACAAAATAAACAAGGTATTAACAAAGGTATGTATTTCCATTATTTCCACTATCCTAGTTTAGTCACCCCCGGCAGATTAAAGGTCTGACTCTTCGAAACGTTCTATCTGGCAAGTATTTTTTAAATGTAGTGTGCGTCTCCACGGCGCCCGTAATTCTTTTATTGTTACACATACATCTTTTTTTTAATAGGAGAACACACATATTTTTTTGCTCTTGTATGATTCCTTACATTGGATCCAACACACCTCCCGGCAGGTTACATTTGGCGTAGAGTGATGAATATAAATGTTGATGGATGGAGAGCGAGAGGAAGACCAAAGAAACGATGGATGGATTGTGGGAGGAATGATATGAAAGAGAAAGGAGTAAATGATAGCGTGACGTCTGACAGGAGAGAATGGGAGAAGAAAACTTGTTACGCTTACTCCAAGTAGAATGGGCCAAGGGCAGAAAGATGACGATATCACGATCAATGTACACAGACGACTAACTCAATAATCTCGTCGATCAACCGCGTCCTGGTTGAAACCTAATTGTGAAATTCAGCTGCGCGAACTGCATTCACTGCCAATGTAGGCATATTTATTGACCTTAGCCAAGCAATAAGCCAATGCCCAATCACAAGAATCAAACCTAGGTGCTCAAAGTTAGCGGTCGCACAATCGCACTTGAAACTACTAAACAATGAAGGCAGTTACTGATTCCCACAAATGGACTCCACTTTGGGGGCCTCGCTGCTGGTAGATTTTGATACAAGTGGGGAAAGTTTATCATTGCAGTCGAAACGAAATTCACACACGAGCCGTAGGCGAGGGTGTTATGGAGCCGAGAACTGCAGTGACAAATAAGTACTAGATCCTATAAATAAGTACTAGAGCCTATAAATAAGTACTAGATCCTATTAATAAGTACTATAGTCTATAAATAAGTACTAGATCTTATTAATAAGTATTATAGTCTATAAATAAGTACTAGATCCTATTAATAAGTACTATAGTCTATAAATAAGTACTAGATCTTATTAATAAGTATTATAGCCTATAAATAAGTACTAGATCCTATTAATAAGTACTATAGTCTATAAATAAGTACTAGATCCTATTAATAAGTACTATAGCCTATAGATAAGTACTAGAGCCTATAGATAAGTACTAGAGCCAATAGATAAGTACTAGAGCCTATAAATAAATACTATAGTCTATAAATAAGTACTAGATCTTATTAATAAGTACTATAGCCTATAGATAAGTACTAGAGCCTATAGATAAGTACTAGAGCCTATAAATAAATACTATAGACTATAAATAAGTACTAACCGGTTGTGTTGGTCCGTTGTGTGAGCCCGCCGACCAGTTGACGGCCTCCAGGGCTGGTCGAGTGCTCTCCACCGATCTGACCGAGCCGTAGCCATAGTCCTAGGGAAAAGAAAATAATTTATTATTTACTTCATAATTAGTTGAAAAATACAAACGTTTATGATTTATTAGCGAACCGCCCCGGCTTCGCACGGGTGCAATGTAGATACTGATGTTTTCTCTACTATAATATGCATGTATTATAAACCTTCCTCTTGAATCAATCTATCTAAAAAAATCGCATCAAAATCCGTTGCGTAGTTTTAAAGATCTAAGCATACATAGGTTTATATATTTTGTTTTATACTATGTAGTGAGTGATGATACACTAAAACTTTTTGCAAAAAAATTACCGTCTTCCAAAAAAAACACTAAAAAAGTGAAAAATAATTTTACTTTCGGAAGTCGGTGCCAAAAAAGTAAATGAAACAACGACAGTTATTATAACAGTCGGTTATTTTTATGCAATTTTTTTTTTATTTTACCCTTTTTAGTTATCGTATCACACACAAATCCTTGTCAAATATCAATTTCGCAATTTCTTTTACTTGGATGACATATTTTTTCCAGCTATTTTGATTTAAAAACCAAACTACTGAACCGATTTTGTTGAAATTTCTATGCTGGTTGCATATCGGGAAGTATATAATTTCAGATAAAAGAAGAATTTTTCAAATCGGTTCATAAATGACGAAGATATGAGGTAACAAACACAAAAAAAAAATTTAAAAAATACAACCGAATTGAGAACCTCCTCCTTTTTTGAAGTCGGTTAAAAATAATTTGAAGGATAAAAACACACTAATGTCTGTTTTCACCAATACTAGGGGCACATCAATGAATGCCTATGAAAAGTGGAGTCTGTTGGATTTTCAAAGCTCGACCCTGCACGGAGAGCTGACGTTCCTATTGGAACGTCAGCGTGCAAGACTATTGTAGCATTCATTTATTTAAGGTGGGACGCCCTCGGGCTAGGTAGAGCGACGATCTTCGCAGGGTGGCTGGCAGCAACTAGATGAGAGTTGCCGAGAATCGAGTTGAGAGGTGCGTGATTGAAGAGTGGAATGCTATAGGCTAATAATAAGACAAAACCCGTATCTATAAACAAGTCAAAGTGTTTACTTGAGTAAATGTAATTTTTTAAGATACGATCTTTATTATGTAGTTTAGTAAATGCTTGAAGTTAGAACTGTAAAAAGTTAGAATTCTTCGCTTTGCTTCCTGTGACGCTTCTTACTTCGTTTAAATTCTTGTCTGTAGCATATAAAATTTTGCACAAGTAATTATTTAAGCTCAAGTAATTACTTTACCTTGACTATAGATACGGGTGTTAAGGTATCGTTTGTGTTAGCGAGAATAGGCTTAGGAGTAATTTCGGAATTCCGAAAATCCATTTGATGTTATCTGTCGCTATAAAAAAGGTAACTAATTAATTATACAAAACATAAAAGTGTTTGAGATACAGAGACCAGGCGCTTTTTATTTGAAGCCGAACGTTTTAAAACTGGTTTGGCGAAAACCTCTTTTTACCCGACTACGGCTGAGCCAAAAAGAAGGGTTATGATTTTAGCGGTAATAATGGGTGCAGAAAAACCTTTAACGAAGCCGAAAGCCATTTATTCTCCCCATAATACGATCCTTTAAAAAAAGTATCAGAGAAATAACAGTTAAAACTTACATCTTCAACTGTGGTTTCTTGTTGCGAGTTGTTGCTGGCATCGGATAACGATCTCCTGTGCTCCTTCGGCGCTGGTTTACTGCGAATGAAACAATTGTGTAAGGACAGATAATATCAACCTATTTTCTCAGACAGATTAGTGAAGTGGCCGACAGTCCACTCTTTAGGCCAAACCTACCAACCGACGAAAATAAACACAAAAAAAAACTATTTGCAAAAAATAAATACTTAATAACTTTGTTCGTTTTTTGACTTTGAAAGTAAACTTATTTTCCACTTTTTTGTGTTTTTGGAAATCGTTTTTTTTTTTTGCACCATTGTTTTTTTTTTCCATCGCTCTAATCTTTCGTTGCTTGGCATTTGTACGTAATCGTTACACTGTATGAATAACTCACCTTTGCAGAGAGTCGATCCTCTCCTGCAACTCGTACTGCGCAGACAACAACTTCTGCCGACTCTGTCTCTCCGCTTCTAGTTCAGCATTTAACGCCTTCTTCTCTTGTTCGTGCTGTTTATCGCGTTCTGTGGAAAAAATATAAGTTTTTCTTTAAGATCCAGGAAATAAATGCACTTCTTCTTAATCGTGTGGTTAGTGCCTAACCTGGTGTCGAGTTTTTATGCCGCCTATGGGCCTCTGACTTGGCTTTACATGCCGTCGAGAAATATCTCTCAGGCATGCTGGTTTCCTCACGATGTTTTCCTTCACCGAAGCAAGTGATAATTGTAGGTACAATTCGCACATAATTTCGAAAAATCAGAGGTGCGTCTTGGGTTCGAACTCGAGGCCTATGATTTGGCAGTCCAACGGTCACACCACTAGACTATCACTGCTCACCAATCAATTCGCTTTATGAAAGCCTGAAGGGCAGCTGCAGCTGCAGAAGTGGATACCATGGGGGGAGTCCATCATGGGCTGATACAAGGAACACGGACACTAAAATGGTTTCCACGTATAAATTCATCAATCTAAATCATTTTTTTAAATCAGCTGTTCCATACATTTTGACCGTGTAGGTAATGCAGTTTTGTGGGAAACAGCTGTTTTTTATTTTAATAACCGACGAGAATTTTCTATGTGGGGGGGGCTCCAGAATGATGTACTGAGTACGCGGTAACCTTTTTAGCGGCGCTGTCCCTTCCACACCGTATAATATTAGTTATCCAGGGTTGGAACTGCTAAGAGAGGGTACTTAAAGCGTTCGCAAGGGGAATATGCTGGGTCTAGGTCTGTTCACTTGGAAATTTAGATGATGGCGAGCTGGGGCAGCTAAAAAATAGTCTTAGGGATTACTGTCTCGCAAGGAAATAACTTTAAGAATATATTGTGCGCACACGCACAAATTCAGCAGGTATGGTTTAAAAAAATATATTGTTTATTAAGTCTCTGAGGTTTACATAACAAATGTGAATGAAACAGCCCCAGTAAGTGGTTAATAACACTTGTGTCGGGGTTGTCTCGCTCCTCCCCTGAATTGGTAGACAACAACGTAACATTGGTTGGTTTAATTGGAAAGAAAACCTGCAAACTGGACTGCCTTGAAAATCTAGTGGTCGCAAGCGCGACTGCAAAGCATGAAGTCCTGGGTTCGATTCACAGGTCGAGTAAAGTGTTATTGGGTTTTTCCATCAGACATGGAGACTGAATTCGTGCCCGGTTGATGGCAATAAGCTCGCCCCTATTACGTGGAACTTAAACATAACTGACGAAACGATACTATTAGCCCTATTAGGTACACCTCTGCCTAAACCTTCGAGGATGACAGGCGTGATGTTATATTATGTTAAAAACTGTATAATTCTTATACGAGTACAAGGTCAAATTTTCCAATGATAAGATACATACGTCCGCACGTCTCTTGAGTTTCGTAATCTTATCCAATTTGCATTCTCTTCGCAAGACTAGTTTATACTTTTTCATGGGTTGTGCTTTTGTTGACACTATGTACAAGACACATAACTTCACACCTGTAATCCCCGAAGCGTTAGGCAGAGGTGTACCTAAAAGTGCACCCACATTTCGCCAGTTACGTTTTAAGTCCCATGTAATATGGGGCGATAATATTGCCATCAACCGGTTACAAATCCAGACTCAGTGTCTTCTACTGAGAAATTGCAGATGGAAAAACCCAATAACACTTAGCCCGACCTGGGAATTGAACCCAGGCCCTCATGCTCAGCAGTCTATACCAACGAAGCAGTCAACACACACCACTTGGTTTCACAAGAGACCAAAGACACAATTTACCTAAATCATCATCATTATCTGCTTGGACTTTTCCCAACTATGTTGGGGTCGGCTTCCAGTCTAACCGGATGCAGCTGAATACCAGTATTTTACATGGAGCGACTGCCTATCTGACCTGTACACATATGACTAAACAAAAAAACTCTTTTGCAAAAAAATGTAACCGACTTCCAAAAAAAAAAAACAAAAAAAAGGTAAATAACTTTATTTTCCGAAGTCGGTGACTATTTTTTGTTTCATTGACTTCCGAAAGTAAAGTTATTTTTCATTTTTGTTTTTTATTAGCCTTGTCAAGTATAAAATTTCGCAATTACTTTTACTTGGATAACATATTTTTACCAGATATTTCGATTTAAAAACCAAACTACTGAACCAATTGTGAAGTATATCCTTTCATTAAAAGATTTTTTTTCAAATCGGTTCATAAATGACGAAGATATGAGGTAACAAACACAAAACAAAACACAACCGAATTGAGATCCTCCTCCTTTTTTTGAAGTCGATTACAAACAAAAGCCGTCCAATATTTGTAATACCTTTCCACAGCTGCGCTCGACTTTTGAACTCCTGCGACCACTCCACCAAAGCACTTTCATACCCGTTGTTCTCATATTGTTTGTTTTGCACATCACTAATCACTTCTGCCACCAACATTGTTGCTTATTATTGTTATAACATTTCATACACAGTTCTTTTTGTTTATTTTTGTTGGTTGGCCACTTTAGGCCAGGTGCGTGTATGATCTGATGTATGAACGTGGTCAAGGCGAAAGAAGTATCCAAGGATACTGTTCGGTACGGTTCTGCCTACCCCCATGGAATAAGGCGTGAGTTTAAGAATATAGTTGGTTACTTTTGGGGTATAGGACTAAGGCTTTCCATACGACATGCATACCTTTGGTGTCTGATAGACAATTATTACAGTTAAATATTTCTCTGTTCTCAGTTTTTTGGTAATATAATGAGTTTGTTTACGAATGTGGACGTTCACGTGAAATCGGTGTCAAGAAACGAAACAAAACCGGTTAACATTCGAATATAAAGTTATTTTGCACTTTGTATTGTTTTTTGGCAGCCTGTAAGGCCCTTCACAAACTTCCATATGCTTAGCTATGATATATAAATAGTCCGACGACCTAGCAACTACATATGACATGACACATTACGACACGCACAAATCTTCAAAAAACTTCACCCAATATACCAGAATGCGAATTATTCGTCACATTACGAAATTACAACAACGAATCACTTTATTGCATTAAAAAGTTATACTTATTTCACTCGTAATTCACCATTTGCTTAGCATTTCCCGGATGCAGTTGAATACCAGTATTTTACATGGAGCGACTGCCTATCTGACCTCCACAACCCATAAACGGGGTAATACGATACCCCTTGGTAAGTCTAGTTATCAGATTTGCGAAGAAAAGAAACGTATATTTTTGCGTGTATATTTTAACACTATACAAAATATTTGCCAACACGGCTGTTTAGAAATCGATATAACATGGAAGTAATTAATTTTTTCGTTATCACTAATTGTTATCAACCGTTATCTAACTGAATGTTTGGCTTTATCAATACATTTATCAAAATTGTTACAGGATCGTAAATAAAAATGTTTTGGATGTTATTGTGTCCTTTACAACGTCCTATTAAAAATAGAAATATTTTTTCGATATGCCTAAAATTTGTTGGGAATATCTTTATTACTAGCAGTTTTAATAATTCAAGGTTAAAATAAATTGGCTAGCGAAACTTTAGAAATGTCAACGTGTGATGGGCAGACAAAAAAAAATATCTAAAATCATACTTCAAGGCACCCAAATAAATCGTCATTCATTTGTTTCGTCATGTTCTAATTAATTCGACCATGGATATGTGTAGGAAACAGGGTGCAAGGGGTTGTCCCTTGGACACTAATACGGCACATATTCACATAGAAATTTCTCGTCGATTATTAAAAAAAAAAAAACAGCTGTTTCCTACGAAACTGCAATACCTACACGGTCAAAATGTGTGAAATAGCTGTTTTTTCTATGTGGAGGGGTTCAAACTCAAAGCATTTATTTCAATTAGACCATTACAGGCACTTTTGAATGTCAAAACAAAAAATAAACTAAGCTACAGTCCCTGTCACAGGGCATAATAACTTGTGAAAGTACTGTAGTTGCCCATTCGAAAGCGTAGATCCTATGGAGAAGAATGGGCAAGAAACTCCATGGACACTCTTTTAAATGAATATGTTTTTACAAAATCTTGGTTACATCATTCATGTCGAGATTATACATACATGTGAGAACGATGTAGAAAGACGTGCGAGTAAGAGCATCCAGAGTAAAAAGATAAAATCCACAATTCAAAAATACAATAATCCATGGCAGGGAAGGGAACTAAACGACCCGACACACGCGCCACCATCAGCGAGACATTTTTGTGAGCATGACATTCTCTCAGCCACCAGGGAAAATGCGAGTCAGGAAAAGATGTAAATGGTAGCTTTATCGTACATAGTACTCACAGGTTCAGAATGATGTACTGATTACGTAGTAACAATTTTAGCGACGGTGTCCCTTCCACCTTGTAGGTTAATCATGCCTCTCGAAAACAAGAAAGTTAATCGTTTTTCATTGTTTATGTTCCTAATTATCTATTGATTAATCAATCCTTGAACACGAAACAAGAGCGCGTCATACTCATTATCATAAATAAAAACTTTACAAGATAAAGTTTTGGCTACATGTATTTTAAAATGTTTAATTAGTTCAAGGTAAAAATAACAATGTTATTGGAAATTGGCTGTTTGTTGAACGTGTGTGCTATAAGTAAACTCGAAATAAAACAGTCTAAGTAACTAGGAAGGTAACCATGTGTATGTTCCTTCATAAAAAAAAAAACACATAAAATCCATCATCTAGCTGTTCAAACTATCCTGGGTCGCCGATCGGGCTCCTGTCTAACCGGAAGCAGTTATACAGAGTGTAATAAAGTTATTTTCATTTTTTTTTGTTTTTTTTGGAAGTCGGTTTTTTTTTGCAAAAAAGTTTATTTTACCCTTTTCTTCTTTTATGTATTGAGTACGTGGTACCCGTTTTAACGCCAACCTGTATGATAGGTGTAGAAAACTCACCTTCAATAGCCAACTCATAATGCTCCTTCGTACTCTTCAGCTCATTAGCTAACTTCTCACTCTCTCCCTCCCACGACAATCTATCCTTCTCATATTTCTCTTTCAGCGTCTTCTTCTCTAATACCAGCTGTTTGTTGCTGTCTCTTTCTTTCGCCAGCTCTTCTTGTAGCGAGGTGATTAGATCGTTCTTGCTGAATATGTCCACTTTGAGTGTTTTTGCTTCTATCTCTACTAGCTTCAGGAGTTCTAGTTTCGCCCTGTGGAAGAGAATTTCTTTGTTAATAACATAACATAACATCACGCCTGTAATCTCCGAAGGTATAGACAGAGGTGTACCTAATAGTACAACCACATTTCAGCAGTCATGTTTAAGTCCCTTGTAATAGGGGGCGAGCCTCTTGCCAGCAACGGGGCACAAATCCAGACTCCGTGGCTGCTACTGAGAAATTTCTAATGGAAAAACCCAATAACACTGCTCGACCTGGGAATAGAACCGAAAACCTCTTGCACAGCAGTAGTGTTGCCCTGGTGTCGACTACTAGACTATCGAGGCAGTCTCGAAGGTGGTACTTCAAAGGTGGTATCTGACCTTCTCGGGGCATTCGCTCCATGTCAAATACTGGGATTCAGCTGCATCCGTGTAGACCGACGTGTTGTGTGCCTTTTGGCCTCGTACAGGACCAGTTTAGTTAGTTTTAATTTTAATCTGTTTTTAAGTTTTCTTTTTTTTAATCTTCGTTTTATTGTCAAAATACCACTTTGTTTTGTCCAGTGCGAGACGAATAAATACTTTTTCTTTCTTTCTTTCTTTCTAGACTGGAAGCTGACTCCAACTTACTTAGGAAGAGGCTAGGCAGATGATGACGTTACTTACTTCAAATCCACAATCTGCGCCATCAGCGGCTCGATGCTCTTGTTCTTCACCATCGCGTCTCCCAGCCTCTGCTGCAGGCTGATGATCTTGTTCTCCAGACCCTTGTTGAGGGACTTCACGTGGTCGAGGCTGCGGGCTTCGATGCGGAGGCGCTTGTATTGACGGCGGGCGAGGAAGCGGCGGATCTGGGGAGGAAGGGGGGGTTGTAGTACGCTTGTTTGCTTTTAAAGTGTAGGGCAGAGATATAAAGAGATACTTTTCGCCAGTTATGTTTTGTAGTACATAAAACTTGTTCTAATAAAGGTTGATCTTTTGCATTTGTTATGTATAGAGTCATAGGCCTTGGCGTCTATACGTGACACTTATTTATTTATTTCTCTATGGAATTTATTGGATTTATCTATGGAAAACTAACAGCTAACGAAACCGATTAAAAATTAGTTCGTGAGACTGACAGCCAATGATAAGTCTTCACTTATAAAAAACAGAGTGTAAACAAAAAAAAAGTGTGAACAACACATCGCTGCCACAATAAAGTAAAAATCAAAGGACACCATCGAAGCTTAAACTAAAACACATAATATCTTAATACTACCAATATAGACACTAGTTCATAAATCTATTCAGCTTACACACAACACACTTCACAACACGATACTTCACAATATAAAACTGTCACTTTTCGTCTGACGTTTTGACTCAACTTTTGTTGGCTGAACTAAACTAATGTAGCAAGTGTAAATTAGAGACTAGGGATTTTTTCTTAGGGGTGAGCCAATTGTCATAAAAACTAAAACGGAGATTTTAATTGCAACACGGATTATTGAGATTTTTCTAATGGAAATATCCAATATCTGAAGCCCTAGGAGCAGATCTCAATCTACTACTTCCGCGAAAAAAAATCTCGTGGCTTAGGACTCTTACTTCGCGCGTAGGATTGGACCCGAGTTGCTACGCGCTTAGCTACGTCGTAGCCCACGCTGTGCTACGTCGTAGCCCACGTTGTGCTACGACGTAGCAACAATTTCTAGTTCAGCATTTTTTTAACATCGTCCTCTCCTGTTTGACTCGAATGACATGGTGTGGACAATTGGTGATATTTACTGATTATGTTATCATCAAAGATGTTTTTAAAAACAAAATTATATACTTACAGAAGCTTGCGCAATGACAATCTGTCTCCTCAGCCTCTTTGCGCGTTTGCGCGCGAGGTAGCCACGCGCGTATCTTTGTATGGTGACGACCTGTAAAAGAATCAATTATAAAGTTACGAGGCTATGTTATATGGTATTACTGGGCGACCCGCACCAGTTTCGCCCGGTGACGGATTTTTATACAAACCGTCAACCCAGATTTCGCCCGCTTAGAGGTTGGTTTTCCAAAATTGTGTTGTTTTTTTTTTATTTTCCAAAATTGAGTTTTTTTTAAACGTTCCCCACTCTAGAACTTTCTTCTGTATCGTGGGTGCTTTTACAAACAATGCCAGAATCGTCAAAATTCTGATAACCAGTCTTACTAAGGCGAGTCGTTCTACCTAGTAAATGGGTTCTGGAGGTGAGATAGGCAGTCGCTCCATGTAAGATGCTGGTATTCAGCTGCCTCTGATTAGACTTGGAGCCGACCTCAACATAGTTGGGAAAAGGCTAGGCAGATGATGTTGACTTACCGCTTTGACCTTCCTCCGATCTCTATAGAGGTTCCTGGCCATGTAACCCCTAGCATGGGCTTGTAGGCCTATGGCTAGGCGACGAAGCCTCTGGTACTTGAGTCTAGCTAGCCAGCCGCGAACGTTGCGCTGGATTTTGATGGCGGCTCGTTTGCGGCGGATCTCTTGGGCTCGTCTGTTGAGATAAGTGGGATTTGGATAGGAGAACAGTTTTATAAAAAAAACACCAAATCAAAGTGGAAAATAACATTACTTTCGGAAGTCGGTGCCAAAACAGTCAATGAAACAAACCATAGTCACCGACTTCCGAAAGTAATGTTATTTTCCACTTTTTTTAGTGTTTTTTTTTTGGAAGTCGGTTATCGTTTTTGCAAAAACGTTTTTATTTTACACTTTTTAGTTATCGCATCACACACAAATCCTTGTCATGTATCAATTTCGCAATTTCTTTTACTTGGATGACATATTTTTTCCAGCTATTTTGATTTAAAAACCAAATTGCTGAACCGATTTTGATGAAATTTCTATGGGACCAATGGGGAAGTAGATCCATTCAGATAAAAGAAGAAGTTTTCAAATCGGTTCATAAATGACGAAGATATGAGGAAACAAACACAAAAAAAAATACAACCGTATTAAGAACCTCCTCCTTTTTTTGAAGTCAGTTAAAAGCCCGGTTTGGGGCACATCGGTTAGATGGAATCAAAGTCTATAACGGACGTAGGTAGTTTTTTTTTCGTGTTTTATATTATAAAGAAGATAGATATAGATGCTTTTACAACTTTATGCTCTTATGGTCCTCCTAATTTTTTATGCAATTGGTAAAACAAATCGCCGTTCTATGGCGTACCACACAAAGATACATTTTTGGTCAGTTTAAAAACTCCCCTCCATACCTCGGGAAACAGCACGAAAGGTTGACAACAAGTCTTACTAAGGGGTATCGTATTACTCAGTAACTGTGTTGTGGAGGTCAGATAGGCAGTCGCTCCATGTAAAATACTGGTATTCAACTGTCTCCGATTAGACTGGAAGCCGACGCCAACATAGTTTGTGAAAGGCTCTTTTCTGGTTAGGTTTTTTGCGTCTGGTGATGTTTAGTGCAAAGAAATGAATGTGATGCGGGGGAATGAGGAAAATGTCGGGAGGAAAGTTTTGAGCATGACTGTGGATGGGTATAAGAGTAGAGGAAGACCAAAGAAACGATGGATGGACTGTGTGAAGGATGATATGGCTAGAAATGAGGTGTCTGATGTCAAATCACAGAGAAGTATGGAAGAAGAAGACGTGCTGCGCCGACTCCAAATCAATTGGGATAAGAGCAGGAGAATAATGATAGTGCAAAGAAATAGATTTTCTTTCTTCATCTCTCTTACCTCCTAGCCAGGAATCCTCTGGCGCGAGCCTGCAGCGCCTTCAAGGCGGACATGATCCTCAGATACTTGCGGCGCGCGATGAAGCGGCGCACGCAGCTCTGTACGCGCACGCAGTAGTCCCGCTGAATGTCCGCGCGGATCTTCTCTAAGTACGCCACCTGGTGAGGAGAGAAAGGCTTTAAGAAGTTGAAACTTACAATTCAATAATAATAATTCTATTTTTATATTAATTTAGTTGGTAAAGCGGCGGACTGCTGAAACAAACAAACGTCATGGCAGAAGTTGACTTTTATTCATTGAAATTATAATACAAACTACAAATAGAGCTAAATAATAATAAAAAATAAACTAAAAGTAGGTAGTAGGACACTTAGGCGCCAAAGTACTCCTCCGCATCGTTGCCATCCGGGAACGTGCCCAAAAGACTGGCAGCCACGTTGAATAGCAATGCTAATTATCTGGCCAAAGAAAGAGCCAGCCCCTCTGTTCACACGAATTCCTTAAAAAGGAGACACGCACTCGGGGCCCATGACCCGAGCGTTTCGACCCCACACGGCTCAAAACTGTAGCTACCACTAAGGTTACAGTTTTGACATAAGGTTTATATCACAATGATTGTCGAGCGCGACGCTCGTGAAATGGAATAAATAAGTGTTGTTCCGCAAAGTTGAGGTTAGATATGATATGCATAAGGAAGAAATATCATAGAAAAAAATAACCGACTTCCAAACAAAACAAAAAAAGTGCAAAATAACTTTACTTTCGGAAGTCGGTGACTATTGTTTGTTTCATTGACTTTTTTGCCACGGACTTCCGAAAGTGAAGTTATTTTCCAATTTTTTTAGTGTTTTAGACAATACTATGTAAATAAGACTACCACATAAAAAAGTTGCAGTCATGGTACAAGAAGGTACATGTAGTTTCTGGTCCAAGAAACACAAAGTTCGCACCAAAAATATAATATCCATCACATCAGACAAAAATTTTTTCGGTAACCGTAAAGGTATTTGCAATATTATTAATTATAGGCAGTAGTACTTACTATCAACTTCACGATCCATCACTAAATATATTACAAATAATTTTATACCCACTTTGATATCGACACATCAAGTGCAGAAAAGTGAATGATTTCGTTATGCAAACCACTAGTAAAAACACTTTAAAATTAATTATTAATTTATTGGAGGGTACTTACACAAAATTATCACCTCAATAGTAACCTCGGGAATATATATTATCGCTTTTTATCGAATATTATTATATAGAATTTCAGTAACCCTTTTTGTCTTGCTAAATCGGGCTTTTGAACCATAGTGTGCTACTGAGAAATGTCTAATGGAAAAACCCAAAAACACTTGACCCGACCCGGGAATCGAACCCAGGCCCCGCTCAGCAGTCGTGCTTGCTACCGCGAGACTAACAGAGCACAAATTTTACTATGGGACCAACCACCAGATCGCAAAAAGAAAAAAAACAGCTGAAGGAACATCCGTCCGACCGGGAAGTCGAGTCGAAGCCGAACCCAAACCCAACATAAATAAATAAATAATAAATTTATTTCAGTTAACTTTAAAAACTTCTACAATAAATAATCTTACATAGAGGCCTCCTTTTAGGTATGAGAAATACCTGTGCTAGGAGACCCCGCTCTTCTAAAACTAGAAACAATAATAATACATAACATAGTTGGACAAAGGCAGGCAGGTGGTGATGAGGTAACTAGGCGGTTACCTGTCCAGCTCTGAAGAATATCTTGGTGGCTCCGAACTGGTACTTGTCGGGGTCCTTGACGTGTCGCGCGAGGATGCGGCCGCACGTCGCCTTTATGTTGCCGCGGTCTATCTCTTTGTATAGACATAGGAGACGGTACCTGGTGATAAAAATAGGTGTTTGAGCCGGTAGATTTTCTTATTGAAAAACTTTAAGGGCCATGGTTTGAAGTGGTACCTATTTATAATGGGTCTAAAAGTACCCTTAAGGAAGCCGAAAAGCACTTGTTCTTTACATCATTGCGACCTTTTTTTTGTTCTAGACCATATCTGGGGATAGTTACGGAGATATTGTGGGTCTAAGTCAAATTACTGAAGTACCCTTCGATAATTTTCGTGTTGCGTTGCGGAAGTGGTTGTTACAAGAGTGTTTTTATTCGATAGATGAGTTCTTTCAAAAGTGTCCCTGTAAATTTTATACATTAAAGCACAGATACATTTAACTGTTAAGTACATAATTTGACAAAATGTAGTTACCTAGTAATATCTTAAGTGTTAAAACTTGTACTATTGCATGCTATGAATACGTTTTTGCGTGTGTTAATATGTTAATGCTAAATATGTTATATAAGAACTTCATTTACCTACCATATTTGATATATTTGTTACATAAACAGAATTCTTGGTTGATGGCTTCGTGAAGGGTCCGTTTACGTTTATTTATTTTTTAATTTATTTATTTATTTATTCTGTACATTGAAAATATTAATAAAAAAATTGTAGGGCTGTAAAAGGATAACAAACAATAAATAAAGACGAAGTGCTCACAAGATAACTTTACATCGAAATATCGGGTTTTTCAAAAAGTCATGATAGCAAAAGGTAAAAGTACCATCTAAAGAGATGGCGCTGCTTTGAAAATCTTCATAGCCCATATTGTTTGTTCGATCGCTTTCCATGCATTAAATTTTAGCAGTTTCACTCAGTGCTCGATAGATGGCGTTGTTCGTTTGACGCCAACTTCTGAATCGTAGTGTTAAGATTTTCCGTGGAAGAACGAACCTCGCCGGGTAAATCTAAATCTAAAAATGTAACGCAGACAAAGTTGCAGGGGTCAGGTAAGACAAAATAATAACCATATTCCCTTACCTAAAGAAGAAATCTTGGTAGAGCCACCTAGATGGGAATCCAGCGGCTGATATCCTGATCGTCTCCAATACACCACACGCTCTGTAAAAACATAAGGAATTAAACTAATTTAAAGGCAGTGCTGGTTTTTTGTGAATTTTCAAATTTGTGAAAAGGGGCCGTCCATAAATTACGTCACACGTTGAGGAGGGGGGAGGGCATCGACGAAGTGTGACATTGTGTGACAAGAAGTGGGTGGGGTCCTAAATTTCGTGACGTCACATTTCAAAATCGAATGTATCTAAGTATTAAAACTCGATTACTATTAACGAAAAACTTGAAAATATTTCCAAGTCAATCTGTTCGAGTTTGTGAAATAGCAAAATATGTGACATCAAACTAGGGAGGGGGACTCTCATCAGTGTGACCAGCTGTGACAAGCACGGGGAGTGGTCAATAAATCATGAAATTCGTATGACATAATTTATGGATGGCCCCTAATGACAGTTTGTCGTTAGTAGTAGTTAGTCTGGTATCAAGTCCGCACCTCTGATTTTTCGGATTCATGTGGATATTGTATAATTATCACTTGCTTTGGTGAAGGAAACCAGCATGCCTGAGAGATATTTCTCGTCGGCATGTAAAACCAAGTCAGAGGCCCATGGGCGGCATAAGAACTCTGACACCAGGTTAGGCAATAACCACACGATAAAGGAAGAAGTAGTTGGTCAAAATGTAATTCATCACCTGAGCTGGTTGACGGCTCTGGCGCTGTCGAACATGAACGGCTCCTTGGTGTCGTTGGGCTTGATGCAGCGCACGTAGTGCGGGGTCGTGGCTGACAGGGTGGACATCAAAGCGGACAGTGACTGTCGGAACTGGGAGCCGACTGTGTGCTTCTGGCCGGATGCGCGGCGGGGAGGTTGCTGTGGACAAAAATATCGGCTTTACATACATAACATCGCGCCTGTAATCCCCGCAGGGTTAAGCAGAGGTGCCCTTAATAGTACACCCACATTTCGCCAGTTATGTTTAAGTCCCATGCAATAGGGAACGAAGCTATTGCCAAAAACCGGGTACAAATCCAGACCCCGTAACTGCTACTAAGAAAATCCTAACGGAAAAACCCAATGACACTTTGCTTGACCCGGGAATCGATCCCAGGTCCTCATGCTCAGCAGTCGCGCTTGCGACCGCTCGACCGACGAGGCAGTCAACGAGGAAATATTGGTTTAGTGTTGGAATGTTGCCAACATGGTAATATCGCCGAAGTACCTAATAATTTTAATAGACAAAAAGCTACGACAATGTGTATTGCTTGTAGCGGCATCTGTTACGCCTCACAAAGAACTACATATCATCTGAGGTCATGCAAAATTCTTACATCGCGCAAGCACAGTTATTCGGTTCTAGCCGAACCGCGCAACTTCGTCTGCGTAACATTTTTGATTGATGCTCCGCTCCTATTGGTCGCTGAAGTGAATGATACGTAGATTCGACCAAGACTGCTATATTTATTATTACGGGTAGCACACATAATAAGTTTTCTATGAAAACCCACATGACATACAATTGTCGTAGCATGATGTTATATAGCCTATAGCCTTCCTCGATAAATGGGCTATCCAACACTAAAATATTTTTTCAATTCGAACCAGTAGTTCCTGAGATTAGCGCGTTCAACCAAACAAACAAACTTTTCAGCTTCATAATATTAGCATAGATAGTATAGATTAGGTTAAATACAACCACCGTCGGGCAGTATGGTCGGAATATTCTCCCCTTTTTTATGGGGGATAAAGTTTAGTTTCTTATTTCTCATGGCCTACATGTGTATACCTCCATTATGCCAACAACCTAACTTTAATGCAGTCTTGGTCATAGGGGCCGTCCCTTTTTAAGCCACTTTTATAGCCTCCCTACCCCTTGGTGATAAGTCGTGAGGTTTACGGCTACCCCTCACCCCCCCTCCCAGTATCACGTGTATTTATTTATTTAATTATTATTGAAAAGACAGATAGTTTCAGAAACCGTTTTAACAAAAAACAAAATGGATGTTTAAGAGAAAAATTCGCTGGGGTTTTGATCAAAAATCGGTTCCTCGAGTTTTTAATTAATTATTGATAAAAAAAATATTTTACGTCACACATTAAATTCATATTTTTCGTCCCACAAAAAAAAATATACGTGACGAACCCCCTCCACTCCTGTTCAAACCTCACGTGATTCAAGGACGACCCCTTACCAACATTCCTATTCCTTTGAAGTCACCAAAATTATCTCCGCGTGTCCTTTCGTACCGGTCTGCTGGTGTACTCACCGTCAAGCTAGTGAGTGGCACGGAGGGCATGGTCCTCCGCTTGGAGGGCGGCGGGAGGGTGGCGGACGCGGAGACGTCCAGGGTCCGGTCGGCGAACATGGTGTGGATGAGACGGCAGCTGCTCGCGCTCTTGATGCACTCCAGCTGTTCCTCTGACACCGTGTCTCGGTTCTTCTCCAAGAAGCCTCCCGACTGGTACTCTACGTTGTCAGCGAAATGCTTGATTATGAAGGCTGGAACGAAAGAAGTTAGGTTATATTTTAAGATGGAATGCAGATTGAATGCAGAGTTGGCACATTTGATTAAAGAAATAATGTATGAAATGAAATAGAAATTCATTTTTTTATGTTTATAAGAATCATCGCTAATATCCATTTTTAACCGACTTCAAAAAAGGAGGAGGTTCTCAATTGGGTTGTATTTTTTTTTTGTTACCTCATATTTCTTCTTTTATCTGAAAGGATATACTTCCCGATTGGTCCTTCCGAAAGTAAAATAATTTTCCATTTTTTTGGAAGTCGGTTATTTTTTTTTTTTTTGTGAACAACATGTCAAGGCCACTGTTATTTCTCAGGCTAACAATACAAGGCGGTCTTTAATGACAACATGGTTATATTGCCAGTAACCTCACTAGCAATATAAAGGCGACCTGGTACTGTTGCCAGTGAGGTCAATATTGCAATAGGCTAATATCGTCTGAAACTAATAATGGCTGGTGCATTCTCAAGAATACGCTGCAAGCGAGAAATATTGAGTGATTTAGCGCGGTTTAGAGGAATTCTATGTGCAGCAGAAGACTTGTTTCAATGATGTTTTACCAGATTTTTCCTGAACCTTGGCTTCATGAAGTACTGGTAGCTAGCACACGATTAGTTCAGCTTGGCCAGGAAGCCACGTCGCTGTTACCTCTACAACCAAGTGTTACTCTATATCCAAGTTTTACTCACCAGCATTCCCGAACCTCGACTTCATAAAGTGCTGGTAGCTGGCACATGACTGGTGCAGCTTGGCCACGAAGCAGCTTAGCTGTCACCTCTACAGCCAAGTGTCACTCTACGGCCAAGTATTAGTCTACAGCCAAGTGTTACTCACCGGCGTTCCCGAACCTCGGCTTCATGAAGTGCTAGTGCTGGCCGGCCAACTGTTACTCCACAGCCAAGTGTCACTCTACGCCCAAGTTTTACTCTACAGCCAAGTGTTACTCACCGGCGTTTCCGAACCTCGGCTTCATGAAGTGCTGGTAGCTGGCACATGACTGGTGCAGCTTGGACACGAAGCCAGCGTCGCTGCCGCCGGGCACTCGGCACTGCTCGTCTAGGAGCGCTAGGACTCCTAGTCGGTCTTCTATTAGGTCGATGCAGGGTTGGTTGTCGTAGAATTCTATCATCTTCCAGGAGATTTCTTCCTGTAAGTATAAGATAAGAAGTTGAGATTATTTTGGAAGAATTATATAATACCAGCTTCTGCCGCATTCGTTTGACAGAACTAGGTCCGCGGAAAAATGCTAACTAATTTTAACATAAATTCGATAACAGTCATACCATGTCATTGACCTATATAAAAAGTGGAAGAGTGTCCAAAAAAGTGTAGAAAGTATCCAAGATGTTAATCCAGGTCATAGACAACCTGTGTACCTAAATTTCATCCAAACCCGTACAGCAATTTATGCGTGATAGAGTAACAAACACAAAGTTTCACATTTACAATATTAGTAGACTAGATTTTGTCCGTGGCATCGTTTGCGTGGTGGTCGGATTTATCTCACAGGATCGTAATACCGGGATAAAAATTATCCTATGTCGTAACCCAGGTGTTTGTCTATTAGTTTGCTTCATAAGAATCTGTTCAGCCTTCAAGGTTTCAAAATGCAGTGGTGGTTAGTATAAAAAATAAGTTTAATGGATTACATAACATGAAATCACGCTTGTAATCCCCAAAGGGTTAGGCAGAGGTGTACCTAAAAGTGCTCCCAAATTTTGCCAGTTATGTTGAAGTGCCATGTAATATGGGGTAAACCTATTGCACATCAACCGGGCTCAAAATCCAGACTCCGTGGCTGCCACTGAGAAAACTCCTAATGGTAAAACCCAACAACACTTTGCCCGACCTGGGAACCCAGGACCTCTTCCTCAGCAGTCGCGCTTGCGACCAGTACAGCAACTAGGCAGCATTTAATGGATTACTTACTTTGATATACTCGTCCTGCTCCAACTTGAAGACGTGTGAGTTGAACTGTTGCTGTAGCTTCTCATTCGCGTAGTTGATGCAGAACTGCTCGAAGGAGTTGATCTCGAAGGTCTCGAAGCCGTAGATGTCAAGGACACCTAAAAACAACGAACGTAATATGAGAAAAATTGTAAAATCACAGCTGTTTTTAACCGACTCCAAAAAACGAGGAGGTTCGTTACGATAGTTAGTGTAAGGATAATTTTTAACTACATCTGTAACTTGTACCTACTTTCTGTGCAAAATATTCTATTCATAACCCAGTTACTGGGTAACACGATACCCTACTACTTACTCACCAATAAAGTGCTTCTTAGCGTGTCCGGTGTCGAGCGCTCTGTTGACGGCGTGCACGAGCCACGCAAACAGCTCGCCGTACATGCGCTTGGCGAGCGCGTCGCGCCCGAACTGCGCTCTTTGGACGTCCATGCGGGATACTATTACCTGGACAAATTAGATAAATAGTAGTTTTAACACAAATATACAAGGTGTAGTTTTGCATCCTCGTCAAAATCCAGTTGATTGTCATAGAAGACGTTAATAATCAATATAAATTACGGTACCTGGTCATTAATAATAAACGTTGCTTTAATTTTATTTTAATTCAAGTATCTAGATCTTGCTCGCGAGGTTGTCGACATGTGGGACGTGAATACGGCAGTCATTGTGCCAATAGTCGTATCGGCCAATGGTTTAATAGCCAAGAGCCTCGACCGACATCTGAAGAGGCTCTCGCTTGGCAGCTGGATCAAGGGCTTGATTCAGAAAGCAGTACTTCTGGACACGGCGCGTATTGTTAGGAGGTTCCTCTCTCAAGAGCCCTGACCACCGGTAGCTCGGACCCTGTTCCCGGTGCTGGTGGACTACTATTTTATATATTTTTAAATGTTTTTTTATACTAATTTTATACAAGAATATTTAAAAATGTAAAAATAAGTGAAAAAAATAAATAAAGGAATAACGTTGCTTTTTTTTTTTGTTGTTTTAATTTGATAGTATTTCAGAATGAAGCCCTTTTCAAAAGAGGAGAATCACCCGTTTATCGAATAAACGTCTGCGTTTGTTTGTGTGTATGAAAGTGCGGTTATAGGGCTAGTATTAGACGGGCTGCGTTTTAATACGGATGGGTGTACACTTACCGATTCCCGATATTAAAAAAAATTGCCTACCCATTTTATTATTGATTCGGTTCGAGAATCATTAGCATACATACCTCTTTGAATTTGACGAGGATGCAAAACGACACCTTGTATAAACGTGTTAAACCGCTAATGCCACAATCCGTCAAGTAAAAACTTCTAAAAGTTTCTAGATGCTAGTCTGCAAAAATAGACGACGCGCGCCCGTGGCACCTGCTGCCATACGACATACAGTCAGTGTACTGAACAGGATGGAAGGTGGTTACCACGTACTTAGTACATCATTCTGAACCCCCCCACCTAGAAACTTTTCGTAGGTTATGAAAAAAACCGGCCAAGTGCGAGTCGGACTCGCGCACCGAGGGTTCCGTACAAACCTGTAGTTTAATACCTCTACGCGTTCATGAGGAAAGGGGGTAGTAAGTTTAAAATTATTAAAAATATTTTTATTAAATGATGTAACAAAAAATATATGGTTTTCGCATTTTTTTCCTTTATCTGTGCTATAAGACGTTGCTTCGTACCAAATTTCAAGATTTTGAGTTCACGGGAAGTACCCTGTAGGTTTTTATTCCCTTGCGAGTGTCAAAAATTTGCGGAAATTTGCGCATTAACGGCTGTATCTTTTGATCGCGTTGGCTTAGAAGTTTGATTTTTTCAAAACTTCAAGGGACAGTGGACCTGAGTATTTGATATAAATTCCAGCTTGATACCTCCACGCGTTCCTGAGAAAAAGAGTGTTGACAGACAGACAGACGGACGGACAACAAAGTGATCCTATAAGGATTCCGTTTTTTTGCTTTCAAGGTACGGAACCCTAAAAACGGTCAAAATGTGTAGAACACCTGTTTTTTTGTTTATACCGATAAAAAATTTAATAGGTGGTAACCGTTTTAGGGTCGGTGTCCGCTCCATCTTGTATTAACATTCGGTTAAACGGGTACGGACAGATAGCGGACGGCTTCTGGACACCGGACACTGTCAGATTCTTCAGTACATTATCTGTCGGACACCGGTCTGGATTCGCGTCCGCAATTCGTCCGTACCAGTTGGACCGAACCTCTATGCATGTTAAACTGGCGAGCAACGTGGGTCTGCAACGTACACAGTTTATATTGAAGGAGGTTGAGTTGTAAATGACGCTGTCGTATGACCAGCTCATAGGGACGTTCGTTTGAGTTCGAATCCGTGGTATTCGAAAGCAAACAGCACGATACAGGCGCTTCTTCTTCTTTATCGTGTGGTTAGTGCCTAACCTGGTGTCAGAGTTTTTATGCCGCCCATGGGCCTCTGACTTGGCTTTACATACCGTCGAGAAATATCTCTCAGGCATGCTGGTTTCCTCACGATGTTTTCCTTCACCGAAGCAAGTAATAATTATTCAATACGCACATGATTCCGAAAAATCAGAGGTGCGTGTACTGGGTTCGAACTCGAGACCTATGACTTGGCAGTCCAACGGTCACACCACTAGGCTATCACTGCTTACAGGCGCTTGATTTTACGTTACTCCACTTCGGTTGAATATTTCGGTTCAGTGTGTAATATAAACCCAGGGGGAGGGGGGGGGTTGTTACCCCCCCCCCTCTAGGTTAGGTACAAATCTTCTTAGGAAGTACCAATATAGATAGGATTTTGCCTCATGAAATACAGATACTATCATGGTTTAACTAAATAAGTTACTATAAATTAATAATTACCTCATGTGCGGATGCTATTCTTCTATGTGTTAACCAGCGAGACAGCTCAGCTTTAGGTATGCCGAGCAGCGAACATACGATGGAGAGATGTTGGTCGTCCTGCAAGACGGGAAAGGTTACTTTATTGGCAAGAATTTTGAAAGTCTGGCTAGACTTGACTGACTCTCGGAGTACAGCCAACTGTACATCGATGGTAACGATTTGACAGTGACAGCGCCTTTGTCAACCGACTTCAAAAAAAGGTGGAGGTTCTCAATTCGGTTGTATTTTTTTTGTGTTTGTTACCTCATATCTTCGTCATTTATGAACCAATTTGAAAATTCTTCTTTTATCAGAATGGATCTACTTCCCGATTTGTCCCATTGAAATTTCATCAAAATCGGTTCAGTAGTTTGGTTTTTAAATCAGAATAGCTGGAAAAAATATGTTATCCAAGTAAAAGAAATTGCGAAATTGATACTTGACAAGGATTTGTGTGTGATGCGATAGCTAAAAAGGGTAAAATAAAAACGTTTTTGCAAAAAAATAACCGACTTCCAAAAAAAAAAACGAAAAAGTGGAAAATAACTTTACTTTCGGAAGTCGGTGCCAAAAAAGTCAATAAAACAATCATTAGTCACTGACTTCCGAAAGTAAAGTTATTTTCCACTTTTTTTTGGTTTTTTTTTTTGGAAGTCTGTTATTTTTTTGCAAAAACGTTTTTGTTCACTGTACAGCCTGACACTGACCGGAAAATTGTAAAATTCATAAGAAAAAACTAATTTCTCGGGCTACCCTGCCGCTTCAACCTTAACGTTACTCACTGTACTGATATAGGCTCCATCATCGCCATCCACATCCTGCGGCGCGTCGGGCTCGCCCGCGCTCAGCTCCACGTTGCCGAGGTGCAAGATTGTGGACAGGATCGTGAACATGTCGCGCTGCTCTTGTTCGGATACTCCTGTGGAGAAGAAGAAATGAATAAGGACACACAAAAAATCCCGCCTGGCATCTCCGAAGAGTTAGGAGTCCGTCAAAAATGACCATTCAGGAAGGAAAAGGCCCTTCAAGAGTGATAGTCAGTGAAGGCAGTCTGAGAAGGGGCGGCTTGCGCAACCGGCGTGCGTGTATGACCAGATGTAAGAACGTAGACGAAGCAAAAAAGAGTATGGCAGGTGGATTACTGTAGTTTCTACATTCCCCCATGGGAGAAAAGGCGTGAATTCTTGGTATTTCTTACCTAATGTGGTGAGAGCGGATCTCGTCTCATTAAAAGTCTTGAGGTCATCAACACCGTCTATATTTGGACTGCCGCCTTGGTTCAAATAGTGGAACGATTCTTGATGATCTGCAACAAAATAAACGGGATTTTTTGTCAATAATCACTTTAAAAATCTCCATAACATCATGTCATCTGCATTCTCCTGCCCTTATCCCAATTTATTTGTGATCGGCGCAGCATGTCTTCTTCTTCCATACTTCTCTATTACACGTCATCTCATCAGACACCTCCGTTCTAGCCATATCATCCTTCACACAGTCAAAAATCACCATAGCATGGTATAAAATACAAAACAATATTAAAATACAGTGTGGTATATATATAAAAGTCGTTTATCAAATTATCAGACAGAGTGACATTCTATTACAAATCGGTATTTTTATACAGTGGTTTAGATACAGGTTGATATTATTACACAGGGTAGATTTTATACAAGGTGCTGTTTTATAAAAGGTAGATTTTATACAGAATGGTGTTTTTATACAGTTTATATACAGGATGTTTTTATAGTATTCTTAGACAGAAATAAAACCTACCCAGATGTAACTCAGGCATCTGCTTAGCCGCAGCGCACAACTGGTAGAACACATGATAATTCCTCTCCCCTGAACTCTGGTACACGACGCGAGACTTCTCCAGCAGGTAGGTGCGCATGCTGGCGCCGGATATCCGGTACACGTTGTCGAAGTGAATCTCAATGAACTTGCCGAAACGGGAAGAGTTATCGTTACGGGTAGTTTTGGCGTTGCCTATTGCCTGTAGGACAAAATATAATGTTTTAGTGCATTATCACACTTGTGATTTGCTGGCATGTTTCCAGAAAAAAAGTGAGTGCTTAATAAATAAACAAATTTTATCTGAATCATGTATACTTCAACACTAATATACATCCTATTATAAGCAGATAAAATTTGTTTGTAAGTTTCTATTGTACGGTGGTTTTGGGGGTATTTAAAGTAAAGATATGACATTTAAATTTTGTATTTAAGAAAAAAAAGTGAAAAAGTTGTAATTTTGACCTCCAAATCTCCGTAACTAGAAGGTTCCCAGGTATGGTCCAGAACAAAAATATGATCACAAGTGCCTTTTGGCTTCGTTAAGGGTATTTTTACATCCCTTATAAGAAGAAGTAATTTTAAAACCGGCGCGTCTGACCATGGACCTGGATGAAGCAATTTGTAGTTTCTGCCCACCCCATAAGGAAATGAGGGATTTTCTTTTTAAACTCTTCCGTAGTCGCTGGATAGATGGCGCTGAACTTGGTAAGTTACTGCAAAGAACGGAACGTCACATCATTTCACTTGGATGTAATTTTAATTTTAAAAGTATCAGTCAACCTCAACGAGCCTATGTGACGTGACGCAATGTTTTTTTTTGCAAGCGTTTTGGCTTTGGCACCTAGTAACGTAGTCAGTTCAACGCCATCTACAGAGTTCTTGGAAACTATGTTTTTTTTTTATACCCAAAAAGAAAACCTCTCATTACGTGAGTATATATGTATGTAATGTACCTCCATGATAGGACTGGAAGCGAGCACCTTCCTCTCGACTTGTGTCTCACTCGCGTTACCTCCGACTGCTGCGAAGTATCGCATCGCGTATTTAGCTGATACCGTCTTGCCGGCGCCGGATTCGCCGCTCACTGTGGGTGAAATGTACAAGTTTATTTAAATGATAGCCGTGTTTATTAATTTCAAAAATCAAAAGTCATTTATTCAAATTAGGCTGATAATCAGCACTTTTCGAACGTCGAGTTTACAAGAGACAGTCCCCCAATACGCTCGCCCTTGCATTTGTTTGACGGATAAGGGAGTCTCACCCCCGTATTTATAGTCAAGATAAAGTAATTACTTGGGCTTAAGTTGCTAATTTTTTTATGCAGTAGACATGAATTTAAACGGAGAAAGAACCGTCAAAGGTAAGAATTCTAACTTTTGACAGTTCTAACTTCAAGCAATTATTATTACTACATAATAAAATCGTATCTTAAATAATGAAAACTCAAGTAAAAACTTTGACTTGTTTATGTTAATACTATTTTCACTGAGCGACCCCAACTAACATGGGACTCAGTGGCGTGACATCTTAAAGCAGGATTTTTTTTTTTGGTTCTATTTCAGTGTGGGAAAGAGACAGAGCTATACAGGATCATTTTTTTGCTATACAAGATGTCTAGCGCCATCTCTTTCTCACACTGAAATAGAACCAAAAAAATTCCTGCATTAAGACGTCAACGTAGGCCAGGTTACCTGTCTCCATTTATAATATGGTCTGTCACAGACTTAAAAGATCCGCTTGCATCACCAATTACTTATTACAATAAACACTAAACGTATTTAAAATTAACACCACTCAATCTTTAACATCCTCAAACTAGAAATAAAGATATTTTTAATAAAATTCTTGGTGCAAGTGAGCGGAAGAATATATATTTTTTTAAATTGAATTTAATTGAATTTGTTTAGCGTTAAATGGGATTAGTATAACTTTAATCGAGTGTTTTAGCGCTTTTATAAATTTAAAATAATAATACAGATATGTACAGATAAAAGAAGACAAGTATTAAAGGGCGTCAAAAAATTCGTCCACATCGCTGTCTACGGTAATAGTGCCCAGAAAGCTGGCAGCAATGCCACGTTCAATGGCAATGCTGATTCTTTGACCCAAAAATAGGCCAGCCCTCTGGTCACGAGAAGAGTCGACCAACCGCTTGGCGATGTCCCGAAAGACTAGGTGCGCACTCGGACCCCATGGCCCTAGTGTTTCAACCCCAAACGGCTCAAACACATAGCTACCAATGAGGTTATTGTATTTGCGCCGTTTGAGGTTTTCAGCACCTACAGGTGCCGCACCAGCACAGCCCGCCGTGCTAGGAATTAGTATAACTTACCAATAATACTCTGGTCCCTCCTCTCCCTCTCTAGCTTAGTGTATGCCTCCTCTGACACGGCGAATATGTGAGGGTCTAGGTCACCCATCGCCTGACCTCGGTATGCCATTATTGTTTCATCACCTGTTGAATAAAACGAAGTTTTTTTTATGATTGTTTCTTGAAGAAGTGTCTACATCGTTAGCGTAGAGATTGTATGTCGAACTTAGGGTTGAGAGTTCAATAAACGGGTCGGGCAAAGTGGCTGGGCTTTTTAATTTGGATATTCTCAATAGCAGCCGTGGGGATTTCTACCTTCTCCTTCAGTGTAAACAAAAGACAGGCGTTGTTCGATTGTGGCTATGATGTTGAAGAGACTCCTGAACGCGGGGTTCTAGCTGAGATCGATTCCCTCTAGGCATTTTTTTTAGTAGCCCAGATTGTTGTTTTTTGCCGCCTCATAGTCTTTTCCTATTTATTACTTGGGATTGATGCCTGTTTTCACCAACACATACACCCGTATGTATAGTTAAGTTAAAGTAATTACTTGAGGTTAAGTAATTACTTCACAATTTTTTTTTTTTGCAATAAACAAGAATTTCATCAAAGTAAGAACCGTCAAAGAAAGCAAAGCTAAGAATTCTAACTTTTTACAGTTCTAACTTCAAGCAATTCTTAAACTAAAAATCGTATCTTAAATAATGACATTTACTCAAGTAATCACTTTGACTTGTTTATAGAGACGGGTGTAAGGGTCCATTAGTGTTGGTAATAAGAGTCTAAATAAAAGCGCCATTGTTGCATATTTTTTATTGTTGGTGCCAAGCCAGTTTTGAAATCGGGCTTTACATTATAATCTATATTAATCTATACTAATATTATAAATCTGAAGAGTTTGTTTGTTCGTTTGTTTGGTTGAACGCGCTAATCTCAGGAACTACTGGTTGGAATTGAAAATTTATTTTAGTGTTGGATAGCACATTTATCGAGGAAGCATTAATCAAAAATGTTACGCAGACGAAGTTGCGTCGATCAGCTAGTGTAACATAATTACGTTTAGTTTTCACCGAGCTGCGTTAAAAACTTACCATAAATAGGTAAATCGTAGTAAGGATTGATGGCGACCAGCACAATACCACAGTAAGTGTAGATGGCGTTGCGGTCGCAGAATCTGAGGACAAAATGACATTATTAGTAAATAAATAAATTCATTTATCCTCAGGTAAATAACACCCATTGTCACACACAAATTAATATAAAACCTAATAAATAAATTAAATCATCCAACACATTCAAATTAAATTAAATCAATACCTATTAAATTAAAATGTAAACAAAACGAAATCAAAATAAAATTAAATCTAAATCGACAAAACAATATCTCCAGGCACGTGACTGTTTAAGTTAAAAGGGCCAGGGTAGAGCGCGAAATTAAAGTTTTCTTAGGTGAATTGCAAAAAACGTAAGAAAATTTGAATTGGACCTGGCTATTCCGCCTTAAGTATAATAAGCCTATAATGTGCCCAAAGCTGGGACACAGGCCTACCCTCTGTTACTGTTAGAGGGTATAACCCACCATGTGAGATCAATGCAGGTGGGTAATGCCTTCCAATTTTTAGGGTCCCTTGCCAAATGTCAAAAACGGAACCCTTATAGATTCGTCCTGTCCGTCCGTATGTCACAGCCATTTTACTAGGAGACTGTTGGTACCACACAGTTGAAATTTTTAAAGCAGGTGTCTTCTATAAACCGCTACACAAAAGTGAAGTAAGATCACGAAAAAGAGAAAATTAGAGTTGTTTATCAGTGTGGGATGTATATCGATAGCATTTAAAAACGTATATCAAGGTTCCTCAAATATATCTTAAGCCAATGGTTGATGAGATATTTGCTTCTAAAGCCGAAAAAATTGTGTCTCCTCCCCCACCTCTAACTTTTAAAACAAATGGAGAAAAACTTGAAAACAAAAACTTGGTTGTAGTAAATGCCGGTAGAAATGCCTAACGATGTTTTGATTAGAAGGAATAAAAGAGCTGATGGCTGGAGAGGGAGAGGAAAGCCAAATAAAAAAGAAAGTGTAAAATAAAAACTGTTTTGCAAAAAAATAACCGACTTCCAAAAAAAAAATTAAAAAAAAAGTGGAAAATTAGGTACTTTCGGAAGTTGGTGACTATTGTTTGTTTCATTGACTTTTTTGCCACCGACTTGCGAAAGTAAAGTTATTTTCCATTTTTTTTTTTGTGTTTTTTTTTTTGGAAGTCGGTTATTTTTTTGCAAAACAGTTTTTATTTTACCCTTTTTAGCCATCGCAACACACACAAAACCTTGTAAAGTATCAATTTCGCAATTTCTTTTACTTGGATAACATATTTTAACCAGATATATTGATTTAAAAAGCAAACTACTGAACCGATTTTGATAAAATTTCTATGGGACCAATCGGGAAGTATATAAAAGAAGAATTATTCAAATCGGTTTATAAATGACGAAGACATGAGGTAACAAACACAAAAAAAATACAACCGAATTGAGAACTTCCTCCTTTTTTTGAAGTCGGTTAAAAAGAAAAGAGAGTGAATGATAGCGTGACAGTTGACAAGGGAGAATGTAAGAAGAAAACGTGTTTGGAGTCGGCGTAACATGGGGCAAGGGCAGAAAGATGATGGTGATCTTCAAGCAAACCACCACAAGCAGGTTAGGCAGGAACTCAAACCCAATATCTCTGTAAAATCCTACACATTTTCAAGGTTAAATCAGAAATATAGTGACAAACAATTTTGAACTCTATTCTTATGTTTATAGAAGATTTCGCAAATATTTTGTGTGAACAATGACATACATGATTCAGTGTTTGGACAAGTGGCACGTACTTACTAATAGATTATAATTACAAAGTTTTTAAATGTTTGTCAAATTCTTGACCAGTTATTCATAAATGTTCTTTTGAAAGCAGAAGAACACTTATTCGTTTTGAGGGGTTTAAAATACAAGGTGTAAACGGACCCTACACGAAGCCGTCAACAAAGCATTCAATACATCAAACTAAGTAACTCTGTAAATTATTGCTTGGAAACGACTTTTATTTGGTGAAAAATTACGATTTACGGTAGGACTCAATGTAACGCACTCAAAACATTGTGCTGATGGCTGCATTGAATGGTACGGGGGTCGTTGAGGTGTATAAAGTAAAATTTTAACAATAAAAACTAGTTTTTTTTTATCTTGTGTGTAATAGTTTAGACACTGACCTCCAATAATACTAATACAATCAGTCGAACTGACCAAGGGGTATAGTGTACCCAGAAACTGTATTGTGGAGGTCAGATATGCAGTCGCTCCATGTAAAATACTGGTATTTAGCTGCATCCGGTAAGACTGGGAGCCGACCCCAACCTAGTTGGAAAAAGGCAACGCAGATGACGATGATCCGCCTTTTTCTAACAACCACGAACGGATTGAATGCAATGGTTCAAAGACCACAATCGCATGCCAAGTTAACCCCAGTTGACTCCAAGTAATAAAAATATATTATATAGCGCATTAGAAACAAATATAAATGTCGTCAAACGTTTTCAATGATCATTTATTGAACGATTGAGTTGTAAAAAACATAGTAAATATAATATCACATTTTACAGTTTTAATGTCTCTTCAATAAAAACTTCCTTATTGTATGGCTTGTGTTTAACGAACCACAGATCTAGTAAAATGTAACGGCAAAAAATAACTTTATACTGCCAAAAATAGTAAATGATAACCAAAATTAAATACCCATTTTAGCGTGGAATTAGAACCAAAAATTTTACAACTTGTGATCCTACTTACAGCAATCAACTCCAAATTATTATTGTCTTATCCTAAAGTAGTTAATGAATACCAAACATGTAACAGTATTTTAATATAAAATGACGTTTAAATATGTAACAACTTCTTATCCTATAAAAGTAAATTATTCCCGATGAATCATTACATACCTAAAAATACTAAATAAACCCCTAAAGTTTGGCACTATGATATTGTAAAATTATTACTAAAGTCTGAGCTTTTTATGACTCTAATTATTAACCACTACTAACTAAATAGCTATTTTCTATTTCGCGTTTATTTAATAAAGTTAAGCAATAAACAACTCCTATAATTAAGATAATTTTCGTTTAGTCTACATTTGCCAGATTCTACTTTTGACATCATAGTCTACATTTGCCAGATTCTACTTTTGACATCATAGTCTACTATTGACAGATTCTACTTTTGACATCATAGTCTACATTTGCCAGATTCTACTTTTGACATCATAGTCTACATTTGCCAGATTCTACTTTTGACATCATAGTCTACTATTGACAGATTCTACTTTTGACATCATAGTCTACATTTGCCAGATTCTACTTTTGACATCATAGTCTACTATTGACAGTATCTACTTTTGACATCATAGTCTACTATTGACAGATTCTACTTTTGACATCATAGTCTACTATTGACAGATTCTACTTTTGACATCATAGTCTACATTTGCCAGATTCTACTTTTGACATCATAGTCTACCATTGACAGATTCTACTTGTCATCAAAGTCTACTATTGACAGATTCTACTTTTGACATCATAGTCTACTATTGACAGATTCTACTTTTGACATCGTAGTCTACTATTGACAGATTCTACTTGTCATCAAAGTCTACTATTGACAGATTCTACTTTTGACATCATAGTCTACTATTGACAGATTTTACTTTTGACATCATAGTCTTCTATTGACAGATTCTACATATGACAGCTTCTACATATGATTAGGCGCACCCTGCGCAACCCGGTCAGCGGAGCTCCAGAAGCGGGGCTCCTATTACTGGGTAGTTTACAAAAATAACCACGAAGGAGATGGCGGGGTCTTCTATTGGATCCATGTGCGTATTGTATGATTTATCACTTGATTTGGTGAACGATAACATCGTGAAGAAACCAGCATGCCTGAGAGATATTTCTCGACGGCATGTAAAGCCAAATCCATAGGCCCATCGGTGGCATAAAAACTCTGTCACCAGGTTGGTCACTAACCACACGATAACGAAGAAGAAGTCCCATGTAATAGGGGGCGAGCCTATTGCCATT
Organism: Standfussiana lucernea; assembly: GCA_964057025.1. Classification (NCBI taxonomy): domain Eukaryota; kingdom Metazoa; phylum Arthropoda; class Insecta; order Lepidoptera; family Noctuidae; genus Standfussiana; species Standfussiana lucernea. Next base: position 3,393,837 of record OZ059812.1, read on the forward strand.
TTGTAAATCTTTCGCCCTAAATCCTTGCGGGAAACTACGACATAAGATGGCGGCGTTAATTCCGATTTTGTACCCTCGACACTACATTCCTACAATAATAATCAGGGCACAGATTTCACGTACAGACACCACCAGCACACCAAGTTACCCGAAACTGTCAAATTTTCCCAATCAACCTCGAACCTAATTCTTTAACGATAAAGTTGAAAATCTATTAAAGAAATTTGACAGATTGTTGTAGCTTAATATGCTGGATTGCTGGCGTCCGTACAGTAAACTATTGTATCATTGTAGCAATACAAACCTTATCAATCGTTATCTATAACGTGATTCATGATTTCGTCATGACTTTAGTACGGAGTATACACTATACATACATAGTACGGAAACGAATGGGTTTATCATTAAACTGGGCACGAGTTGGTTTATCCTGAATCGAAGAGGAAATCCCCTTTTATGGGGGCGGTCATATTTTGTAATCAGTACCTCTAAAAATATCATTTGCGTTTTGACTAAATACGGGCCCTACCATGACGTCTTCATGCAGGCCACAGATTCAAATTATTTGATTTTATGTGAATGTTTTCTTTCAAGAATGTTGTATTGTATTGTATCACGGGCTGGTGTCCGCAACTCCACGTCCAAAGCGCGTATTAAGAATGTTACTTGTGTGTACATAATGGCTGACCCCAAATAAATGGGGATAAGGGCAGAAGAATGATGATGGCTAGTATGGATAAAGAATATTCTATTCTATTTGACAATGGAGCATCCCACACAATCTGGCTATACGAGGTCTCCAGGACTTGTTTGCTCCATGGAACATCGGTCCTTCGAAAGACATGGCCAATCAACCCGCGCTGCCGCTGACCTACGTTTGGTAGGACGCACAGATTTTAATGATGAAGACCCATTCTTATTAGTATAGTTCGTAGACAAGAATGTTCACTCACCTAACTCGAAGGTTATGTAGCACGGCAGGTTCGTGCAGATACGATAGCGATGTGAGGTCGTTCTGCCCGATGAGCAGCGAGGGGTTCCGGAGAGGCGGCATCTTACCCTCATCCTTGATCTGTTGGAGATTAAATAAGGTTGTAATTACGGCTGTTTTACTCAGAAAGGTAGGCAGGAGTATACAGTAGGTACAGCCCTTTTCCGCTCGTCAAAAGTTCGGGTGCACGTTCGATTCAGCAGTATTTATTTTCGAGGCTATTCGGCTTACAATTGGCTCGTTCCGATTGGCACACTCCCTTCGGTGTCTTCCATCACTGTTCGTGTCGTGGTTGCTCTGTAGAAGTCTAGTTAAGTCTAGTACCCTTGTCCCGAACGATGCGATTTTGCCGCCGACGCATGCCGTAACACGCGCTAGGGCTACTGGGCAAAGCAAACCCTAAGGGTTGCGCCTCATCTAGCAGAGGAGCATCTATCAAAAAAAATAACCGACTTCCAAAAAAAAACACAAAAAAAAATGGAAAATTACTTTACTTTCGGAAGTCGGTGACTATTGTTTGTTTCGTTGACTTTTTTGCCACCGAAGACTTCCGAAAGTTAAGTTTTTTTTCCAATTTTTTGTTTTTTTTTTGGAAGTCGGTTATTTTTTAGCAAAAAAAGTTTTTATTTTACCCTTTTTAGTTATAGTATTACAAAAAAGCCTTGTCAAGTATCAATTTCGCAATTTCTTTTACTTGGATAACATATTTTTACCCAATATTTTGATTTAAAAACCAAAGTTCTGAACCGATTTTGATAAAATTTCTATGGGACCAATCGGGAAGTATATCCTTTCAGACAAAAGAAGAATTTTTCAAATCGGTTCATAATAAGAATAATAAGATATGAGGTAACAAACAAAAAAATATATTATATACAACCGAATTGAGGACCTATTCCTTTTTTTGAAGTCCGTTATAAGGAGCGTGCTGCCAAGCGCATCGTCGATGCTGCCGTGTGCGATAGCACCTCTGCTCTGTTTCTCGCTCTAACACATGACGGTTCTGAGCCACAGAGAAGGATAGGAGCACATGGGGAAATGCGATTCCGTGCTGCTAGATGAGGCGAAACCCTAAATCGCCATCCTTAATCTATGAACTTAACAATTCAAATGTGGCAGTAACACCCGTATCTATAAACAAGTCAAAGTGTTTACTTGAGTTAATGTCATTATTTAAAATACGATTTTTATTATGTAGTTTAGGAATTGCTTGATGTTAGAACTACAAAAAGTTATAATTCTTAGCTTTGCTTTCTTTGGACGGTTCTTACTTCGTTTAAATTCTTGTCTATTCAATAATAAAAAAATGGCACAAGTAATTACTTAAGCTCAAGTAATTACTTTACCTTGACTATAGATACGGGTATTAGTCTCGATATCATACTTATTTACGAGTATTTACTTCTAATTTTCCGCGCAATATTGGATTTTCAACTGTCGGCTTGGCGCCGTGAGATAAAGATCCAATGTGCAGTAAAAAAGGTCGTGATAAAAAACTGCCCTCGTGTGCCTCGTGGGCTAGAAAGTTGTGAAATCAGCTCAAAAGACTCTTTACAAAATAACATTTGTACAAAAGAAAAACTTTAATACATTTGACAGTATGGCTGTCAAATCTTGTCAAAACAATCAAATTAATCGTCAAAAATAATATTTGTTTTCAGGAAATATCTTTCAATTTTGTTGTTCGTGAACGTGAATCTCTTTACTAATGACAATACCTGTGAACTTTGTCTCTCTCCTGACTGCCCCATTCGGCAGCAGAATTTGATCACCGCGGATATTTTTTAATTTATTTTTTTGAATTTGGAAAACAAATGGTCTCCAAAAGTTATTGCTTGACGCTTTAGTACTTATTACTTCCATGGTTGACGCGTAATATTGACAATTATGATTTTTGACTGATGCACAAAATAGGGCTTGTGTAAAATGGCGCGAAATATTAGATTGTGTGGTGTCTCTAAAGCCGTTAATGATTTTAGGTTGAAGATAAATAAGATGCGGTATGAGGAATGTATAAACCAATTTCTTAATTTTTGCGAGTTTTGTACAGCTCTGGGTCAGTGTCATCAGCTTTTAGGCCTTTCGCCCACGGTGGCACAATAACAACGCGCGACAGAACCGATGCAAGCGCGCGTCAGCTTCAATACGGTATTGATGCAAACGTGCGATTTCTGTATCGATGCTGAATCACGTTTGCGACTGAAACGCGACAGTATCACGATAGTAGCGGTACAGAATCGTGGTAACGGTGGGCAAAAGCACAAAACCAGCGACAATATCGCACCTGTATCGCGACTTTTTTGCGTTTTCATCGCTGCAAATACGATACCCACGGTAGGCGAGGGCCCTAGGGACACTTTGGCAACTCGAAGCTTCATTTAGCAAGGATTTTTCTAAACTACTCCCGTTTCAACTAGGCGTTTGGTACGCCCAATTGCGCTTTACGATCAAAGTGAAAAAAAAAACATTTCATACACATTTCAGTTTCTACTTTGATTTAAGAACTACGTCTACTAACCTTTATCTGCCGAATCTCTCCAGTCTGGTCTATCTTGGCGATGAGGACACCAGACCGGTAGTCTGACGTCACCACGGCGCTCTCCCATACTTTCTCCGGATGCTCCACCCATATTCGGGCGCCCTGATACATGAAAAAAGATTTTATATGTTAAGAATTGTTGCCAAAATAGGTAATAGAAATGATGGATGGATTGTTTGAAAGATGGTGTGGGTGGAAGAGGAGTGAAAACGGCTACGAATATGTATGAAAGTATGTTATAAAAAGTTTTCTAAGAAACATTTTTTACTAGAAAAAATACTATTTTTAGAAGAAAGGCTAGCGGCGTTTAGCCCATACAAATATATTCCCTTGTTTTCTTCCTGGAAAATAAAACTAACCTATTTTCTATCGAAACCAAAGACATTAAAATATTTACGGACGATAGACAGGACAAGACGAAGAAAATCGTCATCCAATACTTTTTACAACTTGGTAACAAATCGTTCTGTAGTGTCAAACGCCCGCTTGTCAGGTAGTATTTGTGTGTCAAGATCGAAAATATTTGGAATCTTATTATAAAACAAAGTCGTTTCCCGCTGTCTGTCCCTATGTATGCTTAGATCTTTAAAACTACGCAACGGATTTTGATGCAGTTTTTTTTAATAGAGTGATTCAAGAGGAAGGTTTACATACACTATCGACTCGCCCCGGCTTCGCACGGGTGCAATGTAGCTACTAATGTTTTCTCTACTATAATATGCATTATTATACGTCATATAATGAACCTTCATCTTGAATCATTCCATCTATTAAAAAAAACCGCATCAAAATCCGCCGTCGGTCATTTGTAAATCTTTGACAGTCGTTACAGATAGTCAGTGGCCCAAAAGTCTGACAACCAGTCTTACCAAGGGGTATCGTATTACCCAGTACTAACTGGGTTATGGAGGTCAGATAGGCAATCGCTCCAAGTAAAATACTGGTATTCAGATGCATCCGGTTAGACTGGAAGCCGACCCCAACATAGTTGGGAACAGGCAAGGATGAGGATATTGTCCTACAAGTCTGTCTTCACTGTCCTTCAGTTACTGGGCTATATGAAACCCTTAAGTAAGACTGATTGTCAGACTTTTGAGCTTAGGACTCCCCTAACAACTTAGTTAAGTACACGTTTATGTTTTGATCTTACAAAAATTATGACCTTCATTCAGAATTTAGCTGGGAATTATTGAATAAAGATTTGAATGTATTAGTAAATGCATCAAATATGAATGCCTAAAGACTATGGTCTTTAGGTATTAATTTAAGAGTGTATGACATCATAAAATCAAATATTATTCAAGTTTTTGTGAGTGCCTGTGTCAAAGAAATTTAGACCCTATGTCAATGGGCATGAGACACGAGTTGCAATAATTTAAAGGTAGGTATAACTAAATTGAACATCTTTTCAAGTATGTATTTTTGTTATTACTTGGTATCTAATACAAAAATAAGTAAACATTAGATTCATGTCATGATATCAAGTTCAATTAATGAATTCTATATTCTCTCTTTGATTATTTACTAGCGACCCGCCCCGGCTTCGCACGTGCGCAATGTAGATACTAATGTCTTCTCTACTATAATGTGCATGTATTATACATATAAACCTTCCTCTTGAATCACTCTATCTATTAAAAAACACCGCATCAAAATCCGTTGCGTAGTTTTAAAGACAAGCATACATAGGGGCAGACAGACAGCGGGAAGAGACTTTGTTTTATACTATGTAGTGATCACTAGCTTTTGCTCGCGGCTTCGCTCCCTTTGTATGCGGAAATTGATCCACGGGAACGATTAAAATGTAGCATTTGACACTCGGGGTTAATGTAGCTTCCAGTTAGTGAAAGAATTTCCAGAATCGGATCAGTACCCCCCCCCCCCCAAAATTTCTTGTAAGTTCTTGTAAGAAATTTTACTGTTATAATCTCCGTGGTTATAATATTAATAACATAACATCACGCCTGTAAACTTCGAAGAGTTAGGCATAGGTGTGCGGTGTACCTGATATTACACTCACATTTCGCCAGTTATGTTTTAGTCCCATGTAATAGGGGGCGAGCTTATTGCCATCAACCAGGTACTAGTCCAGACTCCGTGGCTGCTACTAGGAATTTCCGGATGGAAAAACCCAATAACAATTTACCCGACCTGGGAATCGAACCCAGTACCTCATGCTCTGCAGTCGACCTTGCGACAACTAGACCAACAGGGCAGATAAGTATAATATTAGTATTATTTTAATAATATAAAAATCTATATTCAAAGTAAATACTTCTGCTTAGTCAAAAAATATAATTATACTAGCTGACCCGGCAAACGTTGTTTTGCCATGAAATTTGAAAATTGAGGATTGTATGTATTTTTGTATGTTGTATCATAAAAAAATAGAAATTAAAAATTTTGTCTAAAAAATAAAAAATAAAATTTAGGGGTGGACTACCCCTAACATTTAGGGGGATGAAAAATAGATGTTGGCCGATTCTCATAGATACCGGATAAGCACAAAAAATTTCATCAAAATCGGTCAAGCCGTTTCGGAGGAGTATGGCAACGAAAACTGTGACACGAGAATTTTATGTATTAGATTTAAAAATTGCATAATGATTGTTTCTTCTTATATTATCTGTACTAATATTATAAAGCTAAATAGTTTGTTTGTTTGGTTGAACGCGAGAATCTCAGGAACTACTGGTTCGTATTGGAAAATTCTTTTAGTGTTGAATAGCCTATTTATCGAGGAAGTAGATAGGCTATAAAACGTCATGCTGCAACCAGTAGGAGCGGAGCATTAATCAAAAATGTTACGCAGACGAAGTTGCGCCGGTCAGCTAGTTATTCAACAAACTTCTAATGATTGTGTATCTTAATTGACAATAAAAGATCAACACTCCGATAGCTCAATTAAGAATGACCTAAAAACCAAATCAAACATATTGCACAAGGTTTTACTTGAGTGGCTAGAATATAATTATATAAGTCAACTGCCTTGTTGGCTCTTTGGTCATAAGAGCAATTGCTTTACATGAGGTCCTGGGGTTTATTCCCTACCGGGGAAAGTGTTATTGAGGTTGTCCATCATTAATTTCTCAGTAGCAGCTACGGAGATTGGAATTATTCGTGACCTGGGAATCAAACTCAAGACTTAACGTTCAGCAGTTGCGCTTAGGACCAATAGAGCAACGACCCCGCTACCCTGTTTTAATACTTCTAATGTCTCCTATTAATATAGAAATTTATAGATGAATTAATTCTAACTGACAACCAACCTTATTTGTGTGTAAATAAGTAAATAAATGGATTGTTTTTACAAAATTGTCTAAAAATAATTTTGTTTTCAATGTTTGACCTAGTTTTATGGCCTATAGTATGCATGTTTAGCATTTTAAGTCATTTATCACACAAAACATGCAGGTTTGCACTCTTGTGTCGACAATTTGTTTTCTTGGAAGTTGTAATACTGAACTAGTTCTAAGGATCCAGCATTGATTTGGATAGCCAGTAATTCCATGCCGTGCTAAACACAAAAGCCATATCTCAGAGGAAGGCAGTTTTGAGAAAATTTAAGTTTTGTAGATATATTTTGGTTAAAACTGTAAAGTTTAACTAATCTGTAAAGATTAGTTTTTTGCTTATTAGGTTTTTTTTTTAAATTGATATTACTTTTTATGTAAGTTAATTAGATGCGTATTTATTTAAGCTATCCGATGCCATCAAAATCTACTTTACGATTGTTTTTGAGATACCGCTTTTGCGCTTCGTAAGGCAGAGTGGGTGTACCGAAATATGTAAATCTATTTTATTTTAACACTTTCGCTGCTAAGTTCAGATACCTAATTCATTTGTACTTGTAAGTATGCACAAGTCATTATAGCTACTTGTAGCAACGACTCTGGAATCAGATTGTGGTTATTCAAGTGATTATTGTTCAAGCCATAATATGCTGGGTGCTTATCACCAGAAGTGTTCATGTTTCTAGGCCAACATTAAATATGCCTGAAAAATATGTCACCAATAAACAAATACCGCAATTAGAAGACATATTTTTGTCATCAAGATAAGGCAACATGCATTGAGACAGGTGATAAGCTAATTTAATAACATATTTCGAGATAACAATCATTTTAAAATTGTAGCAATTTGGTAATGTTATGTTATAATTAATGTAGTTCATACTTCATACTCAGTGAGCACTCAAATACTGTGTAATTGTGATTTATAAATAATTCATAAGCGTAAAAAAAATCACTTATCTAGATAGCAAAAGTGATTAAGTATGTTAATTTATTGTACAGTCCCAACATGATTATTGCTGGAAATCATATTGATTTCCGATAAATCGTAAAAAAAAACAATTCTGGAAAGCTGAATGAAAGAATGGCCAGTGTTATGTTTGTTTAATGTTTTTGAAAATGGAACAGTAGGGCGAACTGCAACATGACGTCATCCCGGAACTTACGATATTACAGGCGAAATATTTATAAATGTTGCAAAAATTAGCGTTCGCTGAGTAAACGAATAAGAATGACGTCCTCTTCAATAAATTGTGTGAAGAAGGTCAATCGTAAACACTCCCCAAGTCTGATATCAATTAATTAAAATAATTGATCTAAAAAAGTACTTAAATGCTGAATAAATGAATGCATGGGTCGAATAAAGTTTAATCAACTTTGCATTCTAAATTCGAAATAGATCCACCACAAAAAAACAAAAATACAATCAAATACATTTCACTTATAATTTTACCTTCGTGTATAGCTCCTTCGTAGTCATGTTGATATTTTATATATTCCTTGATTAAATGAATAAATAATTTATATTATCTCATTATTTCACCACGAGTTCAGAACTTAAATAATCCATTTTAATAAAGTAAGAGTAAGGTAGATTCGAAATACGATTTTTCCGAATGCGAAACGTCACTGCAATGTTATTGACATTTTATTTTCAGTGTTATCAGTTTTTTATCACTATCACATAAAAATTAATGCACAAAACTGTTTGATTTCTCACTGTGGGAGTATTTCATGATTTCTACTAGGAAGTGATTCTTATTGGAATCTAATGTACGACAAAAACATTTGACAACAACACAAATCGAAAGTTACGCTTATCAATAGAGTTCCCACGGTCGGGGCTGCCATGATAAAATATGCGTATTTAGGACAAATCTACGGTTCATTACACGTAGCATTTTGAAAGGAATCGATCGATTTCTTAACTTTACACTTTAGGGAAAATTCAACAGAAGGATTTTATGATCTTTTCAAACAGGGTAACATTTTTTATAAGTCCTAGGAATGGGTATCCCCTCCTTTTCAAACGCAATCAACCATATATGCGGTGGGGTTCGGTAAGGTGTTTTGTGTCTACTGCAACCTTTTGCGATTTGTACAGCCAACAACACATCAGAGTAATAATATTTGACATGGGCAGTGTCACTATAAGTCGTAGCAGTAATGGTGGTTTTTGAAATGATGCTGTTTATAGGCTGGCCAAGTTACTGTATAGGCCGAATGTACTATTGACGGGGAAATAGTTGAGCAGACTAGTCTAGGAACTACTTAGACTCATATCGGCCAGAAAAACACAGAATGGGGTAGCGTCATACTTACTATAATAATTCTTAACCCACACATAATTAACTTAGAAAATATATTCAATGTTATTAATGTGTGGGTTAATAATTAAATATACTAAGTATAGCAATCAATATTTTCTAAGTTAAACTTTAAGCAAGGTAACTGGTTTGGTGACAGTATCTGACTACACCGTGGATGTATGGTTCACTGGTTTTCGTTTTTTTTAGTTAGTCGTAATTAAATGGACAGTTTTTTAAGTGCTGTCTTATCCTTTAATCCAGGTCATTTTTACTTAACTTACAGTGCTAAGGGATTGAGTGAAGGGAGGGTTGCAGTGAGGGTAATATTATTTATTTATTTATTTATTTAACAATTTATGTACACACTAAATACAGAAATCAAGAAAGGAACAGAAAAGAGAGTACAAAGGTATTGATTATTATGACGACGAAGTAAATAAAAGTATGAAGTAATTTAAAAGCATTTATTTCTACATTTTTAATTCATAATTTCCCAGCCTTTATGATAGATAAATGAAAAAATAATAAAACCCTTTTTTTAATTTAAATAATGGCGGAAGCATCAGTGTTGCAATGCTCGTTACAAAATTTTCCTACAAATTAACATTAATCTACCGCAGTCCAAATATCCGAATGCTATTGTCGTTGCATTTTGTCCTAAATATTAGTTTTTCACTTGTTTTCGGGAGAAGGGAACCACGCCTGGCACGCTTCTGTGGCAATCTCGCATAAGGCAGTGAAGGTCTTGCCACGTTGGTCGTATTCTGTGGAAGAAGTAGGTTTTATGTTTTTAAAATATATTTCGTAAGTCAAAAGATTCTCAGTTCAAGTTGCATTACCAGAGACCGAAAAGTCAAAAGGCAACTAATTATACATGGTACTACAACAATCTGTCAAATTTCTTTAAGAGATTGTAAACTTTATCACAAAACCGCTAGGTTCAAGGTTGTTTCGGAAAATTTTACAGTTTCGGGTAGCTTGGTGTGCTGGCGTCCGCACCATTAATTTAGATCGTATGCTGAATTTGTCACTTATAGGTGACATAATCTATTGAATGAAAAGGCATGATGTGTTGTAGCGATAGAAATACCTTTAACAGCGTCTCCACGCTAAAGAGTCGCTTGAGTTTACGACGGTAGGAGGCCTGTTTTACCACTTTCGATTAAGTTTTCGTTAACTTACTTGGCAGATATGTTTCACAAAAATTCTGTTCCTTTTATTAATTATTCTGTGAACAGGGGCTATTCGAACATCGTAAAACAGCCCGTTACTGTTAACTTTACTCACAGGGATTATTATAACTTACCAGTAGGTCCCCGTTTGCCAAACATGATGCCGTTCATGGGTGCGTTCTTGTAGTTGGCTTCGCTGACTTCGGCTAGAGAGAGGAGCACCGCCACCAAGCAGACGACTCCAATGGTGAAACGCATCATGTCTCCGGACATCTGGAACAGAAAGTAAAAGGAGTTTTCTATTTGAATTGATATCAGCACCCAGGACTATGGACCCAGGTTGGTCGCAGCAAAAAAACCTCCTCAGGTGGAGATGCATTAATGACTCTGCCCTGGACTCTAAAAGTGGTGCTATTCCACAAACGATGGCACATATCGTGTCCTGCGTGTTCTGTTGTTTGTTCGTTTACAGGAGCTGATGGACGCTAATGAAGGCGCCAATCAAAAAAGAAAGAAAAAGAATCAACAGAAAGTGTCCAGGCATCCCTTTTGCGTGTCACAAAATTCTTTATCGCATTCTGAAAGATTTTACAGAATCCGTAATACATTAGGTACTTCATGTTTTATGTTGTTGAATCGTCAAAATTAATAGTGTTGGGAATGTAAGTATATTACGCAAACCCCTATAAAATTGTGGCTGGAGTTACATTTTTTGAAAACTACCAGATTGCGATACAAAACAAAACAATAATAAATCTTTAAAAAAAGATTCAGTGATGAAAACTAAAGGTAAAATAAGATTAATCTTTCATGTGTTCCTTTATGGGTACAAAACCAACATACCCGCCATCATTAATATGAACATGAAAGCGTGCTCGGTGTACTAAGATGATAAGATCGCTCACTTTGCGTGATGATCAATAATTATTTTAGAGCCAAAGAAAACCTGATTGATAAAAATATGTGATATTGAAACACACAAAAACCAAAGAAGGTAAATTACCTTGTATTGAGCGAAGTACTTCTTGTTGGTAACACTGAAGCGGTTGAATGTCAACTGATGCTGTGAGACCATTTTCCCGCCAATTTATACTCTGAAATGGAAATATGGCGGCGGTCCACCCAATTATTGGATTACTGGAGACTGACCGCATATTGACTGAGATTCCCGAGTATTCTCAAAGGATTATAACTTCGTTAGTGCATAAGATTAGTTGTTGGAATAGAGTGATGAGGGCGGCCATATTGGATTCGTTATACACACATCGCTGAGGGGTGGGCAGAGAGCTTAAAATACATGTTTTATTGCAAGCTTCGTTTATGCCATTCCAAAATGATTTCTGTCTTATTTCAGGAGAATTCTAGTTTCACTTTAAAGTGGAAACTAATCGGTTCAGAAAAAACGGTTTTGTTACCTTGATCAGGACATCGAGTCAAAACATTGCCCATGGAAATACCAGTTAAAATTCTTCTAATGCTCACATTAAAGTGACAATTTATAATATTAAGTGCGTCTGAGACTATTTAAGAATTTTAACGTAATAATAATATCATCCTATTATGATTCTGCTGAAGAGGCCATTTGTAACCGACTTCAAAATAAGGAGGAGGTTCTCAATTCGGTTGTATTTTTTTTGTGTTTGTTACCTCATATCTTCGTCATTAATGAACCGATTTTAAAAATTCTTTTATCTTTTTCCACAAAAATATTCGACTTAAAAAAAAAAAACTTTTTTGCAAAAAACAACCGACTTCCAAAAAAAACACTAAAAAAGTGGAAAATAACTTTACTTTCGGAAGTCGGTGACTATTGTTTGTTTCATTGACTTTTTTGCCACCGACTTCCGGAAGTAAAGTTATTTTCCACTTTTTTAGTGTTTTTTTTGGAAGTCGATTTTTTTTGGCAAAAAAGTTTTTATTTTACCCTTTTTAGTTATCGTATCACAAACAAATCCTTGTCAAGTATCAATTTCGCAATTTCTTTTACTTGGATGACATTTTTTCCAGTTATTTTGATTTCAAAACCAAACTGCTGAACCTATTTTGATGAAATTTCTATGGGACCAATCGAGAAGTAGATCCATTCAGACAAAAGAAGAATTTTTCAAATCGGTTCAGAAATGACGGAGATATGAGGTAACAAACACAAAAAAAAAAACATACAACCGAATTGAGAACCTCCTCCTTTTTTTGAAGTCGGTTAAAAAATTGAAAATAACTTTACTTTCGGAAGTCGGTGGCAAAAAAGTCAATGAAACAAACAATGGTCACCGACTTCCCAAAGTAAAGTTGTTTTCCACTTTTTTTTGTTTTTTTTTGGACTCGGTTATTTTTAGGCCACCAGTACAGTTTGGTAGTTTAACATCAGTAATTTTTGTTTTTAAAGTGACATGGCCACTAAACACTATAATTAGCAGATAAAACGGGATATTTACCATGTTTACTATTCATTTCGAGTTGCCGATATTTCAGAACTGTTGCAAGCACCATGACCACGGATCAACTCAACAACATTAATTTACGTTGTTGAGCGGACGAATTGTTCAATCACAGAGCGCTATGCTTCCACATTTACTGTGCGAACCGTTAGTCTGTGAAATTCACTGTCGGCTACTCTGTTCCCTGATCATTGTAATCTGGATCTCTTCAAAGTTTGGGTGAATCAGTTTCCTCTAGGCGAGCGACACCACCGTAGGCCGCAATATCTTCACATCAGGCAAGTTGCGGCCAAACGCAAGCCTAGGTTATCGTCATCTTCCTGTCCTTGTCTTATTCTACTACTAGGGGTCGGCGCAACATGTTTTCTTCTTCTCTGAGCATGAGATCCTGGTTCCCAGGTTGGGCAAAGTGTTATAGGGTTTTTCCATCACGTATTTTTCAGTAGCAGCCACGGAATGGATTTGCGCCCGGTTGATGGCAATAAGCTAGCCCCTACTACATGGAACTTCAACATAACTGGCGAAATGCGTGGGTATAATTACAGGCGTTATGTTATGTTAAATCTCGTCGTTGGTTGTCCGTTTCATCAAAAAAAGTTTTGCATATCAATACAATACAAGCGTTCTGATTGTCAATCAATTAAATTCAATTACTTCGATTCTTGGTTAAATAGATTAATACTGTCTGATTGATAACTTAATCGAATCCCAAAGAGATTGGACATCCAAGTAACTAAGTAAAATTATTTAACCCATATTTTTCTAATAAGATTTCCTTTCATTATGCTCGCAATAATAACTTTGTCTGGAAGCGAAATTGCAGTAAATTGCTTGAAACTTGATTAGGAGGGTAGCTGTGGTATAAAAGGAGTTAGAAACTAGGTTGGTGCATCAGTTGGTCTTCAACTCTTCAGTCTTCAAGAACTCTCGAGTTTAGTAACAGGTAAGTTTTATTTTACGTCGTAAACTTGAACTAAGGAAACATGAAGCGATTGATTCTGGTACTTGGAGTAACAGCTTTCAAACCAAAGGGTTCAAAGTTACCATTCAGTTTTCGTAATTAAACAACAACAGGTCTCGAGTTCGAACCTAAGACACGCACCTCTGATATTTCGGAATCATGTGCGTATCGTTTAATTATCACTTGCTTCGGTGAAGAAAAACATCGCATCGAAACCTACATGCCTAAAAGATATTTCTCGACGGCATGTAAAGCCAAGTCAGAGGCCCATGGGCGGCATAAAACCTATGACACCAGGTTAGACACTAACAACACGTTAAAGAAGAATATTAAACAACGACGACTTTTATCATTTCTGGACATGTGGACTACTCGGTTTAACCGATACACTAACATAACAATACCTACACCGATCCATTTCTAGTTTGCACATTATAGTTTGTTTTTGTTGTTTTGTATAGAGTGTAAGTTAGCTAGGAATTAGATATTTGTGAGTAATAAATTTAAAATTAAGATATTACATTGTAATTGTTAATATTTTAGTGTTATCAAGTGTCACCAATGTAAATATTCGTATGCCGCGTCTAGTGGCGGATATGTCCTGAACATGAATAAATGTCTTTGTCTTTGTTTTTAAGGCAATATATTATGTCATGACTTAGTACATTTAATTCATAACTAGTTCTTCTTTTCCAGATCCTCACAAAGATGCGTTTCATCCTTGCTCTGTGCTTCTTCGCCATCGTCATGTGCATCCATAACGCCGAGGGCACGTACAGAAAGCCCCCTTTCAACGGATCTATCTTCGGAAAACGAGGTGTTGTTGGTATGTATGTTATCGTCATCGTTGGGTTACCATAAATTCAACACATGAAAAAATAAACCCAACCAGCGAAAAAAAAAAAACTGTTCCATACAGTTTGACCGTGTAGGTACACTACCGTGTCTTGTCACCAAAACCAATGGTGTGTGCAAAGTTTCAGTAAATTTTGCTGGAATTTGTTTGGGGGGAAACTGGTTTGAAATTCAGTTGCAAGATCTGACCAATACAAATACTAACTAACAAGCCAAGTCATATAAAAGCTTATAAAATTGTTGCAATTATAACAGACTATGTAGGTACAAAGATAAGAATTAGGTTTTCTTACAGCAAGTGACACAGAGATTTGCAAAAGAGGAAAATATAAATATTACAACCAGTATTAGATTTTAAAAACTTAGCTATAAACTAATTATTGATTTACCATTTCTCTTTCTCTGTTTTCAGAATACGACTCAACAGGCAGAGCATTGTCGGCATTATGCGAGATTGCCGCCGAAACCTGCCAGGCGTGGTACCAAACTTTAGAAAATAAGTGAATGAATGTCTCATTCCATCAATAACAACCGACTAATATTTAAATACAGCCTTTTATGATGTGATAATAACGTTCTTATATAAAATATTTAGTCAGAAACTTATGTAACCATAAAATAATAATCTTAATAAATAATTTCATCTTGGATTTCGGTTTTTTTCCTTGTTTCCCTCCACAAATAATGAGACCCTTGAATAAAAAACTACCATGAATTTGCGTTTACGTCTACGGTTATTTCATAGACATATTGCCTCTGTTTTGAATCATAGTGATCGTTATTCCAGTTCAAGGTTGCTGTTGGAGGTAAAAGGGTGAAAAGACTATAGTGGAGTGACTGGCTGGCAACGTGGTAATAAAGTACAGCAGGCTGTCTGTCAGTGGAAGCACTTTGACCTTCAGTAGACCTAGTGGAGAACGGGGCGTCACTTTAATAAGAGACCAGCAATCACTGGTTTGTTAGCACTGACATGGGGCTTAACGTACCACTGAAAGATCGAGAGTTAAAAAATAAGTCTTATGATAACAATATAACGAGTCCTAAGCTTTATAATAAACACACAGAGCAAGTACGGCCACTCAACAACGTGAGACTTAGTCAGAACGCTGTTAATTGCCTGTGGGACATTGCGATTTCCTCTTGTATGTATATGGATTACAGCTAATGGTCTCCTAAACTAACAGCGGCTGGACGCATAATAGACAAAATTGGCCTGTAATTTTAATGGTTTCTAACTTGAGTAAATTGTCCAGTGGATGAAAAAGGATATTGATGCATTTCCATGATAACAAAAGGTTATCTACACCTTTCATAAATACCAACGGTTAATTGCATTGCAGATTTTATTAGCTATAGATACTAAGAAATACGTTAAATAATGTAAATATGTAGGTACTAAGTTGTAGACTGACACATGGATTCATTGACTACGAAACGCTAAGAAGAGGAAAAATATGTTTCAGTTGTTAGAAATACATATTATAATGCTGAACTCGCCAAAAAGAAATGAGCAAACTGCAAAGACGACTATACGTATAATAGTTGTAACTACTCAATTTAATCAAATGACAATCTGCGTTACCAGTCGTTATAAGATTTAAATGAATGAATAAATGGTACTAGATTTGGTGTATCAACGTGAGTAAAATGTGGCCTTTGGCCAGAAGTTGATTAAAATGCGGCATGAAAAACATTTTCAGTGAATCTACGTGAAACGAAATGTAAGTACGTTTTAAATTACAAAAAGATGAGAAATTGACGTTTGCAATGATTCTTTATCTGTGGCTCATCTGTGGACACCAGACGTCAAAAAATCTGATACTTTCATTGGCTGTTTGTTAACGCACCAATAGGAAGTTTCGAATAAGATTAACAACCACGTTTTAATCACGAAAACAAATCTTAATCTGTCTAATGGCTGCTACATTTTTGCAATTTACGTGTGTGGCAAATTAGAATTCAATTGGTATTCAGCAAATTACAGAAGATTTACTGTGTGTTGACCGAGTATTTATTGTGAAAGTTTTACATAACCTATGGGAAAACAGCCCTTCTACGAGAGAAATTGACGACTAAATCCGAAGTCCATTTCGAAGGTAAATCTAAGATTATTTTAATTATTTTTACGCGTATTTTCGCAAAAAACCGTGTAATTCCGGCTTTTTCGAGGAAAAGAGATGTTACCGGTGTATTCAGTTGTATGTTTGACCTCTCATAACGTGAAAAATGTCGCGATTTAGGTGTTAGTAAGTGAGCTAACGTAAAAGGTGTGATTATCAGTTTTTTGTCAACAAGTCGCCGTAATTGGCAAGCAGGACTATTATCTATAATGTAGTAAAATTGTCGTCACGTAATAAGCGTTGTTTAATGTTGTAGGGACTGAATTTCCAGCATTCTAAAGGAAAACCAACGACAAGTTTTTATCAGTAGTTTTTCGACATATTATCTCGATCTGTCGTGATTATATACTACGCAAATAAGATCTAAGTATCATGCACTCCTAATTTATTCTTCTACAATGCAGTGGACAAGTTATATGTGTTCTACTATCTTGTTTGTTTAATTTATAAATGATTTTTTTTCTACTGTTATTATCATGCTTATAAGAACTTTTAAAGGAGTTTTTATGCTGCATTTTGTTGTCAATTATGCATCAATATGACCAATAATCTTTCCTAAGCATAGATAATAAAAGTCATCAACTAATCTCTATGAAACTTTTATATTATCTTTATTATGAATTTGTGATAGACCAATATTTATAACAATATTCTTGGCTGTGTACCTACACAGCCAAAAGTATTGAGTAGTCATCAAATGCAATGTATGAAAGAAAATAAACCATAATTATCTTGACTTTGACTATCATTCAAGGTCAAAACTTTGTTTACCCTGTTGCCGGGCAAAGCAAATAAGACACAGAAAATAAAACAAATTGTAAATAATAAAAGTATTACATAAAATTGATAATAAATATGTAACCTAATAAATAACTAATATTCAAATTTAAATAAACTTAATGCACAAATTATTAAATATTACATAATAATATACATCCGAAATTTGAACGAAAAAAAAGTGAACCATTCATACTGTTTTATTTTTAGTTTTAACTAGTGATTACATTTTTTTTAGTTCTTTTGTTTCATGTGAAATTCAGTTCAAATGCAGTGTGTGTGTAATGAATAGTGTTGTTCTTTGTTTATTTTTCAGTAATTACTGAAGAAAGCAAGATTGAAGACCTTGGAAATTACAAGAGAATTATGCCATCTTAAACAGATACAGGAAAAGCAACTTTATTTATGGCAGAAACTGGCAATACTAGAATGACATAGACTAGAACTTATTTGAAAGTTTATTGTATAATGCAACACTCAGCTATGTCAGACACAACAGAACCACCATTAAAAAAAGCCAAGATGGGGGATACCATAGACAGTTTTATAGAAAAAATCATGATATCCAAAAAGAATCTTCAAGCCATTGTAAGTGATGAATTGGTCAAGCCAATTGCATTTACTAAAGTTTACGTCGGTCAAGTGAAAAATGTGAAGGAGTTATCAAAAATCATTACTATTTTAAATGAAAAAATACCTCTAAAAGAACTGCAGCATTTGAAAAGAGCTCGAAAAAAGGAGGTTTTACTATGCCCAGTACGGTATTTGAACTCCATAACTCAAGAATCAATCCAGGAGTATGTTGAAGAAAAAGTTTTTGAGCTGAAAGACTCTTTTGAGTATTTTAAAGTAATGGGTTTACCATCACTGCCTCCTAAATTAAAAAAGCAACATATGGAATACAGTAGAGTCTGGTCATGTAACTTTCACCCTAGCGAGTACTTAGAAAAATTATGTGGAAATGAATTCTTTGAGGAAGTTGCGCTTATGAAGCATCGCCGTTACATGGGCATTGCTTTTGAAGTTGCAAGATATTATTTAAGTGAAACAAACAGTAATTTGGAACTTTCAGATATTATACTCAGAAATATCAATGCTACTGTTGTGGTGGATCCAACAATATGTTCAATTGTAGCCATATCTTTTGATAACAGAGAAACTCATCCTGTACAACATTCTGCCATGCTGGCCATAGATAATGTAGCAAAAACTCAAAATGGCGGCGCGTGGAACACAACTGTCAACGAAGACCCGTGCTTACCAGGAATAGACAACAATCTGCTTCTGTATTTAAAAAATAAATTCCCAAATGTCAAATTTGGCGCCAGAAATTACGTCTCAAAGGAGGTTTTGGATGAAAACAGAATGAGTGCTTCCGATAGCCCATATTTATGTACTGGGTACTATATTTATATGATTAGGGAGCCTTGTATCATGTGTTCAATGGGTTTGGTACATGCCCGGACTAACAGGGTGTTCTTTTGCTTCAATAACAATAACCAAGGCGCTCTAAGCTCGAAAACAAAGTTACACTGTGTGCCATCATTGAACCATCATTTTGAAGTGTTTACAGACTTTTTATAGATTGTTTGACATTTTGTCTAGTTGTTTATTAAAATGTGAATTGAGTTATTCCTATCAATAAATTTTATTTTAATAAGAACTTTTTTTTTCAAGATCTACGTGTGTAATATCTGTTAGGCAGGATTACTGCCTCACCATTTTTCGGTGGAGCAAAGACAGGCCAAAATAATGTTGCCAGCAATTTGGCGAAAGTGCTGCCAATTTAACTTAATTTAAAACATTTACTTTAGAACTTTTGAGACCTACAGTTCTAATAGACCATTTTTATTAGATTAAATAATAACAGCCGCTCGGGCCGATCTTCAAGTTAAGCTGCGCTTATTTATGTTGGTCCGTGGATGGGTGAGCACCGATTACATACCGAGTTTCCTCCGTGTCTTGGAAAGCACGTTAAGCCGTTGGTCCCGGCTGTCAATTGTAGATCTTTGATAGTCAGTACATGTAGTCAGTGACCCGAAGTCTGAAAACCAGTCTTACTAAGAGGTATCGTATTACCCAGTACTAACTGGGTTGTGGAAGTATACATATTCCTACCACTGCCTCGACTGCGACTGTACGTTAGTCTAGTGGTCGTAAGCGCGACTGTTGAGCATGAGATCTTTGGATCGATTCCCAGGTCAGGCAAAGTGTTACCGGGTTTTTCCATTGGGAACTTCTCAGTAGCAACCACGGAGTCTGGATTTCTGCCTGGTTGATGGCAATAGGCTCGTCCCCTTATACATGGGACTGAAACATAACTGGCGAAATGTGGGTGTTCTATTAGGTACACCTCTGCCTAAACCTTCGGGGATTTTACAGGCGTGATGTTAAACAAACATTATTATTAGTATGATAAGAAACTCACGCGGGCGAAGGCGCAGGCAGAAGCTAGTAAATATACTTTTCATGCACTTTGGTAAACGATTCCTGCTATACACTGTACCTATTGACTTGTCAACTCCAATCGCCAATAATAAGCTGGCTTCGAGTACTAACTAAGATAATTACATAATAGGTTGGTACCTACAGCGACAGAATGGTGTAGATTCGCTCAACGCGGGTCGCGGTCTCTACTCTACATTGATTAAATAAATAAATAAAATAAATATCGCTAGACATTACACACAGCGCCATCTAGTGCCACACTAAGCAACGAGGCTTGTGTCGTGGACACTAGATAGTTGATATACTACATAGATACTTTTTGTTTGTAAATACATACTTATTATACATATAAACATCCATGACTCGGTAACAAATGTCCATGCTTAATCACACAAACACTTGCTCCTACCGGGATTCGAACCCGGAACCCTATGAACATAAGGCAGCCTCACTACCGCTGCGCCATTCGGGTCGTCAAAAAAAAATAAAAAAAAAATGGTAAAATGGTTTGGATGTGCGGTAAGGTAGCGCCAGGCGCCAGCCCGCGAAATTCAAATTTTCTTATGTTTTTTTTTTTGCAATTTGCAGGTCAGTGTCAGGTGACTGTTGAATGACTATTTCATCACATAATTATTCATTGGGATTATATGAAGTTATAGGATTGTATTGATGATTTTTATATAATAAAATACGTACGTTTTACGTTTGTGAATCATATTTTGTTAAACATACAACCTGACACTGACCTAAAAATTGCAAAAAAAAAAAACAAAAAAAAACACACATTCTGAAGTGTCGTCTGAACTTGTAAGGCTTCTTTAGCAGCAATGCTTAATGTTTGGCTGGACCACCCTGTAGTCAACCCCACGGCATAAGCTGATATATAAAGAACAGGGTGTAAAGTTCTTCATGCCCCTTAAAAAGGGAGGATCCTCCGACGAGTGTTTTGTCTGGTGGGCCACTACCCGAAAGTTGTTGTCGGGTTAATCTATTATTCGGATAACTTTATTAGCACGACTCAGAATTTGATGTTGGTTCTTCCTTTGTGGCATAGATGGCGCTGTAGTACTTTTTGGACTATGTTGCTATAGTACTTTTTGTACATTCTGGCGTCTGCTACAAGCTGTTCCCAAATAGTTGAAGCAATACATCAGTGCTTACGGAAAGGTTACCTTATTTGAATTGCAATATTTTATAGATCTGTCTATATTAAAGATATACAAGATGCAACATACCTATGTCCTATGTTATGTAATGTAATCCGACCTACTCTTATGGTATTGTATTGACATAATCTTTTATGTTACTCATTCATGTAATTCTATACTATTATTGCAACATCTAATCATGCGTATTAGAAGTGATATCAAGGTATTCTTTAGTTTTTTGATGCTTTCAACATTGCATCATTTTGGGTTCTACCGGGTCTCCTGACTCCTTATTCCTTCCTTAAAGGAGAAAGATAGATCCCTTGTAGGATCTCTTTGCTGTTGGTCTGTCAAGACCCTATTTTGACGAACGAAGGCTTCTTCTTTGGCAGCAGTGCGCATGACCGCTCAATCAAACTCGCCCATTATTGATGTTTCACCAAGCGCGCGTATGAGAAAGCGGTATGCAAATATAATTCCTGCCGAAAAAAAAAATGTCCTTCCAGAAAAAGGTTATTACAAAAAACCTAGCCAAAAAAAGTTATTTGAACTTATTGTTAAATAAACTATACCTTTTGGTAAATTATTTTGAAGTTTTCATGAGCCTAATGCAATTTATTTACGCCCAATGTTGTGTTAAAATTGGTGCTAAAATATGGAACTCTTCAGGCTCGTAAGTTCCAAACCAATTTTATTTCTACTGTTCTGATTAGCTAAAATACTAAATAATGGCGAGACAAATCGATATAGGTAGGTACATAACGCTTAGTTTTTGGTGTTTAACACCAAATAGTGAAGTTAACAGCTTTCTTACTTTGTATGGAAAAATAATCGGCTCGCGCAGCTTTAAGAAGAATTCCCTCTCAAAGGAAATCTCAACTAGGCTTTTATGCGTTGGTAGCCTTGCATAAGGATCCCACCCTCCTCAACCCACCTAATAAAGAAATAACAACAGCTCTTAATTTCTTATTTCACCTCTAGTAGAATGGCTGGAAAGATAGTATTCAAGAAAAATACATGCACCTTCGACCCCAAATAAATTAGGAAAAGTGCAGGAGAAAGATCATGATGACATAAAATCTCCGTTTGTTAAATAACTTGTTCTGCATAATTTCCTACTGTCTCTACGCACTGTACACTGTATTCCGTCTTTATTTCATCCCAGATTATTTTGCGTAGGTTATCTTTAAATTATTTTTCGAACTGACAGCTCATCGAGCCATCAAATCCTGACTTCCAAACAATTCAATCACAAGCCTAAAAAAATAATTTAAACTGTACCAAATAATGTGACATAGGTTCATTGGGCATGTTCCCAATTGTGATCCCCCCTCACTACACCAACGGCCGTCCACTGCAATCCAGACACTTGCCGGTTTTGTAGTTGTACGCAACTCTTGCGCATGCATTTGTGTACTGAGATTTTTTGTGAAAAAAGTTTTTCGTTAAAAAGTTGGCTGGTTACGGACGGTTTTAAAAATGGCCGTTTTTCTCTGCGTCTGTCGTGGGGATGATGCTTTTTGGTGAGTTTTTTTCTTTTTGTGTTTTTTTGTTTGAAATTATTTTGGGGTTATAAGCAATTTATTATGTTGGACCCACCATGTTTCGTCTCTGCGTCATCCTAAGGTTGACTGGTTGAGGATGCATATTGCATTACCTTCTTGGATAAATACATAATTAAAAAATAATCTAGCGTTTATTCTTGCTACTATTGAAGTTTTGGTGACACACTTAAGTTTAAGTGTAATTTAAATAATGATTAAACATGCTTAATTAATCAAACATCTAACGACAAGTACGTATAAGAATCCCACATTTTGTAAGAGAAAAGAACGAAAATCTTTTACATTAAAGTACTTAATAGACAAGGAGTTTATCAAATAAAATCTTTCTTAATTTAAACTGTAGCTTAGTTAGATGACAGTGAAAATAATAGCCTAATCAACACAGACAAACATAAAATATCTAAAAAAATGCCTGAAAAATATCTTCCAGAAAAAAGAACCGTATCCAGTCGGCAAAAACTGGTTCATACTGAATTCTATTACAATAAATCTTGCTTTCAAGTAGCTTAAACGGAGCATAGTTGGTGGCTTCCGCACATGTAGACCCTATATCTTACTACGTCTGAATAAGGTACGTTTTTGATTGCCATTCGTTAAATTAAAAGTGCGGTCTTCCCTTCACGTGGACGACAAATTAATGTTTGTAATGTTAGCTATGTAGCACATGATGTTTATGAGGAAATATAACAGTTGAAGAAAGAGTACCTATACGGTATAAAAAAAAGCAAAACGAAAATGGCGCCGGTTAGCTGTCAGTTTTGGCGCCATTTTCGCAATGATGTAATCATTTATTGGCACGGCTGCTGAAGCTAGACCCAACTTGATCCAACCCAACCCAAGTGTTTTATGGAGTCCGGGTAAAAATGTGTGCGCTTTTTAACAATAGGCTACACCAATTTTTGATATACTTATCTGGCAAAAATACATGCCACACTAGCCCTTCAGCCAATAGTTACAGACATGATGTTATCGGATGTAAAGCCTCTACTTCACAATAAAGTCGATCACGCTTCAAGAGACAGGATCATGTTACATCGTTCTCCGTCTATTTTCTAGTCACACGGCTAGTTTATAACTAGATTATTCCTGTTCCTGTGTCGTGGCCTTGAAGCATCGCCTATCATGCTTCAAGGCCTATTAGTTAATGGGGATTCCTACTTTTTTGCCATGACATGTCACTCCGTAGTTAGCAGTTAGTGTTCTTTGAGGAGGTTGGTCACCCAAAGCTAGAATCGCGCCGCGAACCGTTTGCGAAGATTTGTTGGGAGAGGTTTTGTTACGCAAAAGAATAAAGAATTATTCGCAAAACTAGCATTTGATGAGTACGTAAATCCAAACACGAAAGGTCCTTATGGACGTACGCATGTTCGTTTCACGAATGCTTTTTTTCACAGGTAACTAAATCTACCTCAACGAATATGGAAAACAAATCTGTATACGCATGCTCGCGGCAAGTATTCTCTTTTACGATAATTATTAAAACCTGAAGTTTCCATACAACAACTTGGAGAGCAACCCACCTGAAACTCGATGTAATTTAATCGAATCTCATGTCAATTTACATGTTTGGTTGCTGTTATCTTGGTCCAGCAATCACAACAGCTGTTCTGATAGTCTTTTAGAAAAACTGATTAGCTGGAATCCCCAAGGTTTCCTGGCAAGAGTAGCGCGGGACGCCACCCAGCTAGGTAGACCAACAACCTTAAAAAGGTGGCTGGGACATACCGGATGCGGAAGGCGGAAACAGGGTTTTATTGTGCAGCTTGGGACAGGCCTACGTCCAGAAGTGTACCGTAATAAGCTGAGATTATTGATTTAGATTCCACATGCTAATAGATGAGTATAACAGTAGAAGAAGACCAAAGAAACGATGGGTGGACTGTGTGAAGGATGATTTGGCAAGAAAGGAGGTGTCCGATGACATGACAAGTAATAGAGAAGTGTGGAAGAAGACATGCTGCGCCGACCCCAAATGAATTGGGACAAAGGCAGGAGAATGATGATGCTAAGCCATTCCCTTTTGCAACCATTAGTGTGACCAGGCAGTCCTATTGTGCTATTACTCGGTCAAACCAGATTGAACTCGCAGTGACAGATTGCTGCGGAGTTCAAGGAGAATGAGGGGGATCCTGTTGTTCATTCTATCAGCTTAGATACGTAAGAAGTGTATCGATTGCATGTTTTTATGAGCTATGCATGCAAATAATGTAGGTCATAGTTAACACGATTTTGACGCGGGTTCGATCTTCGCAAGGAGCAAATATTTGTATGGCTTATGGCTTTGATCTCTACGCAAAATACGCGCTTTGGACGTGGAGTTGCGGACACCAGCCCGTTATACAATACAATGGCTTAAAGATAGTTGTTCCGGGTCTGGTTGTTTATGAGTTTAAATGATTGTGAATGCACTCACGGTACAGGAGAAATTCCTAGCGTGCGGCAACGTCTTTTTTAAACAAAAACAATAGGTAATGTGTAGTGTAAAAAGTTTTTGCTAAATGCGCCTTATTAATCGCGCAATATTGTCAATCAAAATCTTTTAAAACTTTTATTATTTAGTTTTCGGTTAGCGTTGCCTTAAACAAACTTAACTTTTAACTTGGTTCCGTTGCGTTGGTATAATTACGCTGTATGAAAAGTCAGGGATCATTTTGTTGACAATGCATTCGGATTCGTCCGCAGATTCGATGCGCAGTCCTTTTAATGTTATTTTAAATTTCAACCTTTCGACAGCAACCTTAGATCAACGAAAATAAAGATCATTTTGACTTTGGCAGTGATGCAAAGTTAAAATAAGTCAAAGGTATGCAGTTCTCTGAACTGTGGAGTTACGATTTGATACGATAAGTGAGGTTACCCGACAACACCTCTGAATGGCCCGCGTAGATCCACCACGCGGGTCACCCTGACAGGAGGCTTAGCAGAGGGAACTCGTTGGTCGAGTGCTCGCGGAGGTCCTGGGTTCGGTTCCCGGGTAGGGCAAAGTGCTATTGGGTTTTCCATCAAGAATGTCTGAGTAGCAGCCACCGAGTCTAGATCTGTGCCCGGTTGATGGCAATACGCTCGCCCCATTTTACATGGGACTTAAACATAACTGGCGAAATGTGGGTGTAGTATTAGGTACACCTCTGCCTAACCCTTCGAGAAAACAGGCGTGATTTTACGTAAGAAAACCTTAGTTTTTGTATGAAAATTCTAAATATCCCATTTCTTCTATTACAGATAAATCCGCGCCACTTTGCTGACTCCAACGGTGCATGCAGAAAGAGACATACAAAACGTCACGTGCCTGAGCGAGATAGCAACACTTCCGCGGCTCCGTCTTTTCATAGAATATTAATGGAAATTATTGGTATCAACTCTATTGCACGTGTAATGAAGATCAATTTAGCTGTCATCAAGATATTATACTGACTTTTGGAGATATTTTTGAAGAACGGCCATTTGTCGTTAATGGTAAGTGGATTTTTTTAATAAAATACCGAATAGAATAGAATATTCATTTATTTCCTCAGAATGTAGGTATTTAAAATAAGGTGGTTACAATAATATTGAAGAATCCTCGTACATTCTACCATTTTGGCAAGCAAACATTGATTGATTATTTTAATAATTACGTACTGAAATTACTGAACAACCCGAGACCTTGTTTAAATAATTTAAATCGGAAATATTACTACCCTAATGAAATTTGACAAAAATTTTCACAACAAACAGGATGATTTAATTTTAAGTCAGGGCACCTCATTTTGTCCTTTAAGATTGGACACCCCGGCGAGAAGGGGGCTCCCTTGTGCAATACCTGTTAGGGCACATCCCTGGGGAGTCAGTAAATTGAATCTCTTCGACCCTCGCCGTGCAGGGTACACGTTCGAACAGGAAAGTACCACCAGTAATTCTAATTATACGGGTATGGAAGAACAGAGTGTGAAGTTCCTTAACGCTCCATAGAAAACGGAGGATGAAGACCAGACGGGTTTTGTGTTTGGTGCCCGACACTTATTGTCGGGATTTTCTGTATAGTCTTAACTGTTAAGTCGCTGATAACTTTAATAGCGCGATTTAGAATTTTGATGTTAGTTCTTCACATGTGTCATAGATGGCGCTGTAGTAATTTTTGTACTAAGTTGCTGTAGTATTTTTTATAGTGCCGCTACATTCCTGTGTTCCGGTTTTTAAGAAGGCCCGTGCGATTTAAAGCATATAGATATGTTGTCTAAGAGATAGCAAAGCACCTTTGAATTGTGATGCCTCTGGTAGGTACAGCACATGCTCATTGTTTCTCTGGGACTTCGTCGAGCATCACTGTCTCGGCGCTTTTCTGGTGGTCCCCACTGTTTATTCTGGCTTACAGGAGTTGCAGTGGTTTGGGAATAGTGTGATCTAATGACTCCTTACAGGACGTGGGCCACCTAGTAACTTGGGTTGAAGGAGCAAAGCTTGAAGTTCTCCGATTTGTTCCGTTCCTCCAATTCCCACGACGGCCAAAAGTGTTATTGTTATTTTTACTCTACCTTTATTTAATTCAGTTAGATAATCACAACAACAATAATATACTCGTAAATATTGATAGATAGAGAATGAGAGCAAGGCCAAAGAAAAGATGGATGGATTGTGTGAGGAATGATATGAAAGAGAAAGGAGTAAATGATGCCGTGGCGTCTGACAGGGGAGAATGGAAGAAGAAAACGTGTTGCGCCGACCCCGAGTAGAATGGGACAAGAGCAGGAAGATAGTGACTATGATGAACCACAACAACAACCATCTCCTAATAATGTGTTAGAATCATATTACTGAACTCATAACTCGCTTAGTAAGACTCACTGATCTGGACGAATGATAAACAGTTATTGATTAATTCAGTCACAAACAATGTGGATGGAAACTTCCATGATATATCATGTTCGTTTTATGAGGCTGTATTAATTAAGCAGACAGTTTTACAGCTGTTATTGTGGTTATTTAAGCCTCTGATTACATTTTTTAAACAAGTTTTAGAATCAGCCTAACCGACAAGGCTAGGCGTATTCGTACGAAAGTAGGTCGAAACTTCGAAATGAACCCTACGCCCTATTATTTTCGGATTCATGAGTTTTGAAAATACATCGGGAGTAGGGACAACTGTCCAATCGTGTTGTCATTCGTTTTTTATTCGGGTCCCTCACTAATCGTATGTCCATAAGTGATACGGAGTAGGAAACGCCCGTATCTTCGGCCTAATCTTTGGGTTTCGTGCTTAGAGAGTAGACCTCCAGCCTTGGTGGTACGCTTCCAGACCGTTCATAGTATTTTTTTTTTAAATCAGCCGTTCCATTCATTTTGACCGTGTACAGTCACGAGCACCAATATGTAAACACTAAGCAACTTTTAAAAGTGATTATCGCCTTCTATTCTGTTTCAAATTGTATGTCGTTACGAACATAGTATTTTGGAACTCCCTATTTTTATGAAATAGATCATATCCCCAAGTTCAGTCCTTATTCCTCGCGAAAATTGCTTTTGATGTTTGGAAAGTGTATACATATTGGTGCTCGTAACTGTACGTATAGCACTTTTGAAGGAAACTGTTTTTTTTTATTTGGGTTTCAGAATGTTTTACTTAAAACGTAGTAACCGGCAAGCGCTTGTGCGTCAGTGTCGCTTACAACCTGTATAGAACTAGTAAGCATGAAATAACAATTCTCACCGACCTCATGCTAACCTACGACCTGGCAACGAAACCTAACCTTCCACCATTGACCAGCCTCACCCATCATTGTCCATTGAACCATTGACCATTGAACACCATGCCCTTGGAACATACACCATGATGATGTCACCACCATCATGAGCAAAAAACACGTGTCGTTCAATTGGCTGCAGATCTCTATCTGTGTAAGTAGTTTGATTGCGTGTGTTGGTGTGAGTGAATGAGGTATTTATAATGGACTTTTGAGTATTGAAGAATCGACCTCGTTTTTAACCGATTCCTAAAAAAACTTTTTTGCAAAAAAAAACCAACTTCCAAAAAAACACTAAAAAAAAGTGAAAAATAACTTTACTTTCGGAAGTCGGAGGCAAAAAAGTCAATGAAACAAACAATAGTCACCGACTTCCGAAAGTAAAGTTATTTTCCACTTTTTTTAGTGTTTTTTTGGAAGTCGGTTTTTTTTTTGCAAAAAAGTTTTTAGTTATCGTATCACACACAAATCCTTGTCAAGTATCAATTTCGCAATTTCTTTTACTTAGATGACATTTTTTCCAGCTATTTTGATTTCAAAACGAAAATGCTGAACCGATTTTGATGAAATTTCTATGGGACCAATCGGGAAGTAGATCCATTCAGATAAAAGAAGAATTTTTCAAATCGGTTCATAAATGACGGAGATATGAGGTAACAAACACAAAAAAAAAACCTCCTTTTTTTGAAGTCGGTTAAAAAGGAGGCGGTTGAGCCAAAGAATCACTTGTAACACCTATAATAAGCATCATACCATGTATATTACCTACACATGTTTTAACAAATAAAATGAATTTGAATTTTTGAATTTGAGTTATATATTCGGCCGTCATCTTTTTTTTTTTCATGTATGTACACTGATTTCTCATTGATTACTGAAGATTGATGAAGTCATTATTTTTTCATTTGGTATAGGAAGCTTGAGCGGTAGTCCCATCATCTGCCTAGCCTTTTCGCCACTATGTTGAGGTCGGCTTCCAGTCTAACCGGATGCAGCTGAATACCAGTATTTTACATGGAGCGACTGCCTATCTGACCTTCACAACCCAGTTAGTACTGGGTAATACGATACCCATTGGTAAGACTGGTTGTCAGATTCTCGGGCCATTGAATACCTGTAACGACTGTCAAAGATGTACAATTGACAGCCGGGACCAACGGCTTAACGTGCTTTCCGAGGCACGGAGGAAACTCTGTATGTAATAGGGTGAGGACCAACCCAGGCAAGCGCGGCTTAACCTGACGATCGACCCGAGCGGCTGTTATTACGAGTATTTAGGTCCCATATTAGATTATCAATTTGAAAGCTTTGGTGGTGAAATTAAAGAACACAAAGGAAATCTCGCACATTTTTTTTTTCCGGATGGGAAATCATCAAATGATTTCTCCTGCTCTGGGCTGAGCGGGAGGGAGTGTCAGACTTTTATTGACTAAAACCGACCCATGTTCCTTCATCGCCCTTAGTGTTCCGGGGCCGCGGTATCTCTTTCGAACAACCCGCAGCAAACCTCTCACCTCACTGGGTCAAATGCCACGACCGTCGTAGGAACTTGGAACCCACATTTTACACACATACACGTACAAATTGGACATTTCAGTTCCTACAACTATAGGGGTATGAAGAACAGGGTGTGAAGTCCATAATGTGAAGTCTATGTCTTCATCCCCCATAGAAAAGGGGGGATCCTCCGACCAGGCGGGTGTTGTGTCTGGTGGGCTACTGCCCGACAGTTGTTGTCGGGTTTTTCTATATGTATAGTCTTAAGCCGCGGATAACTTGAACAGCGCGAATTAGAATTTTATTGTTGGTTCTTCATTTGTGTCATAGATGGCTCTGTAGTACATTTTGTACTATGTAGCTGTAGTACATGTTGTAGTGCCGATACTTAAAAAAAAGTACAAGTCCCTTTCGTCCATTCCCAAGTTTTAAAAATTCGCAAAACACCACTCGCGCTCTTTAATTGTCTCCAATAAGTATCAATTAAAATGATTGTGTTCTCGTTGTACACTTCTTTATTACTTCTGATTGTGTTTAATTGTCTGTCTGTCCTCTCCAGCTTCGTGGCTTAAAGATTTTTGGATTAGCGAAAACGTTTTTAGAGGTCAAGTATGGCAGGTTGTGGGATAGAGGTGGCGTGGAGTTGATTGACTCCGTGCCTCGGAAAGCACGTTAAGCCGTTGGTCCTGGCTGTCATTTTTAGATCTTTGACAGTCGTTACAGGTAGTCAGTGACTCGAACGTCTGACAGCCAGTCTTACCAAGGGGTTTGTATTACCCAGTACTAACTCAGTTGTGGGAGCCAGATAGGCAGTCGCTCCATGTAAAATACTGGTATTCAGCTATATCCGGTGAGACTGGAAGCCAACCCCAAAAAACACTGTTTTAAGCTTTCACGGTTTATAACTAAACTTTGAATATGACTTACGGGATATCTTCCCCGATTAATGTTTATATTGAGCTCCCGATATTTCGACGCTGTTGCAAGCGCCATGATAACGAGATGATTGGAGAATGCGGGTGGATGGTAAAAACAACAGCAACAGCGTCGAAATATCGGGAGCTCAATATAAACATTAATCGCGGATGATATCCCTTAAGTGATAGTGAAAGTGACCCCAAAAAAGTTGGGAAAAGCCTAGCCTTTTCCCAAATTTTAACCAACTAACTTTTATCAAATGATGAATGATGAATAGTGAAAACGAGGATTACACTCGCTTTGGATAAACGCTGTTCGATTTAGGTGTTTAGTGTTTGTGAAAACGGATTTAAGACCCACAAGTACCACTCTACTATAGGATGTTTCTGCTGATACAATAATCTAGCTGACTGCCTTGTTCGTCTAGTGGTGCCAAGCGCGACTGCTGAGCATGAAGTCCTGGGTTCTATTAGATTAGGAATTTTTCAATAGCAGCCTGTCCTATCGGGGATTACACAGTATGGTGTTATGTTTTGTTATGTAATAATCTAGCTTAGTGTGTGGCCAACGTGCCGCGCCCATTATTTGCTTTCATTAGCAAATGCGAAACCAATTTGATAGGCATGAACCATTAGGCACATAAAGGGTGTCCCATTTACGCAAGATTTGAATTCAATAGAAAACACGGTTTTTTTTTATAAATTATAATTTTATTTATTGAATCTTATACTACACAGAAACGAAGTTGGGCAAATAGCCTCCACGGCATTGATGGCACATTCTCTTTTGTCATTTTTCATGACCATTTTGTATATATTGGCTGAATTTCGTTAATGTAGTGTAGAATCTCCTCCATCAATGCACGGGTGGTTGTGGGCTTATTTGCATAGACCTTTGAGTTGAAATAACCCCATAAAACGAAATCTAGTGGTGTTAAATTACATGCTCTAGAGGGCCAACTCTGATCACCGAAAAAAGAGTGTACACGACCATGAAATGCCTCATGGCCTCATGCAGTAATTGAATTGATTCACAGGCTGTATGGCGGTCTTTTCTTGTGTAGTGCCCAATTCTTACTAACCCTAAACTGTCAGCTGTCAATCTGTGTTTTTTAGTTTGTTGCCAACCCTGTACCGCAAAAATGGCAGCTAATTCAAATCTTGCGTAAATTTTGGCACACCGATATAACTTGGCATAAAATGGCGGCGTTTGCAAAGACAAATGTTAGCGAATATGCCAAATATGTAATGAGCTAAGGAGGAAAGTTGAGTTGGATGGAGAAGGAGAGGAAGGCCAAAGAAAAGATGGATGGATTGTGTGAGGAATGATATGAAAGAGAAAGGAGTAAATGATGCCGTGACGTCTGACAGGGGAGAATGGAAAAACAAAACGTGTTGCGCCGACCCCAAGTACAATGGGACTAGGGCAGGCAGATGACATGATGATGTTGAATTAATGACGAAAATTTTGGCTACAAGATAAGCAAAACCTGAGATGACGGATGAATGAAAACATGCTACGTCGATAAGGATGGGAGAATAATATTTACTTCTCAAGATTGGTCTATACTTGATTTCCTATCAATTTATATTGCACATAGTACAGTTCTAAGTCTAGCTTTTCCAATACATTACTTAGTCGTAAATGGCGGCAGTTGAATTGTTTATAACTCGTGTACAGTGGCCGCCATTTTGGATTTAATACGGCCGTTATTATTGGCTGTTTTTGCCGGGACAGTGACTTGAAGAGATATTGCAGATGATTTGACTCAAAAATCGCAAAAGAAGTATGATCGTGGACAAAGCAAAAGAAGTTCTGTTGTTTTGTAAAAAGGCGTGGGTTTATGTACGATGAATTGATGCTAATATGAGTTGACAAGTCGTTATTCTGTCAATTTTGCTAAAGAAGTTTGTGAAATAGACGAGTTAATGCGTACATGTGCGTGCGCATTGAGCGTGTTTTAATACGCCACTTTTCCTACTTTATCCTGTTCTAGTGCGAGGAGATACGAAATTGATTTAAAGGCGTATGCCTGGGTTCAGAGTTGACGAGGGTCATATAAACAGTCCAATTCGTTTCGACACTCCCGACAGCAATCACGCTTAAAACTCCTTTAAAAGAGCAACATGTAATGTATGGAACCCCTTTCAATACAAAACAGTACCCAACGCCATCTTGACCCGACGATTGTATGACCCTGCGCGAGCCAAGTGGACCCAATTCCCGACATCCACACCACGTTCTCGTTCTTTGCCACGATTGGCCAGGGAATTAATGACAATATTGCGTACTTATTCGTTTGACCGTCTACGTACGAACCGTCAATTTAGCAATAGACGCCAGAGTCTTGACGTCCGCGCCCGCCGGCAGCCCGCGTTAATTTGATTTGAATTTCGAAAAAAAAAATACGAACGGATTTCCGCTGAGCGAGATTTGGATTTGACAATTACGAATTTGTTTTTCTTTTTTTTTTTTTTTCAAAATGGTGGACTGACATGATATTTTTGAAGGACGGGGACGGTCGTGGGCATAGATTGTATATGTGTTTCGCCAATATGGCTTTGTAATAGAAATTGTGACGAACTATTCGGACCCCCTTTGAATGTTATATTTCTTTCTGTGTTGTTAAGGACTCGATTTAAAGGTGAGAAAATGTGGATTGATTGTGATTTTTTTTACGTGTGACACAGGTTTTATTTTCTTGGAGGTATTTTGTTTATGTACTGCCAAATTAACAGTTTTAATTACATTAATTTATTTGCTTTTCATACTAATCTGAAAATTAATTTTAATTTAATTCACTAAAAACCTATTTTTTCTTCGTTTAATACTCAATTCCCATTAGACATCCGGCGAACTACAACTTAACACTAGCTTTTAATTAATTTGACATTTTTTTTCCATAAAATGGCCGCCTTGCGCAAGCGCCTATTCTTGAGAAATTTCAGAAATATTCAATAACAGTGCCCGTTTGTCCGTTCATTGTCTCTGGCTTTGCAAACCCATTTTCCAATTGATCTACAGGCTGAAGTAAAAAAACATTATAGTAACTTGTAGCATTAACTCCATTTCAAAGATTTTTCGGGGTTTTTTTTACCTACCACTAATCACAGTTCTACTTTCAAGGAATATTTCTGCGTTTCTATATTGAACTTCAGCAACTATAAAATTGCCTATATTTTCATCGACCACAACTTGACGTGTAACACCAAAATAAATAATCACACCCACTGTATCTATTCTGCGCTACGCACAACATGTGATTTTAATCAAAACACCAATTTTTCGCAAGTTTCAATGAATTAACAACCAAAACAACTGAAACTTCTGCGAAGGCAATTAACTGAGCGTGTTGCCAATTAAATAATTAGGACTATTTGAAAGGAAATCTCCATGACGTTTTGTTCGGCCCTCAAGACTTTAGAAGCAGATATCTCATCAAACATTGACTTAAGAAAAAAGTATTTAAGGAAACCTCGATATTATTTTTTATGAGCTATCGATAGACACAGTTATATACATATAGTTAGTGTGTGTATGTGTGTGTGTGTTTGTTTGTGTTCGTGTGTGTGTGTGTGTGTGTGTGTGTGTTAGTTACTTATACGTAGAGATCTTTTTCATAATTTCACATTATATTTTTGTAGCGGTTCATAAAACGCACCTACTCTCTAAATTGCAACAGTGTTGTGCCAATAGTCTCGGAGTAAAATGGATGTGACATACGGACGGACAGACAGCAGTCCGTTTATGCCATTTGGCAACGGAACCCTAAAAAGGGTTCCGTGCAAAAAATTATAACCTTTGAAACTGTTAAGAAAATTTCGATTCGAATAAGGATATAATAGTAATAATGTCACGCGGTCGAAGGTCGCTGACAACAGCTACTCAATAAATAAACTCGTTAAATGTTGGCAGTGTAGGATGCATCTTCTTGACGCATAAGGCAGATGCACCAATTATTAGAATCGAACCTTCGACCCTCCCAATAAATTAATTGTTCAGACAGAGCTTCAATGAAACTGTCATGGTCAATCGTCAACAATTGCGTTGTGCAGAAAAGGTGATTCAATGTGCACAGAGTTTTCAAAAGCCGTTTTTGCGAAAATCATTGCAACGAATGACGATTGAATACCAGGACTGTGACTTTTTTCAAATGTTACAGCACCATGCTGAGATGGGGGCCTTTTGGCCTCGTATAGGACCAATTTAGTCTTATTTTTATTTTTTTCTTATGGTTTTTTTTTATATAATTTTGTTCTATTGTTAATTTAACCATTTTTAATCGACTTCCCAAAAAGGAGGTCCTCAATTCGGTTGTATTCTTTTTTTTGTGTTTGTTACCTCATATCTTCGTCATTTATGAACCGATTTGAAAAATTCTTCTTTTATCTGAAAGGATATACTTCCCTGTTGGTCCCATAGAATTTTAATAAAAATTAATTTTAACAAAATCGGTTAAAATATGTTACCCAAGTAAAAGAAATTGGGAAATTGACGCTTGACAAGGCGTTGTGTGTGATACGAAAACTTTAAAGGGTATTTTTTTTTGAAGATTTCTTTTCTCCTGTGCAAGACTAATAAATACTTTTTCTTTCTTTATTTGTTTTTTTTTCGATGTAACGTATGATTGAACAAGAGTGTCATTCCAATTTAAAGTGCATTAGGAAAAATCCCGAATTCTGGGCGATTGAAAATTTCTACTCTTCGATAATTTTGCACAGAAGTCTGCCTACCTCATCGGTCTACTGGTCGCAAGCGAGCACGACTGCTGAGCATGAAGTCCTAAGTTCATTTCCCAGGTCGGGCAAAGTGTTATTGGGTTTTTCCATCAGGAATTTCTCAGTAGCAGCCACGGAGTCTGGATTTGTGCCCGGTTGATGGCACTAGGATCGCCCCTATTACAAGGGACTTAAACATAACTGGCGAAATGTGGGTGTACTAACGGGTACACCACTGCCTAACCTTTTGGGGATTAAAAGCGTGATGTTATGTTAAGTATGTCTATGTGTTTAGTAAAGCTTTTTGGAATAACCCCGATCTTAGAGGGATCCTCACGAACACAGTGTTTGTTCAATATTTCGATCACTACCCATCGGCTCCATTTTCTTAAGGCATACGCAAAGTACTTCTATGAATCCCATCCAAAGAGATTAAAACGACTTATAGAGCGGACATTGGGAATATTTTCATACAAAATATTCCCAATGTCCGCTCCCGAACATTTTATCCCGAACATTTTCGATTTTGCCACACGAATGCTACCTGACAAGCGGGAGTGTGACACTAGACAGAACGATTTGTTACGAAGTTGTAACAAGAATTGGATTACGATTTTCTTCGTCTTGTTCTGTCTATCGCTCGTAAATATTTGAATGGCTTTGATCCCATCCCAACTATCATAAGGTGGAAGCTGCCGGGTAGCCAGAAAAATTCAAATTTTCTTACGTTTTTTGCAATTTGTAGTTCAGTATCAGACTGTATGTTGAACAAAATATGAATTGCGACCGTAACACGTATGTAAATATGTACCCTCTAAGTTCGTTCCCTAATTAATTACGAACCATTGCATTACTATTAGGGCTGGCATTTTTTTTGGTCAAAGAATCAGCATTGCCATCCAACGTGGCAATGCTGCCAGCCTTCTGGGCTTTTTTCCGGTTAACAGCGATGTGGACGAATTTTTTGACGCCCCGTAATTGTACATATTTTTATTCTTATTTTAGTTCTAATATTAGTTTATAAATAAGGTAAATATTTTGATGATTTAATAAAGTTACATGAAACAAACAATAATTACTATTACATGAAAAAGTCATTCAATGGGATTAAATGAACAGAGAGGGTTGTATTGATGATTTTATTGATTATAACTGTTCAGCCATATTTGTTACGGTCGCGACAACCTGACACTTGCGCTACCCCCTTAGGTTGATTGACCAGTGAAATCTCGTTCAACAAAACATAAAAGCTAACATGATTTTTGGCAGCAGTCTAACTAATCGTAGTTTCAGGCCTTAGTCTTCAAACTGGCATGCAATCTTGGTAAATGTTTCTAGAATACGAGCTTGAACGAGCTTTGCTTTCAGAAACAGCATAAAAGTTTTCAAGCCAAGTCTGCTCCAACAAGTCTCGCCTTTCTCTGTACCTCTCACAGTCAGAGATTTAAATTAATACACAACATAACACCACGCTTGTAATCCTCAACAGTTTACGCAGAGGTGCACCGAATAATACAGCTGATTTTTGGTTCAGAATGATATACTCAATACTTAATAATTGTTTGTGCGTCGGTGTGTCTTCTACCCAGATGTGACTGTTCCTAAATTACCCTAGACTGATAAAAACCATATCTCTAAAGGAAAAAAAAACGTAACCTTTATAGGATCACTTTGTTGTCCGTCTGTCTGTCTGTATGTCAAGACACTTTATCTCGGGAACGCATAGAGGTATCGAGTTGAAATTAAAACCATATACTCAGATCTACAGTCCCTTGAAGCTGTGAAAAATTAAACTTATAATCTAACGTAAAAAAAGGTACTGAAGTTTATACCGCAAAAAAACGTATATTTTGACACTCAAGGGAATCAAAATTTATGGGTATGTACTTCCCGTCGACCTAGAACCATGAAATTTGGCAAGAATCAATGTCTTACAGCACATGTATAGGAAAAAATCTGAAACTGTAAATACACACATCAAAAGTGTCTAGGGATCAAGCATTTTTATGCGGATTTCTTGAGATTGAGATGTGGCTTTGTAATAAATTTATGATTTTATAAATTTATATGGATCCTTTTTGGTGCATTTCATAATTTGAATCAGGAACTCTCAATCAAATTCGAGTAAAAGATGAAAATAAGCTGTCAATATTTTCCCTATAAAACATACAACGCATTGAAGACATTATTAGTGCTACTGTTTCCCTACTACTGATTAAAACCAACGTTATTATGGAGCGGCGACGTCATTTAAGCAGGGAAGAAATGCTCAGAGCCGTGGGAATGATAGAAGCTGGTTCCCGGCAACGTACTGTAGCTTTAGCTCTGAATACAAGTCAGAGTGTTATCAGTCGACTTTGGACACGTTACCGAAGCACAGGTACCGTGGCTGAGCGCCATGGAGGACGGTATCGCTGCACCACACGGAGACAAGACCGATACATTCAAATCTTAACTCGAAGAGCTCCAACAATAACCGCCATGATGTTAGCCGTGAGGCTTCATCACTCTTCAGGGAACTTAATTAGCGACCAAACAGTCAGAAACCGCTTGCATGAAGTGAACCTTCATTCCCGAAGACCGCTACGGGTACCACCTATAGCAATGCACAATCGTAGGATTCGATATCAATGGGCTCTTGAACACAGAAATTGGGCAGAAGAACAATGGCGTTTCGTGTGCTTTTCTGATGAGTCTCGTTTTGGTATGAGACCGGATACAAGACGTATACGACACTGGAGAACCCCTGGACGCCAACAGCGATTAAAATCCTGCCAGGAAGTCCATCCTTATAGTGGTGGAACCATCATGGTATGGGCGGGTATTTGGATCGGCGGAAGAACTGAGTTGATTTGGATCAGAGGCAACCTCAACGCTCAAATTTATGCTGAGACGATTGTATCAGACGTCATCGTTCCTCTACAAGTGCAAATCGGTCCCTTATTTCAGTTAATGCATGATAATGCACGACCGCACACCGCAAGAGTTGTAAGACAGACTCTCGCCGCAGCTAACATCAATGTCCTGCCCTGGCCTGCTCAGTCGCCAGACTTGAACCCGATTGAGCATGCATGGGATATGCTACAGAGAAGAGCTCTGCCGAATATGGAGGGTATCCAGTCGCAAGAAGACCTTTTTTTGTTGTTGCAACGAACATGGGCGGCCATTCCACAGCGTGATTTGGATGAACTCATTTTGAGTATGCCAAACCGATGTTCTTGTGTTGTTAGTGTTCGCGGTAGAAACACGGATTATTAATTGTTTAAGTTACCCAATAAAATTTTAAAGAAAACTGTTATTTCAGTCTTTTTTTCGAACTTTAATGTTAGTGGTTCAAATGTCAAAAATCCCTTTATTAGGAAAATGGCAAATTTCTTTATTAATGCAAAGGTGACTTGGTTTATCGTTACTGTGACAAACGAAAACACTTTATTTGATGAATCCTTAAAGAAAATTTTAATTAATATCAATCAGGAGAAAAGTTATTGCAAAAATATATGTTGATCCCTAGATACTTTTGATGTGTGTATGTAGTTTAATAACAAAATACCTACAAGTTTGTACGGAATCCTCGGTGCGCGAGTCCCACTCGCACTTGGCCGGTTTTTTCTAAATCATAAGTATTAATATTAGTATGAAGGTCAGTTTACCCCGAAGGGAAAAGAGCTGCGCGCCGCCATTTCCGCACGGAACCTGTAAAGGGCCCTACAGACTCACGCCGAGACCCCCGAGAAGCGTAAATGTGAACGGTTTCTCGCCATCTCGTTCTCGCGCTCGCCTGTTCTCCAATCGGTGTCGGTTTGTTTGCTCGCTCCAAAGGGGTATGAGTGTAGAGACCTTCTCGGTTCTCGCGCTATGTCCCGGCGAGCCTTCTGGCGTGAGTCTGTAGGGCGTATAAGGTTCGTCCCAGACTGGTCACCTTCCCACCGACTAATAGGACTAAATTCGCAATTCAGGGCAGCACTGTCCCCTTATAGTATCTTAAATCTGTTTGCACCGCCATTTTCGCATCGCTTTGCTTTTCTACTTGCAATGCTATGAACGCGACAATTGAGTGTCGCGTTCATAGCATTGCAATTAGAATTGATGTCCAAGGCCTTCCCGTATAAAACTAAGTGAATAATTTAGTTCTAGACTCGTAGACCTTAGGAAACGTAAGGTACTCGTTATGTGGAGAATTTATGGAACAGGTGAAGTTATGAACATATGGGCGGTTTTGTGATGACTAATAGTAAACCTGGTTTGACTAAAGTGGATTGCTATTAGCGAGATTTTGACACTAAATCGATGTAAAATTCCTCAAGATTCGGGACTCAGCTAAGATTTCCTCATTTTTTCGTTGATAAATTTACTTTGTAAGTAAGTGCTGTCCGAAAGATAAGGTCTTTCGGACGGACAGCACTTAGCTGCTTGGAGAACTGAAGAAAATGTTGCTCATGATAAATATGCTGTATTTTTGTTATACATCCCTTTATTTCCCCTTACCAAAGGTAGAAATAATTTTGTAGGCTTGGACTTTTATGCCTAAAAAGACAATGGCCTTTTATTGAAATATTACCATGATGGACAATGTCAACTCTACAGCCCAGATTGAATTTGAGTTTCTGTAGATATAGCCTAGCCAAATGGGATATCCTCGATCCATCCCAAACAGAATGCCAATGTGGTGGCCCTTTGCAGGATATGCCTCACCTACTGTCCTGCCCATCCTGCACGCCCACTTGCACCTTTCAGGATTTAATCGAAAGCAAATGTTAGAGCTGTGCAGGTGGCTACATGCTGGTCTAACACCATTTGAGTTAAGAAGAAGAAGCCCAGATTAACAATCAAACTCACTTTCCCAACAAAACAATAACAAAATGTTCTCTTATTTCCAGGAGCCGTAGTACACCGCCCCCCAGGCTTAATGCTACGAAGAATCGAGAGGTTCACCAGTTCTCCCCTTTACCACATGGAGCCGCTCGCGAATCCAGCACATCAGACCCGCAGCCACTTCAGCACAAACCTCCCCGGCCTACCCCACATAGAATACCACCACACCAGCTCGAACAGAAACATGCCCATGAAAATAGAGAACGAACTACTCCAGAGTCACCGCCAAAGAGAAACGACAGGAATCAAAAAGTTATACAACTCATTCTTCGTTCTATTTTAACGTGTGAAATCATTCTGTATAAATCATTCATTCATTCTCATTCATCATTCAAAGACTTTAGTGTTGGCATGGCTATTTTGTGATGGAATATTATCCAGAAGAAAAGGACTATAGTATGCATGAGAGCAGGAAAGAGGAAAGCTATACTTGGGAGTCTAGTAGTGTGAGGTTAGCTTTGGTTGGGAGGGAAGACGAACTCGGGATGTACATGGAGGAGAGGGAACGGGGAGGGAAGAGGAAGTGGCAGGGGGAGGGGAAGATGATGCGGAGGGATGACGAGGAGAAGGAGCAGAGGAAGGTCCCGCCTAAGAAGATTATGGGTGAGTGGCTTTTTTGTGTTATTTCGGGGTCTCAAATCTCAAATCGTTTATTGCAATCCATAATGTACACTTACAGGTGGTAAATAAAAATAATAGAAACAGTTATGGACCTTGTCGGGCACAGCTAATTTTTAAATAAGTAGAGAGAGGAAGAGCGCTTTATTTTTATTAATTTAGAATTATTTTATATCCTATTAAGTACTTAATATATATTTTCAATCATTTACTTATTTTATTAATGTTTAAATACAAGTCTATCTATTCCTTTATTTTTTTTTAATTACTAGCTGACCCGCGCAACTTCGTCTGCGTAACATTTTTGATCAATGCTCCACTCCTATTAGCCGCAGCGTCATGTTATATAGCCTATAGCATTCCTCGATAAATGGGCTATCCATCACTAAAATATTTTTTCAATTCGACCCGTAGTTCCTGAGATTAGCACGTTCAACCAAACAAACTCTTCAGCTTTATAATATTAGTATAGATTTTTAAATTATAAAATTGCTTAGGCATTTGTTGTAGTAGGTTTTAGATAATTGTTTGTAGGGTCTTTTCTACCCTGCCTTATGGTGCTCTTACAAAGGCAACCGCAACGTTTTCCATACACAAAGACAAACCGCAGTGATACTACTTGTTTCTGGTGTCTCTACAAGTTGTAAACGGACCCTTCACGAAGCAGTAAGCAAAGAATTTTGTATATCAAACTAAGTATCTCTACGCAAAATATATTGTCTGGAAACGACTTTTTTTTGGGGTGAAAAATCAGGGTTTACGGTAGGACTTAATGTAAGGCATTCAAAATATTGTCTGATGGATGCATTGAATAGAACAGGGGTCACAGTCATGGAGGTTTTTAAAGTAAAGTTATAATATTAAAAAAAAATATTTTTTAAAAAAACCTTTTGAAAAATTTGGAACTTTGACCTTCAATATCTCTGTAACTAGAAGGGTCCCAGGTATGTTCCAGAGATGAAAAAAATGTTCGCAATGATGGGAAGAACAAAGTGCCTTATGGCTTAGTGAAGGTCCTTTCTACACCCATTATATTATTATAAAAAGATTCCATAGATGGCGTTGTAATCGGTTTCGGAAGAGCATCTCTTCAGATAACTATTACCAAGATAAGAGTCGCAAGCGCAATTTGAGGCATCCCCCGTAAGGTTTTTATAAAACCACTTTAAATGAACCATTAGACGTTAATAAGGTTAAAATTGTGATTGACAAAATATTGTAGACAGTTGTTAGTACCATCCCGGGATAATAGATGGAGCCACAAGGAATGATTAAGAATTAAAATACATATGTATGTAGTGGTAGAATAACCTTATTCTTGCATTCAACGAAATCAATTCTACTTAAAAGTATGCAAAATTCCGCATTGATAAGATCTCCCTTCATCCATCTAGTTATTTGGTTGTTTAAACTGTCAAGATCCCTACAGTCTCGCGCCGAGAATCCCCGAGAACACCCGTGAAGCGTGAAAGTGATTGGTTTCTCGCCATCTCGTTCTCGCGCTCGCCTGTTCTCCGATCGGTGTCGGTTTTTTTTTTGCCCGCTTCAAATGGTTGCTCGGGCGAGAAAAAGAGAACTGTATCACATTCTTGTTTGGTCTCAGTGCGGCGAGG
Organism: Standfussiana lucernea; assembly: GCA_964057025.1. Lineage (NCBI taxonomy): Eukaryota > Metazoa > Arthropoda > Insecta > Lepidoptera > Noctuidae > Standfussiana > Standfussiana lucernea. Next base: position 3,436,409 of record OZ059812.1, read on the forward strand.
TAAGTGGCTTCGCACTTTGTTGTGCTAATATTACTTAATCTGTGGTCGTATATTATTTCTAGGCATATTTCAAATTGTTTCGTTCACTTTTGAGTTTAGCTAAAAGCTCCTTTCCGGATGACGATCGAGACCTCAAGTGAGAAGGTCGCATGAGTGCAGAGACCTTCTCGGTTCTCGCGCTATGTGCCGGCGAGCCTTCCCGCCGAGACTTCTCGCGTGAGTCTGTAGGGCGTATCAGATAAGCAGTCACTCCATGAAAAATACTGGTATACAGCTGCCTCCGGCTAGACTGGTAGCCGACCCCAACATGATTGGGAAAAGGCAAGACAGACGATCATGAAAATATGACATTTCTATAAATAGTGGAATTAGTAACCATAGAAGGTTGCTTCGTTGTTAAGTATGAGTTGATCTAATGAAATGTTTAAATATTTTCTCTCAAAATATAACGTAACTGATATCAACTTCATTATTTAAAGAGAAGCGACTTTTGTTGATACAAGTCTGCCAATCAGAGATGAGTTTACATAGATTATGTTTTTCGTAGATAGGGCAGCGTGGTCTATCAATGAATGCTTACTTTTTGTACATGTCCTTTGCATTTCGATGAGATTTTTTTAATTAACGTTTTTTTTTTGGCCCAATACTTTACATCATAAGATTATTTTGCAAAACTACAGAAGGTCAAGTAAAACTATCTAGTGAAACTCCGCCAACGTGGTGTGTAACGTTAGGTTACGTAGATATATGACGATGTATATCAAGACTTGTTAAAGGAAAAAATATTGACATGTTTGTTCGATCAGTAATTTCATTATTAAACGAAAGCTACTCATTGAATTCCAGTCATGTATGATATTTTTACAGACAATAAGTATACTGAGATATTTTGGCGCCAAGGCATTATTTTTCTGCAATCCACGTAGGTATAAAATAAAAAAAATATGTTTTTACGTAAAATTATTATCTTAATTGGCGATGATGACCCCTGTGACTTCTTGCCATTGATGTAATCTTATACCCCATGTCATTATTATTATAATGTCAGTAAATGTATTGTAATAGTAAATGGTCAAAGAACATACCTCTGCGTTTGTTTCGGCTGTTTCTTCTCAAAGTACTCAGGTACGAACACCGGCCGCATCTACGCAGGAATAAGTGCAAATCTAAAAAAAAATCGTTTCCCAAGCAAATTGTTACTTAATTTGATGTACATAATGCTTTGTTGACGGCTTCGCGGCGGGTCTGTTTGCACCTTGTATGTGGACAGGAGAAATATTTTTCTTTATCACGTCCTATGGTCTCACAGAGTCAAACCTATTTTAGGCAGAATACTCAACCATCTTATAAAATTAATCTTTGGCCATTACTGATAATACACTAATGATGAGTTATGAATTGTAATACATACACAAAACAGTGGCTTACTACGCGTCGCGAACGACAAACGTGTCTGCGATTCTTTTGTCGCAAGTCTTAAAAGTGCTGTGTTGTGAAAATCGCAAAATTTAAAAAAAAAACTGTGTTTTTAAAACATTAATGGTGTGTGTAGAACTTGAATTGGGAAAGAAATTAATGGTATCTTAAAGACGAAATAATTCGTTATTTTAGTTGGAAGGTTTTGTAATAATGGTTTATTGTTTCACTACACTTTTTTCTTAAGCATAATAGTAACTATCTGCTTGGAATTTTTATATTCTAATGCATAGGACTCTCTTGCAAAGAAATGATTGGCATTAATCACTAGTATTAACTAGGCATTGATGACTGTCTCGGTTGTCCAGTGGTCGCAAGCGTGGCTGCTGACCGTGAGGTCCCGGGTTCGGTTTCCAGATCGGGTAAAGTGTTTTTGGGTTTTTCCATCAGGAATTTCTCAGTAGCAGCCACGAAGGGATATCGAGATCGAAGGCCAACACCATTAAACATTACTTAGCTTGTGCTTTGACTCTTGCACTTGCAGATTGACAGTTAACCAACCAGTTGACCAGAATACGTGCCAAGTATCGTTTTAAGATCTCGACACGGCTTCCCTCATAATGGTTTCCTTCTTTGCTGTGCAAATGTAACGGATTAACTACAGATCACAAATGTTATTAAAAAATGATCAAGGCGATCCACGAGTACATAAAAAGTTCAAGCATTGGTTTGAATTGAGTCTTAGAGCTATCCGTCTTGAGTTCACTATTCCTGAAGGCCTCCTTGTCCGTCTGTGCCAGGATGGTCTATCGATAGTGGTCTGTCAACACAGTTAAAACAGTACAATCCTCTTAGAGACTGGGCACTATGGTTTTGCGTCCCAACTGGGTACTTTTGCTTTCCTGTCTTCCACGTCTTCATAACTTGTCAGCCGTTGTAATTGGCCGTTGATTTTAAGTCTTGATGCTTTTGTTGATGTGCAGTCTTCACACAGGGGTCTTTCTACGGTCCAACATAGCTTTCAATGAACGTTGATCGGCGCCGGCGTCAGCAACTTTCATGTTTGTTTCCCCTCGTTCATTTAGATCCATGTAGTCCTGACTTATCTAGTCTTTTGTGGCTACGTAGACTTTCTTTTACTAACAGGCATCATCAATATCTTGCTCTTATACCAACGGATCGGCGCAGTATGTCTTGATCCATCTCTTCTTGATTCTTTGGCAACCTAATACTGAGTGTAGGTCTCTTCCAAATCTCTCCACTTTTGGTGGTTTTGTGTCATGGCTATCCAGTTTCCCCCGGCCACTTTAATGAGATCGTTTGTCTACCTAGTCGGTGGTCTTTCCGAAGTCCTGCCTCCTGTCCGTGGTCTCCACACCAGCAATTTCTTCGTTCATCTTCCATCCAGTCTATGGCATATATGGCCCGCACACTTCCACTTTATTTTTGCTATGGCTTCTTCTATAGTTCTCTATTACTCCTTATTTCAGTAGTCCCGACCCTTCCAGCCATATAGGCATTCACACATGAATCTAATGCATCTTTGGTTTTCGATACTCCTATAGCCATCCATAGACATTCAGAAACAAAACATTCCTCATGATATTTTCCTCATGTCTCCGCTTCACAAGCTCATACGATTCAAACGATTTTTAGCCACTGAGCATTTTTAACCGACTTCAAAAAAAGGAGGTGGTTCTCAATTCGGTTGTATTTTTTTTGTTTTTGTCTATTTGTTAACTCATATCTTCGTCATTTAAGAACCGATATGAAAAATTATTTTTTTGTCTGAAAGGATATACTTCCCGATTGGTCCCATAGTTATCAAAATCGGTTTAGTAGTTTGGTTTTTAAATCAAAATATCTGGTAAAAATATGTTATCCAAGTAAAAGAAATTGTGAAATTGATAGTTGACAAGGCTTTGTGTGTGATACGATAACTAAAAAGGGTAAAATATTTTTTTTTTTTTGCAAAAACATAACCGACTTCCAAAAAAAACACATAAAACTGAAAATAACTTTACTTCCGGAAGTCTGTGGCAAAAAAGTCAATGAAACAAGCAATAGTCACCGACTTCCGAAAGTAAAGTTATTTTCAATTTTTTTGTTATTTTTTTTGGAAGTCGGTTATTTTTTTGCAAAAAAAAATATTATGTTTTGCATACTTACTTTCCAAGTATTTACAATTCCTCTTTTCGCGTTATATCATAAACAATCTGTGAGCTCTTTTATTTCACAAGTCCTTAATTAATGTAAATGATAAATATTTTTTTTCTCTAAATGTTGATATATTTACGAATCGTTATAATTTCCCAGTTGTTATCCGTAACCTCATAAACTTTATACCTCAAGTTTTTATCTGTACAAAAGTCTTGTTGCTATGTGAATGATGTACTACTTTGTTGATAGTAAAATATCATCTTCTATTTCGTTGGTCCTTCAATACTGAGGATCGGGCCCACCTAGACGCATCTTCAAGTCTTTTTGCGTAGAGTTACCGTGGCCCTTGGCACCTTGGCACTGGCAAGTAAAGGAACACGGGTGGGTTTTAGTCAGTAAGAGTCTGACACGCCCTCCCGGTCCACCCAGAGCGGGAGAGGTGATTTGATGATTTCCCACCCAAAAAAAAAAAATCTTTTTGCTTGTTACAAACCAATATTTTTAAACTAGTGTTTCATCCAATTCATCAACATTTACCATCATGTCAGCCATTACGTCGTGTAAACTAGCACCAAGGAAAATTCTGGTATTCGGCTACACCTGGTTAAACTGGAAGCGGACCCCAACATAGTTCGAAAAGGCGGTCCACCCTCTGCCGAGTATAGCACTTTTTAACCGACTTCTAAAAAAGGAGGAGGTTCTCAATTCGGTTGTATGTTTTTTTTTTGTGTTTGTTACCTCATATCTCCGTCATTTATGAACCGATTTCAAAAATTCTTGTTTTATCTGAATGGATCTACTTCCCGATTGGTCCCATAGAAATTTCATCAAAATCGGTTCAGCAGTTTGGTTTTGAAATCAAAATAGCTGGAAAAAATGTCATTCAAGTAAAAGAAATTACGAAATTGATACTTGACAAGGATTTGTGTGTGATACTATAACTAAAAAGGTTAAAATAATTTTTTTTTTGCAAAAAAAAAAAACCGACTTCCAAAAAAAACAATAAAAAAAGTGGAAAATAACATTACTTTCGGAAGTCGGTGCCAAAAAAGTCAATGAAACAAACCATAGTCACCGACTTCCCAAAGTAATGTTATTTTCCACTTTTTTTATTGTTTTTTTTGGAAGTCGTTTTTTTTTCTATTTTCTGTATGCTTCCTTGCTCTGCGCGGGTCTTCACCACGTCTTACCCTGGTTATTTTGAAGCTCGTTTACAAATCTGGCCGTTAGTCTGGCACCCACCCGGCAACTTCCTCTCCTGGCACCCATTTTGTTAGGCCTCTGTTCCACCTGCCATGACCTCGCCTGGCCAAATGTCCTACCCTCCTTCAAAGCTAGTCATCTAGATTTTCAAGTTAATCAGCACACTTCAATTAAATGGTCTGCTTCTTTGTTCTCATAATAGCTGAGTGGATTCTGTCAGTTCAGGATCGGGTTCCAGTCTAACCAGATGCTGCACCAGTATAAGATGAAGCATCATCTGTTTGCTAAAAAGAAGGAGGTTCTCAATTTGTCGAAATTACCGAAGCGCCTCGGTTATATGGTTGGAGTTCCGCGGACCCGAATAAAGCGCTATGCTTCCACATTTATTGTGCTAACCGTCAGTCACTGCTGGCTTCTCTGTTCCCTGACCATTATAATCTGGATCTATTCAAGATTCGAGTGAATCGGTTTCTTTTAGGCAAGCGTGCTCCACCCTAAGCTGCATCATCGCTTCACATCGGGCGAGTTGCACCCAAACGCAAGCCTATTTTGTTTAAAAATAAAACCTTTTTGTAATTCTGCCAAAGCCATGATTGGTCCTAGCCCTTTATATTGCATATGGGGTTGGTGCCCACAAGTCCACATCCAAAACGCGTTTTGAAAAGGGGTGAAAAACTGATCATTCCATCCACCCCAGCTCCCCAAGAAAGGACAGCAACGCCTTGGTGTCTCTTTACAAGTTTATGGGCATTAAGAAGTAGGTAACTGAGTAGTTACTAGGTATTTTAAGTCATCACCAATTAGTGAAGTAATTGATTAGTTAATCACCTTAAATGCTGTTATCATAACCTGTGGTCTGTTGTTGTGTTTATTGTCTCTTGTTGTTTTTGTCTCGATTTTTATTGGTCCTATAATACCTATATACATTTCGATATTTGTATTATGCTTTGCCCGATAAAGTGATCTGATTGGTCTGTTCTATCAGACTTGAACTGTCAAATATTACGTCTGTTTTTTTTTTTATTAGGTTACCAATTAAAAATATTGACACACGTGGTCGCCGTTTAGACGTGATCATTGGCGAGTTTCTGTTAGAACTTTGTCTCTCGTTATGTAGGTAAGATTCTTCTATATTCTTAACAGCTCTTAAAAACCTAATGTCCCCATCAGTAAGCAGATAGGAAAACTCATTAAATTCGAACTCTGACCTCGCGCGTGTCCGCCTGTTAGTACTGAAACTGTTGGTAGTAACGATCTTGATACCAGGTGACCCTACGGCCTTAGCCCGGCCATACTGGATATGGATGGAGCGATTTTATACTTTATAGGTTAATGTAGATAATGTCTGTAATAGACATGTTCTGATTGGCTTGTGTTTAGCTGTCACGCGAGCGCTCCCTGAAAGATCTGTAGTGCAGTTAGCTTATCTGGCCTTTAATTGTGACTAGAACAGCCCCAGGAGTATGTCCCACCCGGATTGGCACATGTGAAAAGCATTCAATCGACTTTTTTTATTGGGACAATCCCGCCACACTACTCCCAAACCATTGCAACTCCTGAAAGCCAGAATAAACAGTAGACGACCATAAAATCGCCGAGACAATGAAGCTTGACAATTTAACAGTCTTGGACCTCGCAACGACATTAATCAGCAAAGGATAGCGGAGGAGTAGGAAAAACATAATTTCCACTTCCCTCCATATCAGCAGGAGACAGAGCAAAACAAGACCAATAGGCACAAGGAACTTGAACTGGGATAAGCCCAGTTGCGTAGCACCACGGATAAATATTATCATTAATATTAATGAGTCCTAAGTTGTGAACTGTTATATTTGATTCCAATAAATTGTATGTCAAAAACGTTAGAACGCACGACTGTTCTAGCATTCAATCGACTGTTCACCCAAGTAGACCGCTGCAAGCACAATAGCGCTGTTAACGAAACGGGGCACTTGATATTGATACCCAATGTGTTGGTGTTCTTTGGCCAAATCATGTCCCATAATGTTGGAGTGTCCTAGCACCTGCCCTTCTCTATGATTTTGAAAAGAAAGCCAAGAATTTGGAAGGGCTCGTGGCTTAACAGGCGCACAGGTTGCGGTTCAGGTTTAAACGCTTGCCGAGGCTGGAAAGAAGCCCGAAAGTCTGACAACCAGTCTTACCTATTGAGTATCGTGTTAACTAGAAACTGGGTTGTGAAGGTCTTACAGGCAGTCGCTCCATGTCAAATACTGTTATTCAGCTGCATCCGGTTATACTGGAAGCTGACCCCAACGTAGTTGTTGGCAAAAGGTTAGGCAGATGCTGTAAGCTTCTGTTCAAGTCGCAAGTTATTTCATTGCAGATTTGTAACTCAAGGGCTAGATCCCAGTATGACTGCTTTTTAATCGACTTCAAAAAAAGAAGGAGGTTCTCAATTCGATCGTATTTTTTTGTGTTTCTTACCTCGTATCTTCGTCATTTATGAACTGATTTGAATTTTTATCTGAAAGGATACACTTCCCGATTGGTCCCATGGAAATTTCATCAAAATCGATTCAATAGTTTGGTTTTTAAATCAAAATAGCTGGAAAAAAAATGTCATCCAATTAAATGAAATTGATACTTGACAAGGATTTGTGTGTGATACTAAACAGGGTAAAATAAAAACTTTTTTGCAAAAAAAATAACCGACTTCCAGAAAAAAATACTAAAAAGTGGAAAACAACTTTACTTTCTGAAGTCGGTGGCAAAAAAGTTAATGAAACAAACAATAGTCACCGACTTCCGAAAGTAAAGTTATTTTTCATTTTTTTTTTTTGGAAGTCGGTATTTTTTTGCCCCTCTCGTCGATCTTGAATTCGTCAAAGGGCTATATAGATGTTAGCTTATAAAGTTATAACATCAATATTCATATGATAGTGTTAATATCTGTGACGTGTGGGCAATGACAAATGTGACAATTTGTACAATAAAATGAACAAACATTTATGTCTTTTGTTGGTCTTATTTGATTTGAGTGACTCTAGTCTTTCTTGTTCTGTCTTCTGGTTTTTATTGTGTTGTAAGCCTTGGCGACGTCACTAGGACGATGGGATTTCACATCGACAAAATTACTAACTTCCGTAGGTACAAAATTTCATCTCCTATTTAATCCCTTTAAGGGAAGAATTTCCAAAGATCCTTCCTTCCTGCTCACCATCTTTATACAAGGTGTAAACGCAGCCTTCACGGAACCGTCAACCAAGCATTCTGTACATCAAACAAAATAATTCTACGCAAAAATTATTGCTGAGAAACGACTTGTTTTTTTGGGGTGATAAATAACAGTTTACGGTAGAACTCAATACTACAGGGGTCGTGGGGGTGTTTAATGTAAAGGTGTAACATTAATAGCATGTATTAAAAAAAAATACAAACTTAGTTGTGGAGGTCAGATAGTCAGTAGCTCCATGTAAAATACTGTTGTAGTTGTGCAAAAATACTCCAAGATTATTTAAGAGTTTTCGTACACAATTCATATTATTATATCACGTTCAATTATCGCGTGTGACGTAACATCTATAGTTATACAAATAAAACATGCCTCATTATTTACATAATTTTGTATCTGTCGCATTTGTTATGTCTAATTCGTGTCCTATAAAATGTTATTGCGTTTTCATCGCTCAGCTCAGCGCCGAGAGTTGAAAATCTAACAGTGCAAAAATATTTAGGCGTAAGTTTAGGTGTCACTTAGTTTTTATTTGTCCTATAAAAATAGTGTTATCTTCTTGTTTTTGCTAAATACTAATTAGGTAAATAGTCGCACTGCTAAAGATTCCGTTACCAAAAAACTTTTACTTATCTTGGCTAAGATTTCTGCCCTCCAGTCTTTTCACTGTTTATTTAACCTCTGCTTTTGCATCACTGTCATAGTTATAATGATCTTTATGTTCCTTATGTTAAGGTTGCGTTTGAGTTGCTTCCATACACAAGTCTTTCAATATGCTAATTGATCTTTAGTTTAGTTGCAATAGGGTTGCTGTCTGGTTGTTGCTAACAGAGGTAAAAAAACGGTGTAAAGACTGCATGAACACAACTACCGCACTCACTGACGGTTGACCACTTTTCACCCTTATGTCCTGATTAATAAGGTTGAAAAGTGGTCGACCGTCAGTGAGCGCGGTTATACTTGCAACGGTTGTTTTAGTACATAATCATTTTGCGTTCAGGACTTCTGTCTTCAATCGTGTTTCGAGAATGACTTATCATCATTCTCCTGCCCCTATCCCAATTTATTTGAGGTCGGCGCAGCATGTCTTCTTCTTCCATACTTCTCTATTACTCGTCATATCAGCAGACACCTCCTTTCTAGTCATATCATACTTCACAAAGTCCAACCATCGTTTCTTTGGACTTATGCCGTTTATTATTTCGGAGGTTCTCAATTCGGTTATAATTTTTTTTTTGTTTATTACCTCATATCTTCGTCATTTATGAACCGATTTGAAAAATTCTTCTTCTGTCTGAAAGGATATAATATACTTCCCGATTGGTCCTATAGAAATTTATCAAAATCGGTTTAGTAGTTTGGTTTTTAAATCAAAATATCTGGTAAAAATATGTTATCCAAGTAAAAGAAATTGCGAAATTGTATAAATTTCGAATAACTAAAAAGCGTAAAATAAAAACTTTTTTGCAATAAATAACCGATCTCCAAAAAAAAATAAAACACTCAAAAATTGAAAATAACTTCACTTTCGGAAGTCGGTGGCAAAAAGCCAATGAAACAAACAATAGTCACCGACTTCCGAAAGTAAAATTATTTTCAATTTTTTAGTGTTTTATTTTTATTTTTTTGTTTAGTAGTAACCTCCTCTAGAAGTCAGGGCTGAACGGCTGAATTCAGACATTAAGATCGAAGCCTATCATGCTTAGCCAAAAAGAACTCGCCAAATTGATAAAAAAATCTTGCTTAATGCCCCAAATGTTTTTGAGAGTTCATAGTCTGGTATCATTTGAAACGTCATTACCTTGATTCCATGAAGTCATTTCATTTCTCTTACACGTTTATTAAAGTGCAATTCTGCAAAAGTATCACGCGTATAGTATATCTTACATCGGCACGTTCTGTCGCACATTTGTTTATTTATTCGAACTTGTAGCTGCTAATTGATCTGAGGTCATTTAGTAATCAATTCTTGAGACAGTAACATCAGCAAAAAGTGTAGTGAATAAACGGTTTAGGTTCAACTGACTACTTTAAACAAGGTCAAAATTAAATTCGCAAGCGAAATTTCGCAGAGACGAAATCGTGTTTTTTTATATAAACTATAAAAAAACAACAGTTTTTTGTTTTAATGTGGTTAGGTATGGAAACCCATCAAGTATATCGAGTTTCGCTACGTAATTTGATTCAGTCCTAACTTAGAAGTCTGTTTGCGCAAACCAAGACTTGATAGTGGAAATTTTAATAAATATTTTTGTGTACAGCAGTGGACGTTTACGGGCTACTAAAGTTAATATAAAAGCAAACTATCAATAAAATGTTGCCAAGTATGAATCCCGACCAAAAGTTTAACAAGTGAAATGAAAACAGACCAGTAAATAAAAAAGTGAAGTGCTATAAAATTTTCTTCAATAAAATGACACTCGAACATTTTCGAAGCGCCACAAAATATCATAGAAATATTATAGTCAGCCAATCGAGCACATGGACGTTTAAATGTGTGTTTTGTAACTGGTACTTCTGACAGCGACCAAAATACGAAATCCAGGCTGTGATATTCCATCAAATAGTGTTAAAATTCACGTAAAACTACATTCGACACTACCGCCCTCTGTTATTCGAAATGACAAACTGATTCATTGAAAACAACGCCATCTATTAGTGTTACCCCAAAACTTTCGAGAGTGGACCTCATTGCGGTGCCATCTAGCGGGAAGTTGCTGAACTGCTAATAGACTAGTGGCGCCATCTCTTGGTGTGAGACGTCAAGCTGTCGGCCATGGTTGAGGATACGACGCCGCAGCAGGACCGGGTTTCCGCTGCTGCGGTGCTGCAGTTCGCTGCAAGAGAAGCGAGGGAGGGGAGGAGATTCACGGAGTTTGGAGCTCACGCTTTTGCCAGCATCACTTATAATGCTTACGGTACTTTTTTGCTTCCTTTCTTTGTTCTACTTTTAAACAGCTCAGCATAATCATGCAGCGGAAAGACGTCCACAGGATAAAGGTTGATAGCTCGTTACATCAATATTGGTCTTGTGCTTCCAGCGTCCACCGGATTTCTGAAACTTCAATATTTTCTAATAAGTAAAAAGCTATTGGAATTATCTTTGTTGGTTCTACTCGAACCCTATGCTCACTTCTTCAGTAACTAGCTGTTTTCCTTGCTTCCGCGTTTATATTTTGTCACTGGAAACAATATTTTTATTTGGCGTCCAACAAAATGATGCAATCTTTAATAAAATATGATCATATTTATACATCTTTCATAGAATATCATATTTACTTGTGACCAAGTCACATTCACACTTTGGTGTAGTCACATTTTGGCGAAAGGAGGTGTAGATCACACCTATGATCTATTCATTTCGTTTGGCAGAATACATTTTGCACAACGACTTCGAAATAAAACAAAGGAAAGAGTGAAACGTCTAGTGAAAATTGCTGAAAGTATTTTGTAAGGCAGACAAATTAGCCATTGCCATTTCCACTGTTGCATGCTAGCTATAAACCTGTCTTGTCGTGTAAGCACATTTGAAAATATTCTACTCCTATTTCGGAATTAATTTATCATGTTATTTTGCCAGATAGTTCCAATTAGGCACTTAAATTTAATATTTTTAAGATGTAATTAAGTCGTAATAATAAGCGTCCTGCTTAATTCTTTTCATTCGTTAGCACTTTAATTGATGTCCATTAACCTATTTAATATAATCATTTTGATGTCTCTAAAAGTTCAACGATCGAATGTAGGTAGTAACAAGCAAGACACATTTAAATGTTCTCGAGTGGCACTTCTAGTGGCAGAATGGAACTTATCTATAGTTTATATAATTGCGACTCGGTACCAGTGCCTATAAAGATACTGTCTTTTGTAATTTTCCATTATTACAAGTACCAGTTCAGATATTATAAAATATTTTGAGCTATGAAATCATCTTGTTTTTGCATCTTACTTGTTGTGTAAATGGCGATAATTTGCGAAGCGATTCCAAGCCGAATTGACAGATTCAATGGTTTTGTCTTAGGAAAAGCGTTTCACACGCTTAAACGTTTTCTCGTGGTCTCATTAGGTCACGGTTAGAGCAACGGCTAAAAACACTTTATGTCTGGCTATTATGTATGTCCCGCCCCGGGCGGCACCATTTCATACCAAATTTTATTAAGCTCTTGAAAGTGTATAATTATTTAGCCAAGGCCAATAAGACCATTTATAGTCAAAACAAAGTCTCACCTATCACCGTTATTTAGATACCTATTTGCTTATGAAAGTCCCTCCAAGTGCTTTTGCTTTGAAAAAAAAGTAGATTCAAACTTAAACAAGGGGGTGACGAAATTTACATGCGCTCTGGGCGTCTGAAACTCACACTACGCCACTATGCTCAATAATAATTTTCAATACATTACATAACAACGCAACATCACCAAAAATACCATCATTCAAATCGAACTAAATTAATTCATTTCAAACAGATACTCGAAGTAGTTACAACTAGTTCAGTACTCCGACTCGGTCAAAGTGTAGCTGATAAGATGGCAAGAGTGCTGGATTGTTTAACGTATGTTTCAATGGCTTTATTGATATTTTAATGTGGGCTAGAACTTTGAATGAGACTTGTTTCAAGGTATTTTACCATCAGAATTTTTAGGGTCTACGCAACGTGAAATACTATCATCGATAATGAATACGGATAAGGAAAAAATGTGTGAGACTGACATAAGCTATCGAAAAGCTTATGTCAATCACTTGTTGGAACTCGTTGTAGTAATGCGAAAAGCTTTGAAAGCGATTTCCATTTGTTTTTGCTCTACTTTGCAATGCATAAACTGTAGCGTAATCTAGTAGCTCTGTACATGAAGCAAGTTAAGTTATGGAATCAGGCGTTATTTTGCGGAAATCCATGATATTAAAAGTTATGAAAAATATTTAGTGTTAATTCCGCGAAAATCCATTGATCCAGGCTTGGATGCAGGATGCAGCACCACCCGAGCCCATGCCAATAAAAATATGCACATGCCATGCACCCAAACCGATTTTAGAGTATCGGTAATATTTTTAACTAATTATTAAATTAAAATTCATTTTTCATGACATTTAAGAAACAAATTGCTGTAGAGCAGATGGATCTAAGACGGCTAAGCTACTGGTGAAATTGCTTAAAACATAACTTCTTAATAATATGTTTTCTTAAAATATAGACAGACTAATTACAATCTAGATTTTTTTTCAACCACCTTTATTACTTGTTAGTTCTAGGTTTATTCTCATGGACATGTTTGGCAAGAAACATTGTGCATCTGGTTTGCCTGGAAATCGATTTATTAATAAGTTCTTCGGATTGTCAATAAAAATTACGCAATCGGAGTGCAGCTCATACCCGTACCATTTTGTTATTTGCCAATAAGACCCAAAATTCTATCTTCCAAAGATAATAAACGTTCCGTAAGAGTAAACAAGAACTATCGAAGGTCAAGAAGTCAACTATATCGAACTAACTCATTCTGGATACGAGGGCGTTTCATCAAGCTCACACGTACTCTTGTTATTGTTAGTTAGTTTGTTTTGTTTCATTGATATTAAGGGACTTCAGGATATAAATGGTATGGTTGACTTACCTTTCAATACACGAAATAGTGATGACCAACAGGTATAAAACCGAGTTTTTTTTTTTAATTTTAAGCCTCATTTTATGGGTCGGAAAGCGAAAGCTCTTCCTCTATGCGTATTGTTTAAAAAATCTGCTAAACATAATAAGCATCGTATTTATTTTATTTCTAGCTCCAACCGTTATCTAAGACAAGGTACTCAAAACGATGTATTTTATTAGTGGAATTAAAGTAGAATGAACAGGCTTATACATATATGAAAATGCCTACCTGCACTTCAATGAGCATTCACCAGCAAACAAGAGCCTTAACTGGATTCGGCAAGCACCATGCTATATGGTAACAATCTCATGCTTCATGTTTCATATTCACCAAATTGGGTGCCCTTAAACCATCTTCAACCCAAACTGGAACTTCTATTTAAAACACGCAACTCATAAACTTTTCTTTTCTTTCAGCTGCCTTGAGCGACATGGGTGGCAGCGGCACCAGCTCTTCGTCATCCCACATGTCTCCCGGCTGGCAAGTCAACGACCTCGATCTCGACTTGCCCGGCGAGCTGTCTATGAAGTGAGTATCACTAAAACTTGAACTTGCTAAGTTTAGTACAGCGCCTGTTATTCAAACTTTTTGCAACGGGTTCTCGGTGTTGGTCCTATGTAGTAGAGCGCCATCTGTTATTTGAATCCGTCAAATTATGAATAATTGTTCTTGTTACCGTAACTAATTGCTATTGTTACTGCAGTAACTTTCAGTTGGGTCAGTTGCATTAATGCAAGATTTTTGAATAGTATAGAATAGCATCTCATTTATTTCTACCAATAAACAGTATTGCTGTGTAACTAGGCAAAGCCTTGGGCACACAAAATCTTGTACCCTACCCTAAAATTAGAAAGCACTCTAACTTACAGTCTCACATATTTTAATACAGAGCCATCTCTTATCGAACCCTCAAAAAACTCACCGTGTAGTACGTTTTCTCACCGTAGCGAGGCGCTGCTGTCGCTGCCATCATTGGCTGTGTTCAAGCAGGAGGCACTTTCGCCGAACGGTGGAGGCGCCGTCCTCTCCCCGCCACGACGGGCTTGGCCTCCGCGAAGACCTGATGAAAGACAGGTAAACAAGCAGATGAAATATGCAGGGTTTAATTGGAATCATTGGCATCATAAGTACTAATCCATATAAACATATATGACCAAACACTATTATGAGCTTTTACGGTTTATAACAAACAGTAACTAAAATTACACTGTCACTTACTCACAGGTCTCCACAAAACCTAGTGATATTGTGAGTGTGTTTTGTTTGCCGTGACTTTGCACCGAGTTCCAGTAGAGCGCGTAGCAAAAGACAAAGGAAGAGGGTAGATAGATTTGTCGGCAGCTAATTATTTATTTACCATCCCACCCGCATTCTCCAGTCATCCCGCGATCATGGCGCCTGCAACAGCGTCAAAATATCGGGAGCTCACAATAATTTATAATCACGGAATCACGGATATCCCGTATGTG
Source organism: Standfussiana lucernea (assembly GCA_964057025.1). Taxonomy (NCBI): domain Eukaryota; kingdom Metazoa; phylum Arthropoda; class Insecta; order Lepidoptera; family Noctuidae; genus Standfussiana; species Standfussiana lucernea. The sequence goes on from OZ059812.1 coordinate 3,451,492, forward strand.
ACAGTGTAAGTTTATATTTGAACAAGTTCAAGTCAGGAGTATCAATTGATTAGTGGTCTTTAAATTCGAATCACAACTGTTATTCTTGGTCAGTTGTATGATACATCAATAACAAGGCAAATTGACCCAAACTGAAATAACAGAAATGCCAATCATCTCGATTATACCCTGTATCAATGACTTCTCTTTTGTAGTATGTTTATTTTTTGTGGCTTGCCTTGCGTTTGTCCGTTTTCTTTTTGCCGCTAAAGTTTTTCGACAAATTCCACAATTCCATAATTCTTGCGTCTTCACATCTGCATTAGTATTCTTCTATTTCGAGACGATGCATATTTCAACTAAGATTTCCTTTTGTGTTACGAATTTCGGATATCTTTAGCTTAATCATGCAACTTTGTTTTCTTACCACGATATTGCAATAAAGACGTGAGCATGTAACGCAGTTATTGTAAGGTAAGTGGCAAAGACCAGGTAGTCTGTTCTTTGTCTTGTCGAAAAAAATGCGTACATTTCATGCAAATTAAGCGTATCATCTGTCCTGCAACACAACTTTCTCGCTTGTATACATCCGAAGATGTATGTTAGAGGTTCTAACTCCAACATTTTTCTTCTTTCGTTACTCATCTCATGTAAATATAAAACGTGTTATTTTTTGTTCAGCACATTTTTTTTCGGTTCTCATCTTCGTACAAATAAAAAGATTTCATAAGAAGTAGGCATGCTTTACGCAAAAGAAGTCTTATCGCTTATATTCCTGCACCATTCTTCCGTCAGCACAATTATTCCGTTTCTCATGTACGTAACAAATAAATGTATAATTTTTTTCTGACCTACTTGTTAACCGCCTACTTTTCCTTGCATTTGACCTCTCATCGCGTACACTCTTATGTATCATAATCCCGACTACTGATACTTCATGGTTTTCTTTCTAATTCTCAGATCAGCCCGGAATATACAGAGATACAGCCGGGACATGCTGTAACTGACAGGGATTTCAAGAATTTATGGGAGGTGGATATTTTATCTTCTTCAAGCTAATGTCTTGTCTTTTTGCTGGAACTAAACAAAATTCTGTTCAACCCGTCTTTCGTTTCACCACTTACCCCAAAATCTAAATGTTACCTTTTTATATTCACTTTTATTTTATGCCTGCCACGGCTTCTACGCTCTATCTAATTTACATTTGTCAAATAATTTTCCAATTTTATTCTAGACGAGTTTAAACCCCGTATCATTATATTAAAGTTTCTTCTATCTGCTTGCGTTATTGTCTTAACAGACAGTAATAGTTCTTCTCTAAATGTTTAAATCCATGTTTTTCTTCGTTTATTAATTTTCACTGTAATGTGCATTTTTTATACAAAAAATTCCAGCAACGAAACGTCTTGTCACGCTTATTTGTCATTATTTTTCCATTCATCAGCGTTATCATTAATGTTTACATTCGCTGATATTATGGCTAAGAGAATATAACTAATTAACCGCATGTTTTTAAAAACAAAATGTTTACTAAATTAAAGTTTAATTTTAAAAACTTCAAATGATTAGACCACACTTGCAAAATGAAACCTTTTAAGAATTAATGTTTCTTCGTCTAAGAATAGAATAGAATTATCTTTATTCAAATATCATATAACTCAAAAATGATTAATAAGACTTGTATTGTATAACGGGCTGGTGTCCGTAACTCCACGTCCAAAGCGCGTATTTTGCATACAAAGTGTAGTAGTAAGAACGGATACTTCACAAAAACAAACAAGTAGTAGTGGATCACCATTGTGGCAACCCATGTGAGATCGTACAACAGCGACCCATGAAAACACAGTATAAGCGACTTGAAATGCTTAGGATACTGTTGGAGCTGCTCCACATCTTGGAAGCGCACCTTTTGCGCATGGTTGTGTAGAAACAATCTACATGCGCATCCGCGAACAAAGTCTAAGTCTAAGTCAGACGGTATTAAACTTGAATATGACTGACTCAATCAATGAGAAACCAAATCCAAGCTGATCTGAGAATGAATTAAATAATTCCAAACAATGAGAAACACCAAAATTTTACGGAAGTTGTTATCATAAAGTTTATTTTTAAGATTTTTCTTTTAACCCAAATTGTTTAGTTGCAACTATCTTCCCAGAAGACATGTCAGGGTTTTCTGGCCCATTTAAAAATACAATTTTGAAAGCGACTGCAACTGCAAATAATGCTGGCGCAAACGGCAACTAGCAGCAATGTTGCCTTTTAAAGCGTTTCCATACAGTTGACTGCCTCGTTGATCTTGTGGGTGCAAGTGCGACTGTTGACCATGAGGTCCTTGGTTCAATTCCCAGGTCCCTCAAAGTGTTATTGGGTTTTTCCATCAGGAATTTCTCAGTAGCAGCCACGGAGTTTGGATTTGTGTCCAGTTGATGGCAATAGGCTCGCCCCCTATTATATAGGACTTAAACATAACTGGCGAAATGTGGGTGTACTGTTAGGTACACCTCTGCCTAACCCTTCGGGGATTACAGGCATGATGTTATGTATGTATGAATGTTTTTATACAGTACTATTATAGTGATTGGATGGCTTTATCAATGCAACCGCCTTCGAAATTGTCCTTATAACCACTCCTCTCCATCTCTCCCTCTCTAGGCATCTAATCTCACCATAGTTTCCAAAATTCTATAAGACTCAAGTACATTCCAAAATCACCTACATTGTCATACTCTTTCTTCTTACACAGATTACCAGCATGGTGGTCGATGGCAATCGCGAAGCCATGGAGGAGGGCAGTTGCGAGCAGTCGCCTCCACACAATGGGACCATGATGGTGCAGCATGGTAAGTGGCGCCATCTGTTATTTGTATCCAGAAATGGAAGCGTGAAATAGTTCTGATGTTTGCTGGTAGATGGCGTTAAAAGTCCCAGGTCACTAGTAAAGTGAACAAAATTTAGTTTGGACTCTTTTCGTATCAACGAATTGTACATCAATGGGATAATGAATGAAAAAAAATGTTACAACCATTTTTTTTTTAATTTATGCCTAATTATCCTGTTTCGAATCATTAGTTCGCTACAGTTTTTTATACCAAACGCTTAAGAAAAAATGATTTCTGAGTACAATATTTTATAAGCTAGAAAAGGCCTATGCTGTGGGTTAAGTTGGACTGTGGTGATAACATAACATGACTCTTGTATTCTCCAAATAGTAAAGCAGAGGACGGTGTACCTATGTCCTAATCATATTGTTACAAGCTGGGTATATGATAAATTAAAACACTACCAATTAAACACCAAATATCTTTATTCAATCACAAAACAATTATTTCACAATCACAAATTCACTATTCACTTAAATATCGCACTTGTAGTTAACTTCGATCGCTTTGTTATGTAGCCAAAATCGGACTGACTCTCTAGCAAACCCGACGAATATTTATATGCCGACCCATCCTTCGAGAAACTTCCACAACTTTCTGGAACCTTCGAGAAACTTCCACAACTTTCTGGAACCTTTGAGAAAGTTCCACAACATTCTGGAACCTTCGAGAAAGTTCCATAATGGAACATTCTATGATTATTCCCTAATTTTTTAGATAGTTCCATGGTGGAACATTCTAGACTCGAGCGTAATCTAGAAGTTCTCGTAAAGCAGCCGACGTAACAATATTATTTCGCCTCACATATGCCAGTTGTGTGGATGGGGAGCTCGTGGCTAAATGCTAACAGCTGCTCGGGTCGTCAGGTTAAACCGCGCTTGCCTGGTTTGGTCCGTGGATAGGTGACCACCCATTATATTCCGAGTTTCCTCCGTACCTCGGAAAGCACGTTAAGCCGTTGGCCCCGGCTGTCAATTGTAGATCTTTGACAGTCGTTACTCATTCAGTGGCCCGAAAGTATGACAACCAGTCTTACCAAGGGGTATGGTATTACCCAGTACTAACTGGTTTGTGGAGTTCAGATAGGCAGTCGTTCCATGTAAAATGTATTCAGTTGCATCCGGTTAGACTGGAAGCCGACCCCAACATAGTTGGGAAAAGGCTAAGCAGATGATGATATGCCAGTTGTCTGGATGATATCAATTTTATTTTGTTTTGATCGCAGGCAGCCCAGAAAGCATGCAGTGCCAGCCGACCATGCCTCCTGGCACAATGATACCTATGAACGGGTATCACTCGCCAAATGCACAGGAGAATAAGAGTGAGTACCCCCTTTTGTTTACACTATACAAGATGGAAGGGACACCGACGCGAAAACCTTCCCCCCGCCCGACCCTTGCCCAACGAGCCACCCCCGCGCCCCTGAACGAGTAGCTTTAAATTCCCCAAATAATAATATCTTGACCCAGCCTGTCCCCACTTGCTAGCCCCCTCTCAATGACGCCCTAAGCCGAGGTCCGAACCCCACAGGAGGTGTCCTTAGCGAGCGGTCATTTAATTTAATTGTAACTTAGTTTGTATGCCCTGGCTGGGGCCTTTGAGGTCACCACAGGATAGTCCGGTTAAGCAGTAAACCAACCTTAGCGAGTGGCCAAGTCAAAAATTAAAAAAAGTCGCGGAAACGGTTTTTTTTTTTATAACTGATGTAAAATTTCAATTTGGGGGGGTTTATAATGATGTACTCGCGTCGGTGTCCCTTCCAACCCGTATACGCTTGCGTTTAGCCGCAACTCGCCTGTTGTGAAGCGATGATGCGGCCCAGGGTGGAGCACGCGCGCCTCGAAGATTCTGTGCCAAGACAAATTAAAGCTAGATGATATTATTATTTAAATTTCTTCTTAGTGTATCGAATAGTATCTATGCTAATAGTAAGCAAGAAGTTGAAATAAATGTTCGTGCGAAAATTTAGCTGCGTCATAGGGTCATCAAATGCGCCAGTGTCAGGACATGCGCCGCTTGAAAAAGCAGGCCATTGTCTGTGGGGAAGCACCGCATACGCACTTAAGATCTGCCCTACTATGAACCTTCATCTATGGAGTTTAATAACATCTCGCCTTGTAATCCCCAGGAGTTAGACAGAGGTGTACCTAATAGTACACCCACATTTCGCTAGTTATATTTAAGTCCCATGGGGGCGAGCCTATTGCCATCAACCGGGCACAAATCCGGACTCCGTGGCTGCTACTGAGAAATTCCTGATGGAAGAACCCAATAACAATTTTCCCCGACCCGGAATCGAATCCTCTCTCATGCTCAGCAGTCGTGATTGCGACCACTACCACCACTGAGGTAGTCCAACCGTCCGAGATAGACCGACCATCGAGGCAGTCCAAACTTTTCTTATCATTTTAAATTATTACTAAATCTCATTACAGACGCTGGCCTGCTGATGTGCTCTCCCGTGGGCTCTCTAGATGGGTTCCTGCACTCACCAATACAGGCTCGCTCCGAGCCTAGCTTCAAGGATGACACAAGGTTAATATAACATAAAATAATCCATTTATTTTCAGGTAAATAACCCCCGCATCTGTAAACAAGTCAAAGTGTTTACTTGAGTAAATGTCATTTTTTAAGAGACGATTTTTACTATGTAGTTTAGTAATTGTTTAAAGTTAGAACTGTGAAAAGTTAGAATTCTTAGCTTTGCTGTCTTTGACGGTTCTTACTTCGTTTAATTTCTTGTCTATTGCATAAAAGAATTTGCAGAAGTAATTACTTAATTTATTTATTTATTTATTTATTGTTAGGGACAAAAAACAGTTACATGCTACAAAATACAGAGAGATACTTAATCTAAGATTTAACAAACATATAACCCACACCATTGTCCACGTTTTAACTAAAGGTTAAAAGAAGTGCTGAAGACAAGTATTAAAAGTAAAGAAAAATAAAACAACTGTCGCTGCCACAATATTGTTGTGCTACTTAGCATAATTAAATAAATTACTCTTTAGACAAAATATCCAGAGCCATTCTTTTAAATAATTGCTTAGATAAACAGAATATATCCAGTTCCACAAAATGCGTGTTGTAAGAATCAACAAGGCGACGAAGAGGGGCACGTTCTCCGGCGTTAGTCCTGCATATGTCTGTATGAAACAGTTGAGGCACGCGCACCCCCCTTCGAATAACACTTCTGGGTACTTTGTAACACAATTTGTTTGTAAGGTTAATACAGTCAAATTTGTTATTGCATATGCCGTGCAGTGTCATGACATCAAGTAACAGCCGCCTAGATCCCAAATCCGGTACGCCATACCGTTTCAATAGCTGCACGTAAGGAACCTTTGATCGGAAGCACTTATAGTTCATAGACCGTAAGAACTTCTTCTGTACCCTTTCAATTCTAGTGCCATATTTGTCGTAGAAGGGGTTCCAGATCGGGACGGCGTATTCCAACTGCGATCGTACTAAAGTCTTATAAAGCAGTAAGAACGTAGAGGGCCGCACAAAGTCATGTGACGATCTCATGACGAAACCATACATCTGATACGCCTTATTTACTATGTTGTCAACGTGTTTGTCGAAGTGCAAACCAGCATCCAGTGTGACACCTAAGTCACGAATAAAACTAACTTTATTTAAGAGTTCGTTATTAATTGAATAATTAAAATTTATTTTAGTTCTCTTTTTCGTAAACGAGATGGCATGACATTTGGGGAGACTGAGAAAGAGCTTATTAATATTACAATATGTATATAATCTATCTAGGTCCATTTGAAGAAGTAGACAGTCTTGTATGGTCCAGCAAGATCTGTAAAATTTTATATCATCCGCATACATTAAAAACTTTGAATTGATAAAACATTGTTTAATGTCATTAATAAATATAATGAAGAGAAGAGGGCCTAAAATGGAACCCTGTGGTACGCCAGATGTAACAACTATAGGGTCTGACTCGTAACCATTAACAACAATTTTTTGAGTCCTGTTATAAATATAAGAAACAAACCATCTAAGCAAATTACCACGTATTCCGTTGAAAGCAATTTTCTCTAATAGCAGTGTGTGATCCACCTTATCGAAGGCCTTCTGAAAGTCCGTATACACAGCGTCCACTTGAACTTTTTGATCTAATTTTTTAAATAAATAGTTGGTAAATACTAATAGATTAGTTGCGGTTGATCGACGTTTGACAAAACCGTGTTGCTCGGGCAAAATAAGCTGATGAATGTGGGGGTACACGGCGCCATGCACAAGACTCTCAAAAACCTTAGACAAAGTAGAGAGGATAGAGATGGGGCGATAATTCTCTACATTGTTCTTGTCACCAGTCTTATAAACAGGGGTTATAAGCGCACGCTTCCAAATTGCAGGGAAAACACCCTCACGCAAACATTTATTAAAAATTATGTATAATGCAGTACACAAGTTATCGCGTGTTCTTATGAAAAAGCTGGGTGGTAAGCCGTCAGGTCCAGGCCCTTTAGAGGGGTCCAAAGATTTTAAAGCGGCCCGAATAACCTCCGTGGATAGACAGATGTCGGCTATGCAAGACGAGCTATTTGCGAAGTGACCAGTTGGTTGCCACTTAACAGGGTCCAAAGTAGAGGGTTCGTAGACGGAAGAAAAGAAAGAAGAAAATAGATTACAAATGCCTGTGGGGTCATCTGAAGAAGCGTTTCTGAAATACATACTAGCTGGATAATTAGATTTTCCTTTTCTAGATGAGATGTAGGACCAGAAGTGCTTTATATTCTTAGGAATGCTGTCTTCGACCGAGGCAATGTACTTCCGATAACAATTAATTAACTCTCCGTGGAAAAGCTTGCGATAGTTAGAAAATCTAAAGTAGTCAGATTGATTATTGTACTTCTTCCATCTTATCCAAGCCCGTTCTTTTGTTTTAAAGATTCTTATGAGAGACGGTGTAAACCAGACAGGAAAACTTGAGTTTCTTATTCTAGTCAGTGGAACATGTGACTTGATAATACCGTACAATGTCTCATAAAAGACGTTAACAGCTTGATCAGAGTCCAGATGAGATAATACCAAGTCCCAGTTAATTATACTCAGGTCAAAATTTATATTTTCGTAATTAGCTTTATGAAAGTTATGTCTACGGACCGAGCGGTATTTTAGTGGAGTGTAATGCGTATTCAGACAAGTCAATACAGAGAAAACTGGATGATGACCATCGGGGTCAAGTAGAGCATTGCATGATACGGACTGACAGTCAACATTTGAAATAAACAAGTCTAGTATTCGACCTAATCTATTTTTTGTAATATTGAATTGCGAGCCACCAATTAAATTAATAAAATTCAATAAAATTCGCCCGATAGTATTCGAAACTTGTGCGACTACATGATTCCCATGGTCTAACCAGTCAATGTCCGGTAGGTTAAAATCACCGATAATAAAGTAAGACTCGGTAGTGGGATCGTTAGCTAATTCTTGCAGCATGTCTAAATAATGTGTGTATATTACTTCATGCGTTCGCGGTGGCATGTACGTAGCACTGATGATATGGCGCTTATTGTGCTGGGAAGCAGGCAATTGGACCATGACTTGTTCAACTTCGGCCCGGATGAATTGTGTCGGTAACTTGGTAGGACGCAGTTCACGGAGAACAGCTATTAGAACTCCCCCTCCGTCTCCTTTATTTGTCACCGAACGATCACGATCGCATCTGAAGACCACGTAACGATCGTCAATAAATTCATTATCCTGGATGCTGGAAATCAGCCAGGTCTCAGTCAATATAATGACGTCATAGGAGCATGCCATAATATTCATGTACAATGTGTGTAACTTCGTGCGGATCCCTCTACAGTTCTGATAATAAATCACAATGTTATTAGTAGCCATTGATAATTAGAATCTTACAACAATTATAAAAATTGACATTTACGATACATGATACTGAAAAAGTAATTCTAAATTCACTATATAAAAATTTATGCAGGCGCTTAGACATTAAAATATAAAATTTTAACAACACACAATTAAAACACTGGAGGACATATGATATTGGAGCTGTGATTAACAGCGCATAACATGAAAACAAGCTAAAATTACAAGTTGAAAAAGGAAAGCAGCACAAACATAGCTCTGAGGTAGCGTAGACCAGAGCACATACCCTACATAAAACCGACAAGCAAAAGAAAAGCAATAAAACAAAAAATGAAACAGCAGCGCACATCGCGTCGTTAAATTGAGTTCTCGGTACCGGTCTTCCCGCTAGTAGTGATCCTTTTGAGATCTTCAGCAGACCGAATCGCAAAAGACTTGCCTCCATCCAGCTCACGTACAAGTACCGTCGAGTTCCTGATCCAAACATATTGAAATCCATGTTTCTTGGCGAGTACTTTAGCCTCACGAAATAAAGCCTTATTTTTCAGGGTTAGATGCTCATTCAAGTAGACAGATACCGTAGTAGCGCCTGGAATTCCTATCTGATCCGACTTAAGACTCTTCGCATTACGGTAGGCGCTGAGTATATTGTCACGAACGATCCGCGATCTGAGCTTTACAATTAAGTTCTTTGGTTTGCTATCCTGCTGTTGTGCGTGTGGAACTCGATGTATTGACACGATTTCATGTTGCGGCACCGGCGAATGAATGGCTTTACCTATAGACTCCATAATGGTTATAAGGTTTTCATTCCGTTTTTCGGGCACATTGCAAATCTCAATGTTGCACTGGCGTGCCTGCTGATCCATGGATTCAATTTTTGCTTCAAGTATGGTCACCTTATGTTCGCAATTATTGCTGGCCAATTCATGGAAGCGCTTTACATGCGCTCTATTCTCCGCCTCTACGGTATCCAAGCGAGTCTTCATAACCTCGTATTCTACATTAAAGAATTTAATAGATTTTTCAATCTCTTCAAAGGATTTTTGAATAGAGAGATTCTGCTGCCTTAAATCTGAGACATCTGTCACTAATTTATTGAGTATTTTATCCTGGTCAGCCTTCCAAGACTGCAGCATGCTCTTTAATTCCTCGAAGCCATCACGCTCTGTACAGCTATCATCGCCTCGAAAACGCTTGCCCGGCCTTGTGGTAATATTTACCGACTCATATGTGCTACTTTCCGGGGCCAAAATGGCAGGAGAAAGGTCGGGTTCCGATTGCGTCTCAATTAGAACACGTGCATTTGGGGAGCCATGTGGGGGTGAGCGGATCATACGAGGCATGGTTGACCAGTCAAAGTTCGGTTCAAAGTCCGTAAAAACGCAAAAAGTAAAACGCAGAAAGTCCCTGTTAAAGTCAGATGGCTGAGCGGCTGGTACAGGGCAACTAATTCGCACACAGATTTAACTGACGAGTTGGTTCGGAGTGCCCAAGCGCCGACCCAAACACTGAGCGTTCAAAAGGTGCGGGTTCGCGCCCAGGCAAATGCAAATCTTTTTGTAAGTTTTTCAATAAAGATTTTAACTTGTCACTTAAAGTGAGAGCTCACAGAAATCTTCTATCCTACTTTAACTCCGCCCACTGGGCGTAGACCACACGTAACAGCACCTCAAGAGCGACAAGAAATCGCAAATAAGAGCAACAGCCAATCGGAGCACAAAAAGTCACACACAAACTAAAAATCACAGCGCGGCGCGCACACGTCTGCTCGCTTCTAAGTACGAAAGTTAACTGAGCTCAAGTAATTACTTTAACTTGACTATAGATACGGGTAAAACAGCCATAGATAAACATACTATAACATTTATTATTCGTTTAAGAGATTTATAACTAAGTTAGGATCACCTATCGTGGTTACTATAATGTCGACCGTAGTAAATAGGCTTTTTTTTGCAAGGAATCAATACAGGATTTAACTTTTTTTTTGATCTTGTTTATCTCCTTTATTTATTTTTCATTCTATTTTTTTTACATTTTTAAATATTTCCATATAAAATAATTAAAAAAAAATACATATATATATATTAAAAAAGAATTACTTATAATCTTGTTTTATTGTTAAGTTACCATTTTGTTTTGTCCAGTGCGAGAATAAGAAATAGTTTTTCTTTCTTTGGTCGTAGGATGTCATGAGCAATTCAAAATGGATGATGCTATAATAGGTACAAAGGGCACCGACGCTAAAACGGACGGAAACGGTTTTTCGAAGAAAAAAAAAACAGCTCTTTCCTGCAAAATTGCAATACCTACACGATCAAAATGTATGGAATAGCAGTTTTTTTTTTTTTAATCACCCATGAAAAATTTCCATTTGGGGTGTTCAGAATGATGTAATGATACACTGAATACGTGGTTACCGTTTCAGCGTCGGTGGTTTCACCTTGTATTGGACCAAGTTGAAATTAGCTGGTGAACACGTAACTCGTGCCTAAGTAATAACAGCCGCACTGTTTGTCCATGGTTAAGGTGGCAGCGTCAGGGTGCCCGCGAAATTCAACTTTTCTTACGTTTTTGCCAATTTGCAAATCAATGTCGGGTTGTATGTCGATTATAAAATAAAGAAATAAATAATATTAAAGAAAATGTTAATTGATAATGTATTTTATAATCTGCATGAGTTTTTTGATAAAAAATAATAATATTTGTTAGTAATTTCACTAAATACTGTTGCATATCCGACATGGGTAGACTGTTGAACCTAAAAATGTTATGTTTATGATAAGATCTAATTGTACACAGTCATGCAATAAATATATCTTTATCTTTATAATATGATTCGCGACCGTAACAAATATGGCTTCACTAAGTTATAATCATTAAAAACACCAATACAACCCTCTAAGTTAATTTAATCCCATTGAATGACTTTTGCATGAAAAACTCAACAGTTCAACATAGCCTGACACTGACCTGCAAATTGCAAAAAACGTAAGAAATTTTGAATTTCGAGGGCCACCTTAGCGCATACTCTCGACCGCTGTCGGTCCGTGGCTAGGTGACCAATAGTCACCATCCATAACAAATCGAGACTCATCCGTGTCTCCGAAATCAAGTTTCTCCGATGGCGGGCTGTCATTTGGCAGTCAGATGTCCGAAAGTTTTGCCTCAATTTTGACAGAAGCCGCTTAAGTACTCATCATCATCTGCCTAGCCTTTTTCCAACACTGTTGGGGTCAGCTTCCAGTCTAACCGTATGCAGCTGAGTACCAGTATTTTACATGGAACGACTGCCTATCTGACCTCCACAACCCAGAGAAACAACCAAAACCGCTCAGTACTCATTTCGGATTTTTTTTTTTGAACAGATTCCAATACGTCCTCGCTGCAGCCACATCTATAGCTACCAAACAGAACGAAGAGACCCTGACCTACCTCAATCAGGGCCAGCCTTACGAGATTAAACTCAAAAAGTTGGGAGACCTGTCGCATTACAAGGGGAAGATACTCAAGGTATAGTGTCATTTGTAATCCTTTAAGGAAAAAACTGCAAGGAAAAAGGAGCCTTATTACGCGCTTAAAGGGTGTAAAAAGACCTTTAACGAAGCCAAAGGCACTTGTTCTACCCCTTCATTGCGAGTTTTTTTGTTCTGGACCATACCTGGGAACCTTCTAGTTACGGAGATATTGGAGTCAAAGTTTGGGGGTCGTCCTTTAATCACGTGAGGTTCGAACAGGGGGGGATGGGGTCGGTAAAAAACACCACTGATCACGATGGGGGGGGAGGTGTGTGGCAATCACGTGTGATTATTCGTGCGACGAAAAAAAATGTATGTGTGACGTGTACAATATTTTTAATCAAAATGGAATTGAGTTGAGCAAACATGTCAAAACCCCGAAAAAGCGAACTTGTGTCTAAAAAAAAAATGTTATTAACTGAAAAAGGTTATGAATATGTGATCTTTTCAATGTAAAAAATATACACGTGGTGCTGGGGTGAGCGGCCCAAAACCTTACAACGTATCACCAAGAGACAAGCGGGGAGGTGTATAAAAAAGGCCTTAAAAATCTCATAATTAAAGGACGGCCCCTTGCTGATAGCTTGTGAAAATTGGTGGGTAAGTGTGATTTCAATTGTTTTAATTTTAACTTATTCTATTTTCCCACAGAGTGTGATCAAGATCTGCTTCCACGAGCGTCGGCTACAGTACATGGAGCGGGAACAGATCGCACAGTGGCACAACGAGAGACCTGGAGAGAGGATCGTAGAGGTAAGATAGGATATTACACTAAATAATAGGAGATTATGCTAATTGTAGCCGATACGGGTGTTGGGAAAATTAAAGTCGGTGGTTAAGTTAATTGAGCGCTGCCGAAGGACACGTCTCAGCGTCCGTTGAGAGGTGACGGCACGACTGAGCGAGTTCGCCCGCACGGAACAAATACTTGTATCATTGTATGACTTACATGTAGTCGTTGCGGGTCTTAGTGTTTGTGTATGTGAATTTAAATGTTTGTAAACGCACCCGCGATCCAGGAGAAATTCCTAGTGTTGTGTTGGAAACGTTTTTTTGCAAACTTTGACTTTTTTTGTACTCCAACCTTGGTTGGTCTAATAGAAGTTTCTGATCAGTGTTAGAGTTAACAGTATCGATTGGCATCAATAAAAAAAAATTGTAAAACGGCTTTTTTTTGGTAATTGTATTTTTTTTTTTTAATATATGCGATTGGTAATCAAAATTTCACGAATAAATATGGATAGTCTCCTAAGACCATTTTCATATAGCTGCAATGGTTAAGGTGGTTCACTTTACTGCCCCGCTGAAAATTTCCAGCCTGTATAACACACTCAAATCCAATTTACATTCACGGTTTCATTCTACGTGTTAGGTGGACGTCCCTCTGTCGTACGGCGTCATCCGCGTGGAGCAGCCGGCCTGTCTCAACGCGCTGCACGTCTACTGGGACCCGACCAAAGATGTCGGTGTTTACATCAAGGTAACACATCAAAAACCACAAATTTTAGCATAATCATCATCATCTGCATCAATGGTTAAAGCAAAGCTGCTCAACGTATTTTGAAGATGGGCCTAAATTTTGAATCCGTGTCAACCGGCGGGCCATCTAGTAAATAAAACTTGCTTAAAGGTAGTAATTTTTTTGGACCAATTTCTGATGTCTGCTGTGGCTGTAAAAATACTTTCATTAAAGAAAAGGGACTTTTGTAATTGCTAGGTAGATATTGGCTTGCTGAGAATGGGTTTAAAGAGAACAACAGTTTTTTTTTTCGATATGGTTTTATATCCTGAAATCTGTTTTCAATAGACTATCGTCAGTGACCACTGTTGGCGGGCCATATTGTGGCCCGCGGGTTTGGGGTTGAGCAGCCTTGGGTTAAAGTATCTCATCTGCCAGCCTTTTCCCAACTATGTTGCGGTCGGCTTTCAGTCTAACCGGATGCAGCTGAATACCAGTATTTTACATGGAGCGACTGCCTATCTGACCTCCACAACCCAGTTAGTACTGGGTAATACGATACCCCTTGGTACGACTGGTTGTCAGACTTTCGGGTCACTGGACCTGTAACGAGTGTCAAAGATCTACAAATGACAGCCGGGGCCAGCGGCTTAACGTGCTATCCGAGGCACGGAGGAAACGCGGTATGTTATGATGGTCACCCATCCGCAGACCGAACTAGGCAAGCGCGGCTTAACTTTGAAGATCAACCTGTGCTGCTGTTATTATTAAGCCACGACCTCCTTTCGAACTTTTTAGTATAATCGGCCAATAATATTTTCAGAGGTGGCACAAAGGGTTCTTCTCTATTAAAAGAGCCATATTCCACCGCGCGGCCTCAGTGCAAGTTTGTGCCGTGACTTCGAATTTTAGATTCTAGGGTGTCCTAGAACCCAAAATTCTCGGTTTCCTGACGTTAAATATGATGTGGAAAATTTATTGGCGTGCCTTGGCAGTAAAACCGACACGAATGCCGTCACGGCAAATCTGCCCTCGTAACAGTAAATGCAGTACTTGCAAAATGGCTTTTTTGAGAAAAACGCGGTTAAGTGTTTATTTTAAAACTTTAACTGATAAGTTAAAGTAGAGATTTAAAATAAACACTTCAAATCGGGCAGAGATGGCATGTCTACGCGCGCATATACTATACACTTTGTTCTCTGTGTGAGCTGCGTAATGTTTTTATCCACGGAGCAGAAAAAACAAAATGAAAATTCAAGATGGCGCCGACGATGATTTTCAATTTTTCTTCATGGGTGTTGTTTTCATGGTTTTCGGGTTCGGTGATAACGGAAATGAGGTCTCTATTATAAATACTAACATATTTTAACCGACTTCAAAAAAAGGAGGAGGTTCTCAATTCGCTTGTATTTTTTTATTTTTTTTGTTTGTTACCTCATATCTTCGTCATTTATCGGTTCATAAATGAGATATGAGGTTGGACTTCAAAAAAAAGGAGGAGGTTCTCAATTCGGTTGTATTTTTTTTTTGTGTTTGTTACCTCATATCGTCATTTATTAACCGATTTGAAAAATTCTTCTTTTATCTGAATGGATCTACTTCCCGGTTGGTCCCATAGAAATTTAATCAAAATCGGTTCAGCAGTTTGGTTTTGAAATCAAAATAGCTGGAAAACACACGTCATCCAAATAAAATAAATAGCGAAATTGATACTTGACAAGGATTTGTGTGTGATGCGATAACTAAAAAGGGTAAAATAAAAACGTTTTTGCAAATAAAAAAACCGACTTCCAAAAAAAACACTAAAAAAGTGGAAAATTCCTTTCGGAAGTCGGTGACTATTGTTTGTTTCATTGACTTTTTTTGCACCGACTTCCGAAAGTAAAGTTTTTTTTGCCACTGTTTTTGTATTTTTTTTGGAAGTCCGTTATTTTTTTGCAAAAACGTTTTTTTATTCTATTTATTAATGAATATATCTGCGTCCTATTTCCAGCTCTGACGGAACCTGTCTAGTTCGTCCCGCCATCTCCTCCGTGGCCTGCGCTTTTTTTTATTCATTTATCTTACCTAAATTGTCTCCTCCCCAGGTGAACTGCATATCAACGGAGTTCACAGCCAAGAAACATGGCGGCGAGAAAGGTGTCCCGTTCCGTATACAAGTGGAGACCTACCTCGCCAGCGACGAACACACACGGTTACATGCCGCTGCCTGTCAGATTAAGGTAAATATATTACTAACAATACCGCCACTGCTTACCGACGGAAAAATAATCAAATATATCGGTCCAATAATAACTAAAAATCGGTGTAAAATTCCTTCATCTCTTTTGAGAACGGCTAAAATATCATGTGAACCTTACCATTACCAGCCGCACCACACAGGGGTTTGAACCAGGATGGAACCACTAGATTGAGTTACAAAACCCTCAGGTCATGTCGACAGAACGAGATCAAAATGAATGTGCCCTAGCGGTTGAGAGTATGTCATGCTCACTCAAATGTCTCGCTGATGGTGGCGTGTGTGTCGGGTCATTTAGTTCCCTTCAAAATGGTTGAGTTGAATGATGGCTGATCTATGCGTCATGTTCGTGAACGGGCGCTGTCAGTTGTGACTGGTTATCTCTTAGTTGCCACGGTTTATTTGAACTAGTTATTTTGATTTTGATTGTCTTTTTTTGTTTGTACTGTGGACACTTTTAACGTGCACGTCTTGCTACATCGTTCTCACACAATTTACCATCTCAACAAGAATTATGTATCCAAGGTTATGATTATGATTTGACAACATTATGATTTAAAAGAGTGTCCATGGAGTTTCTTGCCCATTCTTCTCCATAGAGATCTACGCTTTGGAATGGGCAACTACAGTACTTTCATAGTTATTATGTCTTATGACTGGGACTGTAGCTTCATTTTTATTGCTGTCTTAGTTTCGACAGTTCAAAAGTGCCTGTAATTGGCCTACTTGAAATAAATGCTATGATTTTGATTTTTGATTTTGAAAATCAAAATATTTTATTTCACATAGGCACTCATAAAACGTCGAGATGAGCACACACACACACACATTTCGAATTGGTCGGTTCCTATGGAGAAGAACCGGCAAGAAACTCCATGGTTACTCTTTTAACGCTTTCGGTACTAAGCACCCAGCATATGGGTCGAAACAATAATTCCTTCGTGTGCGCACAACCCGCCTCCCGAGTCGTCGCTATACGTAGCCATAATGGCATGTGCATACAAGTAAAAATTAATTATTTGAACTTAGCTGGTGTTCACTAGAAATATTAGTTAGGGTTTAGAATAAAACCACCAAAAAATCATCAGAAAGTAGATGAAACACTTTAAGGGTACGTGCTGTCGCTGCCCGAGTTAAGTGAGAACTAACGGCACGACTCGCATGGAACCTTAAAGCTCACACTACGTTTATTGTAGTATATCACATCTCTTCCTTTTTATATGGAAATATTTATTTCAGTAAAATCATTTGGTTTTACAATGTTTAACGTTTGGTAGGACAGCGTGACGTGTTTTATTTGCATTCTTGCCACGAGATGTAGCTGTCTTTGATATGCTCAAATGAAGTGGGGATTCACAGCAATCCTTTATTCGTCCCCAGGTCTTCAAACTTAAAGGTGCAGACAGGAAACACAAACAGGATCGAGAGAAAGTGATGAGAAGACCTCGCACCGACTTGGAGAAGTACCAGCCGGGATGTGAAGCTACTGTCCTCACGACGGTAAGAAAGAAAATCAAGTATTTCATCGTAGACCAGCTGATCGGTGCAACTTCGTCTGCGTAACATTTTTGATTAATGCTCCGCTCCTATTGGTCGCAGCGTGATGTTTTATAGCCTATAGCCTTCCTCGATAAATGGGCTATCCAACACTAAAATAATTTTTCAATTCGAACCAGTAGTTCCTGAGATTAGCGCGTTCAACCAAACAAAATCTTTAGCTTTATAATACTAGTATAGATAAGTATAGATTTACAATTTAATTTCCAGATATGTAAACGAATGTGTGATTTTGGAACTATAACTTAAACGCCCACACCGATACAAAGACGTGATCTGCTAATGGTTAATTTACTCACAGATAAAAGAAAAAGTTGTTTTAACCATGATTGGGCCCTTCCGACTTCATTAAGGGTAGTTTTCATCATAGCTTAGCCTTTTCTCAACTACATTTGTTGGGGCGGCTGCCAGTCTAACCGAATGCAGCTGAATAGCAGTATTTTACATGGAGCGACCGCCTGTCTGACCTCTACAACCCAGTGAGCACTGGGTAATACGTACGATATCCCTTCGTAAGACTGGTTGTCAGACTTTCGGGCCACTGACTACCTGTAACGACTGTCAAAGATCTAAAAATGACAGCCGGGACCAACGGCTTAACGTGCTTTCCGAGGGTTGGAAACTCGGTATGTAATGGGTGGTCACCCATCCACGGACCAACCTAAGCAAGCGCGGCTTAACCTGAAGATTGACCAGAGCGGCTGTTATTATTTAGCCACGAGCTCCACGTTAATTCTTTACACCCATTCTAACTCGACTTTTAAGGGTTTAAATACACTTCCTACCCCTTTAGTGGTAAAGTTACACGGTCAAAAATTCATGAATTTATTTTGTTGACAGCTGTCAAACGACGCTCTAATGCCGCCGCCATCTTTGGTCACCACGTCGCCTCCTTACTCGCCTGAACTATGGTAAGTAGTGTAGTACTAGTTTTTTTTTTTGGACTAGAAAATTAGGGATATGTTCAGCTCCTTCGTTCGTTGAGTATAAATTTACCAAAACCTTACCTAAATAAACAAATAAGGCTGGTAATCAGCACTTTCTGAACGTCAATAAAACAAGACACAGTCCTCTAGAACGCCTGGGCTCGCCTGTTTTAGCCGAGAAGAAGTGAAGGAACAAATTCACCAGCAACACATCTATCTTGTCAGGTTAAAACAACCAGATTGAACAATAAACTGCCAATTATCTTCTACACTTAATTATTGCAGTTCTTGGTAAAATTACAAAGCCAATCGGAAACGTGAACCGGTGCAGCAAAGCCGCCCAATCTCTATGAAAATATATTGAACCACTCTTGACATCTACAATGTGTGAACGGACGCTTCACGAAACCGTCAACAAGCATTCTGTACATCCAAATAAGTAACTCTACAAACGCACTACGTCTTGTGGTGAAAAATCTTTTTATTTTACCCTTTTTAGCTATCGTATCACACCCAAACACTTGTCAAGTATCAATTTCGCAATTTCTTTTACTTGGATGACATATTTTTTCCAGCTATTTTTATTTAAAACCAAACTGTTGAACCGATTATGATGAAATTTCTATGGGACCAATCGGGAAGTAGATCCATTCAGATAAGAATTTTTCAAATCGGTTCATAAATGAAGAAGATATGAGGTAACAAACACAAAAAAAAACGAATTGAGAACCTCCTCCTTTTTTTGAAGTCGGTTAAAAAAATAGCCGACTTCCAAAAAAAAAACTCGAAAATAACTTCATTTTCGGAAGACTGCCAAAAAAGTCAATGAAACAAACAATAGTCACCGACTTCCGAAATTAATGTTATTTTCCACTTTTTTTGTGTTTTTTTTGGAAGTTGGATATTTTTTTGCAAAATCGTTTTTTTCTATTATTTTTCCGGGAGAGTTGGTAAGGAATGGGGAGGCCTTTGCCGAGCAGAGGGACAGAATAGGCTATTAAAAATAAAAAGTGTATTTTTACACCCATTATACTTATTCCATGAAAACGGCAACAAGCGGTAATGTCGTCATTTACAAAAGCGTTTTCAAAAGTAACATAGAAACCAGTAGAGTCGCTGCGGTCTTGGGTTCGGGCAGCTTTGCCGCTGCGGTTTGCTGCCGCAGTCACATATCAGAATTGTACCTTCATGCAGCAGCTGTCGTTAAAATGTACCTGCAATTTAAGTCTTTAAACTGAACTGTAAATCGTCTGTCTTGGTATGGACATGTAATGAGGAGGGATTAAACGCATGTTACTAAAAGAGTGATGGATATTAATGTTGATGGATGGAGGGGGAGGAAGGCCAAAGAAAAGACGGATGGATTGTGGGAGGAATGATATGAAAGAGAAAGGAGTAAATGATGCAGTGACGGTTGACAGGGGAGAATGGAAGAAGAAAACGTGTTGCGCCGACCCCGAGTAGACTGGGACAAGGGCAGGAAGATGATGAATCTTGAATGGCAACGCGTGTAATTTTCCAGGAACAGTGATATGTTTTGTTAAACGAATGGATATCAATGACTTATACGTCGTGGATATCAATTTCTCTCAATTGCCAAGACAACTGATATTTATTTCTATTAATTACCACAAGCATAAGTTTTTCCGGGAATTGTCTAAGTTGTATGCATTATCAGTGTATAATGTTCTCAGTGCAAGGATACAAGCCTCCTATTTGTGACGGAAAGTGGACCAAAATATACGTATGTTGAAACCTGGCAAAAAACTATGCAAATTGTGCCAGTTGATTCGAAAGTACTTATAAACTGTAAATCTGTCCTTAGCTAATTGCACAAACATACAAGCTGTATACAGAGCCTTCACGAAGCCGTCGATCAAGCGTTCTACATCAAACTAAGTAACTGAAGGCAAAAAAAAAAAAAAAACGGGGGTTGTGAAGTATTTAAAGTAAAGTTATAACATCAAAAACTTGTTTTTTAACAAACCGTGTGAAAAATTTTGAAGTTCGAACTCTTCTCCGTAACTAGAAGGGTCCCACGTATGTTCTAGAATTAAAAAAAAAAACGCAATGTCGGGAAGAACAAGTGCCATTTGGCTTTATGAAGGATCTTTTTATAAGATCTCTAAGAAGAAGATTACATAATGGATCTAATCTTCTTCTTAGCGTGTCGATGACAATTCAAATGGAGTCAGCCCAATATTTGGCGAGTTTGGCACTTTCACTATACGTCCGGCGTACCCTGGGCAGCCAGCGAGTCCCTACGCTGACTGGCTAATCCTTTCACCACGACGACAATCCCAAGTCCTCCTATAAAACCGGCTTTGTGCGTAATCTCGATTAACATCGAAGGGTTCTCTCAAAACAAATCGGAAATTCTTTCCATTTGTGCCGCAAAACCGTAACAACTATGGCTTTATACAAGGTGTTGCTTTGCATCCTCGTCAAATTCAAGGAGGTAACTATGCTAATGATTCTCGACCCGAATCAATAATAAAATGGGTAGGTCATTTTTTATATTTTTTTCTTAATATCGGAAATCGAATAGTGTACACCACCCATATTAAAACGCGGCCCGTCTAATACTAGCCCTATAACCGCCCTTTCACACACAAACAAACGCAGTCGTTTATTCGTTAAACGGGTGATTCTCCTCTTTTGTAAAGGGCTTCATTCTGAAATAGTGTCAAATTAAAACAACTAAAAAAAGCAGCGTTTATTATTATTGACCAGGTACCGTAATTTATATTGATTATTTACGTCTTCTAAGACAACCTCCTGAATTTTAACGAGATTGCAAAACTACACCTTGTAGAGTTATAATCATTCAAATCATCAATACAACCCTAATGATGATTTTAATTATTATTAGGGTTCCGTACCTCAAAAGGAAAAAACGGAACCCTTATAAGATCACTTTGTTGTCCGTCCGTCCGTCCGTCCGTCCGTCCGTCCGTCCGTCCGTCCGTCCGTCTGTCAAGACCGTTTTTCTCAGGAACGTGTGGAGGTATCAAACTGAAATTTCTATATGATACTTAGTTCTACTGTCCCTGGAAGCTGTAGAAAAATCAACCTTCTAAGTCAACGCAATCAAAAGATACAGCCACTTAGGCCGCAAATTTCCGCAAATTTTCGAAACTCGCACGGGAATCAAAACCTACAGGGTACTTCCCGTGAACTTAGAATCTTGAAATTTTGTACGAAGTCACGTCTTATAGTACAGATATAGGAAAAAATACGAAAACCGTAAATTTTTAGTTTCGTCATATAAAAAAAAGTTATATACCCACAGGTTTGTACGGAACCCTCGGTGCGCGAGTCCAACTCGCACTTGACCGGTTTTTTATAATATTCTGAAACCACATACGTGTTACGGTCGCATAATTATCATATTTAGTTTAAAATACAGCCAGACACTGTCCTGCAAATTGCAAAAAACCAAAGAACATTTGTTTTCCTACCCTAGACACCGAAAGACTGTGAATCGATTCGCTTTTTTTTATACAATAAATACGAATATCGAAATTGCCGTCGAGGTAGACCGTGGCGAAGGTGGTGCGACGATCTGATCTTGTTTGCGGAGCGGATATCGCACAAGACAGAGAGGTTTGGAAGGAGAAAGGGGAGGCCTTTGGCTAGCAGTGTGTCCCACATGGGAGGGTAACGAAAAAAAATACGAATAAGATAAATAGATGGCAACACAATTTGACCCCTTACCTAAAGAGTCAAGCATGCAATTCATAAAATCAACGTCACATGTCCATGAATTTAGAACAATAAATAACAATTGGTATCATGTGAGGCAATTACTGAGACAATACCACGGAGCTAATGATTTAACCTGATAACATTGAAACCTGTTACAATTTAACGCTGTTTCTAAAGCCAAGTTTTAAGGTTGAGTTGTGATGAGGGACACGGTTCGGGTTGGTCGTTTCCTATGGAGAAGAACCGACATGAAACTCCATGGTTACTCTTTTAAGATGACTTGGTTTCGAAACACACCAAATCTTTTTTACCGACTTCAAAAAAAGGAGTAGGTTCTCAATTCGGTTGTATTTTTTTTTTGTGTTTGTTACCTGATATCGTCATTTATGAACCGATTTGAAAAATTCTTCTTTTATCTGAATGGTCCCATAGAAATTTCATCAAAATCGGTTCAGCAGTTTGGTTTTGAATTCAAAATAGCTGGAAAAATATGTTATCCAAGTAAAAGAAATTGCGAAATTCATACTTGACAAGGACTTGCTAAAAAGGGTAAAAAAGTGGAAAACAACTTTACTTTCGGAAGTCGGTGACTATTGTTTGTTTCATTGACTTTTTTGCCACCGACTTCCGAAGGTAAAGTTATTTTCCACTTTTTTTGTGTTTTTTTTTTTGGAAGTCGGTTTTTTTTTGCAAAAAAAAAATAATATTTTTAGTCGTCGATTCATTCTTTACCTTGAGATTAGCGAGAGAGAAATCTAGGACATATTTCTTATCGGCTTAATGTTAGCGTACTGTCCTTAACCCAAATACTAAAATCGATGACTTACATTTTGCAGCTCTTTTTATCACGATCTTTTTATGTTTTGAATCTTAATAATACGGTAATACAGAGTAAGACAACTGTAGATTTTGTTCCATAAATTGCGATCCTAGTTAGGCCCCTAGCACACGGCGTATTTTAAACGCCCAGACGACGCGCGTTTCTAACGCGCGTTTTCTACGCCGTAGATGCCGATTTTTACGTTTTTATAGAGTCAAACGCGATACAAACGCGCGTGTGAAGCGCGTTCGAAACTCGTTTGAAGCGCGTACAAAGGGTCTATGAGAGGTAGAGGAAGGGCTCTCACGCCACCGCACCGCCCGCGCCGCAATTGCAATAACATTTTATTGTGTTTTGGTTTAAAATGGAACCTTTTGATAACGACAGCGCGTCTGTATCGCTGTATCTGCGCGTATACGCGCAGTAGACGCGCGTTTCACGATCTCGTTTGAAGCGCGTATACGCGCGACATCTGCGCATTGTCTGCGCGTTTAAAATACGCTGTGTGCTAGGGGCTTCACTGATGACCATTAGTTATTCCAGGTCACAGCCTAACTTCAATATTATATTACTTAACTGAACATATCGACACAGAGGTCATACAACTTCAGATCGTTGTTCGAAGGCGAATTCAATTCTGTGCGCATTTGTATTTGTATTGTATAACGGGCTGGTGTCCGTAACTCCACGTCCAAAGCGCGTAAATTGCGTACGATATGGAATATATATGTTTTTTTTTCTGCTACTGCCTCTTTCGTCTAGGGGTTGCAAGCGCGACTGTTGAGCATGGGGGTTCGATTCCCGTGTCCGACTAAGTGTTATTGGGTTTTTCCATCAGGAATTCTCAGTAGCAGGCACGGAGTCTGGATTTGTGCCCGGTTGACGGCAATAGGCTCGCCCCCTATTACATAGGACATAAACATACCTGGCGAAATGTGGGTGTTCTGTTAACTACTCCTCTGCC
This sequence comes from Standfussiana lucernea, assembly GCA_964057025.1. Taxonomy (NCBI): domain Eukaryota; kingdom Metazoa; phylum Arthropoda; class Insecta; order Lepidoptera; family Noctuidae; genus Standfussiana; species Standfussiana lucernea. The sequence goes on from OZ059812.1 coordinate 3,475,400, forward strand.
TAACCCTTCGGGGATTATTGGCGTGATGTCATGTAATTAAACTTTTAATTAGCCAATTTGATGACAATGATCATGTTTCAAAGTTTTCTGCAACAACTCACAATTTTTTTGAAGACTTCTGCAATAATAAACTCGTTAATTTGAATCAGTTCGTTTAGTTTCAATTTAAATGAGACGTTTCAGTCATTTATTTACTTGGGAGTTTCTTCATATTTTGTACAATATGCTAAATTGGGCCTAATTGGAAATTATGAGTGGAAAAATCTTTTGGTTCCGTCTTAAGATTTATTTGCAAAGAGGCTGGTAAAAAAACCTACACGCAATAAAGAGGTGCAAGGATCTTTTGCCCCGTGGCCAAAATTGGAACCAACATAATTTCACTATAATCGCTCTTCGTCGCTGTCATTCCAGCGCCAAAAAATACTTGTAGCGCTATTATTTATTCAGTGTTCGCAAGGATAAACTTCAAATATACGTATTTAAGCAAAAACCGGTAATTACCACAAACAAAACTATCGACATCGCAACATCACTAGCGATACAAAAATAACGCTACGTCTAATTCCGTCCGGTGCACGTTAATTCAATGCTATCCCTATTATGTATAATTAGTATGCTGATCGTACAATACCGGACAATTGCCTCCCTTGATGTCTCATGTCACAGTATAAAAAGTTATCCAGTAAACCAACCATAGTGCAGCATAGTTCTTTTTGTGTTTAAAATTACATTGTAAAGAGGGAACTGTTGGAAAACTGTGAAATTGATAGTGGAAAAACAAGATGGCGTATTTATTTCAGACTACCATCCACTCGCTAAAAGAACAGTGAACTAATATAGGCCCTGTTTTTTGAAATCAAAACTAATTCCGACCATTTGTTCTTAGTTAAAGCCTCGTACTCCCATCCTTGTCCCATATAACTTAGGGTCGGCGCAACCTGTTATTTTTAGGGTATTTACTCCTTTTTCATTCATATCATACACAACCCATCCATTGTTTCCTTGGCTTTTTATGTGCCATTGTTCGCAGTTGAAATACTGTATGTTAATACTAATATGTCATGCGGTCATGTTTTGCGTGACAGGTCTAAAAGCTGCGACACTTGCATACCAATTGGTTCTCGTAGCGTGTAGCGTGAAGTGACATGTCTTTATAGTTTACTAGCGTAGCGTGTTGTTAGTATGAGGGTTTTTTTATATATTTATGTTTTTGTTTTACGTAATAAACAGTTGCAATTGCACGCAATATGTTTGAAGGAATAATAACTGGATTAGATTTGCTTGTCGCTGTATTTTTATTTAAAGATTGTAGCTTCCACTTATCGTCAATTGCAAAATTCTTCGTGTATCCAATAGTCGGTAGATGTTGTAATGACCTTAATAATCATAAATACCTTCAAACATACTTTCGCTATTCTATATTACTAGAATGGACATTACCTCCAGCAAAGTTTAATAAAATTCCGTTATGAATGACCATAAATAGCGCAACGATAGGGTTGCAAAATTCGAATTCATGACCCGTATTTTCCCAGTGCAATGCCCTTACCGTTCAGTAAAACCGCTTTTCAAGTCGTTTTCTTCCCCCCCCCCCCCCCGAATATTGATTTAAATCAGATCCTAGCTTAACAAGTCAAGTCCCATTCGCCCGAGTCAAAAGTTCCTCCGTCTAAAAATACCACATCCATCCGAGCTCTTATAAAAGGTCACTCTTTTCACACAAAGCATCAACACTCAATATATCACCAGACTACATAATTGAACGTTACACAATCGACCTGGCACGTCCATTCATCCTGCATCAAAACGAATCTGAAGCAGTTAGCGACCCCATTACTGTAGTCGGTAGGGTTGCCAAGCGTACTCTAATATAATATGTTTGTACTCTACTTCGAGAGAACGCTAAAACACTCTTTTTTTTATTGACTCTGAGTCTGAGTTTGAACGGAATTGATTGAATTCAAAATGTCGGGAAGAGAAAGTCGTCCAACCAGGCCTTACCCGCGATTTTCTGAGTGCCATCCATCCATCTGGCTGTTGACCTGCCAACACTTCCTCTGCCGTCTCTCGGTAAACATTCAGTGAGACCTCTACTCCACCTGCCATCACTATAACCACTCAAATCAAAAGTACTCTATTTCTTCTTTGGCAACCCTACATTTCAGTAAATTGTACCCGACTATATTTAGAACGGATAGATGCTAGCGAGACTTGTAACTCGTTTGGACTGGATTTTAAAGGATGTAATGATATTGTAAGTGTAGTGTATTTGTGACCTGTCACTTTGGAAACCTTTGACTTTGAGTCTGTCGGATCTTAGATGTGTTTTGAAAGTCTTCTAGTTTTTGAGAATAAAAAAGATGTATAGAATTGAATCATTGTATTTGGACACCATGAATTTTGACTACATGGAAGAAGATATGCTGCGCCGACCCCGAAAATGTAAATCAAGCCTTTCTATCTTCATATTTGCCATATTATGAGAGAATAGAGAACCAATTTAGTTCTGGTAAGATCTGAAACAAAAGTTTTTCTCTTAGTTAGACTTCGCAATGCGTCAATATAATCTTCAATTTAGTACCTAATGTTAAAGACGCTGCAGTTTGCACAACTTTCCATTTTAATTCTAGTTCTTACTCCTTCCTTCATAAAATGATCAGAACATGACAAAAATCTGAACGTTCCCACCATTTTCTCCATTAAATGTCAAACGTCAATGCACTTGCCCGTGATTTAATCTCATTGCTCCCATGGCCATTAGGAACATATGCAATACTATTCAGTTTCTGTATAGCACTGTATCTCTGTCCTCTTCTAACGCTCTGATTGGTGAGCTCTCAGCTGTAGTAACCTATTTAGAATACAGGGTCTGTTCAGGTCGTTGACTTTCATGGTTTGCAGTTTATGCAATACCGGTGTTATACTTGCGTGCGATGCTGATATCATGTAGTTTACGTTTATTTTTGGCGTTACTGAAAATTGTTCTTTGAAAGCGAAAATATTGAGCAAGCGCGGATGAAAAGATCAAAGAATGGATGGTTGGGCTGCGTGAAGGATGATATAGAATGGTGGTGACTCGTGAGATGACGACTAATAGAGAAGTATGGAGGAAGAAGACATCCCAACCCCAAATAAATTGGGATAAGAGCAGCAGAATGATTGCGATTAGAAAAGCTTTACGCACTAGAAACAGTCATCATGTATGTCATGTAAATCATGTTTCTTCATTAGATTTCTTCATTAGCTCTGAAACACTCTACAGGCTAAATGGCTATCCACATCTTGGAACGGCTAGAAAGAAAATGATTGCTGAGATGGCGGATTGAAGGCTAATAGAGAAGAATAAAATGGTGATAAGGAATTAATAGCGGCTATTTACAGTGATTGATTCTTCAAACCTTGTAATGGTCTCAAAATACGACACCTTTTCCTTTGAAAATTCACAGTAGCATGTATCCGTCCAATATCCATTCGTCCATATATCTTTTCCTTGAAATACTCGTTAGTATTTCAAGGAAAGGATTTTTGTTGAGATTGCTGCTTTCATACCAAAGTGTTGTTTTCGCACACGCAATATGAAAACGTATTGTGTAATCTATAACAGTTGTTACTGCTCCGAGATGTAAAAATTCTGCTATTTCTTATTGGAAATCCGCCAATTCATTGCAGATTATTGAAAACGGTGCTCACTCCGAAGTTTGTTGTTCTTTGAATAAGAAAATGTATTGTTTCTTCGTAAATGCTTTAGCGATCTTGTTTTTGTATTGCGTTTAATGGGTGCTTAAATGGTTTTTTGTAAAGTAATTTTCAGGTCTCGGTTGAATAATCTCGTTGATAAAACGGCTGTTCTGTAAAAATAAGGTATACTAAAGTACCTAAGTTAGTTTCCACTTAATATAGGTAATCTACATAAAGTACGGTATTACGGTATATTATGCCGACTGCTTTTTTTATTTCTGCGTATGAGTTAACGTAGTTTAATGTATGACACAGTACATTAAACTATTTACTAAAAAATATTATTATTAAACTATTGTGTGATATATCAATTGAACTATAAGAACGTAAAAACTTCTTGGCGATTATTCTGTCAAGTTTAGAATGCAGCGTAGTGCAGAAAAGTACAAAAATGTTTACATAAAAAAAAACTGACTTACTTTTTTCTATCTTAGAATGCTAAGGGGGATGTGTGGTGTAACGCGGATGGATAAAATAAGAAATGAGTACGTAAGAGGAAGTCTGGAAGTGGCGCCGGTGACTGAAAAGTTGTGTGGTAATCGGCTGTCGTGGTTTGGGCATGTGATGCGGAGGAATGGGGAAAATGTCGTGAGGAAAGTTTTGAGTATGAATGTGGATGGGTATAAAAATAGAGGAAGACCAAAGAAAGGATGGATGGACTGTTTGGAGGATGATATGGCTATAAAGGAGGTAACTGCTGACATAACGAGTAATAGAGAAGTATGAAAAATAAATTGGGATAAGGGCAGGAGAATGATGATGACTTTATTCTATCTTATTAAATCTACTACATTTCACAATAACAGACCATCTAGTGAACTGATTACCCTCATATTCACACCACTTCTAAATGCGTAACCGATTAGTTTTCCTCGCAAAGTCGTGTGAAGGTGGCGCTAACCAGAATGAACCAACCCCGCAGTGGTTATACCAAGCACCCCTCGCATTCTCGACTGAGTGCGTGACGTGGCCTGCTGTTGTTAATTTTATTTTACTTTTAGATTGTATCGGCCGCGACATGGAGATAAGACTTGCTTTGGTGGGTTCTTAATTGGAACTTTTAATTGAAATTTGCATTTATGAATTTGTTAGGTTTTTCAGTTAATGGAGTCTTGAAAATTACTTGTAAGTTATGATTATATCCGTTGGTAAAAAAACTACAATACACACATCATACATCTTAGAAATAATGTTTTGCTGGTAACGAAAGAAAATTTAGGTTCGCTTGCACTACAAATTGCTAAATTCGTTAAGCAATGAACGAATTTAAAACATCGTTCTCTTTCTGTTAATAGTTTAAAGATGACGCAGATTGAAATCTTTAAAAGAGTAACTAGACAATTCTTAGAATGAAAAGCTACAATCTGAAACGACGACGACAGTTCAACACCGAAAAACTTAACAGCATAAATTCCAATATCAGAAAGAAACAGCAACAGCGTACAAAACAACATTCAACCAGTTAAATCTGAATTTTAATCTAGCAAAAACTCCACACACAAGAAAAAGCACCAATAACAGTGAAACAACGTAAAACCGAACCGCGAAACTATTATTTTCATCTGTTATCGCCGCTTACGGCTACCGTATGAATTACTACGACGGAAAAAATTGTCGATGGAATCAACGTTGTCTTAGGTCCGGTACGGTATCTCTTAATAGTAAATAGTGCTGCTCTTTTTTTATTTATTACAGTTTAACTTATTGCCCGAGACTTCGTGTATAAAAAATAATGTTTCCTTCTCCAGGTCCCAGGCTGCCTTTTTGTCAAATGTCATAACCACTACCACCAACACCTTTCCACGCCTTTTTCACATTTATAATATTCGTCAAGGTGGATTTATTTAGCCGATTGCTAGTTTTCCATATGCTTTAAGGTCTTCCATTAACTTCATCATCACCCTAACAATTTCGTATACGGCACAGCGCGTTTTTTCTATTTTTATTTTCTACTGTTTTCCCAAAAGTGTATCGTATAGGTAAATAAACACTAAACAAACAGTTAGTTTGCTATGTAATTATGGAATAAAAAGACAGCTTGCACTTGGCTTGAAAGTATTCTTGTCAGAGGAGAGATTCAAAGATCTTTACAGCGATCCATACCGGGATCGCGGACAGTAATATTTTGTACATAAGTAAGTATCAAAAACCTTTTTAAAAATAAATACCTTTTATCTATAAATTTTTATTTGTGTTAAATATGGTTGATCGATCGGGCTAAAATTCAGCACTCATGGAGGGTTTCCCGTACTTTAGGCACTACCGAATCCAAGAATGAATTTGTTGTTATGTAATACAATATGATAACTTTATCAGGAATTTATCAATAGGAAAGTTTAGTTTATTTGTATGTCAACAGAATGACACAGAAATGGCTTATCGGATTGATATAGACTCTCACTATCAAAAAATGTGCGTTGAATGAACGTTGCACTAGGAAACCCATATTCAAATGTGCAGTCTTTTCACAGATATTGTACCGTTTGTCATTAAGTTGGCTAACCTGAAAATATACTACGGAGGAATCATTCAAAACTCATAACTATGGAAGCACAGAGTTCTGTGCTTGGTTGTGGGCCCCATGAGGTCAGGGGGCCTAAAATGGCCGCTTTAGCAGAATCATAGTAAGATAATACCACGTTTTAATTCGTAAAATGACCACATAGTGACCATTCACTGCGTCTGTGACAATTTCACGAATTATAACACAGTTCTCTTTCAATATTTTTGAATGGGCACAATGACGGTCTTATCGCTGATAGCAATATCTTGGCATTAAGTCCGCCTACCAACAACGAGACGTAGAAAAAAAAGAAAATCGTTTTTTTAAAGGTACACACATATTAAAGCAGGCATACTAAATAGGCATAGCATAATCATCCTACATCGATTCCACTGCTGTGACACAAGCTGCTGGGACGCGTGAGGGAGTTTACCACGATCCTATATGCAGGCCCAGTGTGGATTGGCGAGATGATAAAGCAAACAGTGTAGCTAAATTACAGAGAATTGCAATATGTTGTCTTGCAAGTGTTGCGGTCGTAGACAGTAAGACTTCTTTAATATAAAAGAGATACAATTTCTATAGCCACAACAACGCTGTTTCCATGCCGATGCGTTGTTTGTTTAGTCTACAGTACCCATACCCATCGTTTGTTGGAATTTTATATGTACGGGTCCTGCGGAAATAACCACGAATGATAAGCCGCTTTAAAAATAAACTTGTGAAGTAAATCAGCTATTTAAATTACGATTTTTCTGTATCGTAAAATCACAACTAAAATCTCTTCTATAGCCCACTTGCAAAAACCGGGAAAAATAATACAATGAGTGTGTTTTAATTACGGTTTTTTAACCATTAATACATCACATCACTAAAATTCCTACAGCAAAAACCGTAAAAATACTCGAATAAAAAAATCGAATAGGTACTGGGCCTACTGGAAATACTATGTTTACCATGAATCATGCCCACTTACCAAATCTAAATTACATTTAAGGGGCACTCTTGATTCCAACGATATGGTAAACAGAACACTCAACTGTTCAGCTATTTTTAGTTCTTTTATTGTGTTGTTATTCAGTACTTTGAATAACGACACGCTTTAAAATAAAGCCTTAGTAATAATTTACGTGACTGTACTAGCAACAAGATCATGCTAATTTTAGATAACATAGCTCTTAATAACGTTTATTAGTACTTGGAAACGAGCGATAAACAAACTCGAGTTGCAAAAACCGGATTGCATGAGTTTGCAATGAATTGACACACAATTGGGCGAAACCGAATAAAGCGATTATTAGATCTGGTTTATTGCCGATCTGTCTTAGTTTTATAATATAATGTATCTAATACTGCTCTCGTTATAACGAAGCTATCGTAAATCCCTTTATATAATTAAACAACGAAAAATAAATGATACATAAAACATTTGTCGTAGTTTTAAAAATAAAACGTAAAAAACGAAACGGTATGATATAAACATACGTGTCACAGCACTAGCCCGGCGACCGCACGATGCACCGACCCGAGCCGGCCGCAGCCTCTACGAACCGATTTCAACCGGTTTTGATCCAATCGAGGTGCGCGCCTCACTCGCGGCCAATCAGCGGCCATTACGCCCAGTCGCTCGTGCTCCGTCGTCTGTCACGTACTCCTTTTGTTTCAATTCACATTTATTTTTCCGCTGTGTTCCTCTGATATCGTTGAATTTTTCACTGCACGCCATCAAACCGGTGTTAACCCGTGTGCATTAACGCATTGCCAAAACGATCATCGCCATTCGCGTATTAGTTTCTGTGGGCAGTTGACTGATCAAATATGTTGGACAAGTAAAAAGGTGCTACAAACAGTAAAAGGACTTTACAGCCTAGTGTTGTGGTGTACATAGTGCAATTATAATCGTGACAAATGGTTGTTGAAGCGAGCTGCAGGCTAGCTATGGTGGTTGCACGCGGGCGGGCATATCGCGTTGGATCTGGTGCATTCATTTTCTTCAACCTTACGAGGCAGGATTATAGCTGACGAGAAATATGCTCGTCCTCGAGCAAAGACTGAGTGCGAGGCACCTAGGGCGTGGGGTTGTGCTCAGTGCTCGACTTGTGCATGGCGTTGAGGCCCAAGGATGGCGGATGAAATTCTCGCTCTTGAAGGCAGAGGTCGAGATCGAAGCTGACCCGGCGACGTATAGGGAACTCGCAAGGAGGCTGAATGCAGCAAATGTCCACGTCAGACCCGCTCGCCGCCCGAGATTGGTGTAAATATACTTTTTAATTTAGTTTTTTGAGGCACAAGGTAAATTAAGTTGTACATAATGCCAAATGTTTTTGATGATAAAGGTATACTGTATGTTATTTCCTTGTTTCCAAAAATAAAAACAATTCCTTCATTTGCGAGTTGAGGACTACAATACTTGGAATACTAAACTTTTAACTCATGGCTTTTGAGGAAGTAACAACAAAAGTTATGACAGTGTCATATCTAAATAAGTTAATTTTTGACCCAAAGACAAATTTCAGATATCCCTTATATTCTAACATTCATTTACACATATTACATGGTAAGCAATAAGGTAAACATAAACATAGATACTAAGGATTAGTCCTGGATTGTGGAGATAAATGATAAATAATGTTTATTTTGCAAATAGGTTTTTACAAACACTTTTACACGTCTTCTTTTTAAAACTAGATGAGGCCGGTGTTTCGTATCTGACTACTCTGAGAAGAAACAGCCGAAACAAACTCAGAGGACATAGTCTCTTTTAAGGTCCAGACATAATCTTGATTAAGTCACATGAGGACTACGCAGATGAGTGTCTGAGATGGTCTTTTGAAGAAAGAACCACACAGATTTGAGTGGACCTGTCCAGCCAATGCAAGCATTTGTCAGTTATTGTGTAGCTCGACTTATAACTCATGGAGCTCAACAACAAACTACACCAAAGAAAGGACATTTGTGTAGGTTGCTTATAGTACTCAAACTTCCAGACAATAGTAAAAACAAACAAAAAACATGAAAATTGTCCACACATTGTCCACACATTCACACTAATCAAATAAAACGTAAAATACTAGTATATAGGCAAGCGCCCTTGTAAAATACTTGTATTCAGCTGCATCCATTTAAACGGTAGCCAATACCAACCTAGTTGGAAAGCTTTGCAGACAATAATGATCACACGGCTACTTTAAAATAGAATTCACACTGGAGACAGTTCAGTGAAGAAATTGAAATACTATTACAGTCTATTGCTTCGGCTCTTTAAGATTTGTGTTCTGCCTAAAACCGGTAATCAATTTAGGAACTGGTTTTTTAATTCACAGCATCATCATAACTTAATGCTTGTAAACAGTTTCTGTATACAGGGTATATTAGGATCCCCTTGACCTTGCATATATTTATGCAACTAAACAACACACACTACACCTGTTTCCCAAGTCCATTTCTGTTAATGAACCATATAACCACATGGTACTTAGTAATTTAGAGATTCAGATTTTTTTAGATTTTTTATGTGATATTTTACGTATTCGAGAGCTTTACATGATAGCAGTACTGTAAAACAATCTAATTGTTTATATATGCTTGTAAAAAATTATGTTAAAAACAAATGCGATTCAATAATTCAACATAACATCAACAATACAATAATAGACCAAATTCTTTCAATGAAGTAACAATTAATTTCAGTGAGTCATCGCCAAATCATAATAAGCATGACTATACTCAACCGTAGGAGTAGTCAATCTTATAATAGGTGAAATATTTATGTTTGCATAACTTGACAAGCTAAAAACCTTCACTATCATTTATGGGAAATAAACATAACATCACCGCCTGTAATGTCCGAAAGGTTAGGCAGAGGTGTACCTAATAATACACCCACATTTCGAGCCTATTGACATCAACCCGGCACAAATCCAGACTCTGCAGCTGCTGCTGCGGAATTCCTACTGGTAAAACCTAATACACTGCCCAACCTGGGAATAGAGCCTACATCCTCTTGCTCAGCAGTCACGCTTTCAACTACTAGACCAATGAGGTAGATGTCATATGTCTTGAATTTTTGGATTATGGGCATTGTGGTCTATTCATTATTAAGGTGGCACTTAAGGTGGCGTATGGCGTAAATCGCTTTATTTGATTATACAAAATGTTCTTTATACTACACCTTGATGATATAAGGCGAATATTTGCTTGCGTCCCAGCCATGGGAATGTAATGAAACTAATTCTTACTAGGATTAAACCCATAAACCACGACTCTCAGTTGGAACTGTGTTTGACCACAGAGCGTTACTGCTCTTAAGCCAATTCAGAAAAATATCTATGCATCTTCCTGACAAAATGTATCCAATACTAATTTGACCTACATCTTTTGATTTGACCCTTGAGTTCAATTGATTTGACCATTTTTATATCAGCTACATTTCTGGCCTATTGTTATGAACTACGCACAAAAGCTCATTTGCTCTTGGTATGTTTAGTAACGGCTTCCCTACCCATTGTATTGTACTTATATCAAGCTGGAATCTGCAACTCTTTGGTCAAAGCACCCATTTTTCGTAATATCATGACTGTCCAGATCTTATCACAATTTATTTGGGGTCAGCGCAGCATGTCTTCTGCTTCCATACTTTCCTATTAGACCTCAACTCATGAATTTCCACTTCTTTCTAGTCATTTTATCTCTGCAGCCACTTCCGTTCTACCTGTTCCATGTGAAGATGTTGATAGCCACATAACCTGTAGAGTTTCAGAGCTAATCAAAATCTAATGAAAAAACATGATTCACATTACATGCATGATGACTGTCTCAACGTACATACTGATTTTATAATCACCATAATTCTGGTGCCCTTATCCGACTTTATTTGGGGTTGACGCAGCAAGTCTTCTTCCATACTTCTCTATTAATCGTCTACTCACAAGCCCCCTTTCTAGTCATTTTATCTTTCACCTCCTCATCTGCCTAGCCTTTTCCCAACTATCTTGGGATCGGCTTCCAGTCTAACCGGATACAGCGGAATACTAGTATTTTACATGGAGCGACTGTCTATCTGACCTCCACAACCCAGTTACCAACAACACAGTACTGGGTATTACGATGCCCCTTGGTAAGACTGGTTGTCAGACTTTCGGGTCACTGACTACCTATAACGAATATCAAAGATCTACAATTGACAGCCGGGACCAACGGCTTAACGTGCTTTCCGAGGCACGGAAGAAACTCGGTATGTATGGGTGGTCACCCATCCACGGACCAACCCAGGCAAGTGCGGCTTAACCTGACGATCGACCCGAGCGGCTGTTGTTATTTAGCCACGAGCCCTGGCACAAACCTGGCAGCCCATCCATCATTTCTATATTCTTCCCCTACTGTTATTACATTTTGACCTAGTAATATTTCTCTACTCGCTTTTGACCGAGGCCTGCATAGAGGTGGGACATAATCCCAAGTAACACAGTACCAGAATATATACTGTCCTAGCTCCTAATCCAGGTTATTGTCTACATAATTATGGTGTGCAGAATTTCATCTAATACAGTTTACGTTAATAGGTATTTGAAAAGGTAACACACATACAGACGACTGGTCACTAGGTGCCTGGGTCATTAATATTATTAGTATGTGTTAAACAATACTATAAAGCAAAAGAGTTTGTTTGGTTGAACGCGCTAATCTCAGGAACTACTGGTTCGAAATGAAAAATTCTTTTAGTGTCGGATATCACATTTATCGAGGAAGGCTATAAAACATCACGCTGCGACCAATAGAAGCGGAGCGTTAATCAAAAATGTTACGCAGACGAAATATTATATAATTATGTTAAATAAAAATATCATTTATTGAAGACTGGAATGGCAACTTGAGCAACTACTCCACCTGAAGGTGAAAAAATAACACTTATGTATAATCAGATTAAGTATATCAACAACATTACATAGTACCTTGATGCTTTTATTAGCAAAGATAGCATTTCTATATTCAAGTACTTCCTTGAATAATGTAATGTATCAGAGATAGGGTTCAAAGTGATAAATATCTGGATAATTACAAGGTGAAATCACCGACGCTAAAACTGTTTCCACGTATTTAGTACATCGTTCTGAAACCCCAACCCCCACATGGATATTTTTCATCGGTTATTGTTTGGGTGTTAGGGTTGAAATTACTTTGATGTTGATTTTGATAATAAAATACGTGTGGTCTGTGCAAAGTTGTATTTAAGACAGACTCTGTAAATTATGGAACCAACGTATACAGATAAATATAAAAAGTTTAGTCCAAACAGTTTTGAATCAAACAGTTATTGAGAAAAAAAATTTTTGCAAAAAAAACCGATTTCCAAAAAAAACACAAAAAATGTGGAAAATAACTTTACTTTCGGAAGTCGGTGACTATTGTTTGTTTCATTGACTTTTTTGCCACCGACTTCCGAAAGTAAAGTTATTTTCCACTTTTTTAGTGTTTTTTTTGAAAGTCGGTTTTTTTTTTCAAAAAATTTTTATTTTACCATTTGTAGTTATCGCATCACACACAAATTCTTGTCAAGTATCAATTTCGCAATTTCTTTTACTTGGATGACATATTTTTTCCAGCTATTTTGATTTCAAAACCAAACTGCTGAACCGATTTCGATGAAATTTCTATGGGACCAATCGGGAAGTAGATCCATTCAGATAAAAGAAGAATTTTTCAAATCGGTTCATAAATGACGCAGATATGAGGTAACAAACACAAAAAAAAAACATACAACCGAATTGAGAACCTCCTCCTTTTTTTGAAGTCGGTTAAAAATAAGCTGTTCCGTACATTTTGACGGCAGCTGTTTTTTTTAATAGCCGACGAAAAATTTCTAAGTGACCCCACAGATTTTTCCCAGAATGAGATACGAAATACGTGGTTACCGTTTTAGCATCGATGTATGTTCCACCCTGTATACATGGATAGTTATCATGATCATTAACTTGATAATAATCATAAGTTATTTGCGGTTTATCACTTCCGCACGCATCCAAACGTTGTGTCAATAAAAAAAAACTGTCACAGAAGTGTTTATTCAACCAACCAAACTTTTATTACATTTGCGTTTATTTTTTTTTGTTACTGTTTCACTTAAAAGTGTTGGATAGCTTTACGAAAAATGCCGAAAAATAAAGACCCTGTTTGGACTAAATTCGAGTGCGATAGAACTAAAAACAGCGGTTTATGGGCAAGATGCCGAAAGTGTAAAAATGAAATGCAAGGCATCCTAAATCGGCTGAAGAAACATTCACGCATTTGTAATGCGCCTAAACAAGCCACTTTTGTGGCTGAACCACTTTGGACGCCGAGTTCGGGGGTACAAATAAAAAATGAATAGTAATCATAAATGTATTTCTAGAAATTAATATTTTAGTAATTAAATAATCATTGGGAAGTCAAAAATTGCAGATGCCAAGTTATGAATCAGCATGGATAATTATCTGAAAACTATCCGATAATTATCACATAACAACATCGCGCCTTTAATCCCCGAAAGGACAGGGCAGAGATGTACCTAATGATTTCCATATTTCGTCAGTTATATTTAAATCCCTTGTAAGTAGGCGAACCTATTACCGGCAACCGAGCACAAAGCAGCACTCGGTAGCTGCTACTGAGAAATCTCTGATGGAAAAAAACAGTCAGATTCTCAGGTCGGGCAAAGTGATGCCCGACCTGGGAATCGAGCTTAGGATCTCTTGCTTAGCAGTCGTGCTTGCGACAATTAGAACAAGGAGGTAGTCGAATTATAAAAAAAATACTATATTGAGTGCGTTTACAAACATTTAAACTCACATACACAAACACCCAGACCTGAAACAGCTACCTGTCAGCCATAAAAATATTTGTTTCGTGCGGGAAACGAACCCGCGACACGCAGCGCAGCAGCCAATCGCTCAGTCACCGCGCCAACCGTGCCGACACCAAGTCAGTCTTACCGAGGAAAGAAAGAAAGAAAAAACGTTTATTGGCACACGCCACAAGTACACAATACAAAATATAAAAAAGCAAATATATAATAAAATTTAAAACTAACCAAGAAATATTGTAAAGGGGTATTTTATTGCCCAGTGCTAACTGGGTTTTGGAGGTCAGATAGTAAAATACTGGTGTTCAGCTGCAACTTGTTAGACTGGAAGCCCAACCCAACATAATTTGGAAAAGGCTAGGCATAAAATGATGATAAGAAGCACATATCTCCTGTCTCCATAGGATCTACGCTTTCGAATGGGCAGCTACAGTACTTTCACAAGTTATTATGCCCTGTGACTGGGACTGTAGCTTATTTTTTTTTTGTGTTTTGACATTCAAAACACAAAAAAATAAACTATATTTAACTGTTAAGTTCATAATTTGACAAAATTTAGTTACCTAGTAATAATTAATATCTTAAGTGTAAAATCTTGTACATGCTATGTATTGGTCAAATGTGTGTTACTAAATATTTTATATAAGAACCGCATGTACCTACCATATTTGATGCAATAAATGAATTGAATTGAAAAGTGCCTGTAATGGTCTAATTGAAGTAGATGCTAGATGAGTTTGAGTATCAAAATGAAGTTTTATGCCTAACCATTAAACATTACCACAACCTAACAACCATTTTAGTTTCTTATCACTACTAATATCACAATAGATAACACATAATATGTACCTAATCTGCGTAGGCTATTTCCTGAATTGAATCGTATTTGTTATGCGCACTATCTGTTAGTGCTTTTATCCTTATAATAACGTACAGTGGGTAAATAGTCCATTGGCTGGAAAATTAAACAGGCCGGAAGGGACACCGACTCGGAAACGGTTACCACGTACTTAGTACATCATTCTGAACCTGAGTCCAAAGCGAGTATTAGTAACGTCTCAAAATCAAAATCAAGACATTTATTTCAAGTAGGCCAATTACAGGCACTTTTGAATTGTCGAAACAAAGACAGCAACAAAAAAGAAAGCTACAGTCCCAGTCACAAGACATAATAACTGTGAAAGTACTGTAGTTGCCCATTCCAAAGCGTAGACCTCTATGGAGAAGAATGGGCAAGAAACTCCATGGACACTTTTAAATCATAATGTTTTTACAAAAAATCTTGGATACATCATTCAATGAATAATTTAATTTGTATGACATCAATAATTTAATTTTAATGAAATCAATGAATATTTGAATTAGTATGAAATCAATGTATCGATTACTTAATTTTTTTTAATCTGACTTTGTGAATGAACAACTATGTAATGATGGACGTTGACTTAGGTCGAATAATGATTTAATTGTTAAAAAATATGGAACCAGCATTAAATATTGTACACCTTAGAGGTATGTTACAGCGATCCTTTATAATAATAAGAACAGATATAATATTTCACCTGAGACAAAAAATAAATGAATTTGAATTATTTTTCGTACTAGTGGGAAAATCATTCGAGCTAACCCAGCTCCCCGAGAAAAGCCAGCAACGCCTTGGTACTGACGATCTCTTGGAGAGTACCTGGGTTACCGAAGCACTTTGCCCTATTTCACTTTTGTTTCTGTACGAGGTCGAACCTTGGATTGTTACACAACACACGAATTCTACCTCACCGCGAGCGTCTATTTGTAAAATCGAATTATAGTTTTTCAACAGGCAGGTGTTTTGGCGAGGGAGCCCCTAAAAAATATTGTTGTATTATCAAAATCGTATTTAGTAGCATTGAGATTGCAATTGTCTGTTATGCAGTTTCTCAGCTGAATTTCTCTATTCTTAGCCATAAAATAGCTTTGAAAGTGAATTTTCATAATATTAAACTTATTTTGTTTTGTTACAGTGTGGCTCCCAAGGTTGCAAGCCCAATTGCGGTCAACAAGCCAGTTATACCACACAATGGTGAGTCTACATTCTTACCTAGAACTTATTGTAAGCCTGAACATGGTCACCTATCCACCGACCGACCTTTGCAAGCGGAGCTTAACCTTTGAATCGATACGGGTGGCTGTTATAATTTACACGAGCCTCTTAAGTCAATAAATTGATGGCTTTCTGAAACTAGGTTTGGTTTCAAAATTAATTTGTTGTTATGTTGTTACAGCAATCCTTGCCTGCAACAATCAAATGAAGCCGTCGTATTGCCAAGAGTGAGTATTTTACGGTTTATTATTGCTATTGTATGTTTAACTTGCTGACCGGCGCAACTTCGTCTGCGTAACATTTTTGATTAATGCTCCGGTCCTATTGGTCGCAGCGTGATGTTTTATAGCCTATAGCCTTCCTCGATAAAAGGGCTATCCAACACTAAAATAATTTTTCAATTCGAACCTGTAGTTCCTGAGATAACAGCGTTCAACCGAACAAACAAACTCTTTAGCTTTATAATATTAGTATAGATTTGCAGTACTTTAAAAATAAAATTGTCGATAGGTTCTTGGAGTTGGCGAAAAACATAAATACGGGTTGGAAGGGAAACTGACGCGAAAATGGTAACCATTCAGTACTTTAAAAAAAATTACTGTTTCCTACAAAAGTGCAATACTGACACGGTCAAAATGTGTGGAATGTATGGAACGGTTGTTTTTTTCTTTTTTTTTTATTATCGATTAAAATTTTCTATGTGGTGGGGTTCAGAATGATGTACTGAGTACGTGGTTTCCGTTTCCGCGTCGGTGTCCCTTCCACCCCGTACACCTAATGTGTAGTAAAATAATACCTCGCATACCCGAGATAAGAGATTTGTCAGCCAAAATCCTTCGGGTGAAATTTAGTTTACAAATATGTGCTTTTGGGAAAAGTTACACTAAACAACCCACACATAAAGTTCAATTTGGGCCATAACTTGAAACATTTTTACGATGTTTAATATTGTTAGTCATTCTTAAACCAACAATTGGAATAACATAAATTGGAAGCAAACATTTGAATATAGAATAGATTTTTTTCTAATAAACAAAGTTTTACATACTTTCATCTGGTTTTCAAACGCTCAAGTGGTCTAATTCATTTCGAATCTGTCCACTTCAAAGAATAGCTTCAAGCAAATAAAAAATGTAAATAAAAACACATTTCAGAGATAGCGTAAGTCGGTCAGCTAGAAGGGCGTTCGCGAATAACATAAATATAGAATTTGGCAGCGTCCGTGATTCTTGCACTGTTTATATTGTCAGAGGCGGTAGAAGAAATTCATGATAAACACAGATTTAGATCATGTTATTATTGCAAGCATTTCTTTTATTTTGCTGATCTGGGCAGTTGATTCACCCAGTGAAAAGAAAAGTATGCTGATTATTACAATTAGTTATTGCAATACCTTGTAGGATTTGGTGTCTGTTGGCTCTTGGTCAGTATACAGGTCTGTGTCTTGTGTGTGGTATGAAAATTGTCCGACAGCATTTTTGCGTCTGTCTGTCTGTTCGTTCCAGCTAATCGCCGAAACGTCAGCACCGATTTCGACGGGACTTACTGGCAGATAGATGATGTTATAAGGAGTTACTTACGCTTTTTATAAAAAAAAAGAATAGAGTTCCGATCAAAAACATTAAAACCTTTGAAGTTGTTAACAAAATCCGATTCAAATAGTGAAGTAATATTTTTATAATAATTTCACGCTGACGACAAGGTAGTAGGCAACCGCTAGTTAAATATGAAATTGTTGAGTCGTCCAATTTTCTTGGATTGGGATTGTGAGTGTAGTACGTACGAGTAATTAAGCTGCCAGTGGTCGCCAGTTTTTTTCTATTACTTTGAGCCAACGATGTCCATAAACAAAGTTCTAACGTGTATTGTTTGTGTCCAGGACAAACGACGTGAAAGTGAACTCGCCGCCGTGCCACTCACCCGGCGCGATCCTGCCCGACCTGCCCCCACCCGCCGACGATCCTGAAAAGGTAACGATATGATTGCCACAAATAAAAAAACGGACTTAGCAAAGTAAAATCAAATTCAAATTATTTATTCTGTGAATAAGATATCGGAATCAGTATTAATCGTCATATTAAAAAGAAACATTTCCTCTCGTTGCTTGGTGTAATGACTGCAAGCGCTACTGATGAGCAAGAGGTTTTTGGTTTAATTCGGTCGAGCTGTGTTATTAGGTTTTTCTATCAGGAATTTCCCAGAAGCTGGATTTATGATCGGGTACCGTCTCAAACATGACTGACGAAATCTGGATGTAGCTATCGAGGCACACTTCTGTCTAACCTTTAGAGTCGTGATCTCAGAGAGAAGATATACATACATATAGCTGTAGTTTTGCAACCTCGTCAAAATTCAGGAGGTTGTCATAGAAGACGTAATTTATAATCAATTTAAATTACGGTACCTGGTCAATAATAATAAACGCTACTTTTTTTTTTGTTTTAATTTGACACTATTTCAGAATGAAGCCCTTTTCAAAAGAGGAGAATCACCCGTTTAACGAATATACGTCTGCGTTTGTTTGTGTGTGTGAAAGCGCGGTTTTAGGGCCAGTATTAGACGGGCCGCGTTTTAATACGGGTGGTGTACACTTATCGATATCCGATATTAAGACAAAAATAAAAAAAAAATTACCTACCCATTTTATTATTGATTCGGGTCGAGAATCATTAGCATAGTTACCTCCTTGAATTTGACGAGGATGCAAAGCAACACCTTGTATAAGAAGATTAGCGTTTGTTTTATTGCTACAGAACTCGGGGCTGTCGAAGGAGGCGACATCATCGGAGACACAAGCGTGGCTGGCGCGACAACGCTTCGCTCACCACGCCGCTACATTCACCAACTTCTCAGGCGCTGATCTGCTAAGGTAACAAACAACATAACAACATAATAAATTACTACTTTTCCTTGTACTATAATAAATGCGGAAGTAACTCGTCTGTTATCTTTTCACGCCGTAAAGAAGCGTCAAAGGATTTCGATGAAATTGGCAGATAGGGAAACCAACAACACACAATTGTTTCTTGGACTTCGTCGAGCTTCATTGTCTCGACGCTTTTCTAGTGGTCGCCACTGTTGAATCTGGCTTTCATGAGTTGCAGTCATTTGGGTATAGTGTGGCGGGCTTATCCCAAAAAAAAAGACTGGTAAACCATGATCTAAGTTAGGACATGTGTTTTTTATCTTGGCGATACGTTCCCGTGGGATTATTTTCGAACAATGCGCAGAAGTGAAGCCACTGGAAAAAACAAATACTTAATATTTTATAGAGCATACGGAATAATAACTGACCGGATAAGAAACACCACACTGCGCTCCAGAGCGCAAATTGCCGACGTAGCTTATAAAGCTGCGAAACTTAAATGGGACTGGGCAGGCCATGTCTGCCGGGTGCCGGCAAAGATAAGGGTCCGTATGTCGCAAGACTGGCGCCCGGACACAGCTAGACGGGGTCGCGGCAGACCGAGGAGGGGATGGCGGGACGCCTTGGATGCTTCCTCGCGAGTTGCCGAGGAGAAGCACACCATCGGGAGTAGTGGAAGGAATGGGGGGAGGACTTTGCCCAGAAGTGGAACAATACGGGATAAATAAAACAAGATATTTGTTTTGTCTGCTCATAGAAATTGCTTAAATTCGAGTGTTTTTAATTCGTAAATGAAGTAATAAACCTATTTGCATTTCTATACAGGTTGTCCCGCGATGACATAATCCAGATCTGCGGCCTGGCGGACGGTATTCGTCTATTCAACGCTCTGCATGCCAAGTAAGTAATTACAATACACAAGTAAATAGCATTGTTGGCCTTACTGTTCCGCACTCGCCTTACTGTTCGTAATATGCGGAAAGTATTGAAAGTTGGTCTGGTGATCGCAAGCGCGGCTGCTGAGCATGAGGTTCCTGGGTTCGATTCCCGACTCGGGCAAAGTATTATCGGATTTTTCCTTGAGGAATTTTTCAGTAGCAGCCGCGGAGTCTGAATTTGTGCCCGGTTGATGGCAATAGGCTCGCCCGCTGTTACGCGAGACTTAAACATAACTGTCGAAATGTGGGTGTACTATTAGGTATGCCTCTGCCTTACCCTTCTGGGATTACAGGCGCGATGTTAGTAGACGACTAGTAATAGAGAAGTATGGAAGAAGAAGACATGCTGCGCCGACCACAAATAAAATGGGATAAGGGCAGGAGAGTGATGGTGATGATATTTAAATGGGTTTTAGCAGTGATAGCCTGGTGGTGTGACTGTCGGACTGCCAAGTCATAAGTCTCAATGTCGAATCCAAGACACGCACCACTGATTTTTCGGATTCATGGGCGTATTGTATAATTATCACTTGCTTGGGTGAAGGAAAACATCGTGAGGAAACCAGCATGCCTGAGAGATATTTCTCGACGGCATGTAAAGCCAAGTCAGAGGCCCATGGGCGGCATAACAACTCTGGCACAGGTCAGTTCACTTCGCAATGCAACCGATAAATCAAGACACATAGCGATAGTACATTTCTAATAGCGCCAATTTGGAGCAGTTCCAATTCAACCCGAAATAGATTTCTATCTGATACTAGTTTAAAATTAAATCATTCTAAATCGCGCCAGTTTTCACAGCGGGAAGTTAATGCGTTGCCAAAATACTTTTAAAGGCATAAATAGCGTTGAGATAAGAAAATATAAACAATCAGAGGAGAATCAAACGTGTTACCCTGACCCCAAGATACATGGGACAAGGGGAAGAAGGTGATTATTAGAAAACACCAGGGGCCGATTAATCGTAAACCCTTTTGACCCAAGTCGGACCCATAACTAGAGCATCGAAACCCGGTTTCGGTCCCATTCGGCTAAAACCGGATTTAACTATGGTACCGAAACTGTGTTTCGCATGCCCTGCCCATAACGCATGTTTTGATTAACCATTAAACGGGTTAACCCATAAAATATGTGGGTTAACCTTTTAAATCAAAACTCAATACATACTCTGAAATTTAACAGTAACATCAGAAGCACTATGTAACCTTTACGCCATTGTACCTTAGGGAACCGGACTTCTCCTTAACACAGGTTTTCATAACCTAGCTAGGAGAGCAGTGCTCAGATGTGCAAATTAACATTCACAAAAACATACTTCCACGAGGGCGACTTATTGCCAGTTACAACGAATCGGATAAAAATAAGAACAGACAAGGGTAGACCAGCAAAGAACATCTTCATCTGCCTAGCCTTTTCCCAACTATGTTGGGGTCGGCTTCCAGTCTAACAGGATGCAGCTGAATACCAGTATTTTACATGAACCTACTGCCTGACCTCCACAACCCAGTTAGCACTGGGTAATACGATACCCCTTTGTAAGACTGGTTGTCAGACTTTCAGGCCACTGACTACCTGTAACGACTGTTAAAGATCTGCAATTTACAGCCGGGACCAAAGGCTTAACGTACTTTCAGAGGCACGGAGGAGACACCTTACTTACCATGGTTTACTTGTTCCAGACGTATCGAGCCAAAACTCACCGTGTACGTATGTCCTGCCGGCAGCAATATATACAGCGCGCTATATCTACACGCTTGCAGAGCGCACGAACTGCTGCATAAGCTGAATACACTTGTGCATGCTTCTAAGGTAAATATGCACTATTATTAAAAACCACATACTCAGTACATCATTCTGAACTTCCTCATGTTGAAATTTCTCGCCGGTTATTAAAAAAAAATATAGCTATTTCATACAAAAGTGCAATACCTACACGGTCAAAATGTATGGCACAGCTGATTTTTTTTAATTGCCGATGAAAAAATTCTATGTTGGAGGGTTCAGAATGATGTACTGAGTACGTGGTTTCCGTTTTCGCGTCGGTGTCCCTTCCACCCCGTATACGTGTATTCCTTGATGGTATAGGCAGAG
Organism: Standfussiana lucernea; assembly: GCA_964057025.1. Lineage (NCBI taxonomy): Eukaryota > Metazoa > Arthropoda > Insecta > Lepidoptera > Noctuidae > Standfussiana > Standfussiana lucernea. The sequence goes on from OZ059812.1 coordinate 3,497,453, forward strand.
GTGCCATGGTGAAGTCGGTATATGGAAACAATGCGGATGGTCTGGCGATGGCTTATCTCAATCTGAACAATGAGGTCAAGATATTTTGCAACATAATGACATTATCGTTTAAAAAAGCAGTAGCTGTGATAGTCTAGTGATGAGACTGTTGTTGCCAAGTCATAGGTCTCGAGTTCGAACCCAAGACACGCACCTCTGATTTGCGTATTGTATAATTATCACTTGCTTCGGTGAAGGAAAACATCCTGAGGAAACCAGCATGCCTGAGAGATATTTCTCGACGGCATGTAAAGCCAAGTCAGAGGCCCATGGGCGGCATAAAAACTCTGACACCAGGTTACGCACTAACCATACGATAAAGAAAGAAGAGTTAAAAAAAAACATGATTTAGAGGGACGTAATTTTATTTCTGAAATTCTTCTCTGCAAACCCTTTCATTTGATACTTATATCATGGGAATGCAAAAATACGAGGCGCCTCACTGATATATTAATAAGTGATAACTTGATAAGACAGTAATATCAATGAATAAAAAATTCAACAACGTTATTCACTGGTTGATAAAAACATCTTGATAAGCAGTTTAATTTGATAATGTCCATAAATAATCAACGTCATCGTAAAGTATGATTGATTGATACCTTTGCCATTCATACATACTAGATTAATCCGTACTATTATTGTTCCGTATCGTAGTGTTTTTTTCATTTTTTCGCCTCTAAACCACTGAACCAATCGTTAGGAAGCCAAAAACGTAATAAATGCAAATTTTCATTCTGGAATAAAAAACCGAAATTGAAAAACACGGTGTAAGGTGCCTCCGCACACTGACAGGGTGGGTGCATTCAGCTCCTTATTTTGAATCATATTCCACTGCAATTTTTCTCAAGAAATTTCTGTTTTTTTTTTATCGTTTTTTCAGTTATTTTTTTTTTATTTCAGTGTAAAATTACATTGTCAGTACGCAGCACTCCATTTATGTAAATATGTAATACAGCTAAAATAAAAAATAAAACAGCAATAGATATTGAAATACTCTAATTAACGACGCGTGTAATCAGCTGTTTCTGCCTAGCTGCAGAGCACATCGAACTCACCGCTGCGCTTGCCGTTCGCTACGTGCGTTTTACCACAGTAACGATACAATGCGTATGAGGAAATAGAACAAATCAGGTTTATTGGATTCCCATAACGTTGCTCAAATAATTTCTTGTGCCCGGTCATCTTAGTATGATATATTGAGCTCACCCTATCAAATCAAATCAAATCAAATCATTTTATTTGCATAATATGGGTTTTTCAGGAGATGTTACATTGTTTGTTGTTTCACCATACTCAGCCTATATATAAGCATGCAAAATTTGGTTAATCTTACACTTATGTTTAAGTCCTTCAATTGCATTAGATTAGTCATAAGATTAAAATTAAATTAAAATTAAATTAAAATTAAATTAAAATGAATTTAGATTATTAGGTATACATATTTAAAATAAAATGATGGTGAGTTTTACATTACATTACATTTACATTAATCGTTTACATTTGTCTGTCTTTATCATTCATAAATTCGCTTAAAGTATAATATGCTTTATCTATGAGAAAACAGTGTAGTTTCTTCTTGAATAGCCTAACCTGATTGATATTTCGGATGTTTAGGGGTATATTGTTATAAATTTTTGGTCCCATACAAACAAAACTTTTGTATAATAGCGCTGTTTTGGAATGTAGAACGCACAGCTGGTCTGCATGACGACTCCTTGTACGGTACTCAAATAATTCTGGGTGTGATTTAATAAATGCTGCAGTTTCATATATATAGATACAGGGCAGAGTCAGTATTTTTAGTTTTCTAAAATAAGGTTTGCATGAATCAGTTTGTGTTAAGTTGCATATAGCCCTAATGCATCTCTTTTGCGCTCTAAACGCACGTTCCAATTCAGTGGAGTTTCCCCAAAAAATAACTCCATATCTGAGAGTAGACGATACATAACCATGGTACGCTGTCATCACAGTTGTTATATCAACGATTTTTCTGAGATTACGCAGCGCAAAGGAATATCTATTTAGTTTATTACATATGAACTCTATTTGCTGTTTCCATGTCATTTTGTTGTCTAGATATAATCCTAGAAACTTAGTTGATTCTACTACTTCTATTGATTGGTTATCATAATTTATGTTTAAATTTTCTAGCGGAAGTCTTTGTCTAAAGTTTATAGCTTTAGTTTTACTGATATTAATTTTTAAATTGTTTCTTGTTAGCCAGTCAATTACATTTTTTAAAGTCAAATTTATTTTGTCATTAATGTCATTCTTATTATAAGCGTCAAAAAGGATAGTACTGTCATCAGCAAAAAGAGTCATAGGATTGTTAGTGACAGTTGGAAAGTCATTAATATATATTAGGAACATAGGTGCTCCAAGCACACTGCCCTGTGGCACGCCATATTTAACATATCTCATGTCCGATTTGTATGTTGTCAAGGTTTTTGTTTTAGGACAGATTTTGGATATCTCAGTTAGTTGTATTCTGTCAGTTAAATATGATTTAAGTAGTTTATGTACATTACCCCTAAGGCCAGTTGCATATAGTTTGTCCAAAAGAATTTCAATTTTTACGCGGTCAAAGGCTTTTGTCATGTCCATGAACAGGGCAACCGTTGGAGATCGCTTATCCATATTTATTAGTACCCGATTACAAAATTGATATATTGCTAAGTTAATTGATTTATTTTTTCTGAAACCCATTTGTTCTTTGGCAAAAAGATTATTATTCTCAAGGTAGTTGCATACGCGGTTATAAATAACTCTTTCAAAAATCTTGGAAAAAATAGATAGCAATGCAATTGGGCGATAATTGTTCATATTATCTTTCTCTCCTTTTTTATGTATAGGTTTAATTATTGCAGTTTTAAGTAACTTTGGAAATATACCTGTTTGAATAGATAAGTTTATTATATGTGATAGTACGGGTGAGATTATATGAGCAACTCTTTTTATAATATTAGTATTAAATCCGTCGTGCCCTACACTCGAGGTATTTTTTAATGAGAGGATGATCTTGTTTATTTCATTAGGGTCAGTAGGTGACATAAACATTGAGTTGTTGACGGATGGAGGGCATTTATGTGCAGGTGTGGAATCTTCAGGTTGTATCTGATCAATGAAATAATTATTAAATTGCGTTGCTATATTAATTGGGTCATAAATTAGAGTGTCATTAATTTTAATATTATGAATATATTCTCGAGGTTGGTTGTATTTATTTTTATTTATTATTTTCCAGGCTGTTTTAGATTTATTGTTAGAGGTTTTAATGTCGTATGTATTTTGAGCTTTTTGTGTAAGCTTTATAATGGCTTTTACTTTTTTGGCATATTGCTTAAATATTAATTTATTATCAAGTGACCGTTTTTTCCTATAATTCCATAATAGAGCTCTTTTACGTATACAGCAGGTTTTAATGCCTTTCGAGATCCATTTTGGCTTTTTGGTTTTTGACATCTTAATTTTTTTGAGGGGGTAGGATGAATTGTAAAGTAGAGTAAGGTTTCTGTGGAATTCATTGTACCCCTCATTTACATCATTAGAGTCATAGACTTCCTTAAAACTTAGTTGGCTTAAGTTCTCAATAAATTTTTTGATGTTGTCTTCCGAGTAGTCACGTTTAAGCTCATACCAATGATCAATATCGTATACTCTCTCTACTGGATATTGCAAAATTTGGGCTGTGTGGTCAGATAAAGCTAGTTCCACGACATGTGTTTTGCATCCTTGGATATTGTGTAAAATGTTATCTATGCAAGATTGGCTAGCAAGTCTGGTAGGTTGCTGAATTGCAAGCTGTATATTATTACTTGCACATATTTCTTTGAATTTAGAAGATTGACTCGATTTCTTTAGCAGGTCTATATTGAAGTCACCACATATTACAAGGCTCTTATTTTTCGAGATTTTAATAATCATACATAATCGATCAAAAAATATACTATAATTATTACCATTTGGAACTCTGTATACACACACAATAATTGTTTTATATTTTACAAGCTCAATTGCACAACATTCTATGACATGACTAATGGACAAATTAAGAATCTCAGGAACTTCTTTCCATTCATGCTTATTTTTAAGGAGAATACATGACCCACCCCTTTTGGAGTCATTTCTACTGAAAGTAGTTGCTAATGAGTAGTTCGGAATTGTTAGATAACGTTCATAGCCTGACATCATAAAGTGTTCTGATACACAGATGATGTCAATATTCAATTCACATTTTAATAATTGCTCCAAACAAACAGAAAGTGCATCAGATTTATTTAAAAGTCCTGCTATATTTTGGTGTAGTATATTTATATAATTATTCGAGAAAAAACTTGTTGCTTGAAAAACATAATATGTTGTTTGGTAGATGTTGTGGTTGTAAGTATGTTAACATATAATTTTTTGTGTTTAAACTAAATATTTTCATTACTAAGTCTTGTAAGTCTGATAGAACTACCTCCATGCCATAATAGTTTATTGCTCCAGAAAGCTTATTGTACATATCATAGTCATAAGAAAGATTAAAATTCGAGTCCAATACATGTGCGTAGTTAAGCGTCTGGGCGTCCATAAACATAAGGTTATTAAAAGTTTCAACACGACAGTTATACAGAGTATTACTATAGTTTGATTGTTTTGTGTGGTCATAGTTATTGAATTTAAATTTGTATGTAGGTAGGCAAATAATAATATTAGTATGGGTTAGTCCCATTAATTTTTCACGTATATACATTACTAGTTCTACATAGTTTTGTGTTGCTCTAAAATCTTCCTCGCCAATGTAAACAATACAGTAGTCCATATGTGTATAGTTTTGAACTTTTACATCAATTTTGTCCAAAATATGCTTTACTCCACATTTGGGTTTACGATAGTGGCACATATTATACTTTCGTAGTTTAGTTTCTTCTAATATGGGACTTATTCTGTTTGAAGATTCGCTGCTGATTATGCATATCTTTGGTCGTATAGTCGGCAAAGTGTTGTTGTCTTTATTTGGCGTTTTACGGTAGGAAGTTAATGAAATAGTTTTTTCTGATTCACCTTCATTTGGTCCATCAGTTACTCCTTGACATGTTGTTGTAGACCTACTTATATTGTGGCTTTGTTGTGGAGTTTCTGTAATTATGTCTGACTGGAGTGACTGGGAATGGTAGATCAATTGATTGTTTGTCTGGGTGGCTTTGTGAGTTATAGTTGGGATAGGTACTGTGGTTGGTGCCATGTCACAATTTAAAGTACTTGAGTGTGTATTCCTTTTACTGGTAGTTTGTTCGTCATATTTTGTCAGTGGCGTTGTTGTGATTAATTGCTCCGCTTCTCTTCTAGGCGTTGCAATATTGTTTCGCTTAAGTCGTCGTTTGCTACTTGATATTGGTGTTAGGTTTCTTTTATCAGGACCGTCATATATTTCTTTATACGTATCTATTATTTTTATATATTTTTGTACTTCCGTTTTCAGTTGAACATTTTCTGTATTAAGGTTGTCTATTTCTAAATGTGCACTTTGTAGTTCGTTAGACAAATTTTGGATTTTCTCCTGCAAATCTATAATAGTCTGACTAGAGTTAAGAGAAGTGTTGGGCAAGCTCATCATGGTCGTATCAAAAAGGGTCGAGTTTTCTACAGTAATATCACATAATGAGCTTGTCTTGAATAGCTTTCGGTCTCGGTACGTTATATTTTCATCCATGTTTACTTTGCCTGTGCTGCCCTCTTGTAGGTGTGGGGAGATTTAGGAAGTATCGATTAAGCAGTCAAGTAATCGTGTTACCGCTATTGCTATTCACCGATAGGTGTAACTGCCAGACACCTATATCTATACAGATTAGAACTTATGGCTTAGACATTCAGCTAGTCGTCAATAGGTGTCGTTATTGGTGTTCATATATCTTTGACATAGAAAGTGCTGCTATCTACAATAGTTTTAAGGAACAATTCTTTGTTTTCGAGAATAATTCTGCGTAACGGAACGGTATGCAGTTCAAATCCTTAATTCCACTATTACCCACCAGGTTTTATTTTAAATGTTAAATCAAAGTTTTCCTTTTTAAAGCACTTGATTATAGATCTAAGTTATTACTCACGAGATATTCCTTCTTGTTGATGATGACTATTTAATGTAGTAATAGAACATCAGTTAGAAGTTCAGTTCAAAGAGATCTGTTCTGATTCTGTTCAGTTCAAAGAGAACAGTTCAGGCAGTATGATCACAGCACGAATAACTTTTGTCACAGGGTTGTTTCTGTTTAGATAACGTTTGTACGTAAACTTTCTTTCACTATGATTGTTCACAACACTTTTAACTGCACTGTTTTAATGTTTATTATTATTTATCAATTTTTGAAAAAAGGAGTTGACAGTAGCCAGTGTTTACGTTGTAAGCGCCATCTCGAAACCAACCTATCAGTCTGCGGAGGGCTGCTCCTTACACCATGTATAAAATACACGCATACGAAGTCGCGAACAAATAAGTCGCATGTAGGATTGGTCAAGCCATTCGTGCATTAGCATCGCACGCATCCAGACTGAAATTAACTTTGAGAAAAACCCGAATACGATTTTGCCTGAGCTGGGAATTAACCCAGAATCCGACGCCCAAGATCTATGTTATTCACTAATTTACCATTATTATTTTGTCCACAGGAATGCGAGACAGTGCTAGTTTCGGGCCCGAACGGCGCTCGCGTTCGTCTTACGGACGATCTCGTCAGGCACATGCCCGACAACTCTACCTACAGGCTCGAGAGAGTTGATGACTGCAGCGCGTTGCTACTCTGCGCTACCAATAATAACTAGGACAATGGATACTAGAGTCCTTTTTACTATTTTTTACCTCTGAATACAACAATGACCTAATTGTAACGAGGATATTTTTAAAAGGAGGAGAATGAAAGAGGAGAAAAAAAAAACGTGTTGCTCCGACCCCAAGTAACATGGGACAAGGGCAGGAAGATGGTGATGAAGCGGATCTTTCACACGGCGCTGACCTGCACGATATTTAACAGTAAAAGTTGGGAACACACGTCAATAACCCAATATTCATATGCTTGACAACAATATTGCTCTAAGGAACTGCCGTGTCACCCCAATATTATATTGTCACGTTTGTTGCAGGCTCTTCTCCATATGACCATGCACCTGTGTCCAAGTGGGTTTAAAAAAAAAACAGTGATTTTGGTAGGGATTCAATATCAGAGGTATTAAAAAGGACTGCATTCGTCAATAAATTCGGAATGGTTACAAAATACAAATTTAAAAAAAAAGTGTGATTTATATATTATTATATAGCCATGGCATAATTTTGGCTTTTAAGGTCACAGCTGGACATGCTTGTGTATGAAAAATGATGTTACCGTTGGACGAACGGGTAACTAGCTATAAGAAAAGAGATTATTTACAAAATATAAGTTCCTTGAAAGGAATTTAAAACCAGGATTTGAAATGTGAAGGGAAGACTTTTACGTGTACGTGTAAAGTCGCTTTTTATTGTAATTACTTGTATAAACGTTACATAGGCGACTAAATCGCGTAATTCTTGGTAGTGATGGCTAACTAAGGCTCGATACTGTGCAATTTTCGGTATATCATGCTTGTGTAGACATTACCAAGATTTGCTCGATTCAAGTTGCCTATGTAAGCGCGCACCAAGATGTGTTTCCTTTGGGATTATCTTAATTCAGCCTATACACAACTGAAGTCAATGATCTGCTTGTACGGAAGTGAATATGCACATAAGAATTACTGTCTAATATTTCACAAAAAATTATGTTTTGTTGTGATTAAACGGTTCTGTTTTGGAACTTTTGTTGTATGGAATAAAAGTGAAAGATATTTCGAGTGCAGGGGCCATGGAGTATTTCTTGTCATCAATTTTCACCTCATATATCATTCTTACTCAAAAACATAGACTATGTAGCCAGTGCCCGACCATAAATATGGCGCTTCGAGTTTTACGGAAATTTCGCTGTCGTTAATTTGCGACCTAAAACTAGATATGTCGTATTTTAAATCTGGGTATTGTATATCTTATAAATGTATAGTTTTTTTAAGAGATTATGTGTAGTTTTTCATCGAACTATGCTTAGTTATAAATACTCTATTATGTTAGATAAGTATTTTTACAATAATGTAATCAAATGACGGTGGAAAATTGTCTTTGGGGAGCATTGAGCCTGCTGATGGATTTTCAACTTTTAGCACTGAGTTAAAGCTTGCAAATGCAACACGCGTCTAATGTGTGAAAACAAATAAACATTCAATATTGTCGCGTCAGAGAGTATCGAAATGGCGATATTGTTTCAAGTACAATGTGGCTAAAAGTTTTCTTTTAAATAAATTCGTTTACATTATTATAAAACTGTGTAAATTAATAATTCCTTATTATAAATTAGTGTAATAAGCTGGCGATTGACCTGTATGTTGTACCCTATCTGACCCCCATAACCCAGTTACTGTTTAATACGATACCCCTTGGTAAGACTGGTTGTTAAACTTTCGGGCCCCTGACTACCTGTAACTAATAAAAATTACGAATGTCAGCTGTCACTAACATGATAACGTGCTTTCTATGTAATAGATGGTTACCCATCTACGGACCGACCTCGGCATGCGTTGCTTAACTTTGAACGATAAAATTACTGGTCAGTCGCTGGTTTTAAAATGTTGATAGCCGTGGGTTATGTTTTGATTATTGTTTAGTTGTGTGCGAGACCTAGAAAACCCATTAACATAACATCACGCCTAAATTTCCCCGAAGGGGGTTAGCCAGAGGTGTACCTGCTGAATCATACTCGCCAATGTTCAAGTCCCATATAATTGAGGACGAGCGAGAAGAGATTTTTTCTTCTAAAATATCTTTAAAAAAATGTAAAGGTCTCGCCACAAAATGGATGTCATAATAAAATAAAGGCAGCTACACACCATATTATGTTAATTAGCTTTAATTCGGTTATGTAATCACAGATTATATTTGTTATTTAGGTAACGTCTAATATAGCGCCTCTCGGCGACATGCATGTTTATTAGAAATAAATGTATATTTTTTATTTCAAATAAGTTTCAAGTTTACCCATTTTAGTGATAAATTAGTGAAGGTGCAACAACCGGGACTAGACACATTTCAACTTTGTCTCTGAAATAGCAACGCACTGCTGATGTTCACGGGTAGAGTGCAGACCGCCTGCTTGCCACCCAAGAACCTAACAAAAATATTTAATGTTCATTACCCTACCAAAGGGTAAAACACGTTAAACTTCTTTAAACCGAAACTTGGGAGAAGCTTACATTCTGTCTTTAGTTTTTAGACTATAGTATTCTGGTGCAATGCTTGAAACATACATATATCACCATAACTTCACGCCTATATTCTAAGAAAGGGTAATCAGAGATACAATCACAACTAGAAATGTGCTAGACTCGAGCACAATTTAAGACACAGAAAACCAACAGATTAGCCGTTTATATATGAATACAATTAATTATTAAGATACAATTATTCGGAACTTGAAACTTGTTTTAAAAAAATGGTGCCTTAAGAAGTGCCTGAACACGACCTCTGAGGTTCGCGCTGTTGCTTCACGGAGTATTATGTCATAGAATATTTTATAAGGTTCTATTATTAAATAATATAGTGTTGGAATAAGATATTATGTTGCATGATTTAGGCTAGTCAATGTATGAAGTATATAATAGTTAATAAATGTATAAAAGACGCATTCTTGAGTTTAATTTTGTTAGACCAACGTCATCAGCGCCAAGTCGTTGTGTAGGGCACGGAGAGATGACAAAGATACATTCAAATTTATTTTACAACTCGGCGGCAACCTTAAGAGCTTGTCTAGGACGAATATTCGCCATGGATCGTTTCGCTATGGCGAGCGAGATACTAAAGGCCCATTTAGATGGAGAGAGTTTCTCGCACGTTTCGTGGCGAGAAATCGTAGGCTATTATCACCAAGCAATAATCGCCATAAGATTATCGTATCATAATGTTTAACATAGAGGCAAGAACTAAATTCTCGCCTGCGATTATGTCATAAGAGATTCGCAAGTAACTTATCGCCTACTGCAACTGTTTACACTGCGGAATATAAAGTAAGAAGATTCTTACATACGAATTTGTATAAAGGCGATCTCGTAAGTATTTTTTTCAAGTTCATTCGAGTATCGTACAAATCGGTTTGAACCGTTTTTGAGTGCGTTGCCATTCGAGTTCAGTGATTACTACGGTAATGTTCTCAAAACACAAAAGTCATTCGGTTTTGCTGTTAGTATTAAGTTCATTGAACTTTATAGAAGTCACGAGTGTTTGTGGAATCCGGAGAATGAGCTTACAAAAATCGTAATGCAAGAAATGCAGCTCTTAATGCATTTGCAAGAGAATTGGTGGTTGCGGAATTTGGCCCAAGGGAAATAACAGCAAAAATTAGAAATAAGTATGAGAAGTCAATATTTGCAAGAAATAAAATCATCTGTGCTGACCGGTGCTGGGGCAGAAAATGTTTTTTAACCTTTTGACCGCCACGGTCGGCTATAGCCGACAGATGAAAACTACTTGAAAAATGTCGTTTTCTTGTCGGCTGTAGCTGACGGTGGCATGTTCGGCACTTTTTCATTTGTCGGCTATAGCCGACCGTGGCGGTCAAAAGGTTAACCCAACATCATTTTTCCGTTTTAATAATTCTTGTCTTAGAAGAATTAAAACACCCTCGGGCACTGCACTGCTCTCATGGTAGCGACTGGCACAAAGCCTCGAAATACAATGATTGCTTTCAAGTTCTGTTTACACGGAGACAATCAATATTCAATTACAAGGCAATTGTCGCCCACGTGGAGGGGTGACAATCATGAATGTTTACACGGGGAATCTTTTTAATATTCTTTCGATAATCGTATCTTCGAGACGAGAAACTCTCTCCATCTAAATGGGCCGTATGCGGCAATACATCGCGTCCACAAACATCTCACGAGTTGAACACTGGTCAGAGATACTAGACTTCTTGGTTGTTTCTAGTTTTCAATGCACACTTGGCACAAATGGTATGGCTTCTTGTTAACAAAATCTGTCGTGTGACTTTGCTCCTTGTATTTCAAGTTTCTTAATCTTTATAACCCCGAGCACCTTCATTCTATTTATAGCCGAGAATAACATTCCTGTGATTTCGACAAACGTGCCACACCCACTGCACCTGCCCTCAGTTTAACTAGCTGCTGTAAGCCAGGCGCCCTGCGAAGACCCGCTTAGCCTGACGGCAGGCAGGCAGACCGCCATTTGTGACCACCTAAGAACACCTCTCAACACATTATGGCCATCCGTTGCATATTATTTCCTGTCTCTACATATAGATAAGGTCGTATTTTAGCCAAGTGCAATTAAAAAAATACTCAAGAGCTGGAACGAAGTTCTTCGCTTGCATTAAATCTATACATATAAATATATATATATATACATAAAATAAATCTGTACATTAGAAATATTTAGAAATAAAATAGTAGGGGTGTTAAAGGATAACAAATAGAACCGATTTCTACTATTTTTAGAACTTGTCTGTTTGTCTGCAGTCTGTGAGTCTTCGGCTGTATGTTTGTTTAGTATCACGTCAAAATGACAAAACCAATGTGGTTAGTTTTAATGCACAAGTATTGTGCGTAACTTAGAGAAGGTATTAGTTTTTATTTCATTGCAATCCGTGCTCTTAACCAAAAGATATATGAATTAGAAGTGTTCAAGAAGCAATCATCATCATTACTTAAGACACATGCAACGACATCTATTGAACCAAAATGGTACTAATGAATAAATGTGCTCACAAGATCACTTTTCAATCGACTGCCCGAGTTTAAAAAAAGTTATGATAGCAAAAGGTACTCGATATGGTGCTGCTTTGAAAATCTACATAATATAGTGATTGTTCGATCGCTTTCCATGCATTATATTTTAGCAGTTTAACTTCGTGCTCGATAGATGGCGTTGTGCATTTGACGCCAGTTTCTGAATCGCGGTGTTAAGATTTTCCATGAATGAACTATGCTCACGACAGCATGTGGTCGTAAATTTTGATTGATTAATCTCCTAAATCTATACATAAAAAATATAAAAATTATGTAAATAGAAAACGATGTTCCGAAAGGGCGCAACAACTACTGCATGTGTGCTACTGTGCGCATTTTGCACAAATATTTCTTTCTTAAAACTTAATTTTTATAAATATTCCGTTTTAGGCTGCAAATAGTAGCCTTTAAATTATCACGATATGTGCTTGAAAAGATTCATTATGCCCGTATTCTTCAATTGTTGGTCATTTCAGTCATGACAACGGCTATTCATATATTATATCAACAGAATAAACGGCGTAGCGGTTTCAAGACCGCTCTGTAAATTACGTGGTTGCAAGTACAAGCCCTAATTTCACTTTTTGCGATTTGTTTGAATTTTTTTTTGTGCTGTGAGATTTCCAATTTTTTTTTTTAATTTATTTCGTTTGCATTTCTATTTTTCTTCAACAATTTCTCCATAAAGTAATAGGGAAGTATGAAAGAAGACATGCCGAGCCGACCCCAAATAAATTGGGATAAGGGCAGGAGAATGATGATTTCTTCAAAATCCAAAAAGTACTAGGTATTGAAGACAGATTCTGATAAGTTTACATGTTCTTAAAAGTTCATGTTCGTATAAGTATTTTTCTTTCTCTATTTGCAAATCAGCGTCTTTTTTAATTTTTAAGGATATTAACCGTTGGGTTTGGGATCTAAGATAGATCATGAGTTGCATGTATTTGCTTTCGTTCATAAACTTCTTTGCGTGCCGATGGTAATCTAAATTGATTCCCCTCAGAAATTGACTATGAGTTCCTTTAATATTTAAAACAAAGACGTACTAACAGGTTTTAGTTTAAATTAACAGTAAGTCAGTTAATTAGTACCTATATTATTTGTAGAGGATGTTAGGAATTTACTATGACTTCTCGTTCCCATGTAATGGACCCTAACAATGACAAAAGAATACGCGGTCACGTGAGCGAAGCCGCGGACACAGCTAGTTTCTAAAATAAAAATCATAAACAAAGGAATAGTGCCACTATAAGTAGACGTCTGCATTGAGTGCCCAAGTTATACACACACATATTTAGCGCCACATAAAAGGCTCATTCATGGACCTTTGCTTCAAGTTGGATATCATTAACTAATCTCCGTCTCAATTAGAAGTTCAAGGATTTAAAAAATGGGTCCTAGTAAAGATACACATACTTTTACATACTACTTATATTGCCGTTTCAACTTGCCACAACATATACTAACCTACAAGAGTCGGTTGCAAAAAAAAATTGGGCTCGCTTCGCTCGCTCGTTCATTCTACATGGGCCCCATTACCTAATGTGCTAAGATCCTCCAATTGGTTAAAGACGGCCTTGCGTCTAGAAATGATAGTCAATGTATATCATATGAATGCTGGATGCATAGGTGCCAAATTCATCGACCGATTCAATTTGAAGAGACTTACGCATGTAAAATTAGGTTGCGCAAATTGCGGTTTCTTTTCACAGGGATTGGTACATACAAAAAATCTGTACAAAACACTGAATTCATGTCTTGGCGCTCCTTGCTGACAGCTCATTTTATTTATCGCATGAGATATTCACTGTACAGAGCTTTTAGATAAGGGGAAATTAAGGGCAAATAAAATCAAAAAAATTGCTTATAAAATTTATTAAATATTACAAAAGGCACTGTAACTTAATACTGGTCCTATATAATATATAGCGTTTATTTGTGATGGTTAAGATATAACAGTTAGTTCAACAATGCAGTTATTGCTAACACCATTAGTTATAACAGGTTAACTAATCTGAAGCAACATTCAAATATTTAGAAAAATATAATTACAGTTTATATATTGAGGAAATAATTTAAACAGTGTATCTTATTTTTCCCTAAGAGGTCTATATTGACCCCACTACAGAGCTAATACTACTCCATTTTAAGGCTAGTCTGACCCCACTATGGTGGGGTTACTATTACTCTTTTACTGGTCTAATTTACCCCATTTATAAGGCTACTTAACCCCAGTAAAGGGTTATTTTTACCCCAATTGTGAACAAATAAACTCCCTAAGGGTCAGCTCAGACCCCAGCTAGGATTAAAATTGACCCTATCAAGGGCTTAATGATACCCCAACCGATATTTAACTTTACCCAGTCTCAAATGAATACCAGAAACTAGTGACTATGCATATTTGCAAATTCAAGTGCGTATTTTTCAATAATCTCAATGAATTTACAAATACATTTGCAAAGATATAATAATCAGTTCTTATTCTATGTAATCCCAAGCCTGCTTCTTAATTATTGTCATAAAAAACGTTATGGAATGTTATATATAAAACAGTGCCTATATTATGCAGGTGTTTACATCGTGTCATAAGAATTCTTATTTAACTCGTAATATATTTTAATAACTAAAAATGTGTATTTACAAGCTTTTGTCCTGCCCTTAAAGGGGTTACCAGGTACTGTTAATGTTAATTCTTAGCAATGTTATAACAATAGTTCATGTTATTTAGTATCGGACATATTTCTGTTTCATAAGATTATTATTTTTAAAGTACTTATCTCTGAGTTTTCACCAAGAAAGAATGTTAGCAATCAGATGTTTTTTTTTAATTATTTGAACCTTTTGAACGCCAGAGCATTAACGCACGCGCGTGCCCTCCACGCCAAGCCACAATTTCACCGCGTACACTAAAAATACCTTCAAAAAAAATACGGATTCCAAAACTTGATCAATATACAATATTATTAAAGAGACAAGACAAGAGCTTAAATATTTAAGGTATACAAATAAAAACATACAAAAGTAATGATTTAATTGTTTATTTCGTGTTATAGTGCGTCGCATTTTTTGTCACATATTTGTGTCGTTGGCGTACAGGGCACGCGCTTGTTTGTCACGTATATGAGACAATGGCGTTCAAAAGGTTAAATAGGAAAAATGCCCGACACTTTCTTACACAGTAAAATATAAATACTTAATAAACAAAAGCAATGCCTTCATCGGCAAATCGAGCCACCTTCGGTCCTAAGAAATCGGCAAAGGGTTTTTTTTAATACAATTTTCATACATAATTAATAATCTCTGTGTGGCTCAACATTTTCTGGATAAAAAGTTTTACATTAAAATATCGGAATGATAAAAATAAAAGCGTTGTTTCATAAAGAAATAAAAATGGAATGGGCATTAAAAGCTTACAGTATACAACAAAACAGAATTTGTTCGCTAAAATATTTTAATTAAAAGTAAAAATAAATATTTTAAAACTGCTAAAATGTAGGCTTTATTACACTTAGAGCCAGAATTAAAAATGGAAAAGCAAGTAAGTAGTATAAATACTTTTTTAATATCAAGTTTATAATATTATTTTATTTCTAGAAGTTATATAAAACTTAAGGCGTCTTATACTATACAGTACAATAGTGCAGCCTTTCACAAAAGGTTTTTTTATTTTAATTCAGTCATAATTCGACTAAAATATTCATGCACGTCGAAAATCGAAATTATATCATAATTGTTATGAAAAAATGGAGTCTTTCCATTTGCGCCACCCTTTAGAAGTAATGTTGAGTATGATTGTAATGTAAGTAACTTTTATAAGAGGTGGTGCGAATATTCCCTCGATTTAATTATTTAAATCTAAATATTATAAATAAATCTCGCGCAAAGTAAATTTTATTCCCTTATTATTTATACATAAAAAACTTTACATAATGTAATGCTAGTGGCAATTTATAAAAAGCTAATATTCTTACGATTTTGTTGCGCAAAAGTTATGAAAGTACCTCCTGAATGTTTCCGAAATTTTTGATATTAAAAAGTTGGTCCAGCCATTGGTTAAAATTAATATTTTTGCGTAGTCGAAACAATTAGTTAAAATTGAAGAATGATTGACATCTACAGCGTGTAGAAATTAAGGTTAGGTTAAAGATATAAAGTGCCAAAAAACCTTATTTTTAGTAAAACATTATTGCTTTTAAATACAATTACCAAAAGTTCAGTAAAATCGTGAATATGATAGTACTAAAGGCACATACATTTTTATTACTTTTTTCTCTTTAGATTTATAATAAAAGCCTAACCTTAAAAATTTATTGCAATATATTTTAAAACATAATTTACGGTTTTCAACGACTATATGGAATTGTATGGGAAAGTACTCTTTGTAGCATATGGTTGATATGATTCTGTCAGTCATGTGTTCAAGATAAATGGTTAGCCAAATTATATTTAAGAAGTAAATGGTTGACGAATAACCGCTGCATTACAAGAATGGTTAACCGAAATCAACCATTTGCTATAAAACTTTAAGCTCGACACCTACTTATTTAAAGGATTGTTTACTAAACCATCCTAAGCTGTTATTTTGCGAGTTGTTATGTGGATTACGTAAAAGTTATCCATATTTTATTCGATGCGAAAATATTACTATATTATGTATTTATTTAAAAAACAGGAAAAAAAAAACAATTAGATGCTGGGTTATGGGTAGCCCAATACTGCATGCGTTGGGCCTACCCAGTATCCAATTTTTCTTTCTTTAATAATGGCCCAAAGTTTTACCAAACCCTAGCCTAGCCTAAAATGTGGAAAAGACCTTCTTAACACGCGTTCTTCAGACAGCAACCTAACAACCACATACTACAAAGCATACCAACCATCAGCTACTATCGCACAACCAATATCCAGTGACCCCTCGCTTCAGCAATCAGTTGTCATAGTGTGGTACCGAGTTTGACGGCGTAAGCTCCACGTAGTTGGCTGGCAGCATGCCGGTGCGGCCCGTGCGCAGGACCTGGCCGGTCATCCAGCCGGAGTCGATTGAGGTCACGTTTGAGATCAGGTCGCCTTCGCGGAATGAGACCTGGTAGAGTGAGAGGATTAATTTAGTTTTTTTTTTATTACCCAGTGGCTTATTTTGGGCCCTTGTAGTCAAGGTTTTTCTGACAACGGGGTGGGTAGCTGAATCCTTATTTGGCATACTGTTCCTACCATCTATACTAATATTATAAAGCTAAAGAGTTTGTTTGGTTGAACGCGCTAATTAATCTCAGGAATTACTGGTTCGAATTGAAAAATTCTTTTAGTGTTGGATAGCCCATTTATCGAGGAAGGCTATAGGCTATAAATCATCACGCTGCGACCAACAGGAGCGGAGCATTAATCAAAAATGTTACGCAGACTAAGTTGCGCCGGCATGCTATTACTTGATATTGGGCGACCTGACAGATCAAAATATAAAAATCTCTATGTCTAAAGTTTAGACAACTAAATCTCAAGCTGGTGATCTCTTTGTCTAGTCTACTGAACAAATTACAATGCTGATTCTTTAAACTTTTAAAATCTGGGAAGCCTAACTGTACTAGCCTGTCAATAGCACAACTACTGGGGTTCGAAAGTTAGTTTTCTCATGGTGGAAATATCAGTTGAATCTTACCTCATCGCTGTCGCTCGCTTCGTAGTCATACATGGCAACGTATACCCGCTGAAATTAGAAAATAAAAATACAATTTGAAAAAAAAAAAATTAATTGAATGCAAGCATACAATTTTCAGACGAGCTGAGGCGGAACTTAACCAGTTGTAGTGAACCAGGGTTAAAGATTAGTACTTAGAAAAACACCACGCATCGAGCATTATATTTTTGACGACCCGAATGGCGCAGCGGTAGTGAGGCTGCCTTACGTTCATAGGGTTCCGGGTTCGAGTCCCGGTAGGAGCAAGTGTTTGTGTGATGAGCATAGACATTTGTTACCGAGTCATGGATGTTTATATGTATAATAAGTATGTATTTACAAACAAAAAGTATCTATGTAGTATATCAACTATCTGGTGTCAACGACACAAGCCTCGTTGCTTAGTGTGGCACTAGATGGCGCTGTGTGTAATGTCCAGCGATATTTATTTATTTATTATAGAGAGACTGTCACACAAGTAGCCATATTTAGGCTATGTTTCCACTAGATTTGTGCGAAGATGCGTCGCGAGGGATGTACATATGTGAAACCAACCAATAATAGGTTATAGCTTAATTTTCACAGTTTGAGCTTAGGACGTGGATCCGCGAAATAAACTAAAGTTATCTTTAAAAAAATGCGATGTCGTTTTGTCGTGTATCCGCGTTCCGGCAGTACGACGGGATTGCGCGTTGCATACCATGCCAAAGGCTAAGAGTTTTACACAAATCCCTCGCTGCGAGTCCTCGCAAATCACTGGTGTCAAAATCAAAAGTCATTTATTCAAATGAGGCTAATAATCAGCACTTTTCGAACGTCGAGTTTACAAGAGACAGTCCCCCAAAACGCCCGCCCTTCGCCACTTCCTAGTGTTTTAGCTGGGAAGAAGAATTGGCGGAACAAACTCCGCGCTTTATACAATCGCGTGTAAAATATAAAGGTGTAAAGGCAGACTGTGTCTTATGATATGTCTTTTACCTGATTCTGACTATGATGGTTGGCAGTCTGTCTGGGCAGCTCGTTGGCGAGAGGATCCAGGTCTGTCACGCGACCGATCTGACGGGACTGTTGCTGCTGATGCACAGGTTGCTGGTGAGAACCTGAGGGTATAGCGTGAAGATATGAGGTACTGTACTGTTTAAATGTAAGTTCTGTGAGAAGCAACCAAAGAGAATCTGATAGATTTCGTTTTACATTTCATAACATAAACATCACGCCTGTAATACCCGAAGGGGTAGGCAGAAGTGTACCCAATTATAGTACACCCACATTTCAGTTATGTTTAAGTCTAATGTAATGGGGGCGCGCCTATTGCCATCAACCGGGCAGGAATTCACACTCCGTTGCTGTTACTAAGAAAATTCTTGATGTTAAAACCCAATAACGCTTGGCCCGGCCCGGGAATCCGGGACCTCTTACTCAGCAGTCGCGCTTGCGACCACTCGAACAACAAGGCAATTTTTTTGTAAAAAAAACCCAATGTCATTGAAGCTGACTAAAAGTTGGAAAACAAATAAGTGAAGACATTTTAACTTTCTTAATCTATCTTTCTTCAATAATAATTTAAGACTATCTTTATCTGCCTAGCCTTTTCCCTACTATTTTGGGTCGGCTTCCAATCTAACCGAATGCAGCTGCATACCAGTATTTTACATGGAGCGACTGCCTGTCTGACCTCCGCAACCCAGATAGCACAGGGTAATACGATACCCTTTTATAAGACTGGTTGTCAGACTTTCGGGTCACTGACTACCTGTAACGACTGTCAAAGATCTACAATCGACAGCCGGGACCAACGGCCGGCTTAACGTGCTTTTCTTTTAGGCACGGAGGAAACTCGGTATGTAATGGGTGGTCACCCATCCACGGACCAACCCAGGCAAGCGCGGCTTAACCTGACGACGGACCCGAGCGGCTGTTATTATTTAGCCACGAACTCCTCAGTAATAAAGTAGTAAAAAAAATGTATGTAAAAATGTGTGTATGTATGTGTATTGTAATGTAGTATGTGTAGTAGTAATAATTTAAGACTATTCATTAAAAAAAACGCCTAAAATGAAGAGGCAGACAGAGGGCGCCAACATCTATCGATGGCTCGTAACACCGCGAATTGTGAGCCTTATTGAAAGTATCCCCATAGACTTTTATATTACTAAGACATGTACGACACATAAAGTTTTGGTAGAGCCTGAAGTGCTGAGAAACTTCGTAGTTACGTAGCAAGCGTTATTTAAAAAAAAAAAACATTCCCAAAACCAAGAGACATGTAAGCAAGTGAACACAAAAAATAATGAACAACATAGAATGAACGAAGATTTGACTGAAAACATAAAATAAGGAAATTAAAAGAATATTTTGTAGGATATTTGACTATTTTTTAATCAAAGCGTTAGGTATAGTGTTTCAAGAGTCCATATCGAAGATTTAAATAGTTAGATTTGCTCTCACCGTACTTATGTCGCGCGAAAAGTGTCAATACTGAGAAAAGTGATTTCAAACATCCGGTTCTTGGCGTTTCCATTTCAGCATTTGCGAAGTATACAGGGTGGAAGGTCACCCTGTATATTTGAAAGAAGAAAGAAAGAAAAAGTATAGAGTATGTAGTATTTCGCAAATGCTGACACAAGTACAAGTAAGTACATCATTCTTAACTCCCCATATAGAATTTTTTTATTGGTATTTTTTTTTTTAAAACGGCCGTTTCCTACAAAAGTGTAATACCGACACGGTCAAAATGTATGAAACTGCAGATTTTTTTTTTTTAAGTTACCGATGAAAATTTTCTGTGAGGGGAGTTCAGAATGTTGCATGTATTCAGATAGGGTGGTTACTGTTTGTGCATCGATGGTCCTACCACCCTGTACTGTGTGGTCAGAAACAGGATGCGTAAAAAGTGTTGATACTGAGAAGAGTCAGCTCAAACATTCAAAACATGGCGTTTCCATGGCAAGTTTCCAGCAAGCGCCATTTTGTGTGTCAGAGGTGACAAAACGCGACCACGACTCATAATGCGGTAGAGCAAATCTAACGATTTAAACCTGTGGGTCCGTACTTACTATAACTTTTATTTTCATAAAAAATAGTCAATAAAATAAACACTGTATCTAACAACAAACCTCTTTTGCCATCACTAGTGCTATTATAGATAAGCGTAGCCGACGCCCTCTGCGTGTTAGGAGGCGCCCTGGGCCCATCACTAATAGGGTCATAATCCTGAATCCTTCCAATCTTCTGTTGCTGAGACTGTTGCGACTGATTCTGTTGCTGAGCCGGGTAATTTTGATACTGGGGGTAATATTGACCCTGGTACTCTTGATATTGTGGGTAATATTCTTCTTTAGGCTTGTAGTATTGTTCCTGGTACTGTCTGTTGTGCCCTGACGGTTGGTGGGTCGGATGTTGCGGTTGATGGGCCACAGATTGCTGTTGTTGGTGCACCACGGGCGGTTGTTGCGGCGGCGGTGGATGGTACTGGGTCGATGGCGTCTGGTAATGGTTCTTGGGTGGCAGATTCGGTGCTGGTACGTTCGGTGCTAGCATTTCTGTTGCGTAGTTGTCGATTTGTTGGTGATAGTTGTCTGATGGTAGTTCTAAGGGGGAGGAGGTATTAGAAACATATGAATGGAGGTCGGAAAAATAACATTGTTTTTTTATTTTTTTTGTCTCGTTGTCTCGGTAGCAGAGAGGTAAAGTATATTTGTCGAAACTTTGTAAAATATGGATAATATCTACTTTTAAAATCTCGAATTATTTTTAAGTTTCAGAATCATTAGTAATTTAACCGATACTTCCTTGAAGTATCGGTTAAATTACTCTACCAATTCTAATCTTTATCCATTACTTCTGTGGTTGCATGCGTGGCCGTCGAGCGTGAACTGGTAATAGGTTCGATTCCCTTCGTAAAAAAAGGTAAAAAAACCCCCCTTGGGCTAATATTTCCCCATTATGAACAAATTAATGATTCCCAATTGTGTGAATTAATTTTTTTTTTATTATTGTTTGGCAGTCATGAATGAAATGTTTAGAGACACACTATAAAGGGTGTAAATAGACTCTTAAAGAAGCCGAAAGGCACTTACTTGTTCTTCCCGTCATTGCGATCATATTTTTGTTCTGGACCATACCTGGGAACCTTCTAGTTACAGAGATATTGGGGGTCAAAGTTCCAACTTTTTCACATTTTTTTTTTAAATCTTAGTTTTTAAGGTTACCTATAATTTTACTATAAATACCTCCATGACCCGTTTATTATTCAATGCATCCATCGGCACAATGTTTTCAGTGCGTTACATTGAGTTTTACCGTAAAACGTGATTTTTACCCCAAAAAAGTCATTTCCCAGCAATAATTTTAGCGTAGGGTTACTTAGTTTGATGTACAGAATGCTTGGTTGACGGCTTCGTGAAGGGTCCGTGTACACCTTGTATAAATCAGTTTTATGTTTTATCCTTTACACAAAAACAGATTATAGCCGTGTAGTAGGTAGTGAAAAGTTAACAGGAAATTAGTAGTATAAAACATATATTTCCTAGTACTTTTCCTCGACTAGTAAATTACTAGTCAATAGACTTCTATAATAACAGTAATATCATCACGCCTTTGTGCACTGAATTGGTAGGTAGATGTCATAGGTCATTCAATATTTCTCCAGTTACGATATGTATGTAAGCCAATAGAAGACGAGCATCTTGTCGTCAACTGGGTACATACTATCAAGGCTGCGGAACCAATATTGCGAACTTCATGACATAAAATCACGCTTGTAAACCTCGAAGGGTGAGGCAGAGATGTAAGTAATAGTACACCCACATTTCGCCAGTTATGTTTAAGTCCTATGTGATAGGGGGCGAGCCAAATGCCATCAACCAGGCACAAATCTAGACTCCGTGGCTGCCACTGAGAACTTCCTAATGGCAATAACACTTTTCCCAACCCGGTAATCGAACCAATGACTTAATGCTCAGCAGTAATTCTTGCAATCACTCGACCATCAGTAAATGATGAGTATGTAAAATGTAGACTTAAATCTTATCCAATGTAAATGTTATTTTTCCGATTAAAACGACATAATGAAAGTTAGCAACATATGGTCAAAAACCTTATGATTGGACATAAAACCACATTGATACGATTGTGACTGTGCGACATGATATGTCTTTTTGACCAGTGGCCCCACCATGACGTCTTAATGCAGGATTTTTTTGTTATATTCCTGTGTGCGAAAGAGACAGCGCTATACAGGATATCTAGCGTCATCTCTTTCCCACGCTGGAATAGAACAAAAAAATCCTGCATTAAGACGTCATGGTAGGGCCATAGCTAGAATCCTTTAGAGCAAGACTATCATAACCATTTTACTAGCTTAGCTAAAGCTATGCTAGTAACGATAAGTAGGTTAATACTTAGCATTATCAAAGTCAAAGTCAAAAAGTCAAAGTATTTATTAGTGTGATTTTTGGTGATACAGTAGGTCTTATAGTTAGGTTATGGTAACTTAAAAAACTACCCATCTATCTGACCCATCTTTCGCTATTCATCTTTGTACGAGGTGTCCGAGTGCCCACCTAGTATTTCGACACATCTACAAGCGGTGGACTCTTCTGGTGACCAGACGTCTGGCCTGTTTCTAGGCCAAAGAATCAGCATTGCCATCCAACGTGGCAATGCTGCCAGCCTTCTGGGCACTTTCCCCGTTGACAGCGATACGGACGTGCTTTTAATTCTTTTCTGCTTTTGATACATGTTCATATTTATTATTACTTTAAGTCTGTATCTAGTTGGTAAATATCGGAAAAATAAAATAAACTTCATAACCGATAAAAAGGTTACCACGTAATCAGTATACATCATTCAAAACCAATAACATATAAAAAAATAGCTGTTTCCTACAAAAGTGCAATGCTTACACGGTCAAAATTTTCGGAGAGCAGATAAAAAAAAATTATCGATGAAAAATTTCTATGTGGGGCCGTTAAGAATGACGTACTGAGAACGTGGTAACCGTTTTCGCGTCGGTGTCCCTTCTACCCCGTATAGATAATTATGTAAATTTTAATAATTTATTTAATCTACTGAATATTACTTCTATGAACTTAAGTTTTTCCTCGATTGTCATGCAAAATAATAGAATGATTTAGAAACTTAAATACGGATTAGTCTTGCTCTAACGGTCATAGCTGTATTGATCAATGTGAATTGATTTCTAATGTGCTCGGGCTGAATCTGGATAATCCTAATTACTTATTAATGGGATAATGTGTTTACGATCTTCTATAAGTCATTAAAAGAGTTGATCGACACTTACAATTAGTTATGAAGAGCTATGGAATTTTTTTTCGTAAGACAGGTATACTCAAATATATTAATTATGTCATATGACATAACATTACTATGCCCGACAAGAGTTTATATTTTTCTATTTTCTAAAATATGATGAAACATTATAAAGTGATTCTTATAACGCTTGAACTTCCCAAAGGGGAAGGCAGAAGTGTCGAATACATCCTAAATTCGCTAGTTAGGTATTCCCACGTTACGGAAAACAAAACTATTGCCATGAAATACTAATGATTATTAAAAAAATATCCAGATTCATTCCAACACATTAAGTGCCAACATAACAACACAACATCAAACCAACATATAATATAAGCGTATACCAACATCTGTCACCAATATTGGTAACGAACTCACCAACAATTTCACCATTCTCATTGATCTGCCGCTGCTTCTCCATTTGAGCCTTCTTCTCCAATTCTCCGTGGTAGGCTACGTTGCTTATAATTTTCGTGTTGGCTTTGATTCTGAGGGTTTCGGGGTCGTCAGCGACCTGTAAGTAAGATTTGTACTGGATTGAAGGTAATAGCTGTGTCTTTGTGATTGCAACTGACCTCGTGTTGCAATTATAGGAAAGCTTATGTTAATAATGTTAATATGCTGTATTTGGGAATCACAGTATTATGTTAACTTGTTTATTTAAGAAAAAAAGTTAATGCTGCCAGAAATCTTTGTAATAAATAATATCCTGACTGCGCAAATGGTGGGGGACCATTTTAATGTATAGCATATCGGCAAAATATTCTGGTATTTCTTCCACAAAATTCACTAATCAAAAATTGTGGTGAAAATTGGGGAAAATATTGTTCGACCGAATTTACCTTTTTCTTCGCTGTGAACGTTAGATTATTTTTGCATCATTCATGGGCAATCGTTGCTAATTATTATCTCTTCCATACATCTCAATCAGCCGTCATCAGTTTTCACTTCCTACCTCACCATGTCAGCAAACAATTCATCTATTATATTTTTTCATCTACTAGTACTACATATATATGTACATGTCTTTGTGATTTTCCCATTGAGTCTTTAATTCGGAAGCACGGACATTCCCTAAGCGTATAGTTTCTGGTGTAACTGCACATACCTGTGTGAATTTCCCCTTACTCTTCTCGAAGTCGGCGTGATACTTGACGTTGCTCTGTATCTTCGTGTTCTCGGCTATTCGTTTGAGTTCGGGCGTCTCCGCCATCGTCGTGTGCTTCGCTTTCGGTACGTGTCTGGAAAAATTGAGTAGTGCTTTTAATATTAGGACAAATTTCCGCATTAAGCAGATAGATATACAAGGTCGAAGGGACACAGACGCTTAAACGGTTACCACGCATTTAGGACCTCATTTCGAACCAAAAAAAAACAGCTGTTCCATACATTTTGACCGTGTAGGTAATATATATTGCAGATTTGTGGGAAACAACCGGTTTTTTTAATAACCGACGAAAAATTTCTATGTGATGTAACCGTTTTGGCGTCGGTGTCCCTTCCACCGCGTATAAATATACTTTATTACACGCTAAAGTTGTTGATACACAGTTGTTTTACTATACACCGTT
Organism: Standfussiana lucernea; assembly: GCA_964057025.1. Taxonomy (NCBI): domain Eukaryota; kingdom Metazoa; phylum Arthropoda; class Insecta; order Lepidoptera; family Noctuidae; genus Standfussiana; species Standfussiana lucernea. The sequence continues at coordinate 3,522,887 of OZ059812.1, forward strand.
AAATTATTACGTTATCACTTCCTTTTTTTAAATTATAAGAGATACAATGCTGTGAACTTGATGAATAGTATTTTGTATGTTAAACCATCTGTCCAAGGGATTAAAACGATCAAAATTTAACGGTGTATAGTTCTTTTTCTATGTGTAAAACGGAAGTGTTATCGCTGATAGCGATATCTTCCAATAGTGGCAGTAGAGTTTTGCAAAGGGGCTAAACGAGTATGAAAGGATAGGTGGCAAGTCACTTATTTTTCCAAGTTTATGTCTGTATGTACTGCCGCGCTCACTGGCGGTCGAGCATTTTTCAAATAAGAAGGTTGAAAAGTGGTCGACCGTCAATGAATGCGGTAATACGTAATGTTTTGTGGTAGGTACGCAAAATTGTGATGTTTGCAAAGAATAGTTTCCCTATTATAATGGCTATTACTAGAAATATGAATGACAATGCTTAAGGAAAACCTATTTCTCTATTTCTCGCAGATGACGTATTTGAGCTAATAATTTATAATAATGATCATAAAATGGATACAGTAAGGAAGTTTGAAAGTGGCGCCTGTTGGAGAAAAATTGAAAGGAAGTCGTTTGTCTATGGACATGTAATGAGGAGGGATGAAACGCATGTGACTAAAAGAGTGATGGATGTTAATGTTGGCCAAAGCAAACATGGATGGACTGTGAGGAATGGTATGAACGAGAAAGGAGTAAATGATGCCGTGACGTCTGACAGGGGAGAATGGAAGAAAACGTGTTGCGCCGACCCCGAGTAGAATGGGACAAAGACAGGAAGATTATGATTTAAAACGATCAATAGCACATTATTGACAATTCGTAGTAATTACAAAACTATTTGCCGTCAAGCGTAAAATTCGCGGCGTTGGCAAAAAAGTCAAGTTTCCGCGATCTAGGCAGTAAAAGCGAATAAATTCTGACGAGCAACTTTCATTCGGTGTGACAAAGTCACGCACTGATTTTGTAGATCGATTGACAGTATTTTTATTGATGAAATAAATGAAGATAGTAATATTCATTTGTATGTATCATTTACTTTACAATTCTTACGAAAATCATAGTATTGGCCGGATTGGAAACGAAGAAAGATTTCACAAATAAGCTTTTTTACCATATCATTCTTTGAAAAAAAAAAAACTAAGTTTAGGCGATAATTGAAACTTGGTAGCTAATTGGCTAATCTAACACCCGTATCTATACGTATAACAAGTGAAAGTGTTTACTTGAGTAAATGCCATTTTATAGGATACGATTTGTATTATGTAGGTAGTTTAGTTATTTCCTAAAATTGGAACTGTAAAAAGTTAGAATTCTTAGCTTTGCTCTCTTTGGCGGTTCGTACTTCGATTAAATTCTAATCTATTGCATAAAAAAAATTGCAAGTAATTACTTAGGCTCAAGTAATTACTTTAACTTGACTATAGATACGGGTGTAAGAGTCTAAAGTAAAATCCTTATTCTGGTTGGTCAGACCATGGCTCGAAGATAGTTGTAAACCAATCAACGCACCTGTCATTTCTTCCTTCCTAACTTCACCTAAGGTAACAAACAAAAGGTATTTACAAGGCAGATGTGAGTGGTAACGCCGGGAGGGGACGCCCTAGAAGGACATACACTGACCTTATTGGTAAGGTTCTACAGAAAGGCCAGGTGCGTAGTACTCGGCGTGCGTGTATGACCAGATGTATAAACGTGAACGAGGCCAAAGGAGTATGTAAGGATCGTAGCACGTGGCGTTCTGTGGTTTCTGCCTAGCCCTATGGGTAAAAAGCGTGAGCTTATGTATGTATGTATGTAACTTCAACCCATCAACCCATTGCCATTGTTTGTGATTTCTCTGCGATGCCGGTTTTTGCTTTGCTGGTATATGCCTGGACGAGGTGCTTCACATAGAGCCGTACCTACAACTTTAAATTAAGTATGTATGGTAAAGTTATGCTTTTAAAGAGTACATATCAGATCAGACATAACATGTCCACAACTGATATTTAAATATATATATATATATCATGAAGGTATAACATTAAATACAGTTTTTCTTTAATCTACATTATGTCAAGTGCACCCATGATTTGTGCCTGAACTAGGTAATTTTGCGTTTCGGGCGATTGGAGGTAGCATTAATTGAGTAAATAATGACATAATTATCTTAGTAATCTTACTGGTACCTATTTAAAAAGGTCTAACAACTAACCATAATCACAGTATAAATATGGACAGTACGGAAACTATGCCTAGTTTAGGACATAATTACCTACGCTCCATTGAAGCAATAGGGTTGTAACTTTTAATGTTTTTGGTATTGTTTTTTTTTTTATTTACATTTTTGTTCTGTAGTGATCAATCAATCGAATTTAAATAAGTAGTTTATAAATACAATTTAAATAGGTAATCTCATGGCGTCGGTTAATCTCAGCAAAAGGCGATAGTTTAAACACGGAAAATAATTTAATATTAACACACAACAACTTGGAGAACTATAGATCTTTAACTTTGGAAGTTTAAAATACGATAGCTCCGGTTTTGATGACGCCGAGTTCAAACAGCCGTATACTACGCAATACGTTCGTGGCATTTTTAAAAAGATCGCGGAGATAAACTTAAATGTAACCACTCGTCTTGATGCGGCACTTACTACTGAAAGCACCGCGCCGGTCATCTAGGAGTCTTGTCATTGCGCATGTTTGTGTGAGTGTGCCGTTTCGAGCGTTTGCAGGTAGTTTCCCTACTGTCCATATTTATATTGTGCCATAATTATTCTGTTTGATTCACTATCATGCATGCTAATACTGTATGTTAATATGCGTAATGTTTTGTAATATGCAATTCGCACGCAAGTTGGGTAAGGTCAGGGACTTTTACACGATAACTGTGAGTTTTATTTGCTTTCTTTATTCAATTACTGGTTATAGCGATTTATGAAACCTCTTTTTATGAGCATGGTTGTATGGTAGGTTCCAAAACTTGACAAGTAAATAAAATACAGAATCTATGTCATCATGGTCCTACTCCACAGCGCACGAAATATCCGCGTCGCGAGACGCGCGCCGGTAATAGAGATAGTACAAACGAAATTCGTGGAGTCGAAAGTACTTCTGATACAAACTGCGATTCAAAGCTGTCAGTTTCTTTATTTCATTTTTAACATGGTGCGGGCAAACGGTGACAAGCTGGGGTTGAAAATGTTGACGATGAAACCCCTAGCCGTGGCTACTAAGGTACCAAGGCGCCTCTGTAGTGTGTCCTGTCCTAGTCTCAATTATTTGGAGTCTCTATCAGCCGTCTTCATCATCATCATTTTTGCCTAGCCTTTTCCCAACTATGTTTTGAGTATTACCGGATGCAGCTGAATACAAGTATGTTACTTGGAGCGACTGCCTGACCTCCGCAACCCAGTTAGTACTGGATAATACGATATCCCTTGGTAAGAGTGGTTGTCAGAATGTCGGGCCACTGTCTACCTGTAACGACTGTCACTGATCTACAAATGACAACCGGGACCAGAGGCTTAGCGCGCTTTCCGAGGCACGGAGGAAACTCGGTATGTAATGGGTGGTCCCCATCCACGGACCAACCTAGGCATGCGGGGCTTAACCTGAAGATCGACCCGAATCATCCATAAGATATACTATAAACTGACTTATAAACACGATTAAAGAAAATTTCGTAAGGAAACAATAATTTTATGAAAGTTAAGGATATTTGCAAACTGGTCATTTCCTTTGATTTACAACACTACACAATTACCCACATTGCTGGATTTGACCCTTAACAGCCTATCAGCTACAATAATGTAGCAATGATGTAGTGCATTCTGTTATCTTATCGGCAAAGGCAAATTTGTTTGGTATGTTTTTCTATTCAAGGCTAAAGCTAGCTAACCAGGTGTTTTAACCGGCTTGTAAAAAATAAGAGGTTCTGTAGTATACAGTGAGTGATCTAATGATACTTTACTTCTATGTAAGTTAACTCCTTCAACTTTTCAGACTGATTTGTGGCGTAGCTATTTTAAACCTACGCGCAGTAATATTTCTCAGCTATAGACAGTCGGTCCACGTAAATAACTGGCATTCAGTAATAATAGATGATGATACAGTTATTTCTGTTTAAAATCGATATTTATTATGCCTCATCAAGTCATCATCATTAACTACTTTTTATCCGACTGCTAAAAGGAGGTTCTCAATTGGGCTGCTTTTAGGGTTCCGTTGCCAAATGGGAAAAACAGAACCCATAGATTCGGTCTGTCCGTCTGCCTGTCAGTTAGTTATCTTCTAAAATACATAGTTTTTCTTCTATGTCTATGCGGATGATGTGCTAATAACTTTTACTGACAATATAACAATGGAAAATTCGACTAGAATTTGTGTGAGATACCATCATAATCCCAACTAAAAAGGCTGAATTTAAAAACTTTTTGCAAAAAGTCAACGTAACAAACAAAGTCACCGACTTCCGGAAGTAAAGTAATTTTCCACTTTTAGTGTTTTTTTGGAAAGTCGGTTATATTGCTGCTAAAAGTTTTCTCTATTACTTATAGTTTCTTCGCCAGGAGACATAAGTATCTGTTAAGTAATAAGTATGGGAACCAGGCCAAGGTCTGTACTAGCTAACTACTACTACGAGTATATCCCACCCATTGATGACATACGGACGTAATAAGTACTAATAAATGCAGAATTGCAGTCCGCATAACAGACCAAGGATGGGAAAATGTATCGATACCAGGCGGGTTACCATGATCTGTTAGTGCAAGAATGTTTTACGACTAATATTCCGAGAGTGGGAAAGTGACAGCGCTAGACAGCTGTCTAGCGTCATCTCTTACCCACTCTCGGAATAATACTAAAACATTCCTGCATTAACAGATCATCTTCTTAGCGTGTCGATGGCAATCTAAATTGTGTCAGCCCAGAATTGAGCCACTAGCTTGGCGCCTTCAGTAGCGTCCATCAGTTCCTGTAATGAACAACCATCAAGACACGCAGGGCACGATATTAAGTGCCCCATCGTTTGTGGAACAGCACCACATTAACAGTCCAGAGCAGAGTCATTAATGAATCTCCACCTGAGCAGGTTTTCCTTGCTGCGACCAACCTGGGTCCGGAGTCTATCTAAAGACTTCCAGGTCAGCCATGGCAACTCATGTCCAGGTGGGAGATTTTCAGTAGGTGGAACGAATGGTTCGGGTAAGGATGCACTACCTCGCCACAGCTTTAGTCTTTCCGTAGACCGCTCGCCAGTAACATGATGAACAGATCATGGTAACCCACCAGAGCTGTGTTGGTTATTCTACAAATATAAAGGATGTAAATAGACTCTTAACGAAGACGAAAGGCACTTATTCTCTCCGTCATTGCGATATCTTTATTTTATTTTGGACCATACCTGGGAACCTTCTGCTCCTTCTACTTACGGAGATATTGGAGGTCAAAGTTTCAACTTTTTCTAAAGTTTTTTTTTTTTAATATAAGTTTTTAAGGTTATAACTTTACTTTAAATACCTTCATGAGCCGTTTACGATTCAACGCATCCATCAGCACAATGTTTTGAGTGCGTACATTGAGTTTTACTGTAAAAAAAGTCGTTTCCCAGCACTCATTTTTGCGTAGGTTACTTAGTTTGATGTACAGAATGCTTGGTTGACTGCTTCGTGAAGGTTCCGTGTACCGTACCTCGTACGATGAACAACCCTACGAATTTATTCCTCCAACCTACACCCACATCTAGCCAGTTTTGTTCAAGCTCAATGTACCAGGAAGCGAGCCTCTTGCGAAGCATCCAGACAGCTGCGACTAGGGAACTGCTGATGGAAAATTAAAACGCTACTCCGCCTGACCTGGAAGTAGAAACCAGGACTCCATGCTGAGCAGTGCTTGTCATCACTGGATCAACGAGGTTTTTACATAGCGTAGGAGTCTCTTTAAAATATCGATAATACTACATTCACACCATATTCCTACTCACAGCAATAGTGCGGTAAAATATGCGTCTCGTTGCATAATTACCAACGAATGGTTGACCAGTCAGTCATTTACATTGAAATTAGTCCGTTTCGACGTAATATACGTAACGAACATGTCTGTCTATGTATATTACGCATCGTTATGTCACTTGAGAAATTAGATGACGACTTTTAGAAAAGTACGGAAGAAGACATGCGAAGACATAGAAATAAAATGTAATAAGGGTAGATGAATGATGAATTGATGATGCAAAAAAAAAATCTTTTTCTTGACATGTGTTTATTTTACGTTGTAACTAGAAGATATCAGAAGATCATCAACATAGACGAAGAGAAAAAAATAGGTATTATCTAAGCTAACTCATAAATCGTTATTGGGTTTATCCATCAGGAGTTTATCAGTAGCAGCCACGGAGTCTGGATGTGAACCCGGTTGATGGCAGACTCGCCAATTTCGCCGACAATTTTAGTTAATGGAATAAAATCCTGCTTAGTACTCGCAACTGGTTTGGGTGTATGAATGTGGCTAAGGCGAGAGGACTATGTATTGTAAGGATTGTGGCAGGTGGTGTTCTATAGTTCCTACCTACCCTCATAGTCAAAAGGTGCGAGTATGGCAAAAAGGTGTGACATGTATGAAAAATAAGAGTCTCGGATTCGTGCCCGGTTGTAGGCAATAGGCTTGCCTCCTATTACATGGGACTTAAACATAACTGGCGGAATGTGGGTGTACTATTAGGTACACCTCTGCCTGACCCTACGCAGATTACAGGCGTGATGTTATGTTTGATGGAGCTAGACCTTTCGGAAGGAGTCAAGGTAGTCCCATCACGTCACCATCACTAAACGGCATAAGGTTTAAAGGATTATTTATAAACTGAGGCAGCCTTATCCACGTTGAACAAGTAAATGCGATTAGAAATTACGTTCGTAACAAAATGCGCTTCACTATGACATTGAACAATGTGACATTGGTCTCCTCAGAGAAGCCTCGACCATCCATTGCTACTTACATAGTGTATTATTGTATAATAGCCTAAAGTATTGGGACAATAGAATGAGATTGAGCGTTGGACCTAGTGTGTTCTTAAGGGAGACTAAGCAGTGATAGCCCAGTGGTGTGACCGTTGGACTGTCAAGTCATAGGTCTGAAGTTCGTACCCAAGTCACACATGTCTGATATTTCAGATTCATGTGCGTATTGTATAATTACCACTTGCTTCGGTGGAGGAAAACATCGTGAGGAAACCAGCATGCCTGAGAGATATTTCTCGACGGCATGTAAAGACAAGTCAGAGGCCCATGGGCGGCATAAAAACTCTGACACCAGGTTAGGCACTAACCACACGATAAAGAAAAGAATGCAGACTGCGAATCAACAATCGCAGTGTAGTACTTGGACGAGGTAGAGCGAAGATCATCTCTGGGTGATGAATGAGAGGAGCTAGCGAAGATACCATTACCAGATACCAGGTCATGCTACCAAAAAAATACAGCTCTATGGAGGTCCACTCAAACTCAAACTCAAAGCATTTATTTCAATTAGACCATTACAGGCACTTTTGAATGTCAAAACACAAAAAAATAAACTAAGCTACAGTCCCAGTCACAGGGCATAATAACTTGTGAAAGTACTGTAGTTGCCCATTCGAAAGCGTAGATCTCTATGGAGAAGAATGGGCAAGAAACTCCATGGACACTCTTTTAAATCATTATGTTGTTACAAAGTCTCGGTTACATCATTCATGTCGAGATTAAACATACATGTGAGAACGATGTAGAAAGACGTGCGAGTAAGAGCGTCCAGAATAAGAAAGATAAAATTAACAATTCAAAAATACAATAATCCATGGCAGCTGCGAGATGACCAGTGACAACTGACAGCGCCCGTTCACGAACATGACGCATGGATCAGCCATCATTCAACTCAACCATTTTGGAGGGAACTAAACGACCCGACACACGCGCCACCATCAGCGAGACATTTGAGTGAGCATGACATTTCTCAACCGCCAGGGCAAATTCGAGTCAGTAAAAGATGTAAATGGTAGCTTTATCGTACATAGAACTCACACATGTGCTATGCAATTATATAATACTAAGAGACTGAATCTATACAATGCAAAGATATGTTTACAATCTTCTGCAGCTTCCACAATAACTTCACAAAGTAATCAATTAGTTTGCCCCTATGGTTGTGGAGCAGGACCAGCATTGAGCCAAGCATTTTTATCATCAATGTAATCTCCCAACTTATAGTATGCTTGCCTACATAGTGTGCGTTTTATACAAGATTTAAATTTCGTCTCATTCAGTTGTAGAATGCCGGGAGGAATTTTATTGTAACATTTTAAACAGTACCCCATGAAAGATGAGTCTACTTTAGCTAGCCTGAAACCTGGCTGAACTAGATGGTCCCTGGTTCTAGTATTATAGTGGTGTCTGTCACCTCTTTTACTAAATAAATGCAGATTTTTCCTAACGTACATGATGTTTTCATAGATGTATTGGCAAGGTACTGTCATGATGTTAATTTCCTTAAACAGTTCTCTTAGAGAATCGCGCCTACATAGATTATATATGGCTCTGATGGCTCTTTTCTGCAGAATAAATATAGACTCGATGTCTGCAGCCCGTCCCCATAGTAAAATACCGTAAGACATAATACTATGAAAATAACTAAAATAGACTAGCCTCGCGGTATCTACATCAGTAAATTGACGGATTTTCCTAACAGCATATGCTGCTGAACTCAGCCGTCCTGCAAGAGATGTTAAATGAGGACCCCATTGTAGCCTTGAGTCGAGCGTGATCCCTAAGAAAACAGTTTCATCGACGAATTCTAGTTTCTCTTGATTCAATACTATGTCACAATCACTAGTTTTGACATTTGGTAGGGCAAATCTTATGCACTTAGTTTTTTTCCCATTTAATACTAAATTATTCGCGGTAAACCAATTATGGACTTGCAGTAGGGCGCTATTTACGTCGTCAAGAATTGTGGCACGTCTGTTTATCTTAAATATCAAAGAAGTATCGTCGGCAAACAACACCATTTGAGGTTGGTTTTTAAATAAATGGGGTAGATCATTAATATAGACTAGAAAGAGGAAAGGACCCAATATAGAGCCTTGTGGTACACCCATCCTTACTTTTAAACCCATTGAATTGACACCATTTATTTGTACTTGCTGATGTCTATCGTTCAAATACGATTTCACTAAACTGAGCGCAAGTTTCCCCAAACCGTAATGCTCAAGTTTAAAGAGTAGGGTTTCGTGGCTTACGCAATCAAATGCTTTCGAGAGGTCACAGAAGATTCCTATGGCATCTTGTGCCTCTTCCCACGCAGTGAATATGTGTTTTAATAATGTGACACCGGCGTCAGTCGTACAACGTCCTTTGGTGAAACCATACTGTTTCTCATGTAAGATCTTATTGGTATTAAAGTGGTTAAGCATCTGATTAAGCATTACCTTTTCAAACACCTTGCTGAAAACCGGCAATACGGATACGGGTCTATAATTATTCGTATCTTTACTGTCCCCGGATTTGAAAAGTGGTATTACCTTGCTGTATTTCATAAGGTCCGGGAAGACGCCTTGGTCCACACACAAATTAAATATTAAAGCCAAGTACGGTGCTATAGTCTCAATAATAGCTTGACAAACTTTAATAGACATTCCCCATAGATCTTCTGTTAATTTGATTTTGATTTCCTTAAAGGCTTTAATGACAGTTATGGGGTTTATATGTTTAAATTGAAACTCAACCGGACAGGCTGAAACATTTGCTCTTAATAAATCAATAGAAAGCAAGGGTGAGGAATTTAAGGTTTCAGTAGTTTTAAGTGGGATACTGGTAAAGAAATCTACAAATTCTTGAGCAACTTCATTTTTAGAGCTTAGAAGACCACGTGAGGTTTCTAATGTGATATCATTATTGTATTTTTTATTTCTATTAGTTTCACTATTGATAATTTTCCAAACCGTCTTTATTTTATTATCTGCGGATTTAATCTTGTTGCTAATGAATAAGGCTTTAGCAACCTTGCAAGTGTTTTTAAAAATTTTTGAGTATGTTGCAACATATTTATTAAAAGTTTCTGAATTAATGTAAGGCTTGAGGCCGTACAGCTCAAACAATCGCTCCCTACTTTTCCTAATACCCTTAGTTGCCCAGTCACTGAACAAAAACTTTGGGTAAATAGATTTAGTTTTCATTTTTATTGTATTATTAAACTCCGTGTAAACTACCGAAAAGAATTCCTCATAAAATTGATTTACATTTTCAATAATATATCCCGGAATGCCTAAATTACTAATTAAGTTATTATTAAAATTATTCAAATTACTGGGTGTTATTTGTCTAGACTTTATCTGGATTTTTTGTAATGGTGTGTAGGACTCGAAAACAACGGTTTGACCACTGTGATCAGAAGAAAGGTAATTTACAATGGATTTATCTAAGTAGTCGCAACAATAAAAAACATTATCAATACATGTAGCAGTATTTTTAGTAATTCGGGTTGGTTCCGAGAACACGTTTAACAAATTAAATGATTTAAAAAGATGTAATAATCTACTGCTATTTGAATTTTTCTCTAAAATATTAACATTAAAGTCACCACAGATAACGAGTGATTTATTACTAGTAGCAAGTTTTGCTAAAGCATCCTCCATTACTGACTCAAATAAAGAGTAGTTCTGATAATTTGGGGGTCTGTAAACGCACACTATTATATGCTTATCTAGCTCAACACAAGACAGTTCAATATTATGCTCAACCGATAGATCAACAATATCATTACGAGACTTAAATTCAATACAATTTTTAACTAAGATTATTGAACCCCCACGCATCTTAGTTTTCCGGTTAAAGCAACTGCCCACACTGTAATTTTCGTAATTAATAAGCATTTCAAAGTCTTTTAACCAATGTTCAGTGAAACAAACTATTTCAAACTTTGTTTTTTCTAAAAACAATTCAATTTCTAATTGCTTTGAAGCGAAGCCTTGAATATTCTGGTGAAATAATTGCATGGAATTCTGCTTAGCCCCTTTTTTACATCTAGCTTTTTGGGAGCAAGAAGGTACCTGTGTGTTGTTGGTTATAGTAACATTACTGTTACTGGTATCTTCTGTTGTCTTACTAACTAGTTTAAATGAGCATCCGGAGTGAGCCCCAAGACTCCTATGCCATTACAAGACAATGAGACCCTAGTACTAGTGGACCCTACTTGAGAATCTACTTTAGTTACACATGGATCCTCGTTCGTAAAATAATTGTAAAAATCAATATTAGTAGTCTTACTAATAGTCGCAGTGTTAATAATAGAACTAAACATAGACATACTATTTATGTCTGAGTGAATATTAAAAACTAATAGCCGAGCTATTTTGTGTCTACAACTAATAGGTAGATACACATTACCCCGTGTCGACTTAAGATTACCAATAAAACTGTTGATATCAAGATATATAAGTTTGTCACTATAGTGACCTACTAAGAAATGAACATGCTCATTCAGCATGTGAATATAATTGTTTTTCTTGCTTGACAATTTTTCTAAGTATGGGAAAGCACACAATATTATTTTACGACAATTCAACTTTAACAATTGAGTTACACTGTCTGTGATGTCTTCTTTTTTAATTTTTGAACTATTTCCAATAAATATAGTGATGTCTGTATTAATATTATAAACATTTCTAGTTACTGAGGCCATTATCTGTTTGTATGTTGACCCTGGCATGCAATGATTTTGATTAGAAAAACTCAGGTTATTACTAACTAATTTACCTACACCTCTTCCTATACTATCTGAGAACATTATTGAGTAAGAACAATCCTGACTATCATCTATCCCTGGCTGTACCACTTGTAAATAATCATGTGTTATATTAACTGTTTCTTGGTTGAGTACACAGTCCTGAGATAAATTCTCAGCCCGGGACGGGTCCTCCATTACCTCAGGCTGGACAGTATCTTGGTTGGTAACTGACTGACAACTACATTGACACATTACCAACTCATTTGCTGCAAGAATATGTTCCCTAATTTGGTTCTGAGAACTCACATACCTACTGGAAAGGGAACTAAGTGAGTCCTGAAGTACCTGTATTTCAGCCTGCAAATGCCGAGTATCAATTTCATAAATTTTTATACTGTCTTCTAATTTTATTTGGTAATTATTTAACTTATTAACTAAATCAACACGCTCTTTCCTCAGTGAAATATTTTTGGAAAATTGCTTATGTTGTTTCCTAAATTGATAACATTTTTTAATTATTCTATTCAGTTTAGCATATTTTTTCATTTTCTTGTTGCTAACTGTATAATTCTGTTTTAGTAAGGAATCTTCAGTCAGATCAATGGTTATTAAGGAAGGGGGGTTACAATTACTATTTAATAATTCGTTATATAAGATGTTAGTTTCTTTAACCTGAGTATGTTGTTTTTCTTTCTGTAACTTTGATATACAATTATTGGCATGAATTAATTCATCTTCTAGGTCCCTAATTTTATTTAAAGCCTCCTCGTACAAGTTACTACAATTATTGAAACCATCCGTGACCACCTTCAGTTGATCCCGTTCATCAACAACGTCCAAGTATTGCTGATGTAGGACCACTAGCTCTCGTTTTAAGCTTGAGTTTTTGCCATTAACTGAATGAACTTCCACCTCACTCTCATCTCTCTCCTGTAACAGTTGTTGGACTTGGAGGTTTGATTCTTTAAGTTCTTGGAGGGCCGTTCTCAATTTTAGCTCCATATCCTGAGCAGTAGCCTTTCGGGTCATCACAGGCATGGTTTCAGGAAAGGTTACTGAAAATAAGAAGTAAAGAAACGGTGAGAACTAATAGAATTGACCAATTAAGAAAAGTTAGTGGTAAAAGGGGAAAAAAAACCCGAGGGAAAAGTGTTCAGTTATGAAATGAAATGAGGTAGGCTGCTATATTAGCTTTAACAGATTAACTATAATTATATTCAATGCATTTAACAGAATATTAAATTTAACTGATTCTATTGTCATAAGGTATTACTTTTTCTTAAGTGGGTAGGTTGCTTAAGAAAAAAAAAAAAATTAAACTTATTATTAAGATATTACTTTAAGACAATAATGCACATTAATGACCATACACGTTATATTACTGAATTTATATTGAAACGATATAATAAATAACAGAGTTATGGAATTACTCTCACTGTTTTGTTTTTTACGACCGATTGTCAACAAAGCGATTAAGAACCAGTACAGGGTATAAATTAGCAAAAAGCTATACTAAAAAATGGCATAGATGTGTGTTGATATAAAGTGACGATTGTGTGCTATTATTAAATAAAAGTAAACAATACTTCCCCTGAATTTTCCGTATAAATCCACAGTTAGAACGTCATCTGTTGTTTTTAGGTTACCGGTAACGTTGTATTGCCGAAAACTTAATTTATCATCAGGAAAACAATTTTCCTGAGTATTTACGCATTTATATTACGTTTTCTCAAACAATTACACCTTAATATAACTTATTTAATAATTTAATTTAATTTTAAAATACGGAACAAAAATTTTACATGTCACTCGGGCAGTGTTGCCACTTTTTTTTTTTTTCCACATCTGGTTAGTTCCGATCCAGCCTGTCCCTTTGCTGTCCTCACCCAGCGAAGCCCTAAGCCAGGGCTCGTACCCCACAGGGAGTGCCCTTGGCGTGTAGTCGTTTAGTTTGTAAGTTTTGTGCCCCTGGCTGGAGACCTTACACTCAAAGCACCCACAGGATAGTCCGGTAGTAGTAAGCAGACGACAACATCCTAGGTTGACATGCGAGATGCCATTCAACAGGACCCCATCTGGTGTCCGCTGGGTTGCGTAACCATACATACATTTTGTTGGTAACGCGCCCCGGTTGCGACGACGTTCTGGTCTCCTAGTGAGATGTAGACCTAGGTACTTGGAAAACCGAACTTAAGGAAAGTCTACATCCAACTGTGGACTACTCCAGGTTGAAAACTATAAAAAAGGGCAACCCTAAGAGGAACCATCACTCATTTCCGCCCATTTGTTTCAATCTACACTAATATTATAAAGAGGAAAACTTTGTTTGTATGTTTGTTTGTTTGTACTGAATAGGCTCAAAAACTACTGGACCGATTTTAAAAATTCTTTCACCATTCCAAAGCTACATTATCCACGAGTAACATAGGCTATATTTTATTTTGGAAAAAAATAGGGTTCCGTAAGATATTTGGGTTTTTCGGACACAAGGTGTAAAAAATCAACCAGAAAAGTTACTTATTTTGCGTACGCTGCCTAAACTATAAAAGATAGAACCATAAAATGTTCTAATTAATTGTAGATCTTATAAATATCTACAAAAAAGTCCGCGACACACTATATCCATCTATGTCGAGTGAGGCACAGCAACCATTTTTTTATTTAAAAATCTTGAATTTTTTTTGGACTACATTTAAACGCGTTTATTTTACTCATGCTATTAATCCTTATCAAAATAAATGATTTCATCACTAAGAACAGTTTATGGAGATAATATTTGGTCTTTGAATGATTAAAATTGGACGTTTGGTTTTGAAGTTATGGCGAAATTAAAATATTACGATTTCTGCTGCACGGCCCGTTGCGAAGTGGGCGTCACCAAGGCGGGGGTGCGCGTGCGGGAGGGGAGTTTAGATTCGCTTTAGTTATCTATCCTTAAACAACGGGTTGCGCTCCGGGACTGCCGGCAGAAGTGAAAACTTAGTATTAATTACATTTAAATATTTTCATCATTAACAACTTAACATACACAGAAAGACAATCTGTGCAGCCTGCGGATAATGACTGCGTCGTCAATGTTACTGTCGGTGTCTGTGAATTGACCTGGGAATCATTTTGCTGACCGTGCCTTTCCTGGGTAGGCTTTTTGCAGCGGTAACCGACATCCACGCGGGCGGAGCCGCGGGCGACCGCTAGTATTTACAATAATTTCAGTGTATAATTCTCAAAACGAACACTACCATTGCAGTCGCATGATTCACACATAACGCAGTGTAGCGTAACAACTATGTTGTGAGTAAGCATGTAATTGCTATGAGTAAACGCATAAATATAGACAACGGTTTCGCCGTCAAAGATTTAATGAGAATCAGCGGATTTTCTAGGAATTTAATGCAGACACAACTAGCGTCATCTCGACTTTGATGACATAGAATCCTTCGAGATCCTTCCTGAGTTGAATTTGCGTAAGTTCTGGAAGTTTATGAAGCCACAGCCGCAAACCGCAGCGACAAAGCAGGTTTTAAGGGTTAAACCTCATCTGGCAGTACGGAATCGCACTTTTCCATGCTTCTATCCTTTTCTGTCGTTCAGAACCGTCATTTGCTAGAGCGAGACAGAACGGGAATGCTATCGCACGCGGCAGCATCGACAATGCAATCGGCAGCACGCTCTGGGGCGTGGAAAAGTGCGATTCCCTGCAGCCAGATGTAGTTCAACCCTAACGCTATGACAGCCAGCAGCGAAACGACTGGTTTATACGTAGAAACCAGTCGTGTTAATTTCCATAAAAGATAGGAAGTGCCGAAAAGGCTATACGGTTGTGGTGAAAACTCGCTGCCCAGAATGCACTCAAATATTCATCAGTCGAAGTGGAACATGTTTTATGACAGGAACTTTTGACGTGACATTTTTTGGAGAAGTTGATCGTCCAAGATTTCTATTAGTCCTGGACATTCTGTCATGAAGTCATGACATTTACCACTGGCATAAGTTGTTCGTAAATAGTAGATAACTAAAGTGTACCGAAACGTATCCGTTCTTGTAAGAATTTACGTTGTTCTTCAGACAACAGGCATTCTTGTGACGTTATCCAGTGATTCATTCATTCAAGTTGCGACCAATCGAGTTGTTTAGTCGTAGGCTTCATGCGAGTCATCTGCATATAAAATATTGTTATAGTATTCTCCCACCAGACGCGCACCTCTGATTTTTTCGGAATCATGTGCGTATTATATAATTATCACCTGCTTCGGTGAAGGAAAACATCGTGAGGAAACCAGCACACCTGAGAGATATTTCTCGACGGCATGTAAAGCCAAGTCAGAGACCCATGAGCGGCATAAAAACTCTGACACAAGGTTAGGCACTAACCACACGATAAAGGAAGGAAAAGTATTCTCCCAGTAAGCTATATTGGCGATGGCGTATTCTTTCAAATTATTGGTTTAACTAATTAGAGCGAACCTATTTTACAGCGTGCTGTGTTCGATTCCCGATCGGGCAGTATTATTGGGTTTGGCTCAGTTAATAGCAAATAGGCTCCATTTAATTACGTGGGAGTTACTGACTGCCTCGTTGGTGTTAGTGGACGCAATCGCGACTGCTGACCATGAGATCCTGGACCAAGTGTTATTGGGTTTTTCTATCAGGAATTTCTCAGTAGCAGACATGGAGTCTGGATTTGCGCCCGATTGAAGGCAATAGGTTCGCCGCTATAAAATGGGACTTAAACATAACTGGCGAAATGTGGGTGACTATTACACTTCTGACTTGCCTTCAGGTGTCACAGGCGTGATCTTTTGTGTTTAAACAACTGGTTAAATGAGGGAGAACTTGTACTGTAGATACCTCTGCTTAAACCTACGGGATTACAGGCCATGTTTTGTGTTACGCACCCTTTGCAGTCAACCCCACAGCCCATCATGCTGACTGGCATATATTTTCGCCACCACGCTACTTATTCTCATAGGGCTAACCCCAATCCCCTCAGACCACACCCTTAAAGGGTGTGGCCAGTAATTAACCAAAAAATAATTCTGCTAACACCACGCAAGTCGGTTAAATTAAAAGCTATTAATAAACGTGTTCGCGGCCTTGACCTTATGTGTGCTGAACGTGGTTCGGATGGGCTGGTCGTGGTTAGCCAACTATTGACATTACGTAATGGACCGAATTTACATAATTATTGTCGGATCGAAAGTGAAACTGTTTGGTGACTGTTTTGTGTTTGATTGGAATTTGTAGACTATGAATGTGTTGCTTAGGGTGTAACTATGGAGTCATGGAGTTTCATGCCGGTTCTTCTCCATAGAAAACCACCAAATCGAACCGAGCGCTTACGACACACCAGTTTATAACGTGAAATCATAAATTTTGACATAACAACAGGCATCACGCCTGCAATCTCCGAAGGGTTAGGCAGAAATGTACAGTTCTGTTTAAGTCCCATGAAATAGGGGCGAGCCGATTGCCATCAACCGGGCACAAATCCAGGCTCTGTGGCTGCTACTGAGAAATTCCTAATGGAAAAACCCAATAACAATTTGCCCGACCCGTGAATCGAAACCAGGACCTCATGGTCAGCATTCACGATTACGACTACTGGTTCATCGAGGCAGTAATATTTTGAATTTGAAGTTTATTCTATCACTTCTCCCCAGCTGAAGAAATAGGAAGTTGTGGAGGGCAGGCGTTTCAGGGGATTGTCTTATGTATAATTCTTGACGTTCAAAAAATGCTTGGCTTTTTAAGGTTTCCCAGACACGTTTCTACTCCTAGGTCAATCTTAGGTAAATCTCATAAGATATCACATTTCACTACAATATACCTACCTATCTGTCTCTATTCAACTTATTTAAAAACTAGCTTTTGCTCGCGGCTTCGCATCCCGTTGTGCACGGAAATTAAGAAACGAGAACGTTTTAAATGTAGCCTATAGCACTCTGGAGATAATGTAGTTTCCCGTTAGAAAAATAATTTTCGGAATCGGATCAGTAGTTCCGAAGATTAACCCCTACATACAAACTTACAAACAAATTTTACCTCTTTATAATATTAATATAGACTAGCTGACCGGCGCAACTTCGTCTACGTAACATTTTTGATTAATTCTCCGCTCCTATTGGTCGCAGCGTGGTGTTTTATAGCCTTCCTCGACAAATGGGCTATCCAACACTAAAAGAATTTTTCAATTCGAACCAGTAGTTCTTGAGATTAGCGCGGTCAACCAAACAAACAAACAAACTCTTAAGCTTTATAATATGAGTATAGATATTATTAGTACAGATAAGTCCGAACAGTAGCTAGGCCAGAATATCATTTCGATTGAGATTTTTGCAGGTTACAATCTCGTACGGGGACTCATTCATAAGTTTTTATACTGACATGGTCACTAATACTACCATTGGCACTAAAAACGGGACATTTTCCACAACTTCAGTATATCCGTGATCATGGTGCTCGCAACAGCGTCGAAATATCGGGTACTCAAAACAAATAGTAAAAAATGGTAAATATCTCGTTTTTAGCGTTAAAGATAGACATAAATAAATTGGTATATATATATGCAAATATGACTCGGTTTATTCGACTTTTGCTATTGTGAGTTTTAAGAACTCACGAAAGTTATCCTAAGCAGTATAAAAATGTATTAATTAATGAAAATACTCAGTATAAAAATTATTTAATTAATGAACTCACGATTCACAGTATGGGAGTTTTCCATATCCTTTGTAGGTACGCATGTTGAGTGTCATACCGCATTCCTGGCATTTGAAACACCCTTTGTGCCACACCTGTGAAGGAGAAAAACACACAATAAATACACATAATGGACCAATAGAAACCACTACCCAACCCTTTAGGGATTAAAGGCGTGATGTAATATACAACGATTGTAGTAAGCAACTACTTATTGTCCGGCCTACGCTTTCCTCTCATACTTAAGTATTAATGCTGTAACATAAAAAAAGTAATTTAAAAAACTAAAAAACCCGACTGCTGTAAAAAAACGTAAGTTAAAAAAATACTAAAAAGCTAAGAACAAGCAGATTTTAAATGTTAATAAAAACTTTTTTGCAAAAAAAAACCGACTTCCAAAAAAACACTAAAAAAAGTGGAAAATAACTTTACTTTCGGAAGTCGGTGACTATTGTTTGTTTCATTGACTTTTTTGCCACCGACTTCCGAAAGTAAAGTTATTTTCCACTTTTTTTGTGTTTTTTTGGAAGTCGGTTTTTTTTTTTGCGAAAAAGTTTTTATTTTACCCTTTTTAGTTATCGTATCACACACAAATCCTTGTCAAGTATCAATTTCGCAATTTCTTTTACTTGGATGACATTTTTCCAGCTCTTTTGATTTCAAAACCAAACTGCTGAACCGATTTTGATGAAATTTCTATGGGACCAATCGGGAAGTAGATCCATTCAGATAAAAGAAGATTTTTTCAAATTGGTTCATAAATGACGGAGATATGAGGTAACACAAAAAAAAAAAAAAACATACAACTGAATTGAGAACCTCCTCCTTTTTTGAAGTCGGTTAAAAAGTTGGAAGCAGGCGGGAGCCATTCCATTTTTATATTTTCAAACTCAAATGGGCACCGACGGCTTCCAACTTTTTTAAATTTAAAATGTTTTTGTTCTTAGCTTTTCAGTGTTTTTTTTTAACTTGAGTTTTTTTACAGCAGTCGGGTTTTTTAGTTTTTTAAATTACTATTTTTTTATTTCCAGCTTTTGAGTTTACAAATAAGAAAGATTTCGCAGACGATTAGCCAAACAACTGCGTGGAGGTACTGCCAGCTTATGTTGTGTTCTGGTTCAAAATTTATACCCGGTGTTACTTTCACAATTAATACGAATCTAATGACACTTTTGATGCTAAAATCTATCGATCCGTTCAGGCTGCAGAGCGTGCCAAAAATTTGAATTTGGAGCCAAAAATCCGCCATTTTTTTTTTTTATTTTGATATACCCAGTGTCACTCTCACAGTAAATACGAATCTAACCACACCTCTCAAGCTAAAATCTATCGAGCCGTTCAGGCCACAGAGCGTGCCAAACAATTATACATACATACATACTCTCGAAAAACATAACCCTCCTTCTGGCGCTGTCGGGTAAAAATATTGTAAAAACCAAATCTTTCTTCTTTATCGTGTGGTTATTACCTAACCTGGTGTCAGAGTTTTTATGCCGCTCATGGGCCTCTGACTTGGCTTTACATGCCGTCGAGAAATATCTCTCAGGCATGCTGGTGTCCTCACGATGTTTTCCTTCACCGAAGCAAGTGATAAATCTACAATACGCACATGATTCCGAAAAATCAGAGGTGCGTGTCTTGGGTTCGAATTCCAGACCAATGACTTGGCAGTCCAACGGTCACACCACTAGACTATCACTACTTACTTGTGAAACCAAATGATTTTAAAAAAGTAACCATGAAGTTTCTTGCCGATTCTTCTCCATAGGAAACGACCAACGCGAACCGTGCACCTTATATCGACGTTTTATAAGTGCCTATGTGGGCCATGTGCATGTGGATTGAGTACTCCTCTCTTTAATCTTAATAAAAATCGAGGAAGATTTAGTAGAAAATAGTTAAAACCTATGTGAAATAAAATATTTTGATTTTGATGAAACCTTATATCGACGTTTTATAAGTGCCTATGTGGGCCATGTGCATGTGGATTGAGTGATCCTCTCTTCAATCTTGACCAAAATCGAGGAAATTTAGTAGAAAATAGTTAAAACCTATGTGAAATAAAATATCTTGATTTTGATGAAACTGATCATAAAACTTATTTGGTGACTATTGATACAGATGAGTCTTGTAGCGGGCATGAATCGGCAAGCAGAGCGTGGGACGCCAAATTGGACCGAGGACCTTATAAAACAAATGGGTGCGGAAAGTGGAAATCACTACACAGTATAAAACAAAGTCGCTTCCCGCTATCTGTCTGTCCCTATGTATGCTTAGATCTTTAAAACTGCGCAACGGATTTTGATGCGGTTTTTTTTTAATTGATAGAGTGATTCAAAAGGAAGGTTTATATGTATATTTAGTATCAACATTGCACCCGTGCGAAGCCGGGGCGGGTCGCTAGTCCCCAAGAAAATCATTTGGATATGTGACGACCCGAATGGTGCAGCGGTAGTGAGGCTGCCTTACGTTCATAGGGTTCCGGGTTCGAATCCCGGTAGGAGCAAGTGTTTGTGTGATGAGCATGGACATTTGTTTCCGAGTCATGGATGTTTATATGTATAATAAGTACATGTATTTACAAACAAAAAGTATCTAAGTAGGATATCACCTGTCTGGTGTCCACGACACAAGCCTCGTTGCTTAGTGTGGCACTAGATGGCGCTGTGTGTAATGTCCAGCGATATTTATTTTTATTTATATGGGCAGGAGGACAATGTATATTGCAAGGACCTTTCCTGCAGTGGAAGTTTCAAGGCTGATATTTTAAACTCGAGCTTTTTTGACCAAGAGCAGTGGTAACAGACCCGATATGCCGAGTTCCAAGTCGTAAGTTGGAACCCAAGCTGACACCATAAGTAATTTATTTCATCACCATAACATAACATCACGCCTATAATCCCCAAAGGGTTAGGCAGAAGTGTACCCAATTATATTCGCCAGTTATATTTAAGTCCCATGTAATAGGGGACGAGCCTATTGCCATCAACCGGGCACAAATCCAGAGTACATGGCAGCTACTGAGAAATTCCTGATAGAAAAACCCAATAACACTGCCCGACCTGGGAATTGAAGCCAGGACCTCATGCTCAGCAGTAGCGCTTGCTACCACTCGACCAAAGAGGCTGTTTCATCACCAGTGCTCACAAAACGGTGAAGGAAAACCTCGTGAGAGAACTCCGGACCCCGGCTGATTGATTATGGAGAGGAGATCTGCACCTAGCACTGTATAGGCTTCTGATTATTCTATTTTGAGACTCAAGACTCCTCGTTTTACTATCAAGCAGTCTGTAGGCAGTCTACAGGTGTCAAGTACCAACCCACTTGTACATTAATTGTTAAGCAATTTTCCTCAATTGATACCGTATGTAATGTACTTGAATTCACGTGCTACTTCTAGTCGTTCAATTAAATTATCATAAGTGAGGAGCTGGTCAATCACCTAGGATGTTAGAGTAGTGATACTTGTACTATTATGTATTCTGTGGTAGTGATTTAGTGAAACAGTTGGTATGCCTATACAAAATGACGTTGTTACTGGCGAAAATCTATTGGATTGACATAAGCTACCGCAAACATTATGCCAATCCTGTTGAAAGCCGTGGTACATGACCACTTTAAGTGTGCAATTCAAGGTGGCGCTACTTGTCAAGAAAATACGCATCGATATGTTAAACTTAGTACATTTATTTTAGTTCCGTGTTTTCCCCGCGTGCACAGATAAATTGGTTGATGTGAAGTAAAACGGAACGCTATGAAAAAGATTGCAAGTTTTGCTTTCTAGAAAAGTCGAAGAGACATGAGAAAGAGAGCGAATCAAGAGCAGTGTGAGAGACAAAAGTATTTGTAGGTGGAGTAACTTAGTGTGAAGTTCCTCTATTGGTAACAGAAGATAAGGTAGCCACCGTCTTTGGTGTATAAAACTATATGGCGCTGGTGTTTCCCAACTGACTAGCTCCCGGAAGACAGACACAAATAAACTGACGAGCAGCTAAACATGATTCTTTTGCTGCTGGAATGACATTGTCAGGAGACAGCCGTTGGTTCACATTAGGGACGAACAAGATAACAGCATTAGTTCCGACTATGTTAAATCATGCACGTCCAGAGCCAGACGTTATGGTCGATCTTTCGTCTGCCTAAACTAGCCAAATTCGCGCCGTTAACACATTGTTTCGTTCAAATAACAGTCATGCATTTTTGGATAAAACGAAAACTATCATATCAGTCACATCACATCTAAAATATTGAGCCACAGGCCCCACAGTCCATCGGGCATTGCGCAAGCGACGTTTTCGCAAACGTTGGCCCACTTCACACCGTATAATACAACAATTAGGTAACAATACACAGTATTCTGCGTCGATTAGCGCTTGTGGATGCGACGGCCCATACAATGTTTGATGCTGACAATGTTTTTTTTTTGTATTGATAGATTTTTTTAGCGATGGGAATTGGCCTTCAACCACGTTTGTAGAAGACTATGGTTATCCAATGGAATAAAGAAGACTAAGCACATTTTGGACACAATAACCAAGACCCATTCCAAAAAATCTTCGCACTCAACTGCTTTAGCTTCAGGAAGAGGCGAAATAAATATCTTTCCAGGAATAAGGGAAACATCCGTCGTGCCACGAATTCCGTATGCCGAGTATTTGAGAGCGTTTAAGTTTTTTGTTTATTTTCATTACTATTTTTGTTTTAGATTGTGTGCACTTGTGGCATGTGCCAAACTATTAGTATTTCTATTAGAACTTTTACACCAAGTCAAACCAACTAAGAATGTAGCATTCCACTGCTAGACGGACGAAGGCTTATACATATACATATCGTATTTCTCGCTATTTATGGGTCATCAACGTACCAAAATGTCCTCGGGTTCCTTTACTTGCTTACTTCTTTCTTTCAAGCAGTGATAGCCTAGTGGTTTGACCGTTGGACTGCCAAGTCAAATGTCTCGAGTTCGAACCCAAGACAAGCACCTCTGCTTTTTCGGATTCATGTGCGTATTGTATAATTGTCACTTGCCGTGGTGAAGGAAAACATCGTGAGGAAACCACCATGCCTAAGAGACATTTCATGTAAAGCCAAGTCATAAAACTCAAAACGTCATGGGCGGCATAAAAACTCTGACACCAGGTTAAGCACTAACCACACGATAAAGAAAGAATGTACCAAAATGTCCTCGGGTTCCTTTAGACAACTGCTTACTAAGAAGAACATTGAACAGCTTTTTAAGGACTCATCCACTTAGTACTTTCCTTTTGGAGTCGAATAAATTTATGAATGGTTAACCATCTGGCGGTTGTGGCACCTCCACGGCGTATAATAAAACAATTTGCTAACAATACACACATTCCGTGGCGATTAGACCATACAATGTTCGGTGCAGTTTGAATACATTTTCAGAGGACAGACAAAGTCATGTTAGTAAAATTGTAACAACACATGGTATTGTAAAATCGGCCGTAAATTACTGATTTTAGTAAGTACGATATTGGTGCATACTAATATCAAATTATTCTGGGCTTTCTTAGACATAACCGTAGTTTTAGATGGTGTAACAAGATTCCTGGTGTGTAGACACACTATTTTGATAGGATTTATCAGCACTGATAACGAATGGTCAGGTTTCAGATTGGTAGACTAATATCAATAACCAATCTTATCAATAAGATTAGTGGTCATGGATCATGGTTACATTCTTATAGGACATTAATTGTATTGTTTATCGGGCTGGTATCCGTAAAACCACGTGTTTTCGGTTCTTTTTCGTGTAGGAAGGGTATACAGAAAAAATAGTGACTAAAATGGATAAAGTAAGAAATGAGCGTAGAACAGGAAGTTTGAAAGTGGCGCCTGTTATATAAAAGATGAAAGGGAGTCGTCTGGCTTGGTATGGACATGTAATGAGGAGGGATGGAACACATGTGATGAATATTGATGGATGGAGAGGGAGAGGAAGACCACATAAAAGATGAGAATGATTGTGTGAGGAATGATATGAAGGAAAAAGAAGTGGATGTTAGCGTGACGATTGACGGGGGAGAGTGGAGGAAAAAAACGTGTTGTCCCGACATATCAAATAACATGGGACAATGGCAGGAAGATGATGAAGGGTATACAGAAAAACGCTACTGCCCAGCCTTTTAACGGATTACCTCTTTGCTGATGACCAGAGGATCCTGTAAAGCATCTAAGGAGACAAGTGTGCCGTTATCTTTTACGACACCCACGGAAAGATCGGTGTTTAGTTATGAGTCCTTTGCCAACAACCGGCTCCTTCACGAGGCTTGTCAACCAATTAATCAGCACAGCCTATTACAGATTTCTGCTGAAACACAACCCCAGGCCTGTGGTCATTGTAAAATTTGGACATTCACGTCCACTTGGCCAAGACAAAGCAAACACAACCTAAGGTAAACAATATTTTTATCCTGACCCAGTTAATACGAAAACAGACAATAGTTAACAACATAATACCACGGGCAGAATAAAATGGAGCGCTATATGAGTCATGGTTTATAAATAGCTTGTTGTAGACTTTGTCATAAATGTTAGGCAAGATTTTGTAGGATTAGAAGACATTTAAGCCGATGGGATAAGATTTTTTGAACTTTTAAAAATACGAGTAGACCTGAATCGCAACTGGCAGAGTTACTTATGAAGTCCGCTTCGCAGACAGTTAAAGACGTCACTCTTTCTTTGCACTCCGAGCAGCATTGTCCTTTTTTGGCAACCGAAAATAATTACATTTGGACAGAAGCGACAGTCGCCAAAAGAACGGTCCTTTGGTTCGGAGTAGACTGCTCATTCGCTTATCCTCTAAATGTTTTCTTCCGTATTTTACCCTCAAATATCCATCTCAAAACATTCGAAGTGACAAAATCAGCTTTCGGCACAAGCTTTTCATTTCCCGCTGGACATACGAGGTGTAAACGGACCCTTTACGGAGCCTTCCACCAAGCATTCTGTACATCAAACTAAATAGCTCTGCGCAAAAAACATTGCTGGGAAACGAATTTTCTTTTTTGGGGTGAAAAATCATGTTCTACGGTAGGACTCAATGTTACGCACTCAAAACATTGTGCTGATGGATGCATTGAATAGTACGGGGGTCGTGGAGGAGGTATTTAAAGTAAAGTAGTAACATCAAAAACTTGAGAAAAAGTTGGAAGTTTGACCCCTAATATTTCCGTTATTAGAAGGTTCCCATGATCTGCAGCAAAAAATAATATCGCAATAAATAAATATATATCCCGAGGAGTACAAGTGCCTTTAGTCTTCGTTAAGGGTATTTTTACACCCATTAGGCCTCTCCCAAGTCGCGCCATAACACCCGAATCTACGCCAACCATATCCATTCTGTCAACACCACGCG
The DNA here is from genome assembly GCA_964057025.1 of Standfussiana lucernea. Lineage (NCBI taxonomy): Eukaryota > Metazoa > Arthropoda > Insecta > Lepidoptera > Noctuidae > Standfussiana > Standfussiana lucernea. The sequence continues at coordinate 3,548,714 of OZ059812.1, forward strand.
TGCCGACGAAACTAATTCTAAAGCAGGCAGTTAAATTAATAATAGCCCTGAAAATAAATGGACCACTTTATATAATATGAGTCAGCCCTCGCAAATAACTCGTAATGTAAACATTGGCGTTTCCGTTCAAACGAGATTATGGATAATTTTGGCTTCGTTATGCAATGTTACGAAGTTTGTCTTAAGTGAGCTGAATTTTAAAGAGTTTCAAATTCTTTTGAGGCGTTGCTATACAGTGGTTTCCGGCTGTTGGTCAGTTTTTGTCGCGGTATTTATGGCATGTGTTCTGTAGGATAAATTGCCTAACGTAATATAACTTGGTGCCTGTATTTTTCCGAAGAGGGAGACATTTGCGCAGGGCATCCTCATTTCGCGAGTTGAAGATGTCATGAGGATATACGAGTAGGGGAAGAAACGAAGAGTGGACTGGCTGAAAGATTATTAGAAAGGGGTCGACACTGAGGAGTATGGAAAGCAGACATGGTGCACCGATCAGAACGATGATGTTGATTTCGCCAGTTTGCCTAACATGGTGTCTGTAAAAATCCGCATCTTTATTTGGCATAGAAATAGTACGTAATCTTATCTGTTAGGATTTGATAATGGCGATTTATGGATAAGCAAATAGCCATTGCTCTTAAATGCTATTAATGACATGTTGCGATAACCAAATCTATTATCCGCACGCAAAATACCCATACGCTTTGGACGTGACGTTACGGACACCAGAAGGGCAACTGCAGACATGTTTTAGTTCTATTACGAGAGTGGGAAAGAGATCATAGTTGGGCCCCAGCTCGATGTACAATACAACCAAATAGGTTCCTTTTCGGTGCATAACCCTTTGTTTTTACGGCCTAAAGCATGATTTTCTATTACGGGTAAACTAGCAGAGATCATTATGGGATCATTTCTTTTTTGCTGGCCTATTGGGTGTCCCACAGCTGCGCAAAGGCATCCCCTTTTTCCTTCCAAAGCTCTCTATTCTGCGCAATATCTGGCCATGTCCGCCCCGCAAACAAAATCAGATCGTCACATGAGATCATAGTGAGAATTTAAAAAGACAGCAGGTTATTAAGCCTCTGCAAAAATTGTATGGGAGTCATCAATTTTAACCCCTCGATGGGTAATCAGATGTTTCCTACTATCTATCTACGTATTTCTACTGTTCTTAGCGGCAACGGGTATTAGCGGCTATTACTAGGTAGAGGTCGCCTCGTTGACTAGAGGTCGCAAGCGCTACTGCTGTGCATGGGGTCTTGGGTTAAATTCCCGGGACGGGCAGTGTTATTGGATTTTTCCATCAGGAATTTCTCAGTAGCAGCCACAGAGTCTGGTTTTGTAACCGGTTGATGGCAATAGGATGGACCCCTATTACATAGGACTTAAACACAACTGGCAAAATGTGGGTGCACAATTAGGTACACCTCTGCCACACCCTTCGCGGATTACAGGCGTGTTGTTATGATGAATTAGGTAGAGATGACATTGAATATGTCCATATAGCACCAGCAGCGTTGCTATCGTGACATGTCAGTGATGCCATTCGAGGCACACTAACATGGCAGTTACCTCATACAATCTGTCATACTATGAATCATGACCATAACGGTGGTATATTCATATGCTGAAAATCATCGGTATTTTTACTTAACAAATGTTTAAAACGAGCACGGTCAACTGTTGATCGCGGTTGTCATTTGTAGATCTGGTGGCTTACCATGATCTGTTGGTGCAGGAATGTTTTAGGACTATTCCGATAGTGGGAAAGTGACAGCGCTAGACAGCTGTCTAGCGCCATCTCTTACCCACTCTCGGAATAATACTAAAACATTCCTGCACTAACAGATCATGGTAACGTCCTCGTTAGCTCGTTACGGGAAGTCAGAAGTCAGTTGCCGAACTACGCAGGAATGTTTTAGTTCTATTTCCAGAGTGGAAAAGAGATGGCGCTAGACAGCTGTCTGCGCCATCGTAGGGCCCAGGTCTTACCGAGGCGGATCGTGTTAACCTGTAACTGGGTTGTGGAAGACAGATAGAAAAGAAAATACGGTAAAGACCACAAGCGTTACTGAATTTTACCAAAACGCATAGGACGTATAGGACGACCATATAACCACGTATAGGACGTATAAAGAGCGTTATTCTAATTTGCCCCTTAGTTCGTCTTTCAGATGCACCAAAGCGATTCTGGCGATGGTATGAACAAAAATAGGAGTGCACAGATTTCTTTGCCCCAGTTAACTTGCCCTAGATTTAGGACTAACTAACTTTCCATTTCCTCTTGGCATCGTGTTTCTTTTTAATTATGACACTTACTGAGGAAGCACCGACTGTCGGCGTTAGAGTGGAAAGAGCTTGGACTATTTATAATGTTCATCAGAAATTTATGTTACCTACTAAACTTCCAATGATAAACATGACTATGGGCTCATATCGATAATGGGTGTAAAAGTACCCTTAACGAAACCGAAAGATACCGTCATTGCGAACATTTTTTTGGTTTGGACCATACCTGGGAACCTCCTATTTACGGAGATATTAGAGATCAAAGTTCTAACTTTTTCACAAGATTTTTATGTTATAACTTCACTTTAAATACCTCCACGACCCCCGTACCTTTCAATGAACCCCCACCACAATGTTTTGAGTGCTTTACATTCGTTACATTTTCACCCCAAAAGAAGTCGTTTTCCAGCAATAATTAATAATTTTTGCGTAGAGTTACAGTTTTTTTTTTGTTTTAGTTAGAATGCTTGGTTGACGGCTTCGTGAAGGGTTCGTGTACACCTTGTATACAACAGTTAACGGGGCTAAATGAGATAGCTATAAGTAAGGATCAGTACTACCTCGCTGACCGGCTTATTATTTTACCACAGCATGAGCATAATACCAAACAGAGAGAAGAACCTCGATTAGCAGACTTATTGGTGATCGCGTACCATGAGAACTGGGAGCCTAAAATGGTCGCTTCAGCAGAGTCATAATAGGATAATAATATTATGTATTACGTTACAATTCTTAAAATGGTTTCCAAGTACACCACCACCATGTACACCATCTTATGATTCTGCTAAAGCAGCCATTTTAGATCCCCTGAATACTACTTTATCAAGTCTCTTTGCCAAAATACTTAGCATAATCAGTCTACGCCATCACACCGAGAACGCCTTTATGGCCGGTGAGATGGAGTTGTTTCATCACGCGAGCCAAGGGGGGTTGGTGGTAAATATCACATCACTTCGAATTTCCGATTTTAGTACATGCTGGTTTCCTCACGATGTTTATTGTTACTTCATCGTTTTGAGAGTAGAGGTATGTAGTAGCGGAACTGTCATACAAGCCTAAAAGCTTGGCTTGCCTCATTACCTTGCCTTCATGATGTTAGGGTTTCCGAACAGTCTGTCTGTTGGCCCTAAAGTTTGGCCGTATTATTGGCCCCTAGGCACGCCACTAACATGAAATACACAAAACTTGTAGGACACAAAACTCTAACTGCATCCTCATACCAATCAACCAGCTACACCAAATTGTTGTCCCTCTGACGTCATCAATTCACGAGTACCCGCATAGCATAGCAGGCAGGGTTTAAGAGCGATCATCCTGCGCAATTTGTACGTCTGACCGAGGTAAATGGGTCTATTTACTGTACTTGACCGTTGGCCAGCTAACTAGCTATTACAGATGCTATTGTTGTCTAAATAGCCTGTTTATTACTGTAGGTTAGTCTTTGTCAGCGAAGAAATTTGTGGTTATAAAGTTCCCATCGAGTGCGCATTTGGCCGTAGCTTGAATTTGATACTCAGTTTTAGATGACGTATTTTTTTACGGAAGGTAGTTTATTATAATATGCAAAAAAGAAAGAAACTATAGTTGGAGAGTTCATCAATAATCGAAATTAATAGATTAAAAGCGAGGCTGGGCGTACATTACGTGTGAAATTTATTTCAAATTATAAGGTCGGATGAACAAATATCTCTGGTATATGAACATCCGACATTATGCTTCTGATCAAGACATGTTATGACACTTTTTTTTTGCCGGCGAGCGATATAGAACGCATTCAAAATAAAATAGTTTATTTTATTTAATTCATCAGAGGTATCATTAGCTTTTTAATTTCTCTTGCAAAGGCTATATCACACCACAGACAATCCCTGTACACTTGGTACAGTCACTCTCCTAATAAACTGTACGACTAGTATGACCTCTTAATGCAGGAATGTTTGTTCTATTTCGAGACTGAGAAAGGGATGACTTTCTCATTCCGGCATTAAGACGTCATAGCAGCCCTACTGATTGAGTAAATCTTTACACCATAGTATGACTATGAGCTACAGTTACTCTCGCATCGACACAAGAGAAATAGAATCCAGGCTACGGTGACATTAATAATTTTCTATACCATACAACAGCTATAAGTAACAACATAATTTGACCCAATTTCCATCCAAGCAGCGTTCGATTGAACAGTTTACTTAGATTCCGAGATAAAAGTGACTAACTGTAACTGTCGAGCGCACCGTATAAGGTTAAGGTAAACTTAGGTTAAGGTGAACGGCTGGTTAGGAATTGATTGATCGGAGTTATGTTTGATTTTATATGATGGTCAAAAATAAGTGAGCTTAGGGTGTGTGCCGAGATCCAAGTCAAGAGATCGTGTATTTGCAGCGGTAGTCGAAATGATTAGACTAATAATTTCAGAGCCTAAGTCGAAAAGTTAGTGAGGAACCAATATTTTATTTTTAAATGCCTGCCTGCTGTACTAGGTTTTCCATGCATGATGCTTTGATTCTAATGCATTCGAAACTAGGTTTCGGTACCGGGAAAAACCGGGTTTTATTATAAGACCGAAACCGGGTTCCGCATGCGCCTATTTGATTCTCACATACCACCAAAAGGCGACAGAGTATTTCGAACACAATCGTGGAGCTCTAGTTTAGTCGACTAAAGTCACAATTAAAAATATTTCTATGTGAGTGAAAGCGCCTTTCAAATCGGGTAACGTAATTCTTAAATCGATTTATTACATTAAAATCCAACTTAAAACGGCTCCCACGTACGTAATTTTCTAACAAAGAAACATAAATGGCAGTTAACATTGTACATGGTGTACGTTAAACAGCTTGCAACTTTGACAGCTGATTCACGATTCTTTTATTTTCTGTTCAACGGGGATACAAGTCAGACGAATCCAACATCTGGGTGTCATATAACTACATATTAGCATCCGAATACCGAATTATAAATGTATTGGTGACATGAAAGTTAGCTGTTTTTCGATTTTTATATAATTTTATTACTAGCATTTCACCCAGGACTTTGTCCGCAAAAATTGTGATAGCTCGACTAATAATCATATAAATATAATTTATAGCCTATAGCACCTACGGGTAATGTAGCTTTCTACAAACGAAAAGTTTTTTGGAATTGGATCATTAGTTCCGGAGATTACCCCCTACATACAAACTTACAAACAAATTTTACCTCTTTATAATATTATTATAAGTAAGTATAGATATATAACTGGGTTGTGGAGGTCGGATAGGCAGTCCATTCCACGTTAAATACTGGTATTTAGCTGCATCCGATTAGGCAGGTAGCCGACCCCAACATAGTTGGGGAAATACTAGGCGCATGATGATTGCAAACATTTGGGCAAGAAGTATCAGTTAAAACAGCAACAATAAACCCGTATTTGAATGTCGAACTAACGTCAGCTAACCAAAGATTAGCATTGTGCAACCGGCGCTTAACTTCAGGCGCCACGAACGGGTCACAGTTATGCTTTACTTGCTACTTTCTGTATTATGACGACCATCTGCAATTAGCTCACACAGCTAAAATTAAATAGAACTGTTAAAGGCGATTTTTTTCAATGAAACTCAACTCCATCAGCACATCTCAAGCGCATTAAAAAGCTGTCAGTGGTATCATTGTTGTAAAATATTGACACTGACAGCTCTTCCATGTCCACAACCCAGTTACAGCCTCGCAGTGATATTGCAATAATATAATTCCCCGGTTCGTGGTAGTGCACCCTAGGCGTTTAGCCCCTATACCAGCCTTATCATCTACTCTTGCAATGTCACGAGAGTAAATCGGAGTTTATAACAGCGTCAGCTAAACAAAAGATAACCTACCATTGTGTAATCGGCGCTTAACCTCAGGCGCCACTCACGGGGTCGCATTTATGCTTTACTTGCTACTTTCTATATTGTGACGACCGTCTGTATGTAGCTGGGTTTATGACTGTTGTTCAAGACTTATAAGGATATTTTTAGCTGGGAATAAGGTCATGTTGCTTTCGATGTTATAGCATTAAGGTAATTGAAATGTTATGAAATATTTTTCGTAGTTATCAATGACTGCAAAATGGCCTACTGCTTTGAAGATGGAGTCTCACAGTAGATCAACAAAGGAGAGGGTCAATGGTCATAACCACAGCGCTACATAAGGCTTGGTAAGCGGAATGGTGATTTTAGTTTGTTGTTTGTATCGTTTACCGGCGAAAACCATGGCGGTGACGAGAATGTTTTGCCAGTATTTTATACAGGATCGAATAGTTCTCAGAGTTAACGACCATTGCCAATGTAAGGAGCATATTATTTACTACGTGGTACATGTTTTTATTAGCTTAATTAACTACAAAACATTTTGTCAGGAGCCAAAAAACCAAAATCTTTCAACGACAGGTTCGAAATCCCACCCAATGCTACTTAAACAAATTCTTTCAAACATCGTGAAGATACAATTATAACAAAGAACTGCGCAGTGACCGCAAGACATAGTGGTCTGAATTGAATTATTAAATCAATAATAGTGTTTGTAGGCGCGCCCGATGACATGGGGATACCATGACTTGATCATAACTGCGGGGATATGTCTCGTTCGAATCAAGGATGACAATTAAATTACGATACGAGAAAACGTCGTCAATTTAATGAATATTTTGGTATCTAAGAGGAAATTGGTGTTAGAGCACTTCTTGTTTGAATACAATTGAATTAATCAAACGAAAAACTGCCAACAGAGAAAGAATACCTATTATGTGTGGCACAGATATAATAAATACAGATGTGTGGTTATGAAGAGTAGAGGAGGTTTCAACCATGAAACAACAAACAACAAACAAAAAACAGTTTCAGTTTCTCAAATACAGATTATTCACGTATCCACTATAGCCGAGTGCAATTTATTAGCCCAAAAATACTCGAAAAGGTAGAGCAATGTTTATAGTGGTCGGATTTCAGTGGGAATTTTAAAAAAATGGACTTAACTTTCTTCTCCACACCTCTAGAAACTCAATAAAAAAAGTCCCATGAAAATCAGACCACTATAAACTTCGTTCCACCTTTTTGTCTAATTACACTCGAACACCACTGACTACCCCCCCTTTTTTTCTATTTCATGTTCGTACAGTCCATCCAAAGGTTGTCTGGAAGAGATCGCTATCAGCGATAAGACCGCCATTGTAACCATAAAATTAACAATTTTGTAAAACCGTTCTGTTTCAATTTTAGTGTACAATAAAGTATATTATATTCTATTCTACACTCGAGTCCTCCGTCTACAATCAGGCCAGGTAGAAACAGTATAACTGTGTTATTCAACATGGTAAGGACGAACATGGCATGTTGATGACTACAAAAAATTTTTTTTATAAATAATTAAATGTGTTCCATTTGACTGTTTTTTTTTTTGTTGTTTTAAGCAGGTGCCTAATGTTAGCAAGAACAGACATTAAACTTTCTTGATCTTCTTTACATTATAAACCACCACTTTTTCATTCATGTATCAACAAAACTTCCTCCATGTCCTACAAAACGTCCACGAAATCGTCACCGTACTACCGTCATTCCGTTACGGTTCCAAACATGGGCACAATGACTCTTGTCGCTTCAACGCTCACCAATGTTGACATACTACGTTACTAAGCTAAGTATAAATCAGTGGATTTATCTCCGTCTGATATGGTTGGATGATGGGAGAATGTAGCTGAGAGTACTCTTCAAACGAGATAGTTTCAGGACGCAACAGTGACGACATCCTTTGCATTAGTGTTAAGAATCAATATTTCACAAGCGCCAATTTATCTTCTAAACGAGGCGATGCACATCCGGCTTAGTCTTTCCCAACTATGTCGGGGTTGGCTTCCAGTCTAACCGGGTGCAGCTGAATACCAGTATTTTACGTGGAGTTGGTCCCTGACATTAACACAGTTACTGAGTAATACGATAAACGTGGCGATTTTCGAACAACTCTATTAACTGGAAGCAGTGGTAACACCTGCACACTTCTTGTTTCTTTCTTTATCGTGTTTTAGTGCCGAACCTGGTGTCAGAGTTTTATGCCGCCCATGGGTCTCTGACTTGGCCCTATATGCCGTCGAGTAATATCTCTCAGACATGCTGGTTTCCTCACGATGTTATCCTTCACCGAAGCAAGTGATAATTATACAATACACTCACTGTTCTTCGCATAATAATAGGTAGTGACTATTTATGGTATACATTTCGGACCCAATCTGGTGGATTGAAGAACTGACAGAAGCAACTGTGTTAGACGAGACGTAGATCTTCAACGCTCACTAAATAAATGTTGCCATACTAGGTTACTCAGCTGGGTATAAATCAGCGAGATTTATCTCTGGTACCTGATATGATTGGATGATGGAAGAATGTGGTTACTGGTTGAAAATTTTCCAATTCTTTACTATTGGACAATAGGCAGCAACTTTCTTTATAGGATTCATATAAAAATCCTGTCACCGGTCCCAGTTCCCAGATTAGAAAAGCCGTGTGCTCAATGGGATTTTTTATCGATAAAAATGATGAACTTCCATCCTATATTTAGGACATGAATTTTGTTCACCGTCGTAAATTAAACTCTTGTGCAGAATTACATGATTCTAGACTCAGCAGTTTCAGCTGTACGACGCGTTATACAATTGCGTTACACACTTTTCTATCACAATCCAAAATATATTGAAGGTAATCCGAAAACCCGTAATCCGAATGTATTTGTTTGAAAAATTCGTTTGCTCGAGAAGGTAAACAACGCAATTAATCGACATATCAAAATAAATAGCATTAGAAAAAATGCGAGTGTGTTATGCACCGCAAGAATAACCCCGCAGACCAGATATTTTTTCCATTTCGTTATACCAATTTAAAAACAGTCCAAACTCATAGTTTTGAACGATAATCCAAACAGGCACGTTCTAAAATAGCCAAGAATAGACCCCATCGCTCTTAGATAAAGATTAATCGACACCACTCCCCTCGGTATTGCAACTATTCATTGTCAAAAGTTTGGGGGAGGCATATGTTGAATAGGAGAGCGTATAATTTGGATAGGGACAGAAATCGGCACGGAAAATATAGGGAATAGCCCCATTTTATACTGTTACGACGAATGTGGCTAATGTAACTAAATTTCATGGAATCGATTCGATGAATTGGCGAATGAGTTGTAAATTTGCAGAAGAGGTTTTAAATATGGTAAGAGTTAGTGGTTCCTTAAAAGGTGAATATTTTCAGTTGAAGTTATTTGATTTGGTGACGATTCTAGCGAAAGGGGTTAAAGATAGACGGTAGGTAACCTCTACCATTATGTAAGTCCATTGCAGATTTATTAATTTAATAGTTTAAGTAGAAAAAATGTACAGAGGACTTCTGATTGTACCACTAAGACAATTTTTTTTTTCGTCTTAATACATTATTAATTTAAAAAAATATAATCAATTATAAATATACGCGTATAATTGAGAACCTCCTTTTTTTTGTTGGTTAAAAATATTATGTCTCGCCTTTGTCTTCTACTGGCTGTGCACCAAGCATTATCCTAAATCGGAATGTACCAGTTTTATCTTTGCGGAATTGCTTTAATTTTAGAAAAAAAAAATGGAGCTCTCCCGTACAAAAGGATTCTCTACACACTTGAATGAATATTTATCAGTATTTTTTTATGCAACTGTATTCTAGTAATAGTACCCCTATATTAAGAGTGTTATCGCTATTTACATAATAATTATTCTTATCATTCGACCTTGCTTGTTGCTACGTCCACAATGGCGGTAAACAGTTTTTACGAAAGCTACGAACGTGGACTAGTTATTTCATGAATCTTGGTTTTTCTGCTCTATTTATTGGAGAATTTCAATTTTACGCGTGATATTGAAATGAGTGTCTGGCGTGTTTGTACTGGTTTGGTCAAAACTTATTTGTTAATAGAAATACTTTAGCATTTATTAGAGATGATGAAATGAAAAAAAAATGACTACCATTGCTTCCAACGACTTGTCTTTAATTAAAACACAAATAAAATTCCGCCTGTAATGCCTGAGGAGTTAGGTAGAGGAGACTGTTCATGTTACCCCAGTAATGTTTAAATTTCAGGCGTGTTGGAGTCCTGTTTCAAAAGAAGAAATTGAGAAAAGTTTTCAAAACGAAGACTGTCTTCAAAAATCTATGCTTTGGTTACCCTATACTATAATAAACGCTCAAAACGTAATCAGTGTTCAAAGTAATAAAAAAACGTAATGAAAACTTCACATTGTTTCTTATTTGGCAAATAACAAACGCTTTTGACCCACAACACAATAGATTAAGAATTTCTTCACATTGGCACTAATGAATCAAAATGGCTGAACTAATTCTAATGCTTTTGAAGTTAAGAAATTTTCAACAGCATCTGTATCCAAAATGTCAGCTTAAACTTATTTCAAAATACATACATTGCTGTTTAATTACTTTTGTTTTACGGGTAATATAGACTAAAAGAGCAATGGACGCAATCTTCTGAAATATTTTATCGACACTAGATTTTAAGTTTTGTTAGTAAAAGATTTTCAGTTAGTTTTATGAATGCTTTCGACACGTATTTTACTTTAAAAGTTACTGCTTTCGACACGTATTTTACTTTATAAGTTACGTTTACTTTGTAACGGTTCTCAATGAACCGGGGTAGCCATTAAAAATTGCCAACTTTGTTCATGGACTTCCACGTCAATGCAATAATAGTTATAGACACAGACGGAAACTACCTACATAAATTGTTTATTCGTCAATAATGTAATGTGTGTAATGTGCATCTGTAGATTGCAAAGCAAATTACAGTAATTTATCTTCAGTCTGGTTTGTGTTTGTCTTTTAAGTACGTCATGAAACTTTAGAAACAAAACCCAGGAATGTCACCATGCATGACTTTTCAACCCACAAGTGCATTTCCTAGGCCTATGCGTGCTAGTAACAGAACTTTTTTTTTAACAGATACGTTATTAGTCAACGAAAGTTTTTAGTATGATTGTCGGGTAGCGAAACACCAAAAACGATGGATGGAATCTGACAAAGATGGTAATGGATAGAAAAGAAGTATAACTCCTGAGATGACGACTGTAAAGAAGTAAGGAAGAAAATACATCGATCCCAAATAAATTTGGATAAGGGCAGGAAAATGATTAAATTAAGTCAAGAACGGAGTCCCACTTGGGCGCCAAGTACGAATGATGCTAGGCCGGTATTTTAAGATTACCAGGTGTCCCAATTTTGGCGGGCCATCTATTCATCATCTTTTTAATCAATGCAATCCAAGATAGCTTTTAGTGCGCTTCTTAAATCCGAAACCGAGCTACTTCTAGATTTACGAAAGCAACTTTCGCTTCCTAAAAGTTATGTCAAAGTCGTAACAGACAAAAATGGCGGTTATTACCGCCATTTTCTACTTCATAATGTGTCTATGGCCTGTAAAGGTGCACTTTCACGCTTTATTTGTTTGCAATGTTGCGATAAATGTTTTAATAGCTGGTTACTTAATACCGTATCGTTATTATTCATTGATACCTCATTATGTTGGGAGCTGAGCGAATAAGGTATAGGAAATCGGATATGACAGCGTTTTGTTTGACAAGTAAGGAATACGGTTGTAAGGAACGTGGTCAAAGTAGATGTTACGATACGTTTGTTTACAGTTTTTGTGCCCGACAAAGGAAGAGGCGAATTTAATTTTGATCGTGGGTGGCAAAAAGTGGGATACTTTCGCCACTTAACACTTTTTGTATTTTTCTAAAAACCACCTCTTATGCGCAGACAGAAGATTTACTTGCTGTCTGTAAATAATCCGAGAACACGCTGTTTTTATTTTTATGTAAGTTTTCATTTTAGTACTTTACTTTTCACTTAATGTTAATTTTATTTATTTTAAGTAAAATGTCTACTTGCACTTTGTAGCCTGAGACACAGGTTCAACCTAGTTCAGGCAAATAAGCAACTGTGCTCTATTTTAATTGTTGTGATATTTTATTGTAACTGTGCACCTTTTTATAAAATAAACGATTGATTGATTGATTGACTTATAATTGGCTCTTGAAGGCCTTGTTTGGTGAAATATTTGACTTTGACCAAGTCATCATAAAGGACTAATTAAATACGTACAAGCTTGAAAGTAACAAACTCGCACAAAAAACCATCACGAATTCCGCAGTAAAAAGTTTTCAACGCAATTTTGCTACAATTATTCGGAGCAATGGAATAGAACATCTATTGCGCGTTTTTGGCAATATTGCGTGAATTAGGAAATCACGCCGGTACTATGAAAAACTCACATAAACATCACGTGCCTACAGATATCTACTGCGTAGATAATATTATAGAACTATAGATAATTAACATACCCACACTTTCTTAATCAACAAAGCAAGTATTTCAATATTACAACATTACATAGCATGACACGAACAAAACACATGATTACAAGTTGCATGACTGAATACCAATCATTTGTATGACTAAGTGTACACCTAGTACATTCAATGTTAAAATGAAAGCGAGTGTCTAAACGAGTCGCGAATTTGGAACGAGTACTCAACTGGTTCCGTGGTGTAGTGGTTATCACATCTGCTTTACACGCAGAAGGCCGCCAGTTCGATCCTGGCCGGAATCATATCTTTTTGTGGTTTTCAGATTTTGGTAAATTATTATTTTGTTATCATTATTGCGTTTTGAACTCTATTTCAACGTTTTGACCGCTTGTGTCGGATTTATGCGATACATATTTCCGTGTCCCTACCGCTTGTGTCGTATTTCTGCGACAGAGAACATGCATTTTTTTCGTTCTATTTTCGTCCTATTAACTGCGTGGTACATCTAAAACCATTATTAAATAGAATATTATATACAACAATTATTTAAAATTGTCTCGTAGCTCTAATTATTGAAAATGCATATTTATTGTAGATATTATTTATTTTATCTATTTGTAGCCGCGCGCTAGGGGCACGGCAGTTGATATTTAGCCAAAGGTCAAAAGTTTAAGCAAAAATAAGTTTTTATATTAAAAAAAGTCCCCCTTTATATTTCTTGTGACATAACTTTTGCTATTTTCTTATCAGTTCAACCCAATTTAACAAGTGAAAGTAATCAAACAGGCTTGTCCACTTAGTGCAAAATTACAGATAATCTGATAAAAATATTTTATAAATAGGTTTTTTCCTGCTGGTTATATTTTTTGATACAGAAATATCATAACTCAATTGGCTATTAAACTTGGCTACTTATATGGGTTAATGGTGTAGTAAATGAACTTGGTACCTTAATTTATCACATACTGTGAGCTTGTAAATTAAAACCATATTAA